>FR997768.1:2400000-3600000 GCA_905475315.1 Autographa pulchrina
CGCAGCTACCGGTAGAAGATGGGAGGAAATAATTAATACACGAAATTATGTCTCTACGTCCGATAATAAACATTAGCATGTAAAAATCTATTTTTATGCAGCGAATGTATTTTTTAATGACGTCAATTGCATGCATATAAATTCAAACGTACATGAGAATATTTTATTATATTAGTCAAGTAAAGCTAAGCCAACAATTTTAATTTACTTAACCACTAAGAAAAATATGTCAGATTATTTCCATAAAACAAATCATCTAATTCTAAATTGTTACTTTTTCGCAATAATATATCTGCAACTATTATATCCTGACATTTATAAATAGGAGATCGTTTGATAAGAATATTTATACATATTTATTTAAGAAACTGGTTTCTCTGCATTATTGTTTATGTAAAAACTTGTATCTTTTGATCAACAAACAGAACAACGTCTAGACTTATACTTAATTGGTTGTTTGAGACAAAAGATGAAAGGAAAAAAGAGATAGCAATATCTCCTATGCAATACAATGTTTTCATTATCAAGTTATATTAAAACTCTCATAATATTTGACTTGCAGATCTCGATGAGGTTGCTTCATTTACAGGGTTACATAATATTTAAATAATATCCTGCGACAACACACACACGGACACCTGTAGTACTATTCTGTAACATTATTTTCATGTCTCGACAGCGGAATCCGCGGTGAGATGTCAAATACGTATTCTCGAATTTGAATTCTAAATCAAGGCAAATTGGGTTCACTTTTGAAGTGAGCGTTATTGTCACTCAGGTGAAGCTCGATACCGAAATTATTTACAGAATAGACATACTGATCCCAAGCTAGGCAGAGCCTATACTGTGGTAACGAAATAAATAAAAAAACGAAATTATATACTTCTAAATAAATACATACTACAGATAAATAACGACCAGACACAGAACAAATGATCATGCTCATCACAGAAAAATATGTTCTGGGAGGGAATCGAACCCACAACCTCTAGATCAGTAGTCAGTGTCAATAACCACTTGCTTGTCTAAACCAGGACAAAAAGACTTAATTCCTAAGTGCGGTAGCTTTTTTCAAAAGAACGATAAAATAATATTAAAATAGCAAAGATAAGATCAGTAATCGCGACATCCTTACACGTGATGTAGGTTAGACGTTAGTGCGGGTTTGATTCCCGTTATGGTTATTACTAGCAGAGATAATGAAGGCTCTTTGACGGCACTGTTTGTTACGACCAGTGATATTAGCAAAGAATGTATAAAGTATAAAAATGCCTGCCTATTGCATACCTGGTTTTATTAGTTCTATTTTTATCTTAGTATGAAACTAGCTTGTAGTCACGAATTTCTCAAGCTACAACTTAAAATAAACTAGTAGCAAGAGAACGTTCGTTTCTTGAAGTTTGTAACCAATATATTTTAAAGCTTTGTCGAAAATGGTTCAGCAGTTTCGGAGTTCAGCCCATGCAAATAGTTGTTTGACAGACCAACATTAAATATAATTATATAGGTAAATAAGCTTAATGAGATTGTTATTTTCCTTTCGTATTTCCTGTGTTGACATCACAGTTAGATTTTAGTCAAATTAGTATTTCGTATAACGGCTAAAACCAACCCAAATATTTTTTAAGCCGACAAAAACAAGTTTAACCTTCATATCTTTATATCACACTAATAAAAGATAAAGATTTTTCCATATAATAAAATTATAACATCTAAAGCTATTTAGCCGCTATAAATACAGTCATAAAAATATTTAAAACTTTCGAAGGGAATGGCAGGTTAATTATTACAACATACATCAAAAATAACGCCAATAAATGATAAAACATAGAATTCATAAATATAACGGCAATTGATAACATCCATATTAATAATTCAGCGAAAGTTGCCATACTTAAAAACTAAAAACAAATTAAAACGTCACATGTTCGCTTCAAAAGTACAGGTAAATTTCTACTTTATGTGGTTAATCTTAAACTTCTTTTTCCAATAAATGTTGGTTATACAAGGTTGGCACTAAAGAGTTTTGCATAGTAATGACATTTCTCCATTTGTAATAAAAAAAACCTGAATTTGTACCGCAATGTCGTAAAATATTGTCGCTACCACCAAAATTGATACCTAAAGCTTGGATTAATAGCTTGCAGTAATAAATACTGATAAAAACGTATTGACTACTACTGATTTTAACATTATTAAAAGTATTTTTATTTCGCAAACCGGAAATTACGAAATTATTAGCGTTTTATTGTTTTATATCATAAAATAATAATAAATATCTAAGTTTTAAATAAATACGTAAAAAACTTGAAGGTTATAAGTCCGATGTCATAGTTAAAAAAAAACGATTAAAAGTATTTTTTTGGTTCACTTAAAACTTAGTTTTCAAAGTTCAATAAATCATAAGACTACAAAATCAAGCAACGGTTCTTAACAAGAAAATAAAACCAGGAACCTAATACAAGCAAAACCTTATGTAAAAACTAGTCTGTGATCACCAGAGAGCCCTGTCGGGATGTCTGGCTTTTTGTCTCTGGTAACCCATTTTAAGCATAGCATTATGTTTATTTATGAACCAAGAACGACCACTATTAACTATGTTCGAAAGTAGACTAGTTTTTTGTCAAAATATACCCGTTTTTGTATAAAACTTTTGTTTTCATATTGTTTCTAGCCATATAAGAAGATCGGCAATTTACTTAAATGTTATTAAGTTAAATAGGTTTAAATGCCTTTTAATAAGTAGTGATAAACTTCACTCTAGGTAGTATTTAAGTTTTTAAACACATGTTTATACCATTAAGCATAAAACTTGTTGTGATCTGAAATTATCCTAGTTATTTATATTAGTTGCAAAATTACACACACTCAGAAGTTCAAATTATAGCGTAACATTGTAAACACAGAAATCATGGCCAAATAAGAAGTAGAGAAAAAACAAGAGCTTATCATAGATCTCATTATAGCCATAGGCATCGCAATCAGCTGTCATCACATTCCAACGAAGTAAAAAATACTACAAATCTTAAGCCACTACACAACCTTATTTTAACCTCAAATATAAACAAAACCTAAATAAAAACCAGTTTATAATCTCAACTAGAAATTAAAAACGAAAATCTTCATTTATAACCTACAAATAAAAGAACTAAAACCTTTTTTCTGGTCAAATGCAAACTTGTTAAATACTTTTTTAAGCTAGCAACATTATCCTTAATTCTTATTGACAGCGTCGGCGTCCAATGTCGTTCGAAATTATTTTATTTGGGTCACTTAAGAGGGCAACGATCCCTATCTTAATCCTTTTATTTTGAAATCGTCGAGTCTTTCATTTGCATATTATCAATCCTATAATCTAAGAGGTAGGGCAACAATCCAGTGAAATATTCGCCGATGAAATGTTAAAGTATATCGACCCAGCATAGATGTTATCACTCGCGAAAAAAATGTTTGCACACTTCGAAACACTGGCAACACACGACCCCTTGATTTGTATTTATGGAAGTGGTAATTAACATAAGTTTTTATTTCCTTAATGGGGTACTTATTCGCGTAAATTGCAATTTAACTTTTACTTAATTAATTTAAAAGTGTTTTAAAAAATCAATACCCAGTCATTCACTTTGTTGTTTATTGATTAGGCAAGTATAAAATTTCATTACATCCGTAATCAAAACATGTACTTTGAAGTCAAATTATCATAGCCTTCATTCATTAATACAAAAATATATCGAAAACTAAATAATATTCCAATTAATTTACTCCACCCGTTTAATTACACGAAATTTAATCGAATCGAATCGCTTTCCGAATCAAATAAATCAATAATTCCATTTTTATTTGTATGAACGCCTACCGTTAGTGTTGTACTCTTAAAATAATACCCGCTAATTTCCTAAAACAAAATCGAATGCATGCAACACTGGTGTTGTACTCGACTTTTTTTACAATCGATTCATTTTGTATCGATATCTTTTGTGATTGTTGGTTGCGTCGAATCGATGCAAAATTTATGATTTAATTGCCTGTTGCCAGTTTTAACGGGTTCAAGGAACTTGAAATGTTTCGTAATCGCAATGGCTGTGGCGGCGAAGCGTGTAGTGATCAGAGGTGGAATTAAGCTAAGTAGCGTCTCACGTGTGTATGCTAATGACGAGTCTAGATTTAAATGCGGCTTCAAATTATATCGGAAAAAGTAACCAGTTATAATGACTTGGCTCCTTAATGTTTTGCGGCAATTTCAATTAATATTTAAGACATCCTTTTTGATCGAATGGTGTGAAAACGTTGGGGTTTTACTTCTAATAATTTATTTGTATAGATAATACTGTAAGTATATCCACATTGCAGAATAAAATTAATTTTATAGTTCGCTCTGGAATAATATTCCCAGGTTAGAACGAAGTCAAACGAAAAATCTAATGCAACATTAAAATAATCTCACAAACGATTTTCCAATATCTTGAGAAACTCCATAAAATTATCATAACAAACAAAACTATCAGGATTTTTATGATGCGAGCGGATTTAATGTAGGAAACTGCATCATCGGGATTTATCTCCATATGATTGTATTTCCTAGAACACATCACATCAATGGCATAAAGGTATAAACTGGTACAAGATGTCGTAAATACATGAAGATAGATCTGAACCTCATGAGATAATTCCATCTACTAAAATTATAATGCGAACGTTCGAGATATTCTAAATACAAAATTTTACATTCTGACGTTTATAACTGTCGTTTTGCAACGGCGTTCGATTCCATTTAAATTTCGAACGGAAATGGAATGTTGTATTTAAAATCTGACCATTTATAATTTAAAACTACTTTAAAAATATTTAGTCTAGACAGTAGACTGCAACTAATATTATAAGTTATTATATTTATTATATAAGTTTATCTCATAATTAAAATAATTTCATGTTTAAACTCAAACCTGATAAAACTGTCGTCGTAACTGTAAAATATTTAAAGTCATCTATAAATTTTACATTTAATCATAGTCCGAATTTAGATTTCAAGCACATCATTCACAGAATATAACGTTCATAACAGAAAATCTCAGAACTATAACACAGGTGAAGCCGCGAGCGCATCTAGTTTTAATATACATCGAATCAGAATATTATATCTAAGTACAACCTTCTAAACGTATAGTCAAAAGTAAGAGCAATAAGCAACCTTAGTGCATTGAAATAAGAGCGATGTTATAGTGAAATGGTGGAATGGTCGCGATTGACGTGCGGTTGACTGTATAGAAGGTTTACTGCAAATTTATGTGCCTATTCATTTCACGAATAGGACTTTATGACACTGCTGAGCCTTTTTTCATTTAATAATTCTTGAATATGCCTTATGTCCTTTCGTGGAAATCTGTTTCCATTTGAATCAAAATGTTGGCATTAAACGTTATTTATTCAGCGAAATTAAATCATTTGATAGGTTGTTCGTGTGTCGTCGTTCAATCTAAATGCTTAGAATAAGTTTACTGGAGATTAGATTTGTGATTTATTGGGGGTGTAACTAAAATTACATTTTTGCCCGTTGAATTTTTGTACCACCATACCTAGCCAACAGACTTTTTTAAGTTTTTTTTAGTTAGAAATACACACGTTTTAGTCATTTAATTTTCGTCATTTAAGCAATTTCTATCAGGACTGGTCTTGATGCAACAAGAGATATTTTTTACCTTTAAAACTATTTTACCTTAGAGAACTAAATTATAAAAAAAATTTAAGTATTTGAAAACAAATAGAAGTCCAACTTTTGTTTCAACATTTTATGTTACAAAAGACCAACAAATAAACAAAATTTACAAACGAAAATAAATTTTTGAACAAATCTTTTGCGTTCCGAAATTTATCGACTACAGGCTTGCTCGTAACTTAGTCGATATTCAGTATCGAGTCGATATTGTTTCGCTAAGTTTTATCACCGGGAATAGAACCCGGGGCTTGTTAGTTATGTTGCTGAGCTATCGCGTTACGATAATGTAGCTATGTGCAACTCGCACTCACGGACCGATAGTGTCAGTAGGTCCGACTTTTTGCAAGTTTATAGACTGAATGTTGATTAAATACGGATTAAAAGCGAATGTGAGGTTCGGAGTTTACATTTAAATAATACTTCCACTGTTTTAGGTTACCAAGTCCTTAAATACGGTGTGCTTATAGAAGGGATTTTATATTTTCAAGTTTATATGGACCCGCAGTTAAGATAGCGTTCGCCATCAATTCCACATCATGCGTTTCAGATTAAACCGTAATAAAACAATAAAGCTCAACTTCACTGAATTTTAAATTACCCAACCTCTATAAAAATATCGAATTACGCCACACAATAAAAAAAATAAATGACAATAATAATTAGGTAAAATAGTTCTGAAATTAAAATAGCCGAGTGGTGCGCAGGGCTACCTCCATTCTCATTAAGCGCACCGGTCGTAGCCGCTCTCCATCCGTCATTACGGCCGGCGAACGCAGACAGCCCTATAATTTCCGAGCGTCCCTCCCCTCCCCCGCACCCCTCCTTACCCTCCTCTCGCTCCCGCGCATCTACCAGACTTTTATTAAAAGAAGACGTCCGAGAAATGAGTTTCGACGAAATTCACTTTTAAGTTTTGAATTAACAGTTCTCTTGGTGTTTAGTTATTTTGAATTAATAAGTCGATAAGTACATGTTTTGGTAGCGTGCCTGCGAGAATGTCAAATTGTAATTGCTAAATGAAAATACATTGAGGTAATAACCCTTCGCTTTTAGTTGTGCCGCAGACAAGATAACACGGGTATTCATTAATAATAACAATATACGTACAATGATAAAACCAGCTCCTATCGTCGTACCGAGTCTTATACATACATAAAGTAGGTACATACGAGTATCTGCGTCATTTCCAAAACTACTCATATTTCTAAAGTGCATAATATGAACAGAGTCAATAATGTCGGCTCAGTAAACACAACATGTCAGTTCCATGCTCACCAGGTAACAAACCACACAAGGATCAACAAAAAAAGTTAGCAACAACAAAAGATTCACGTGGCTTCAAATATTTATCTTTGCCTTCGTAGCCAACCTTTGCAAAAAGAAAAGAAATAACCATTCACAATTCTGACTACCGAGTTCACATCGGCACAGAATTAATTTAACGACTCCAATACCCAATTGTGTACCTCGTGCCATGAATTAATTATGGCGGAATCATGAACCGAAAATATCACCCATCTACATTTTAATCTTTGTCCTTCTGCGCTTAAATGGCAATATGATTTCGTATGAAAGGATGCCAATGAATAAATTACGTGTTTGCGAAGGGATAAAACAATTTGATGGGTATTTAGAGGAGTACCTTTTCAGCTGTTTACCCGTAAAGATTATACAAATGGTTATTGGCACTAGTATGCAAGCCTATCATTAATGCGGTTGCATTCTTTGAACTGTAGAGTTGGGCCTATATCGATTTACGTCGATAAGTCGCTTCTCGAATAAATGTCGATATTAGCATGAGTGGAGATGGGAGATATAACATAGTTTGGAATAAAATGTAATCAACCTTAGCCTTAATATGTTGCAAAAAGTGAGCTCAAAACATGTTTTGGAATCTTACTAATGCTTGTTTTTTTTGTTTTCTTTACTTACAATGCTACTATTTACCATGTTGTTATCATTAACTGATGTGATGTGTTTCACACGTCTGTTTAAATAAATACCAGCTTAAAAATAGACAGAAATTACCTTTCTTACTTAACTGCATACCATAACGCCAATTTACTTGTCAGAACTATGTCGTTTTCACATTACTTAGTTCATGTTTGTTACAAGAGGTTTATTTTATACACTATGTAGGTAATTTTTATTGGGAGAACCTAAATTACTGTAGTCTTAGTAAAATTAAAAAAAAATGAACCTGCCAAACTGACACATTTAAATGTCAAATGATACTTTAAGACTAAGTTATAACTAGTGATGATCTAAAATCGACTAATGACAATATTAAGCTTTTGGTGGAAGAGCGAGTACATAAACATCTTGCTCTATCTAAAACCGGTTTTTAACGTTATAATACACATGCTTACGAAAAACTAGTTTCTACGAATGCTATTTCTTAAAAACATAACGGGTCTATGCCTCGCCATACAAAAGTAATTAAAAGATTTTGCCTCAAAACTGAGCTAAGCGCCTACAGAAGGTTATAATAAATCTAGATTAAAACAAGAGGATTCGTAGCATATGAGTTACCTCTAAAAGTCATTCACCCATAAGGAAATACAAGGGAAAAATATAAAACAATCACGAATCGATTTTTTAAGCCGAAAATAAATAATTAATAACCTATTACCTTTTATAGTGTATGACCAATTTTGAGATAAGTGTTAAAGAAGGTATAATACATTTTCTTTCACGAATAGATTAACCTAAGATTATAAGGCGATACAAAGTTCGTCATTCATACAAACATTGGCCATACATTGAACACCAATGCTCTTTGAACCTCTGTCAATCAAAACAATATAAAGAATCAAAAGAGGTTACACGTCATATAGGCCTGTTACAGGTTACCACAGACTGTACCTTAAAACTGTATCGATAATCATCTGAGCTTGCACAAAGGACGTACACATCATATAATTTGAATACGCAGCGGTGCGCCATCGTAATGTACTTATTATTTAACTATAAAACCTTTTTACATCGCATTGTTTAAATAAATTGTCCTGCAATTGGTATTCGAGTTCGTGTGCATAATCGCGGGATAGGTCGCGGTTTGTATTCGAAATTTGAATTTGATTTAGAATGTAGGTTAAGGTTTAATGCCTTGACTTTTTTTTCTTAAAGCGAAGTGTTGATTGAATTAGAAGAATGGCCATTATGTTTGGTTCCCATGCTCTTTCTAACATACACGTTGCTTAACTCATAATATACGTTGCCTTTCAAATTATCTTTTGCAAACCAGTAATGTAACCAGATAAGTAGATACTCAACCTATTTACGTTTAAAATGTAAAGTTACAATCAGAACATGCAAAAAAACAACTATAAACGACATCCCATTCATTTGAAAAGCAGCTTAAGTTCGAAAAAAGAACACGAATCGTATTTAACATATCGTTTCTCGATATGTAAATCGAATGATTTCGCTTCAATTAAAAACCAGCAAAGAACTTATGCGATCCGTTATTTGCTGTAACGTCGAGGTATCGAATCGATACAAAATCGGTTTAGATTAACTGACAATGGCTTAGCGAATATGGCATGGCTTTAAACTTTGCCATTTAGTTGCAAATACCTTGATTAAAATACACTTAGCTTAGGTACGTTAACTATTTATGCTAAAATTTACTGGAAAATTATAAAGAGGTATTCGAACTCATTTGTAAAGACATATAATCTCATACTACATTTATAAATCGAATGATAAACGACAAAACACTGCCGTTTTATTTTGAAATATATTAAATTCTAATTTTGAATCAAATCAGATAATTATCACGCAACTGTGACGTTTCGCACGGAAACAAAATGTAATTTGGGTAGCAAAAAACTGGAGTTAGCCAATGGAACATTGGATAAATTGGAAAATGGCGCTTGTATCATTAAGTAAGATTTTAAAACAAAAACGATGGAAATACGTGATCTAAAACAGATTTAAAATTAGAATACAATCATGATTAAACTTTTTAATACGTAAATGGCTTGCAATGTGACAGCTACAGGCTGATGTTGTTCGTTCCAATTGATATGATCATATTGATATTCTTTAATAGTTTTCTGATTATGGGAATTCACTAGACAGTAAGCAGATAGAAATAACTTCTTGACTCCTAAAGTTGTGTCAAATCGGAATTACATCGCTGCAAAACACATAGGTCCTGCATCTACAAGACAGGACCTGAGATATCATTAAACTTCGCCGGTATTATTTAAAAATCATTACCGTAAACATTTATTTTATACTAGCTGATCCCCGCGACTTCGTCCGCGTCAATTTCTGTTATTATGACCGCGATTAAGAAGTTTAAAAAAAAAGTATTTCTGCGTAAATGATAATTAAATTTAGTTAATATTATGTTGATAAAACTCTGTAGCAAATAATTGGCAATAATGCATTAATTTCGACCAAATGATTACCTTAAAAAAGGTTATAGTGAGTCAATCTCAAAAGATAGACATAATACTGTCGCAGACATTTTTTTAGATCATTTAAAGAGGAACAATTCTTTCATACATATATTTTGGGTAACTCGAACCGTGTACGCAGCGCACGCAACGGAAGCTTTCAAGTATGAATATTTTTCCCCGTTTTTGTGACATTTTTCACTGCTGCTTAGCTCCTATTGGTCGCAGCGTAATGTTATATATCCTAAAGCCTTCCTCGATAAATGGACTATCTAACACAAAAAGATTTTTTTTAATTCTAACCAGTAGTTCCTGAGATTAGCGCGTTCAACCAAACAAACAAACTCTTCAGCTTTATAATATTTATTTTATATTCCAATGGAGTCTCGCGGAAATTCGAAAGTAATTAGCCAGCTATATTCAACTCCTGCTATAATTATACGCAAACGAGATACATTAATGATCCCACTGTGCGTTCACTACTCAATAAAATACTGCTTTCTGATAAAGATTTGCTGAAAATAGTTTTAATAGTCGATTATTAATTTAATATTCGACTAAAAAAAATTACTAATCTCTGGTTTAATAAAAATGGCGTCTACTCTATTTACGTTTTATTCTTTTTGTTTTCGAAATTAATTCGGATCAGAAACTCGTAAAATAATCTTAAAACAAACGTTCCATATCTTTTACTAGATCTCGTTATAGATTTAAACTTGCCACGATTTAACTATGTTATAAATTCGGATCATTGGCCATTTAATATTGATCGTTATGATATTCAGTACTTTGTTGAAATAAAGCCTAAAATGTGAGTAATAAAAATATTTAACGACCGTCAATTTACACGATTATCGACTTTATTATTGTGACAAATTAGTCGTATTTTACTTTGATTTAATACGCTTAATTTCAACTTAACATTAGGTATATCTTTGAAATAATTCATAAAAGAGTTCTTATTTTTTGATAAAATAAACTTGATAAAATAAAGTTACCGCGAATTAATTTGAATTTGGAATGTTTTCATTTTTAATTGTTAGAATGTTACCTGTTATAATGTAGGGATTGCTTTAAAAAGTTTATTATGACGAATTGGAATCGAAAGAGTTTTTAGGGGCTTAAATACAATGAAACTAAAACCTTCACTTTAGTTGCAAGCGTAGCGGGTGGGAGTGATCTGTGTTCATAATTTTAACTTATAATCTAGTTCAGTATCCTTTGAATTTACATAATATTTTCCAAACAAAACGTTTTGTATTGAATGACTCAGTCTACTTTATGTTTATGTTCGAATAGTCTAATTAATCATTCGAAGTAATAACGTTTTCAATTTATTGTTTATCGTTGTGATAACTGTATCGACAAAACATGCATTCTGTAATAGTTGTGGATATTTTAGATTGGGCAACATTATGCGAAAACTATACGCACACCATTAATCAGACGACTCATAGGCAGACTAGCTTAGACCTCCTTAATCTATCTCTATTCCGTCCAATTTTAGGTTATTTGAATCCATTTATTAACTGTATCATTTATCACTCAATCGTTCAAATATCTCAGTCCATTCTCTAAAATAATATGATACATAATATCGACCGTTCATTTCATTCCAGAAAATAAAATAAAAATATTAAGAACTCGCTCATAACGCCACAAACTGAGCTACCTAACAGCCCTCGAGCAGTGGGTAATCGAGTAATCGGGCGCCCCGTCGATCGATGTCGCGTAATATTTTTTTAATAAATCGATACTTCATTCGACCACATCACTAAACGCGACCGATGACAGACGGACAATATGGCTAGCCTTTTTGTTTGTGTTCGAATTATAAAAAAGTGCTTTAACGGGATTACTAGTTTTAAAACTGGATCAACTTTTATAGAGACTGCGTAAATTGAGACCGAGTTTTTGCTTTGGATTCTTATGTTAATTGATAAAAAACCTTAATTTAAATCCTCTGGAACATTGTGGTACTCATTAGAGCAAATTATTTCTGGCAAATTAATTGAAATGAGCTTGCTTGCAAGTCTCACGAGAATACATAATTCCAAGACTTTCTCAACCACATTAAGTCAACGTAACATGAAAGCTCATCAATCCCCAATACATATTACCAACCAATAAATAAAATAAATCAAATTTTTCCATAATAAAAAGTTAAAAAATATGCAATAAAACATAAATCTATCAGAAACGGAACGCAATTAAAAAATATAAAAAGGTAAGCTCCACATGCGACCAGCGAACTAGACACTAGTCGAGCGACTTTTTTCAAGATGGTCGCCGACTTTCCCGCCCTGCACAGACGCTGACAACATTGGACACGGCCCGCCACGTGCGAACTCGAGTAAATGATGTGTTGGGACTCGGTATTTATAGGGATGCACCACGATTTTATTGTTCAATTGAAGCTACCGTGCAATATATGTGCTTGTCTTGTCGACTAAAAAAAACATCAGTATTGTTGGATTTATGCGTGATTATTAATTTTAAGCATATTCGTAATAGATTCAAATCTATGATTTGTTATCGAATTTATCGTGTGTTGTGGTAAAAATATAATTTTATGTTAATCAATTGAATTTCTATTACGAAATGATTGGCAAAGGTCATCGCATAATCGGTCAAAAGTTTGACACAAAAATATTACCTACTAAAGTCCATCCTTAATAATTGTCACATAAATTGTAGGTTAATGTCTCAATTTATGAATTATTTCTGTAACATAAAAGGCCGTATAACATAATTTAAAGTATTTGCAATATCTATAAACTAGTGTCACTTAAAATAACAATAAGCCTAATTTATTTCATTACTTACTTTCTTGGATGTTTGTATCACGCCATAGATAACGTGTGGTCTACATTAACTAGTCTACTTTTAGCCGAGCACTTTACCAACCCTTCCTTTATAGATGAGAGCGAAAAAATTCCCTATTATTAAAAAAATACTGCAAGATTCAATGTAGTAATGTCCAGATTCACATAAAACAAGTTTTACCCTAAGTTCGAGTATTAATTGGGGGCAAACTGACTTTCTTTTGTTCCACCATAGAGTTTAATGGATGAGGAAAAGTTTAACACTGATCTTGAAGTGAAATTCCATAATTACTGAATCACATTTTCAATTTAGAAATTATTCATTTCGATAACAAAGCAACTAGAAACGATGATAAAAGTCGATCCTTACTCTATAATGCATAGGCATTCCAATTAAGAACATAAAACACCAATTCTCACAACCCTAGATAGTGCTGGCAAAAAACACATACAGTGCTGTGGGAATGTACTTCGTAATACAATCTTTTTGCTATATTGGCCGATGTTTAAACACACCGGACATGCGTGGAAATAACATGGATGGAACTTGGTGATGCTTAACTTTCAGATATAAAATATCGATAAAAGGATCTTGTATATCGATATAGTGGCACTAATGCGGTTATAGAGCAGTTATTTTAATATGAGGGTTGTGTGCGTTCGAAATAGTGCTGCGATATTGTCGATATAGGTAATATTATATACTTTTTTCGCTGTGTTTAGGTTTTGTTACTTGCGAATATTTACGCGCTCAAATTGTAGTTTTAAGGAAGGTTTTTGGGAACACCAAAGTGGATTGCGTGGTTGTTCACTAACTAGATGGACGATCAAATAAAAGAAACGTCGTCGTCTAAATTCTGTACATGATTCGACACGACGGTAGATATTCCATAATAAGTCACGTTCATTAACAGTAAAAATAACCAAGTTGATTAGTTTCATTCCTGTTAAGGCAAGAACTATGAACCATAAAATGTTTAGTGCTTCTAATCTTTTGCAGCACTTACAATCTTTTGTTTGCAGTTGCAGATAAATTTGAGTTATTTTACTAAGCCATTAAAGTTCTGCAAATTCTTATTAATTTTATAGTAGCTAAGTTATGTTACTAAGATAGATGAAACTAAAAACTTAGGTAGGTATTATTTATTTTGTTTCAAAATATAATACATTCAAGATCATAGTTATCTACAATGATAATCACGGTATTGATACTCCTTTAAAATAAAAACTGAGAGCGATATGTATCAGAAAATATAAAATACTAAGTAAATTAATGAGTCAATCCACGCGCGATCGATCAACGACGTCCTGGGCCGATGTTTTATAAAAAAAGTAGAAAATCCTTTTATTAACATCAATAAAGCGTTGAATATTCATTGCCTTGGAATTGCGTTTAATTACTACAAAGTATCTTTCGTGTTGAGGTTGACAATCTTGCAATCTGATGAACGCGATAGAAAACGAGCATTGACGTGACTGACATAATAGGCAGAATGAGAAAATCCTTGCTTCTGAGAATTATGTCTTCGAGATTTAAAAAGTTTGAGTTGTCGTACGCAATGAAGTCCAGTTGTAAGCAATTAATGTTATCAAATCAATCTTTATAAGCATACATGAAAAAATTGTTTAGAGCAGAAAAAAACAAGAGTAGCGTTTTAAGTAAGCTTAATTTTTTCAAGAATAAGTTTTGTACTTCAACCTGTTGGGTATCTATATACTACACTTACAATACAAGTTAATACAATAAACAGTAATGACACCCATTTCTTGGAAATATAATAAACACAAGCAGGTAATGTGCGCATTGCCAATCTTATTCTCCGCAAAATGCGAATTCGATGAAAAATATATTGTCTCCCGATCATTATTACACTATTAATAAGAAACAGTGATAATGAAAACTCGTTTTCGTAAAAGGTCAGAAATAATTACCCACAACATACAAAATTGACAAGTCAAAAAGAGTTGTCCTGAGCCTATAATTTAAAAAGTTTAAAGACAACAAGTCATGTACATTCTTGCGTATCTGTGAGCAATTTTATCCATAAAATAGCAATAACTTTATATATCAATTATTTCCAATAATTATTTTATTTTACCCTTTAATGTTCGTATTTTAATTTTAACATTAAAGATAGGAATTAAAAGTAATTTCACAGTAACTTAACGCGGTTCTTAATTTAAAATTTAATTCTCGATCCGAAGCCAACATGGCCGCTGTAGTAAAATTATTTATGTTTTATTTTGTTGCTTCGCTTATTATGGCTAATAAGGAATCTAGTATCTGAATAAAACAGTACTTTAATGTACACAATTAATAAAATGTTATGTTTCATCTTTACGTGGATGTCATAAAAGAAGTATTAAGTAGTGTAAACACCGTTATCCCGCGATTGATAGTCCTTCAAGGTGATTATACAAGCAATACTTAAAAGTCACGAACTTACGAATTAAAATTACGAAATAGTTTAATATATAACTTATGTCAGTAAGATATAAGTACAATAGGTACTAAACAGTATGATGTTAAACGAGACAACGAAAATACTAGAAAAATACCTGTACCTAAATAATATTATTTATCAGCTTCAAAAACAACTCAACCACCTTTATTTTTCTCCAGGTTAGCCATAAATAACATGTTGATAATTTTTTTCTATGTAAAAACACATTTTCATTATAGAACATTATCACGTAATCAAATGGTAAAAAAAAATCAAAGCAGTTTAATATATCTCGACCAATCCCGTTCTCAGTTACATTTTTCCACATAATTTAAAGAGTATTTAAATGCTATTTTCATTAAGATCGACGGGAGACATTGAGAACAGTTTTATGTTGGATTTTACGACGTAAGGGCTCGGTCGTAATGCGAGCGGCGATAGCAAAAGCGATTCTACATTAATTTAAGTCTATATCGTTGTTATTGAACCGCTTTTTGCATATTAATTAGCTTGATATTAATTAAACTTATGCAGGGTAACATAAAATAGCGATTTAAGGTTTTGTTATAAATATATTTATTTTATTTGCATTCCTAACTATCTAACTCCTTGCGATACGATTCACATGATATCTAATATTATGCATATATTTCCTAATAAAATCGTATTAAAAATACAATACACAAATTTTAGTGTTTTGCTAATTAAGAGTTGAGTATGAATGTGGATGGGTATACATGCACAGGAAGACCAAAAAAGAGATGGGTGGATTGTGTGAAAGATCATATGAGAAAGAAAGGAGTGAATGCTGAGATGACGAGTTGTAGAGATGAATGGAAGCTGAATACGCATTGCGCCGGCCCCAAATAATTGGGAACAGGGCAGGGAGATGATGCTTATTATTTTTCTACACTTACCTAAAAGTAAATACGAAATGGTTTAAAGAAATCAATACACGCATGAAACTGCAAAACAAATCAGACATTGAAATAATTCAGTGCAATAATTACATAAATCGTCGCGTGACAAACGTAAATGCTTCAAAAGGCAATAAAACTTACAATTAGTGAAACGTTAATCACGCGTGCACGCATTACGTTTTTTTAACGTTATTTAGCAAATAGCATAAAAACGGTTATGTAATGAAAAACGTTTCGTTTCGATGCGTTCGTATATTAAGAACGCAAGTTATGGATGCTGATATCGAAAGAGAAATGGGTAAATTACATAAAAATTACGTGATTTCAGTCATTAGGTACTGATAATTAAAACAATTAACACATATGTAGTTCGAGAAAATGTTGAAAGTGAATTACTTATTGCATTTCAAATGCATTGTATAAAACCGTAATTATTGGAGCATTTGATTAACACTGCATGATTTCTCTTTAGTCTCGAAGATCTCTAATTAATTATTTTTTTAAGTAGTTATATATCATTATGTAGGTGTACTTACAAGTTTTTACTTTAATTATTTGCTAAAATAAAACGTACAAATCAGTAAAATGGTAAATGACATTTAAAAACCAACCTGTCAAACAAACGTCATCCGCCATTTGCAAATTCACTTGACGTAAAAGCAATGGTATTTAACCATTCTGCCAATACTATTTACATCTAAACTCGTCTTCAAGTCTTTCGTTTATAAGTTTGGCGTAATAAATTAATTCTGTTACGTAATTAGCCGTCTCGCGTGACTATGAACCATAAGAGAACTTGTCCTCGAGTGTTTAGCAACTATTTAAGTTTTGCCCCGTCCGATTTATTGAGAGGCACTTAGTTTTATTATAGGCTGAATATAAATAAAAATAATCTCATCTAGATAAGATAATGTGTAATTTAATAGGGAGAATTTTTGACAATTTATACTTATGATTTAAATTCTTAATTGCTTGCACTAGATTATTTAGTTGGGAAAAATATTAATCAGTTGAAAATTCCGCTTTTATAAACCCTAAATAATTTTCCGTTATTTATTTTGTGGCCCAAGAGATTATGTGATAAATTTAGGTACCAAATTAGTCACATTCTTACAGAAGAATGTTACTCTAAGGCCGTTTATAAAATACATCTTAACCATTGTATTCTAGAAGTTAATTTGATTATTATGTTTGGTAAATAAAACGTAACCTACAAGAGTGTCTCAAAATAATCTTAATAAAACCGTAGATTAGTTAGGAGATCGAGCAAAAATGTCGATACGCTCCTGATGCGCCTACGCACGCAATCAAGCGGTAACCATGGCAACGCATACTGGAATCCAATATGGCCGCCCCGTCTTATCAGGTTATTGGAGGCTCGCTCGATCCCGCTACTGAAATATGTAGGGAGTAATGTAATAACAGACCTATAAGGTAAACCATGCGAAGTAATTTCAAATAAAATCTAATGAAAAAGTATTATAGGTGCTTTCATCGCTTGTGCGGGATAATCTAATGAATTAATAAGACATAAAATCACTTGAAAATTACGCGTGAGTGCAGTTTCATTGTTTCTCGCTAAAGTTCAATTAGTAGTAACGATTGCACCTCAGAGAGCACCATAAAAAATTAAGACTACTGCATCTTAAATATGTTTTATACGCGATTTAAGAAACTCGAGGTAAGGGCGAAATAAGCAGTTGTCAAAAGTCCATATTAAAACTTAAGTCAATCTTTTGTTGACAAAAAAAATCTTGAGTTCTTGTATCGTATGAAGTTTATACAAGGCAATAGGTTAACAAAGTATGTATTTCATAATGCCTAGATAGAGTTAAAACCCACACGCAATTTAATAAGACCAATTACAGTCAAACGTGCAGTTAAATCTATTATATGGTTGACTAACGAGAGCTATAAATGTTAACTGGGAGTTATTGTAATAGGCAATACTATTCTTAACAATAAACATTAAAAAACACAATTTAAAAATGTAAATTGCAAATTATGATTTGACATTTCCCGCCAAGTCAAATAAAGAATTTTTTATCTGTCAACGAGCAGTAGAGAAAGTAAGTTTGTTTTTAATCGAGCAAAGGTAACTAGAGTCAAAGTTCATTTGTCTGCCTTTTAGCGGCACTTAACCTCTATTAAAAGCAAAACACATAGAAGTTTATGTGAATAACCAAATAACAATCGGTGGAGTCGTGAGCTCGTGACGCCGCAGGCAGGTGACGAAAAACCTAACAATTCAATTGTGCATTCGGTATTTAGAATTCATAGACTAACATCTGATATGGAATTGAATTGTTATGGTCTGTGGCCGTTATTGTTTTGTTTAATATTAATTATAATGAATACTGAGTAATTAAGAGATATTGTTTTTTTTATATTAGGTTAAAACACTACAGTGTAGTAGCTGCAGATTTGTTTAAGTTGATGAAAATTAAATTAGTTAAGTTACATCATTTTGCACTCAGATGCGGAAAGTTTAAAGTAATACGGATATGCAGATTTCGTTAAGTAAGACTTATTTATAAACCAAGTATGAATGATTTTGACTAGCTTGTATAAGTGTACAACTTCCAGCGGATTTCACAAGCAAGTCACGTAAGCCGTTACTGCTTATAGCTTTGTTATTATTAATTTTACTACCTCAATCCCTATGTTCTCACATTACAATATTTATCACAATTTCTCGATATAAACCTCTTTTCTTATAACGGTTATTTCGAAAATAGAAACGATATTTCGGAATAGCACACGTTCGAGCGTAGTTCGCGGATCGCTCATTGGCGGAGCCGCAGGCCTGCTCTGGACTGTTTAATTTTCAATTTAGATCGCAATTTGCGATGCCGCTCGCCGCACGCCCAAACTGGCGTCACTCCATACGATAGATTTATGTACAACCACTTATAAATATACGTGGAATATATTAAAAGAAATTAACTCGTGTAAGTTACGAGCCAGACCGGAGTTTTCAAGATAAGAGTTAATGAAAATTGAGATTTTTTTTCTCGACAAATTCGTCAAGTGCGGGTGTGGCCGACTGAGATAAGCGGAATTGATCTGTCCGGTATAACTAATTGGTACGGAGTTTGCAGTCTACTTGTTTATTGTACAACTTTTTTATCGACAGGTATCTTCGAAACAGGACGGTATCCTCGGTATTTTGTTAAGATAACGTCATTTTATTTTTAATTATAGATAGCGAATTCAAATTTTGCTGGAGTTTGGTGACAACGGAAACATTTGTATACATTAAAAGCTTCCGACTCGATTTTTTGTTATGTCAATTAAAACACTAATAGCACAAAATAATAAAATAGTCATATATACGCTACGTCAGAAAGAGGTAGCGTTCTATAAAAAAAAAATCTGACTAAAAGCTGAAATTCTAAGTCCAATCTGCAAGGGAAGCCAACAGTAGAAACTTAACGGACCGTAACCCTAAAATTTAACTAAACCCAAGTAACATAATACCAACGGAAATAGAGAAGTAATAATGCAATTTCACTATTTTATAGGCAGTTAAGACGCTAAATGGCATGTTAACACACAAAATGTAATATAAAACCGTCGCCGAGACATTAGCGGTGAAAAATGCGTTATTATAAAACCGAATCTTTTTTTAAACTTACAAACTTGAATGAATTGAACGTCATATTTTTCCGTTATGGGACAAGATCGGAAATTTATGTCTCGTACTTTTTCAACCTAATACCACATGAGTAGATAAACGGAACAGAGGCAAAGCTTCTTAAGAACGTGCAAAATTGTTACCTATTTTGTTAGGGTTGTCACAATAGGTAAGACAAATTAAACAAAACGTTTTTTAAATAGTTTTAATAGTCAGTATAATAGAATATATAATAGTATGATAGAATAGTTTACAAATTACTTACTCTAAGAATTTTCTTTTTATAATTTTTGTTTTTTAAAAATAAAAAATACCTACCGTGTTGTACAAATTACTCTCTTCTTATTATAAAAAGGATCATACAATAAAATAATGGTACTTGCTTGAAAAAGTAATAACCAAATATTTACTTACCTAATTGTACTCCTTGGGATAGTTAAAGTATGATATATTTTTGTTTTCTCTATTATTATTCATACACACGGTACAATAAACAACCATTATTATTAATATAATACCACGTTTTTACAACTAAACTTATAAAAACTTAAACTTGCAACTAACAAAACAAACAGCGTGCGTCGGACTGACCCTTAGATTGTACACTGGCTGTGCCAGCGTAAACTGGTTTTTTCCAGTCTCGCCGCGTATGCGACAAGCGGCCAGTGGTCACGCACACATGCCCCGCGCGCTTGTGTGCGTGCAACCGATTCGAGCGGTTGTTCGAAGCTTTGCCTCTGTTCCGTTTATCTACTCATGTGCTAATACGTGTCGCTCAGAACTTTTATTTTCTGTTAGAAATTGCTTTTCGTGGCTATTTTCTCCGGACGTATTTTAAAAGGACTGATTTATTAGTTAATTTAATATTTAGAATATATTTTTATCAGTTATAGGCTGAGCTTGAGTTTGAATACGAGTTTTCTCATATATTGTGGAAATTATATCAGAAAATGTAATATTTATAGAGGTTATATAAAAAAGCTAGGGTCGAGTATTTGTAATCAGAAAACAGAACAGGCACGACTCCATCCTCGTTATCCACTCAAACTTTCAAAACAGTACAGTCTAACCATCAAGTTATCAACACATAACTAAAATTGCTAACAATTTGCATCGAAACTCCTCACAAATAGGACTTAATGTACGACTGTATGTCCCATTTGATCATATATGGGATGGTAATAGCAAATCGTATGGAATCATCATCCGTGTCGCTACCTTTGGCATTTCTCTGCTAGATAATGCCAGTACCGTAGTTTAGTTCTTGCAAATTGCCAGTAAACGCCAATTGGACTTTCACTATGCGGATTGTGTGAGATTTAGGAGGGTTCTTGTTTTAGAAATGTTTATGAGAGTTTCATAGTAACGCTATAAATATTCTGTCTTGTTATGTACATGCTCGTAAAATGGGAGGGAAGACTTTCATATTAAGGTATTGTAATTGAAATATCTAGTTACAATAGTCTGTAAGGATTTTGGGATCAAAACAGACTTAGTATAAATGTTGGATCAAGTTATCGATCAGCACTTAGACAATTTGAAATCAAAGTAAATGTTGAAAGACAAAAAGTATCAAAATACATAAACGCCATAAATGGAGATCATGTAATAACTGTGAGTCTATTATCGTTTTTATTAATAAATCTTTTCGTTTAGATACAGTCATTAAATACGGAATTTAATTCTAAAATAATGTATTGCTAAAGAACATCTATAACGACTGCAAAATTTGTTAAGCCCAAGCATTCAGTTACTAGGACCACAGAAATGTTAACAAGCTTACAGAATTCTAGGTCACCGTAGGCGAACAGAATCAGAAGTTTAAGCTCTTACTAGTGTGGAAATCAACTAATGAAAACAACTCATATGATGTCTTCAAACTTATTCACGATGTGTCTTTATTAACGCACCAAGTCTTTAATATGTTAATGTTATATGTAACTCAAGCAATAATAAATGGAGAGTAATTACTAACTTTGCATATTTCTAATGAGGAAAAAGCTATATAAACTAAACATGAAGCCTTTAGGGACGACGGCGAACTTCTTTCATGGCAACATGACATACATTTGCTTTATAATATTACAATGTACGAGGCTTTTAATGTGGCTATTAACTTTTCAACGGAAAACCTTCGATGAGACCGGTTTTATTATGATCTGAAGGATGTTAAATATTGGATGTTGAAACTGTCCTGTAGAATGCATACAAGGAAATGAAAAACTTTGAATCAATACACAATCATCTATGCTATTTTGTACGACAGTTCATGAAATAGAGAATGTGAAAAAAGGGCACTGACCTTTAAAATACAGCTGCCAACAGCTTCACTCTCCGACACGGTGACGTTGTAGAAGGACTGGTCGAAGATCGGCTCGTTATCATTCACATCTAGCACTGTCACTATCAACGTCGCGGTAGAAGACATCGGAGGGTTGCCGCGGTCCTGAGCCACCACCGTCAACCGCGGCATAGGATTCGTCTCACAATCCACGCGAGCACGTGTCGTCACCAACCCCGATCGCTCGTCAATCGCAAACCAATCCGACTGAGGGGTCGCAAGCAAAGAGTACCTAATCTCAGAGTTCTCCCCTTCATCAGCGTCCGTTGCTGATACCTGCACGACCGGAGTACCAGGAGCCGCCGCTTCGGGCACGTTTGCCTTGTACTCGGGCTCAACGAAAACCGGCGCATTATCATTCACATCAGTCACTCTCAGACTGATGATCCTCGATGCGTGTAAAGGCGGCGACCCCTTATCAGTCGCTACTACATTCAGCGTGTAAGATGAACGAGCCTCCCGATCCAGTGGTAACGCGACAACCACCAAGTAAATTATGTTATCGTGAGTCCGTAAATCAAAATGCCCGTCCCCGCCACTTAGCGTAACGTTCACGTTTGCGTATTCTGTTTTCGAGTCTGGATCATGCACTGATATTCGAGCCACGAACTCATCGAGTTGTGCAGACTCAGAAATTTTTGGTGTTGCATCATCACTTAGGAATATTACATCTATTGTAGGCTGGTTATCATTAACATCAGTCACACGAATAGATACAAAAGCGGTCGTTTCCAGGGGCTGTGCACCCTTATCCCTCGCTACAACGACAAGTTCATGTAATTCTTTTGTTTCAAAGTCTAGCGCTTTATTTACAGTAATTTCACCAGTTTCTGGATCAATTTTAAACATGTTCTCCTTATCACTTTGCCTTCTGTTTATTGAGTATTCAATTAAACCATTTTCACCAGAGTCTAAGTCCGTCGCGGACACTTTTAGGACGGGAGTGCCAACAGTCGCGTTCTCCGGAATAGTAGCAGAGTACACACTTTCAGCAAATACAGGGGGATTATCATTAACATCTAAAATAGTTATATTCACTGTCATAGTCCCTCTCAGGGGTGGAGTACCACCATCTAACGCTTCTATAACTAACTGATAATGGTCTGTCGTCTCCCTGTCGAGGAAGCCATTAATTTGTAGGTCCAAATATAGGACCCCGTCTCTTTCCCTATGGGAAGACAATCTGAACGCATTATCAGTATTTCCAGATACAATATTGTATCTTTGTGTATTAAATGGTCCTAAATCCTGGTCTTTGGCAGGGTTTAGCTTCCTCTTAACATCTCTGGGAGTGTTTTCTGAGAACTCCACGTTCATGACTGGGGTGGGAAAAGTAGGAGCATTGTCGTTTTCATCTAAAACGCGGACAACGACACGTATGTTGTCTCCGCTGGCGGGGATGGCGACTAGAGCGTAGTGGTCCCGGTTCTCCCTGTCTAGAGGGCCGCGAGTTCTGATCTCTCCTGTGTGGGGGTCTATCCTGAGGTCGTCGTTGACGGCGCTGCCGGGGACCGGGACGATGGTGTAGGGGGGCGCGGCGTCGGGCAGCTCGTCCCCGAGGTGGCCGACGAGGGTGCCGGCGCGTGCGTTCTCTCTCACGGTGAACTCTCGCACGTGCTCCGCGGCCGCGGTCGCGACCAGCAGGCAAGCGACCACGCGCAACATCGCGCGTTCTTATCACTCACCGCACACACATTGTCACACACACCTGTAAAAGAAATAAAACAATTAGTCATTGAACAAGGATTCAGTCACCGGTGACTGAAAACAAAACACTATCTATTGTCTCCCGGCTCGAAAAAACAAATGCAAACATATATTACATTGACAGTCTGAGAACCAATCATAAACATAACATGTAAATCGTCTAAAATAAAACCGTTTCACTTCCTAATTAGATTTAACTGCTAATTGAAGGTTGCGCCGTGATTTTATGCAGTGCTTGATTAGTGTTGAATGGGAACTTGTCACTTAGCGTCCACTTTCGAGCGATATCTGCGAGCGTGTCGAGCGAGTTATACCAACACATCAGTAATCCCTATCATCCGTCATCCACGAGTGCTAATGTCTAGTTATTTTTAAACTTATTATGCATAATGATAACACTATGAAGTTTAGATAACTATTCTTTTAAATAAAATACGTTTTGAGGTGGTTTTTTTTTATCCATTTAAGTAGGTCCTACTTATAATAAGCCTCAGCTATAATTTCATTTCGTTATGAAATAGTAAAAAAGGAAGTTTCTAAATCGAACTGTTTTTCAGGTTTCCGCGTTACAACAGAAAATTAGTCAAAATTAAGCATCTTCACATTGGACTATCATAAATTATTTATACAATCATTTCAAAGACGAACATAATGAGGAAAAGAATAGGTGCTAACAATATGTCTGAGCACATGTAAACAACAAAAGAAATCAATCAATGATCATTCTATTAATAACATATCACTTTACAATTTCCCACGAAAGTGTTACCATGTAAATAAAGAATACGTGTCAATACATTTGTAGTCTCAATACGTCACTATCCCGCGATATGGCAACATTTTACTACTTCTATTAACATCCTTTAGACCTTTACTTATCCGCCAAAGGAAATTTCATGAATGATGCATAAAGACTTTAATTATAACACATAGTTATACAGTGTTACACACAAATTGCAACAAACGAATTACCAAATTCAACCTTAACACCTTGACATAAAGATGAAATTAACATCACAGTGTGACTGCACTGTGTGGTGTAGAGTACCAGTTTCCATTTTGATATAAAGTAGCATTTATTCCGTTTTTGCTAGACTAGTTTACAAGGAGCACTCGTAATCATTTGTATGAATATTTATATGTTATATCTAAGTTCTCTTCAAACGAATTTATGTTATATATTACACTTGTTATATGACACTCGATGCTGTGCAATTTATTTGTATTTTTATATACTTAGGACCCTTTTTATGCGAGCATCTTCGAATAAGTATACTTATATCTACATCTTTATGCCTTACTCCCTTTTCCGAAGAGACTGGTAAAATTATTAGTCTGTAATATCTTAATAAGGTTTAAGATTTAAAGAGTTATTTTAACACTAGCTGTGCCTGCGACTTCGTTCGCGTGGATGACGAAACTTATCAATGAATTTTTAACCGCAAAATTAAGTTTTTATTGTTTATACTTTTCCGGGATAAAAACTACCCAGTGTGGTGCCCAGGATAATAAAGAATAATTATACCAAGTTTCATCGTAATCGAACCGGTAGTTTTTGCGTGATACCTGAACAAACAGACAGACAAAATTTTTTTTTTCACACTTTTGGGTTCGGTCTGTGTCTAGTAACACCCCCCGCCATTTATTTTTTTGTATTTTCAATATACAGAATTTTCACTTCTACAGATTTATTATAAGTATATAGATTAATACGTGTTTCACCTAACTTACTACTCCTGCCTATACTTTTCCAATACTATGTTGTGGTCTGTTCCCATTTAATCTAACTTACTGTATTCTTAACTTCCGCATTTATTTACTATTAAATAATAATAATAAAATAATAAATGCGGACACATACATTGCTCTGAACCCAAAGTAAGTAGCTGAAGCACTTGTGTTATGGAATTCAGAAACAACGAAGGTACCAAACACCCAGACCCGGGACAATGTAGAAAAGTTGGTTTCTACATTGACCCGTCCGTGGATCGAACCCGCGACCTCAGACCTAGCGACACCTTGAAACCGGTGCGAACGCCACTCGACCACGGAGGTCGTCAAATACTATTATTTAGTACACTTGTAAGTTTAAAGTGTAAAGTTACTCGCAAGTCCGATCGATTTGTCTTTCAGCTATCTGTCTGATCCTACCACATTTTGTAAGGTTAAAGCATGCCTGCACAGGTACAGTAAATGTAGGCTCTTCCCACATGCAAACGTTATCAGTATCGTAAACTTGATACTTGTCTGAAAATCCCAACACATTTTGTAACTTGTAAGGATTTGAGTCCAGGTACAATAGTCAACGAAAGTCGCGTCCCAACAGCAAGGAATGAGGTAGAAATTGTTACGCAACTTTAGCTGACGACTGTAAAATATGCAGACTAGCAGACAAACGAGCAATAATAAAACTGTTATTATAACTTAACTAATTAAAACTATTGCATTACAACAAAAAATATTATAGACTACCTATTTTGGTATATAACTAATTGGACATAAATCAAATTACGTGGCATAATAAACTGGAATATAAAAATATTTTTATTAGAATTGGGAACATAATTAAAAGATAAGAAAATATTTTGTTTAAGTTATAAAACCTGTTGACTAATCCGTTGATTTAGAAACGTTATTTTTTAATTGGGGCTTGGTGCGGTGACGTCACTTTAGCCGAGGTGGCCCGGAAGTGTGGATACTGGACTTTACAGAGCGAGGTTTTGGGTTCTTTACCTGGTAAGTACCATTATCCCGTATCTACTACATATTTTAATAATATTCTGTTATTATATAAATCACATTGGTTTTTTTAAATACATAAATCACATTAGTTTTTTATAAGTATCGTATGTGTTTATACCTATGTGTAATCTAGGATTTAAACTGACTATAAATTAAATTATAATTTTTATTCAAACAGTGACTTTAAAATTACAGACACCGTAAGCCTATTTATCCTTTAAAATATTCGCGTTTACTGTATCATTTTACTTCTAATAATAACATAAAGTTTTAATATCACCACAAGAATTCCTTTACAACAATTCTTAAGGGCAAAATATAATCACAGCGTTCTATAAGGGGCGACGTTAAAAAATTCTACCTGTGTCAAAGTACCTGAGTAAATTTAGGGAGGCTTTTAACAAAGACAACACTTGTACTAAGTAATAATATTATTTAAAGCAGAAATGTTTGTTTTACTGCCCCTAATACGCGCTCCGAAGATTATTTTAGGGAGGGCGACTAAGATAATATATAGGCAATGATGATTTAAATTAAAATGAATTTAAGATTTCAATTTAAAACAAGTAGACGTTTTTTTTTTATCTTTTTTCAGACATAATCAAGATATCAAGATTTGTTACTTCAAATAAAATTATATAACTAATCTATTATTCTGAAATCTAATTATAAAACACTATCTATTATTAGAGAAATTAATTAATTAACAAGTTTATTTTCTTACATTCAACGGTAACATCACAATTATTTCTGCCTATCCTTCAACGTTTCCAAACTGGGGCATGTAACTATGTCTAAGATAATAATATCAGGTATTAAACAATGATAATTAATCTCGGGCCCCTGGTGGTGAATAAGTGTTTTATTTTGTGTGTGTCCGTGAGCGGCCACTACGATACTACACATAGGCATTGTGCCCCATTAATTATTAATAATATTAAGATTCTTTTCGATTGTGTAAATCACGTGAACGACTACCGACAAACTGCTCTGCAGTTTGGCAGATGATTTTGTAACATTATGATAAAAAAAAATGGCAATAAAAGCCTCTCTATACAAGGACAATAGCCATTTCCATCGCCTTAAACTAGACCAGGATAATACCTATACAGCCTTCTGTTGTCTCAGTTGTCAAGTAAAAACTCATACTCAACAAATTGGTTAGCATTAAAATTCTTAACTTAATACTCATATACAATATTATAACTTCACTTCGTAATAAAACTGTCATCACATATAGAATGGCCAGGGTTACCAACAATAAAAAACCAAAACTTGACGTAATGGTAATTCAAAGGAATAAATTCACGAAATTTATTTAATTGAGTGCCTACTGTAAATTTAAATAGCGTTTTTTGAGTACCCACTGTTTTAATAATATAGTTTTTATGGTAATTATAATCGTTATTGCTTTTATAATGTTTTCTTTACATAATTATATTATATCAAGAATCTTTTCGTCCTGTATATTACTAAATCACTTTATAACATAGAATTTTTAAGAAATTTGTTATATCCTTTACTGTTCTATTCAAGGCATATAAGAAAAAAATTCTCTATACAAAAAAAAATTAAAGCAGAAATTTCGTTTTAGCCAACCCTACAGTAAACATTACAAAAATAACTGTAACACATTAAAAGATTACCGCGATACAAGTTATCTCATTAAAAACAAAACTTATTAATGCTTCTACTTTCTTAATTATTTCACTTAAATACAAACTGATTCGACTTAACCCTTGCAATACTGAATGTCTTGTTATACATTTGAATTTTTAATATCAGAACATGGTATTTTCAAAATGGGTACATGGACTGAGCCTGAAAAATTGCGCTTAGTAAGCGTAGGGTTATATTCAAGAAAATCGCATGGTATTTGCTTCGAATACAATGTCATAAAGTATTTCTGATTTTAAATTATATGTCGTTATTTCACGAGCTTAAGCCGATAGAAGCTATTTGGATTTCTACAACTTTTGCTTGCAAACACGAATAACGCATAGTGCGATATATTATTTAAAATAAGAGTGCATATACTGGTGTTATATTTTTAAATTATGTTGAAGTAGCTAAGCCTACATAGCCTTGTTATTGCCCACGGAAATATACCGACATTTGCTTCCTTTGCCTGCACTATCAAGTGACTACAGTATACTGTTGGAAAACATAGTAACAATTTTTAATTTAATTTATTTACTTAACTCAGAATATTGAACTATTTTTTTTTTTTGTGGTTTATTTTATTTCACTTCCAATATTTTACCTTCTAATGTTTTAGCTAAACTCTTTTCGCTACACTAAAGGTTCCCTAGTTCCTCCACTGTATAACCAACATACTATGTCATATTATAACACATTATATGCACCCACATGCTTAAATTAAAGCACATTATATTTACTAGTACCACAACCCGATTGCATCTTACGGAGCCGTCGAGGTATCGCTCGTAAAAACTAAGTTTTTATGGCAAACGACTTCGAAATGTAGATGAAACACGACGCATGTATCTCTCACATTCACATACATAAAACGCTAAATTCAAAGTGAATATTATATTGTAGGAAAACTATAGAAAAGTATACATTTTAGAAATAAGTATTGCAAGTTATAAAATATTTAAATTGCTTTTCATGTTACGTTCACTATGTAATAGTTTAAATGCATGTTGAAAAATCATATTATTTTATTTTTAGGTATAAAAAATTAGGGTAGTTGTAATTCACCCTAAAACCAGGTGCAATGCTTTTTGTACTAAAGACAGTCGTATAAAAATTTAGTTATACATTTAGAACTGCAATAAACAGATTCAACTGCCTAAATTGTACACTTTTTAACTAATAACTGCTAATAATATAGATATTAAGATATACAACAGGAAAGACGAAAGTATTTAAACAGACATGGTCACTGACACTATTAACCAGCGGAAACCTAATAGCAAACATGCTAAAATTCCAGTTTTTATTACTAATAATGGTTTTTAAGTGATTTCTAGAAAACCGATTCCTTCAAACCTCTTTTATGTGGCTTTTGACCATTTAACTTGTTGAAAAGAGAGAGACATAAATGGGAGGTTAATATAAAAAGTAGTAAAGTAGAAGAAATTATATAAAAAGTAAACCTTGTATGAAGAAAGCAGTAATGTATTTCTTATTTGATATTTGAATCCCGCCGGTGAGAAAGCCATCTTTTTCTTCACAAGTCTTTTTTAATAATTACATCCAAAAAAAGTAAATCACAAAAACAACAGAAAAACGGGTGATTTTTAAACGAATTAGCGTCAAAAATGCTACGCATGCGTCTACCGCGCGGCGGCGGACATCAAAATTGGGAATTTCGGGCGTCAACACAAACTATGCGCGAATGAGTTATATCGGGCCGCGGGCAGAGCCGGGGGACACAGCTATCTCGACTATGCACTTTTTTCAAAGGGATTTTTGAAACACCTCGGATGTGAGAATTTTTGGTTATGTAATTATTATTATTTTAATCAGGAGGTAATGTGTGTGGACTTTTATTTCTTAATCGTAAGACGTCGAACTTGTACGCAACTGATTATTAAAATATTGAATAATGATAAAATGGTTTAACTATTTGATTTATATGCAGAATATTACTAATCCATAGCCTTATACATAGAAGGAGGAACAATAATGTTAATTATTTACATTTAATTGACTTTGTTTTTTTTTTTTTTTTTAATACCCTACTAGACCTACCTACTTTAAAGGGCACATACCTCAAAGACACTACCAACAGAATTATTTAATAAAATATATGAATTCACTCTCTTATTACATAACTTGCATAATACAACGTTAATACAGTTTTAAAAACTTAATGCATTGATATAATAAAGACTGTCTATCGCCGTTTTAGTATAAATTAATTTGAATATATTATTCAATACGCCACTTATGGCATGAGATACATATTTTCTTTGGATATTGAACTTAACACATTTATAATGTTAATACATTTATTTATATTAACACAATATCAGTTAAAATCTTAGGTACAAAATGAGTTGATTAAACTTGACTGATAAAATTGTACTTTTATCGACTTTTAACCGTCAATTATGTATTTCGAATCCAATTGTCAAAATGGGCTGTCAAAGTGACAATAAATACTAACACATAGTTCTTTGAGTCACAATTTCAAATATAGAACGACTTTTTCTTTATAACTAAAAAGGATTGTATCAATTGCATAGTGAAAAACTTCAACAAGGCTTATTTAATCCGCGTCAGAACACAAAAGCCATACAATGACCAGTCATACATACATACAGACATACAAGAGAGTTTACTACCTACGTCTTTGTATTCAGTTGATTGTGATCACGCTGTATGTATCACCACGCCCTACACGCAGATGTCTCTTATAAATCTATGTAGGTATATTGTACTTACTCGTGTACTTACTATACATTTTAAAAACTCTAACTTGTTCTTTTAATTAATTTGACAGAAAGAGTTTGACAGTTTTTGCCAGTTATTTTTACTTTTTTTTCATTAGAACCTTTTTAAGATTAAATGAGTAGTTTATATTTATAGTCTTTCGATTTTGACAGATAAGTATATCTTTATTAGGCTGTTTTAATTACGTTTTACCGTAAATGAAGAAATACAAGTATAACAACTTATAAATGCATCCTTCGCGGCGTCCTTTCAATAACATAGATAAATTACTTTCGAACTAAACAAATAAAACATCTTTTTTTTCGTACACAAGTTTTCCATTAATTTCGCAATAAATGGGTAAAACAAAACAATATTACAACACATCTTATTAATTTAAAACGTTAAACACTTTATTAAATTAAATGATGTATATATTTTTATTTTTGGTACTTTATAATATAGACACCAAATTAGGTTTCTTTTTATTTTTCTGTCTACATAAATTCCCTAAATCCTACTTAACACTTTATTAAAGTAAATTGTATATTTATATTTTTTGCACACACAGACACAAAAAGTACATTTTTGTATTCGTAAATTCTCTAAAACTGTTAGTTCGTCATGTATAAGCATAGTCTGGTGTCCGGTTGTGTCATTGGGTCATCCTACGAGCTTTGAGTAAGCCAATGGAGTGCACCTGTAGTCTGTACACTTGTATATTACTATAAGGCCTTCTATAACTATTCTTTAAGATGTTCCGACGGAATCGCTCCAGCTAATATTAAAAAAAATGTTTTTGTATGAATTATTGCTTTCATTTAATGTATTGAGACGAATTTTGTCACACAGGTACGCAATAACAAAAAAAAAACAGCATTAATCATTTTAATACTTTGAAAGTATAGTAATGTGAATAAATAAACCAATTGATCGATACGAAATTTCCAAAAACGGATATGTATTTGTCGTTTGAAGATTATAAGCATGTCTTAATATCTTGGCCATATCTATCGTACAATAACATTATTGTATTAATCATTTATTTTGTACAATAAATGATTATGAGATACCTAATTCACGACTAAAAATATCAGTACAAAGTAGAAATTATTTTTAAATCAAAATTATTTAACTCAATCCTATCACTACTGACCAAGGGATATCGCACATTTGATTGATCTTTAAAGAACTAAATAGCTAAAAGAATAAAACCTCGACCTTAAAGTTTTATTGCAAGGCTTACGATAATTCAATCTTTAAGTTTTAATTTGCTCTCAACTGCTTCGGATATATTGCTATTTCTAGGTAAGGCGAGGACCTTAAGGCCAGCCAGAACAGACTGTTCTGGCTGGCCTTAAAGTCCTCGCCAAAAGTCCGGTGAAGCAGTCAAAGCCTGCGCTCAGGCTAACTGCAAAGATATCTACCAAAAAAAAAACTAAGTAATAGATGGCCGAATACTTAAACGTCAATCAGTTTTAAGTCGCCGTTAAGTATTTCTGTCTCTTTTATTTTAAGGTGTAAAGTAGAGAGAGATAGATTAAGAACGTTTTAGTTGAGGTCCGTTTTATTTCGGGAGAGACTCTAAGCCAGAGGATTTGTAAGTTAGGATTTTTTTACATAGGTTTTAAGTAGTATTAGAGACTGCTTGCTAAGGAAATAGTAATCGACATTTATATGTTCTTTCGTTATTTATTGGTGTTTGGTAACAAACAGACTAGGTAAAATTAAATCATCTGTTATCATATTTATATTATTTTTCAATGAAACATATGATGACAGGGACTATTAAGGGTTTTATTTCTCAGACAAAGTTTAAAACGTTTTCGACAAAATACCATAATGCTTTCACGGCTAAAGCTTTGAACCAATTTTAAGGATATTTGGCAAAGGGTTCCTAAATTTCAATCCTAAAAAAGAGCAGGTATCTTTGACGATAATCGACATCTAAGCAAGCGGAGCCACGTGATATAGTTAGTCAAATACCATATGTAATACTTAGGACTTTACACTATTGAAAAATGTTATGTTACCTATATCTTCCATTAATTTTCCATAGTTTTTAACTAGATCTTTTATGAGTGCAATAGCAAGTTTTACGCAAAATAAAACTACAATTTGATGGAGCCGTGTCACTTCACACCTGCTCGTCTCCGTATCACCTTTTATACTAGTTTAAATATTCATAACCTATCATACATCAGTCATACAACTTGCCATGTAACTAATCTAGCTTGAATACCTACGATTATATTCCATATTTCTTTTAAAAACTTATGATAACTTTGCTATAAAATTCAAAAATAAAACCAATGTGAACTTCACAAAAAAGTTTGAATAAGTTTTATCCAAAATATTTTGTTAGGGCTCTAATTTATGAATAGTTGTTTCTTTATTAAAGTTATCCATTTCAAAGGTAATCAGTTTCCGAATTATCTTCACTGTAGGAACAGGTAGTCTGTTAGTTTGTATGGAGGAGGTTATCTTTAAACCTAGCGACTTTAAAAGTTTTCAGTGACAGCTCTACATTTGCTATGAAGAGTGTTAGAGTAGGCTTTCTTCAGCCAAATATGCGGGCAAACCGCTGGCTACGACTAGTAATTGATAATGATCACGCCTATCGTCCAAAAAAGGGTAAGTTGAATTGATTTCCTTTACAAACAAATTTCAATGTTTTCTACATTACTGAATTCCTATGGTAAGAACATTACTAAGGAATACTGTAATTTTAAGATTAGAAGTTCTACACATACCGTTCTAATTCCAGTTAAAATGACTTCATTACAAAAAAACAACCAAAGTGTAATGCAAATTATAATGACTTATAAAATACCTCGTATCACCATACATCAACCGACACTAACAAATGACTTGTGAAACGCAGACAACGCCGCGGGCATAATACTAGTTACATGACTTGTAAGACTTTATAATGTAGTGACTTAAACCTACGCTTAACTACCGACTTTCTAGGAAACTTGCTATTAAGGTATAGTAATACTGTTGGACTAATGTAGAGTCTTCATCTATTAAGCTCTATCTATTAATAAAACCTTAATGTTCGAGGTTCTGTTACATGTATTTAATAGCGTTATGTACACAAATCCTAGTTCAGATGAGAATAACTGTAAGAAATGTCATTAGCATTCCCTACAACTTATCGCGAGCCGTTTTATAATAGACTCTACGAGCTTTATAACTAACATAGCTTAAGATTGATACTAATTCCTACCAAAAAGGATTACCTCCAAAATCTTTCACTTAACACTGTAACATAACTGTACCACTGTTATCACACAACAAAAATACTGAATTTACAAAACACTGCACTGCAATCCGAGAATCACTGATCAAAAAATATGTATCACAGAAAAACGTGTTTTTTTTTTCGTTGTGGATCTGCGCGCGCGCAACTGAGCTCGGCGGAGGCTCTGATGGCACTGGCGGGGACGCCTTGTGGCGGGAGGGAGGAGGGGTAAGGAAACAGGTTGCGTTCAACCGTTTTGAGCGCCAATTTCTACGTTCTTTGGTTTCGACGATTGATACTTTAAATGTTGATAGATGTTGGATTTGGTTTTCGGGGTAAGAAAATTATGGATTTTTGGGGAATTAAATATTTCAACTTATTTTTGTTTCGAGATTTTTTTCTTAGAAGGCTTTCATGTAACATGGTCGCATACTTGTAGGTAATCAGTGTAATCACTGTCTATGAATAAACCAACTGCGCTTGGCGTTGATTTGCTGTAGAGCTTTTAATACTATCATTACATAGTACTATTTATTAAATAGGTCGTGTTTTGTTTTTAATCAGAATAGGATATTACTTATCACTGGTTTAATGAAATCATTGGAATGTTCACTTACCTATTCATTAGCTAGCTCGTAACAAAACAACCAATAAGAAGTTAGAACATGATCATTAAATATTTAAAGCCATTATTTTCTATTTTCCTAAATTTAAAGTGCATGTTACCCATGCCTTCCATTTTTCCATACATTATATTAACCCTCAATCATAAATATCAAAAGTCACTCCCTTTTTCTAAGTTCTTATTTCAGTGTATTTTAATTGTAAAATAATTAGTAGGTATCATAAAATTATTGACCAGGGGCCCGATGCCACAATTTAAGTCAGTGAGTGGTGGGTTCATAAACGTTCCAGTGTACTTGTTATTGTGCCTAATTTTCGTATTCAGATAATTTTAGTTCAATGACAAATGTACACCTGCTTGCCACTGTTGTCATTGTAGGATTGCAAGTGACTGTTCTTATCTGAATACAAAAATAAGCAACAATAACAAGTACAGCGGAAAGTTTATTAACCCGCCACTCACTGACATAAAATAGCGGCATCGGGCCCCTGACAATTTTGTTTATTTTGCTGTTCTAAAACGTTACATAAGTGAAAATGTAAAGCCTTTAACTACCTATCTATATTTCCTGCAAACATTAGGTTGCAATCACATAAACTATTTTTCTTGCCCTGGGAATGTTTAACGCTTGAGTCGACGCGCGTTGGAGTTCGATTCCCAGTCACACGAAATAAGAGTATTTAAAAATAAACTTGTTAGGAAATAGAAGCCTTTTAATTAACCTACTTTTTTGCTGATGATATATAAATTTAGAATGTATAATCTTGATTCAGTAAGAGAAAGACCTTGTCTATACATGAAACTTAAAACAAAAAAAAAAGTTTTTTTTTTATTAGTTAATATAAAATGTAGAGTTCGTTAGGGCATGCATCTTCGTCCTTCAATGAACTTGTCGAGGTATATCACCGTGTTCCCGTCATTCAGAATAAATCTGCCATTGACTGCGATCTTATCTTAAAGTCAAACAATTTACTTTAGATTTTTTCCTTATAAAGTTTTCATCGATGTTTAGCAAAAAAAGGCAAAGAACGAAGGGTGTATGTGTAGTGTGTCATCGTTTTAGGAACAATTTATCTTCTTAATTTAATTCATATAATATCATCGTGTTTCCGAAAAGGGTAGACAGAGGTGTAATATTACATCTACACCACTGTTTATGGTAGTACCTACAATTCAGTTTCGTTCAATCGCTTGAGTGATAGTGCGAGATTCGCGTTGATGTCTTTTGTATGGACGAAGTTTTATCACGACTTTACCCTGAATTGTTACGTTCTATTTTATGAAATATGTGTTTAATGTCAATAGTTTCATAAGTATTAATAAGGAGATTCATTTGGGATATTTATGAATAATATCGAAAATGTGAGCTTGCTCGGAAGGAAAACATAAGGTTTTTTGATTTTTATGGATAAGTATGTATGTTTACAAAAAAAAAATTGGCACATTTCCTTAATTAGGTTTTACCTTACCTTATTTATAGTATATGTAGTCTTTTCCACATGTGTGGAAAAAATCGCGTGGATATAGCACCCACATGTTCGTTTCACCAAATATTTCAAGCCCTGTAAAAGGAACGAAACATCGTAAACGTGTAACTATTGGTGCAAAAAAATATTGTTACATCCCTATAGATGTTTATTTTTCACATTACCTATCTTTGGTTAATGATGAAGATTCTAAGGGTGCGTCCAGATCTGACATACGAGCATTACACGAGCAGCTCGCGAGCCGCTCCCGAGCATGCCGCGACCGGCGCGCGCACGTCTGGCGGACTGCATTATTGACACTAGTGCGTTTGCGGTATGCTCGCGAGCGGCTCGCGAGCGGCCCGCGAAGCAGCTCGCGAGCTGCTCGTGTAATGCTCGGTCGTCAGATCTGGACGCACCCTAATATGAGGCTTGATACATAGGTACCTAATTACCCATCAACAGCTTAAGTGAACGAGTGGCAAAGTGTCTATGAGTATAAGTATGCCAAATACGCAATTTTTTCTCAAAACCACAAGACACATTTACTACGGATAAAGATGATTCTAGTATGGTTCTAGACACATGTAAGGCCTTCTGGTACTAATTGACCACTACTACTCATACATTGATCAAGCCTTTAACTGGTTAATTAGAATAACTCGTTCCTAAGTCAATTAAAAGTGTAGGTACCTACATAATTGTGACTTTAAATGGTGGATTAATGTTGTATCTACGTTTTTAGATTTACTTGTCAATGAGTATAAGTTGGCACTTTGTCTACTTGATCTTTACTTAATGTATATTCTCAATTATGGCACAAAAAAAACAGCTCCCTGAAGCATTTTCTTAGGTAGACACAATTTAGCAGGTTCATAAATACATACCTATAATAACGCCTCTTTACCGTAGGGGTAGGCAGAGACATTTTCTTTCCACTTTCTACGATCCTTACACACTTGTTTCGCTCGTCCACTTTCATTATTCCCTTCATACTTACTAGCAGGTAACTATAACGTGTAGAAGAAAATATAAAAAAAAAGTATTTCGTGGTTAATGGCGGTTTTAGGATTTTCGTTTGGATGGGACTTGAACCCGCTGCGGCTAGAATCAAGTAAAGTAAGCACAAAAAAAATAATCGAAAATATTACCTAATTATTGATGACGCTTGTATTATGTACTTATGGTTAGGTTTGTAAAGTTTAGGTACTTCAAGACTTTTACTCTTACTATTGGATACTGTATTACCCTGTAAAATGGGCTGTGGAGGTCAGATAGGCACGCTCCAAGAAAAACACGGTATTCAGCTGAATCCGGTAAGACTGGTAGCCGACCCCAACAAAGTTGGGAAAAGGCTAGGAAGAAGAAGAGGTCCTTTAAGCCATTTACGGCACCTTTTTTTCATCGCTTCCCATTTTCGGCCGGCTTTAGCCCCTTAGCCTGATAAGTAGACCAGCCTGACCTTGTCCAGTAGACTAATAATTGTAAATCTTGCTAAAAGATCTATCCGCACCTACAGACAAACCGTTTGTACGGTTTTGCAGGGCATAGTTTTAAAATATATATTTTTTTTAAACTTATTTATTTAATTATTTATGTACACACACAGAAGTTAAAAGGAAAATAAACTTGTTTCTGATAAATAAATAAAACATATAAATATCAAGACGAAAGTAATAGGTTTAGTAAAAAATATTAATCAAGCCTTTGTAATTTTATTAGGTATATTTCATTATTCTCAATAAAGACCCATACCACCACCACCACGACTGATAAGTTAACTTCGTACTTACGTGGCACATGTATTGCATTTTGGCGAACTTAAATCCAGTCTATCAACCGCTAGGATATCACGTCACAGTGAAAGAGACCCTCTGTTTAGGTAATCTATTGTATTGTTATGCTAGTTTCAGTAAAACTACCGTTTTTTAAAACAACCCACTTTGAGTATTAAATAAATATTCAAATTGGCTATAAGAACTTGCCACTTGTAGGTATTGTATTTATAGAATAATATAAAGCTTTTAAACACAAAGTAAAAGAGGTTTAAGTAACTAATCCTGTATAATGCCTCCCAAGGTATTTGATACGAATGACGTACCCACTTAAAAAAAAATTACACTTATAAACCAATCAAAATTTACTAGCTGCTCAATAGGAAACATTACGGAAAGCTCGTCGCAGAGTGCGTAATAATTAGCCATTAAAAAAAATATTTTTTTAATAATAGTATAATACGACCATTTAAAAGTTAATGATATCAAGAAACTATTGTGAGTACTATTTTTGGATGTTTCTTAATGATTTCATAATAATACTCTTCCCAATTTAAAACTAAATTAAGGACAGGCTAACAATTTTTATCACTCCATGATATTCGAACGTCTTGCAGGAAAACACGGTTTATACTGGTGCTGCACTCTGGCGCCAGGATATTGCAGTTATATTAAGCTATGCAGCCCTTTATTTTAGCTTACCTTACAGCAGCTATAGATCTTATATACGCCATCTTCTGGCAAATGTGTGAAACTAGTCATTCCACGAAGCAAATACAAAGTTCAGCATACTAAATACAGCACATGCTAATTTATCTAATTTCTAACATTCTTTAAGAGATAAAAATTGTTATTTTTATCAAACGTGGATCCATAGTTGAGTACTTCTAAATGTTTAGAATATTCCTGTATCTCTGATAATTCTAATTTAAACTTAGCATTAGAAAAAAGATATTTTCGCTTGATACATACATAACATAACATACCATCACGCCTGTATCCCCGAAGGGTTAGGCAGAGGTGTACCAATGTTCACCCACAGTTCGCCAGTATGTTTAGGTCCCATGTAATAGGGGGCGAGCTCAAACTCCGACCTGCTACTGATAATTTCATTGAAAATCCCAATAACTTTTTGGTCAACTTGGGAATCAAACCCAAGACCTCTAGCGTAGCAGTCGCGCTTAGCACCACTAGGCCAACGAGGCAGTTTCCCTTTATAGAATGCTAGTTAAATTGTTCTAAGCAATAAATCTTCATTTGCTTGAAAACTATATTATGAGGCATCAAACCACATGAAATTTTGTACAACAACAACAATGCTGGCGGATCACTAAATAAAAGTCAAAAGATTTTTCTCATCCATGTTTCTTACAAAACTATCAAATTACAATATGAAAGATACCTAAAACTGGAACAAAAGTAAGTTATTTATATAAAACTTAAGTTTGAAATAGATTAAAGTACATTCGTAATTATTTAAGAACTCACACAAAATCTTAATATTTATCATTTCCATCAAATATGGTATCTAACATAGGCGCAGCCTTATATTTAACTCTTGAATGCTGGAAGCCATACATCTCATGGTCTTGTCTTTGCACACTGATAATTTATTCATTTATAATCTCAACCATGTCAAACCGTCTTTATTACATTTTGTTTATTTAACTTAGATGAACTAAAACTAAGCAAAATTAACTGATTCAACACTAAGCATTACATCAAATATACTTACCTAAAACAATAAAGAAAGATATATACAAGAACATCATTCATTTTATTTTACAAATTTATATTAAAATATCATGTTTGCACTATTATCAACCAAAGTTAAAATTAAAAGGTATATTTGGCCAATACATTGGCTTCTCCTGATCACAGAAGTTTATGTAGTTAGATCTTAATGATGATTCTAATGCTGCTATCCTGTCACTACTGTCTCCATACAGCCTTTGCAGTACTTCCTTTGGGTCCTCAGCATTTTCTGGAGGACCTGCCTCCAACTCCTCTGTTCTCTTCTCTTCAGAATTATCAGCTTTTAATTTTTCTCTCTCACGTTTCGCGTCATCCCTAAACTTTTTGTTTTCTCTTAGAAACTGTATAAACTCTTCACTCACTTCGATATCTCCATCTTCGAGAATTTCTTCCTCTTCCTCTTCAGGTTCATTTTCAGATTCATTACTAACTAATTCTTCAGTCTCATCATTGTCCGAATACGACAACGTGGTATCGTCATTTTGCCAGTTTGGCGACGGTAAATTCCCACAATTTCTACGAATAATATCATGTAACATCTTATTTTCGTACTCTAATGCAGTCGCTTTGGATTTCCAGTAAGCTACTTGATGTTTTAAATGCCAAGTAGCAGCGAACGTAAAGTTTTCAGCCCAAGAAGACATTGTTATTGGTACGGGAGGTCGTATGTTCCTTTTCTTAAACAGATCTTTCCTAACACCTTGGCCTTTCTGTTTATTTTTGCGTTTTAACTTCTTTTGACGTTTATGGCGAGAACTATTTTGTAATACTGTGCGATTAAAAATATTATTCTGATGGATGTCGGGTGTTCCACAAAACATTTTTGTTATTTCACCTCACATATTTTTTAATGCAACGCTACACGTCAAATTTGACAATTATTTAAGGCTGCTAAGAGTGAGCCTATCAGTGTATGAACCGTGAGCACTAGTATGAACTAGTTTTATCGTAAATTTTGTATCAAGACGGAGCGCGCCGTTTTAATAAAACTATCTAAAACCCTAATATTATCCTAACAATGTCGAAACCATCGATATTTTCGCATATAAGTCTGTCGTTGCGCGAAAAATAACTTTAAATCAGTAAACGAATGTACTAGATACAGACAAAAAGTGCTCTCGCTTGGCACGAAGGAAAACTAGCGATACTATCGGTCTATAGTTATCTATAGTCTAAGAGGCTGCTGTATTTCGTTTCGTTATTACGTTATTTAAAATCAGAGAATGAAAACTAATAAGAAAATCAGAAAATATTTAATTTCTGAACTTCACTCTGACATACCCAGTACGTAGTTGAAATTATAATAGAATATGCATATTATGTTTATGTTATTCACAAGTTAGTTTTCAGTAAAGTCTGTAACTTTGTTCTAGTAACTTTGTTTTAGTACGATTAAGTTCAAAGTAATTTGTGTTGTTGTAATAATATTTAACATCATTCGTAAATATTTATTGATATATTCATAATTCTAAACATAATTTTGCTGATTTTGATTGTTTCAGATACATACATTTAAATACAAAAATAATAGATTTTGTGAAAAAGCGTCATCAGGCCTGAGACCCCAACACGACTATAGTTATTATGAGTAAAGTCATTAAGTATCTTGTATTTATAAAGCCGTTTTAGTTTTGCGGAATTTACATAAAAATCTGCCGATACGAATACTTTGACGATCCCTCTTGGGTAATGTTATGTGATAGGAACACTGTTCGTGACATGGTGATTTTACCTATCTTAAGAGATAGATATAAACGAGTTTATAAATTAATATACAAACCTAAGTACTGTTACAAATTAAAAGATATAGGAAAAACATGTATTTTTTATGGCGAATAAATACATATTTTGAAATTTAATCAAGATGTTTAGAATCCATATTCTGAATTATCTTTGCAAAAATTTTCATGACTACCAGATGTTATTTATTCACACAAACGCACAGTATAAACGTAACAAACACACAAAAGGCTTCAAAGAAAAGGATTTTATGTGTATCTTATTAGTCCGGCAAGGCTCAATCAATGTTATCGAATCGTTTTGAATATAGCGCGTAACGAAACGTAGATGTTAGAAAAAATGTCAATATTGACTTAACACAATACAAAAATGGTCATGAAAAATCTCAATTTACATTATTGATGAAAAGAAGAATAAATAGTCACTCACTGAATTGTGTGTCAAAATAAGATACATAAATACTTCTGCCATGGATTACAAGGACCGTTGTCGAACTTGCTTAGGCAGTGAGAAGGAAATGAGGCACATACACACAAGAATAAGAATTGCGGGAGATGATGTTCGTCTTTCTGATATTCTGGAGAATTTCTACAATTATAAGGTATTTATGTTGTAATTTTATTATACATTGTATAGTGCGAATGTGTCGGTAGAATATAGAGAAAGAAATAAGCAAAACCTTTGTTATGTTCGACTATTCATTTTGTCTATTTTATGTGTGTACATGAACTGTTAAAGTCAATAAACAAGAAAATTAGCAAATGGTCGTCCTTCTTGTGAACTTTCTTTACTTACTTGGTACTCCTCTGGGTTTGAATAATGATTTTTATTGTACATATAAAGGATTATGTACCCTATTACCTTCCAAATAAAAACCCATATAAATTAAAAATTAAATTATTTAAATTTATTGCAGGCTACTCCAGATCCAAGTTTCCCAGACAATATCTGTATCAACTGTGTACACCAGCTAACAGTCACATACTCCTTCAAATACATCATAGAATCTAGTTCAAAAACATTGATGGACAACCTCAACCTCCTTGAATCAACCAGCGACAACTATGACTGCAACTTTGAATCCGATGACCAAAAACCTGAAAGCCATATAAATGTGAAAAAAAGAGAAATGAAAAAGCTTCAGCAGAATTTAGAGGATGAAATGCAATTATTGTTCTGTGTTGAATGTAAAGCTGAATTCCATTCTGTAAAATTACTAAATGAACATTGCACTAACAATCATCCGACAAAATCTGATATAGGGAGAGAGTGTGAGTATTGTAATGAAAAATTCGAAGATTTCCGGTCTTTAGTCCTACACAGAAAGCTACATTTAAAACCATACTTATGTGAAAACTGCTGGGAAGGCTTCTACAGTAAAGATGAACTGAACACCCATTCTTGCCAGCCTAATATAGAAAATAAGGATAAAAATAAGTCTGACAGAGTTTTACGTCAGTGTGACCAGTGTGGGAAATCATATCCTCCTGGTTACATAAGGATACATATGTTAACACATAGCAATGATCGTCCGTACAGCTGTAAGTTTTGCCCAAAGAAGTTCAAAGTACCTGGAGGTCTTCATTCCCATGTTTTGTGGAATCATAAAAGGACGAGAAATCACAAATGTGAAGTCTGCAATGCTACCTTTATTTCATCAAGTTCAAGAAGTTCTCACATACGTAAAAATCATTTGAAAGAGAAGAAATATGGATGTGACAGTTGTGGGAAACGGTTTTTCTCCAAATCTGAATTACAAAGACATTCTTTGACTCATACCGGTGTTAAAAACTTTCATTGCCACTTATGTGACAAGTCTTACCAAACTAGATACGGTTTAAATGTACATTTGAAATCTCATTCGCAAATGAATATGAATGTATTGAATTTGTAAATTTGAATGTTATATTTAATTGATCTCATTATTTTAAGTATTTATTGGTAATTAATATGGATGAATATAGTTTTTGTACAAAAGGTTTATTCGTTTTCTGATGATCTACCTAATTAACCCTTTAACCGCCTGAGTCGTAAATATGCGACAAACGTTTCCTTGCCCCTATTGCCCGTGTCGTATTTATACAACACAGAATATTCACCATTTTTGTTGTTTTCTTTGATTTTATTGCATCTGATCCATATCTCTCTATTTATCTAGATAGACAGATATAATACTTTTTATTTTACACCATGATATTTTACAAATCGGAACTTAAGAGGAGCAGAAAGAGAGGAGACTTTATTTTACCGATTCGTAGCCGGGCGCTAGGGGCACGGCAATTGACATTTAGCCAAGCGCTTAAAGGTTAAAGCAAAGTAGCTAAGTGGTCAGTGGTTTTCAAGCTTTTCAATGTTTATTCTTATTATTGCAGCTATTAAAGATGAAGAAAGATTTTGCAATGCATAAAATAATCACATAAGAAGAGATAAAGATAATTTATTTGAAAATGAATAAATGGTTCCTATAAATTTCTATTGCTTTATTTATTTTCCATATTCTTGGCTTAAACTCGCTTTTAAGGTACAAAATAATAATACCAAACTGTGCAGGTACAGAAACTTTAATAAAATAATGATTACAATTTACCATTTAAATAGGAAATAATTATATTCGAAACAATCAATAATTTGAAACGAAACAGCAAACCGATGCACTTACATTAACTTACTGAATACAATTTGTCTTTAAAACAAAACTTTCTATAAGATATAACAGGCATAAAGTTTGATATTAACCCCTACAAAGTGATTCAACATTTTGACTCCTATTCGAATATTTAAAGCACCAAGAATAAGGCATGGCTGTAGTCTGTCCAAAAATATCTTTACCTGTCAAAGTTTAGGGTTGTCCCTTTCATTTATTACAGGAATTCACTCGTTAAAAAAGATTTCAGGTAAGTATAATGATTTTACCTAACACATAATAAAAGTAACCTGATAAATTGACGTGTATCTTTTCACCAATGTCTTAGGAGCTTCTTCTCCCCGAGCCTTTTTCCCAACTATGTTGGGGTCGGCTACCAGTCATACCGGATTCAGCTGGATACCATATTTTACATGGAGCGACTGCCTATCTGACCTCCACAACCCATTTTACTGGGAAACACGGAATATATCGGAAGGTATCCCATAGTACTGGTTGTCAGAATTGACTTAACGACTGCCAAAGATCTATGTATGACAGCCGGGACCTACTGTTTAACGTGCTTTCCGAAACACGGAAGGAGGAGCTTCTTCTATAGGTTGATAAAACTGGGTTCAAGTTGTTATTTCGTTTTTATCTGCCCAGTATCTTGAGAGATTTATAATTAATTCTTGCGTCAATTGTAATGGGATAGATTTATCCCATAGTCTTCAAAAACTGTGTGGACGCTAAAACACCTAATATCGACAAAAAGTATTTTTTGACAGACATGCGAGGTTTATTCTTCTGTATAAAGTATATTACTTATTTTTTAAATTATAATCTTCTACATATAGCAACAATATACCATTATATTTTCAATGTAAGTATGTATCTATTATTATAGAGTATTTTATATCAATATTGCTGCAGAGTGCTAATCACAGCTAATGTAACGTTTGCAGACACTGCCAATAGGAACTAAGACTTATGACGATATTCACATAATTGACCAATAGCAGACATTTAATTACTACAACACTGCTTTATGATTTTCACTTTTAAGTGACCTTATTTTCTCTTTTGTTATTTTGGCAACCCTAATATACTTTTCTATTCTATTTCTAGCTATCTAATTAATTGTATATACTGTAAGAATCGATTTAGATAATTTGAGTACGTCATATTGATCTACATAAGTCTATGTAACATTTATATTTGTTAATACAATTTAACAATGGCACTATCTAATATATTTACAATACAAATGGTGGGCAACATTTAATAAAATTATAAAAAAATATACTGAAATAATAGAATAGGTACTATAAAACTACCAAACAAATAGCTATCAACATCAAACGTTGAGTGTTTTAATCATGAAACGATGAAAAATCGATCCACCATCCTTTCCTTTTAAAGTCGATTTTCCTTTGAATTGAGTTGGAATGATATCCTAACCAATAAAGTTATTCTGTACAAATCTTTCGCTTCACCGTAGTACCTAATTTCACAAGGAAAGTTTCCCATTTTTCCCACGTCAAAAAAATATTTATAAACACAATCATTTCCAGTCTTAAGTAAACGCACAACTGGACGTTTCGAATAGGAGTCAAACTGACAGTTTTTAAAGCGTGTATTTATAAAAATATAAAAAATATCACTCTAATGTACGGTCAGAAGACCGACATTGCAATATGTACATACTTTTCTTAGGCGAGCAATGCCCAAACAGTTTTTGTTACTATAGATATCTGAATTCCGTTATATTCGAGTGTACCCTGAAATAGAAAAATACATTTTAATATTTCGTCAATCAGTGTTGGCAATACTGAGTTGTTAAAATAATGTTGCCACATGCAAATGCTTAGATTTGTGCTTATATATTTAAGATAGTTTAGCGAATACAAACATAATATATTTACATGAGATTTAACTATTTATAATAGATTTTTAATAACAATTATACAGGGCTAAAATTAATCAACCTCAAACCATTTTTATTCTAGGTGCAAATGTAAAAGTTTTTGTTAACATATGAAGAAGGAAAATCCCTTTAAAGTCATAACCAGTGCAGGGTGACCGAGTGCGGTTATCACAAGAACACCATAGTCCATAGAATTGTAAATTATTTAAATAAATGAAAATGTCACATGTACCTATCTAGCAGGGATGTTATGGATATATAGTTTCGGATCCGGATACGGATATGGATATTGGTAAAATATAATATCGGTTTCGGTTACGGTTATGGATATTAAATTATTTCGGATTATCCGATAGTTTCGGTTACGGATATTAATTTTTTAAGGAACTTAAGTACGAATAGCTTTGCAAGTGTGCACCTCGCGCTGTGACGTCATTAGGTAGCGGGAGAGGTGTCGCATTCCAGCGGAGTGCACAGTTAATTCGTACGAGTGTAGTATTTAGTTAGACTCCGCCCTATCCGAAACTATCCGAAACTTTTATTTCGGATTCGGTTACGGTTACGGATATTTTTTTATTTCGGATATCCGATAGTTTCGGTTACGGATATGGATATCCATAACAACACTGCTATCTAGTTTGTAACTGATTTTAAACCTTATATGAAAGGCCATAGTGAATATTTTAAGCCTTCTAATACAATATATATTTTATACCTACCAGTTTCAATTTATATATATATAGGGAGTATTATTTTTAAATACTGCACCATATACTAAAGAGAGCTACAGAAATAATGAAAACAAGTGAATACTTAATTATACTTGTTAATTATGAATTAATTTAACTCTATCACAAACTATGTAAAGTCAATATCAATAAAGTTACAGCAATAAAAATCTAAATAAGCTCTAATTTGGTATATTTATCAAATTATTGTATATTTGTACCAAAAACGATGAATTTGTATGTTTTGGTCCAAATATTTATGCAATGGCACAAGAAATGCATTAATTAAATGTATCTGTACTAATTATTATGCATGTATGTATGTTAGCAAGCTTTATATATGTTCTAACTAATAAGAAGTCGGGCTGCTAAATAATTTGAAAGCTTAGATAAGAATTGAAAGCGCTTTATCTAAATTTGAGTAACGCAAGTAATTTTGATTTAAAATGCAGTATTGTCTGCCAATATAATAGAAGATTAATACTTTGTCTGTTACAGTTATAAATATAGGTTTGAGGAAACATGTAATTGTTTACATAGTAATAATTGCTCAGATTTAAATAGTAAATTTGTAAGCCTCATCAGATTTGAAAGTAAACAATTTTATTTCGGGTTTTTCGGCGAAAAAGCTTTATAAATGCCTCTCGTTGTCTATTTACTTGGAATCTAAAATGGAAACATCACAATTCAAAGGCTTTTAAAAGTCCATGATAACACTAATCATTCGTCAAACATTTTCGAAAGCTACTAAATCATGCTCTAAATCAAGCGCAAAAACCAATCCTCAAAAAGCCTCAAACTAACAACCCGACACTAATTAACATATAATCACCGTGCCTAAAAATTCATATCTAAGCCTATCTGATACATAACTTCGTCCATGTCTTGTCCAAACATGTTCTTTTCATTTTCATCCGTGTCCGTACCATTTTCCACCTTGGATGTTGAAGGTTCTGTCTCCGAGTGGGAGGAGGTCGATATGTTTAAGGTCGGTAGGCCTAGGATGACGCGAATCTGGTCTGTTAGATGTGGTGCTGAGACAACCTGGTGGTAGATGCCTTCGGCTGTGCTGAGTATTTTGTCGACGTCGAGGCACATTGATAGGTCGTTTACGTGCTGAAAATTGAACGAATTTTGTATACTAATTAGTTAATCATACATTGAGAGATACCTACCAGAATTTGTAATTAAAATTAAAATATTTATTTATTATTGAGAAGCGAAAAAGAGTAATCAAAATAGCTGCTTATAACAATGCACATTTCAGTAAACAAAAATAATGTACAAGTACATAATATAACAATGTACATAACTGGCTGCGTCCACATCTGACGAACGAGCATCACACGAACAGCTCGCGAGCCGCTCGCGAGCATGCCGCGAACGCACTAGTTTCAATAATTCAGATTTGGACGCACCACGGAGCAAATACAAAGAGGAGACGGCCTAAGCAACCGTGCACTGTACCTCAACCAAGCACTGACGTCATCATGTGGGCGTGGCCTATCTCAGTGTATCGTTGACATTCATCGTGTGCACAACTGTGTTAAAATTCTAATTTTATTGCAAAGTTGAGCTAAAAGAAAAAAAAAACATGAGGTGTCGTGTTTTAAATTGTAACAACTATTCGGATAGACGTTTAGATGCTAAGGAGGACATCTCATTTCATCTGTAAGCAATTTTATGCGTAATTTTCATAAAATTATTCTAGAAAAGTCTCTTAGTTTGGCGTTTCCAAACATAATTCTATCAAACACTAGATGGCGACACTTGAGAAAATAGAAACTAAACACATTTACGTACGTAGAGCTCACTACTAACATTTTTTAATAATCATATGTACCGAAATTTGATAAACATTCATTCTTAAAGGTATGTAAGTATGGCTAATATATTATTTTTGTAGTTTTTATATTATTTTTAAACAAGCCGCCATCTATGGACAAAAAGTATAAACAACGAAATACAGGGCCGTAATTAGAATCCAATTATTTTACCGAAGGTACCGCGACTATATCTTACATGGAAAGTACTTGAAAAATTTGATACACTGGACATATAAATACAATATCCTATAAGCTAAATAATTTATCTATAATAATTTATTTAAAGTGCTTTCCCTCCGTGAGACAACGTAATAGTATGGTAGTGGTTGTTTAATAATTTAAAGTATTTAAAGCTCACCTACTTTATTAAGTTCAATAAACTTATAAATAAATAAACAACAAAACTCAAGCATTATTGTCTGCCAGTAAGAACCTCAATGTAATAAGGTTTTATATTTTGAATGAATATTTGTTTATTCCAACATTGGTAATAGAGGTTTTTTTTTTAATAATTTGTCTTTTATTTATTCTGCCGCTGAAATCAGTATTACCTACCGACATTAATGGTTTCGAAAGGATTGTCACGTAAACGGAATAAGGTGTGTTTGTGTTTTTTTTCCTAAAAGAACTTGATTTGCTATCTTCTTAAGTATTTTAGCCAAATCAAGTCATTTAAATATTATAGAAAATCTAATAATCTTCATTTATCAAAAACCTTTTGATACTAGCATGTTTCATTACACTATTTAAAAAATAATACCCATTAAGATTGTTCAAAAATTTAATTAAATATATTGCTCTCTGATACGACAATTCTGAGTACGACCCTGACATCTTGCATTTCGCGACATCTAATGGCAGATAGTTGCGTAATTTCAAAATTAAATCAAGAGAACGAGCGAATACTTTTGCTATTGACCCATAGATGGAAAATTTAAAAGTGGGCGGGATCTAACTCTCCCCTCACCCCGCAAATTGTCACGCGTTGTTTCATAGGAAAATCTTATTACGACATCTCCTCTTTGTATTTGCTCCGTGGGACGCACCCTAACAGTAATGCACGGTTTTTAAAATGTGAGAAAACTTCCTATAGATTGGTAAACAGATATAAAAATACTCACTTTTAATATCTCAGTAAAACCATAGTCTTTACTGATAAGAATATCTTTTTCTGCATCGAGTATGGCAACACATATCAATAAATGGAAATTTGCGCATGGCAATTCCGTCCATAATACTTCCCAAAGCCTGCAAAACAAATTTAAATAGAATTAAAAACGAGTTCAAGTTGATTTATATTCTTCAAAAGCTTATCTCTACAATATATATATTATTATATACCATAATGTCTTTTTTTTACTTAGTTTGTGTTTGGTAATATTTTCAACAAGAGTAAGTTTAATAAAATGCCATATATCTTGTTTGCAAAATCCGTACCTCATAATATCTCTATAAGAGAACTCCCTCTTAAACCAAACGAGCAGCCATCGGAAGCAGAAGTACATGTTCCCGGAGTCCTTCTGCGCGAGGTGGTGCGCCAGCGCGGGGCTCGCGAACACCAGCAGCTGCTGCAGCTGGAGCAGCTGCTGCTTCATGCCCGCCTGGTCCATGTCGAAGTTTGACGCCTACAAGAGAAGGTGGTGATGGATTATGAAGAAAATTTGGTGGGTTCAGAATAGTCATTTACACTTTGTCATATTTGCAAAAAGTGTAGTTTACGAATTATTTTTTAGAGCCCTTACTTATTTCAAGGGTGACATTCTATGTCAAGAACATTAGCATGTCAATATGTTCTGTTACTTTTTTCAAACAAAAGATTTCACTAATGGTTTGTAAGTTCACCTTACTAAAGGTGTTCGATAAGGTATAATATTTTGGAACAATACACACGCTAGTCTGATTTTAAACTGAACAGAGCCTGTATTATAGTAACCAGACTACTGATAAACATACGTATATATTTCGAAATACAAAGAAATTATAAATTATAGATAAATCACACATGACACAGAACCAAATATGATTACGGTTATTACACAAAGATTTGTCCTGCTTGGGATTCAAACGGTCGAACCTACGACCTCCGGTTCAGTAATCATTGTCACTTACCACTACCACCACGACCACCAGCCAGTGGTATGAACCGACATTTAGTCGACAATTTATCTGTAAGTGGATGCTTAAGTATAAAATAAGTAAACTCACAATCTTATCCATAAACCCAACAAAGCACCAGAAGCTGTCCACCTCGTTGCCTAGCAACAGCAACAACGGCGCCAGTATATCCGACATGCCCTGCACGTAGCCGAGATCGAAGTTGTACATGACGTACGTCATGAGGATGTCCTGTAGGATCACTAGGTTGGGGTTGTTGTCGCCCGCGTAGAACGGGTGGGTTCGGTCGGTTCGGTTCACGTCTTTCTCTACTAAGCTTTTTCTGTCGCGGTATTCTGAAAACCTGTGGAGTCATGGGATTTTGTTATTAGTTACGTAATAAAGAAATTGGTTAGAATTGTGATTACAATAATATCTTGTAAATTAAAACTATTTATTTTGGCCTTGATTTTTATGTAAGCTGTTATTTATTTATTGTGGTTATCTTTATTCTTTTAATTACGAGAAAATAAAAAACATACGAGCATGAATGTAATATTTTTGTGCCACAGTAATATTTTCAAACTAAATACTTTTAAAAATATGAAGTTTGGAAAAAAATGCTTTACTATTACTACATAATTTTAGCATAGATCAAAAACCAACATGTAGTGATAAAATAGTTTTTCAAAATCGTGTTTCTTTCTGCAAACATGTTTAGATATTATACCAAATAGCATATTATTTCTTATACAGGTAGAAACATTAACAGAATCCTAACCTACCTGGCTTCCTGTCCCTCAGTCATGGACCTCCACTGCAGCTTCATGGAGAAGTACTCCTCCGTTCTCTTCTTGGTTAGAGCTCTGAGCTCCGAATGCGTCATGTGCCACGGATGGTAGTCCAGCAAGTACTTCCATACCTCTTGTCGTATTGAATGGGCTACACCCTATGTAGAAACGAAAAAACTTAGATTTAGGTAAGGCCCATTAAGACTAGCACCTGCACAAGCGAGGACCGGTGAGTAGAAGGCGACGGACAATTACATGTGCGTGGCTGAATACTGGTCTGGAAATTTTTTACCGCCATTGATCGACACGCTAAGAAGAAGAACCTAACGACTGCCTATCTGACTCAATTGGTTAGGATAGATAGGCAGTCGCCCCGGCCCTATGTAATATACGGTATCCAGCTGAATATGGTTAGGTCAGTAAGGCAGGCGCTCTATGTAATAACAGTATTCAGACGAATCCGGTGAGACTAGACGCCGACCTCAACAAAGCTTGGAAATTGCTAGGCAGGCGGTTTACGCGAAAACAGTTACATACCTAATGCACAGATTAACCTATATCTAAGACTAAGGCATAAGTTATTTTCCCTGTAATACATGCTGTGAGATGGTAACTATTTTTATCGTGGGTATAATATTCTACAGTAATTAAATTTATTTTGGTTGACAAATAGAGAATTTAAAGTTACATAAATTTGTTTGCAGTTTAACTATTTTTATTTCGCATTTAAAATTTACTGAAAATAGAAATATATTAATTAAATGAATAAAAAGTACATCATATGCTTAATATTACAATCTATTACGTAACATTTTAAAATTGACGTAAGTACTTATATATATATAATTTTATTAGTATGTAAATATATAAATAATTTAAATCTACTTCTTATGCTGCTATCTCATATATTTTATAATTAAGAATCAAGTTAATTTATCAATGTAGGCGGAGTACCGCTTCATATAGCACCCAGATTCGCTACAAGCCCACACATTTCAAGCTCATTTTTTTTTTTAATGGTTGATAGCACCCGTATTTGAGATGTGGGAGATTATTGTATAGGTATCCTGTGCGGTGACAGTTTTCATAAATCGTTAGCACACGCATTCGGTGTGCGGGTGATTTTGTTAAAGTACCAACTGATGAGTTTAATTGGTTGCTAGGCCGCGTCCGTGTCATCCGTTACTAGGTAATCGGTAGTTAGGCCGCGTGCGGGGCTCGCCGCATACGGTATAACGACAGAGTCATCGATGGCGCACTTTCTAGAGTCGTTGTATAAATACCAATGAACAATAAGATTTCAATGTTAAGTATACGAAGAACTCACCCCTCTAAATATCAGCTGTTTGACTCCCTCTACCTCTGTGACTCGGCCCTCTGGGTCCTGTAAGCCCTCCCACTTTTCTGTGGAGAGGGGCGTACCTCTGTAAAAGAAAAACATCTATATTAAATGTTTTTCAGCAAGTCTTAAAAGTTTTGGAGTCAATTCCTTCCACATTAAATAATAAATAATAAATAAATGCGGACAACATCACATACATTGCTCTGAACCCAAAGTAAGTAGCTAAAGCACTTGTGTTATGGAATTCAGAGACAACGAAGTTACCACTAACACCCAGACCCGGGACAATGTAGAAAAGTGGTTTTCTACATTGACCCGGATCGAACCCGGGACCTCAGAGCTGGCGACACCTTGAAAACCGGTGCGTACGCCACTCGACCACGGAGGTCGTCGTTCTTCAAATATATACCTAAAGTGAAGTTTTTTTGTTGTTTAAAACCTCTGTTACTTTTCTAAGTTTAGTCATAGCACTCGTGCATATTGATTAGATCCAGTTTCAGGTATCGCAAAAAAAGGTGACATGAAAAAATAGTAATTCGATTCCATTCATTTATATTGATTCTAGTACTCAATTAAAAACACAATTTAACGTAGAAATAAAAATTCTAATAAATGATGTGCAAGAAATAATAATTATTATAGACCAAGGAATCAAAATACATATATACCATCACGCCTGTATCCCCGAAGGGTTAGGCAGAGGTGTACCAATGTACACCCACAGTTCGCCGGTATGTTTAGGTCCCATGTAATAGGGGGCGATCCTATTGCCACTAACCGGGCACAAATCCAAACTCCGACCTGCTACTGAGAATTTCATAAAAAAACCAATAACATCTTGGTAGACTTGGGAATCGAACCCAAGACCTCTAGCGTAGCAGTCGCGCTTAGAACCACTAGGCCAACGAGGCAGTTAAAATACACATCTGTAGTAAATACTATAGGTATCTTATCAATAGCTTCCTATAGCTCATTTACACATTTCCTCGTGTGACTGATAAGTGATCATTGAACTATAAGCATTATTCACGTGCTATCAATATCTACTAGTGACCCTTGCTGATAACTGATAGACCCGTAATGATCGTATCGGTATTTATGAGAAGGAAATTGAATATATCGTAGCTTTGTCTGTTTGTTATTTTTACAATATAGTTTTTTTATTTAAATGATCGGATTATAGATTAGAGAAGAAACAATATCTTTGTTGAAAGGTACTTGATTTTTTGTCTTTCCTACTATTTTCTGTGCACTTATATCGAAAATATTATTAGAAAGGCGAACAAAGGTGATGATTTTTTAGGATTAAAGGGTTTTTGCTGCCATAACCGACATTCTCATACCATAGACAAAGAACGAAGCCAAAACCGTACATTTTAAAAGTTTTTTCACCGTATAAGGCGGCCGTATACTAGCTTTCCAAAGGGTAAACTTACCTAGGTATACTCGGTCTCGGTGGTAGTGTGGGCTTAACACTGATGACCTCGTACTCATCAGTCCTGGTCAAGGTGGTAGAGGTCTCGATATCACTCATACTCTTCGTCAAAAGGTCTGCTACTTCCTCGGACACGTCGCGTTTGCCGTTCATACCTTCGTTGCCGTAGTAAACTGGAATTTTAGTATTCATTTAAGTATTCTATATTCTTTTTTATATATCTATTGGAAATACTGGGAATCAAAAATCCGCTAGGATCACCCATCAGATAGATCTTTTCATGCTTTATGCTTGCAAAACGGAATAATAAGTAACAAGAAAGTAATCAGTTCAAAAGTTAAATATTATCATAATTATTTTTATACATAGAAGATATTACAGATAGGGAGATAATTTGAGTTAGGATTTACTTATAAATAGTTTTTTTTATGTTATCAACGTTATTTATTTCTGATGAACCGAAAAACAAATTCTCAAAATATCTGTTATGAGGTTATTTAAAATTCCTTACCAATGTCAGTAAGTTTCGAAAACGCTGTCATAGTAGTCTCATAGGGCCTCTGTCTCAAATTCGACATCAGATTCCACACAACATCTGTCGTATTCTCCGTAAAGATATCAAGTTCTGCAAAAGACCTGTTCAGGACCTGAGACTCAATATTAGGTTCTACAACAACATATGTGTTCCTATCATGCCGAGTCTTCGCAGTTTTGATATGGTTCTTTAGGTAGGCGACGAAAATTTCCGCGTTCCCGTGTTGAAAGTAGAATGTGTTCTGCCAAACTCCTGGCTTTGTGGAGAACTGCATCTGCTGGTTGTTTCTCGTGACCCTGAAGGTTTTCAACTCGTCGAGGTTTATTTTGACGATGCGGGCTCGGGCTGTCGCGTAGTCAGATGTTATGTTGCCGCTTAGTGTACGTTGGCGACGACCTGAGCGAAAAGAAAGGAACAGTTTTATTGGAAGAAGAAAATAGTACCTATAAATAAGCGGCACGGTTAGAATGCATATATTTTTGCAATTGAGATCTTCTCAACGATAAAACTTTCCTAGAAACCGTTCCCATATACGTAACAATTTCTTCCGCAGCATCGGCATCTCAGCATGAATCGCTATAATAATCATGTAAGTAGATGTCGTCGTTTTCACTGACATATGCGCGCTTAGCTCTACAAGGATAATGATACAACTTAAAACGTTAGAAAGCATAAAAGCAAGTACCAAAATCTCACTCCACAAACAGAAAAAAAAACAGCCACCATCGCGAACGAAGACAAAAACTAGTATTAATAAATCTACCTTTAGCATAAGACATGGTAATACCAATAGTGTTGACGACCGCCCACTCCTGGTCCTGTGTGTCCGAGTCGATGGTAATGAGGTCGTTGGGTCTCCACTCGATGCACTTGGTCCCGTCGGGGTTCTGTACAATGCACAGCATGCCGATGGCGTTGAGGTCTGTGACGGGTCGCCCGAGGCACGCCTTGAGCAGGACGCCATCTTGCGTGAAGAGGTCCTGGAGAGAGAGAATGATGTGAAGCTCGCTAAAAAAGCCGCTTTTGAGTCTTGATCTGAAGTAGATAAAGTATAAGCTGCAAATTATAATAAAAAAAATGCAAATGCTCATTCTACAGAATTTAAACATCTGTAAAGACACGTATAATTGATAGGGGTTTTAGTCAACTTGTGTAACAGATTTCATCCTTTTTGAAGAACTGTTTATGCTACTGTACTACAGACAAGGACAGACAAGGATTATTGACCTACACCAATACATTCACTTTTCCACACCACATTTCGTATTTTTTTCGCTTTTCCTACAAGACCACCCAACATGGTGGCAAAAACAAATTCATTTATCTTGGAAATTATCACATTTATCAGCGGATTCGTTAAAATGATATGAGTAAGAGATTATCACAATAATAAATTAGTAAGAATTATCGAAAATTTACCTAATATGGAATGGAAGAGATTTTTTTTTTTTAAAGTGTGTGCTGGCTGATTAAATGAACCAAGCACCGAGCGCGTGTGAATCCGAGAAAAACGTCTAGATTCAAATCTTAAAGTGGTTACACATACCCATTGCGAGGTATAACCTCATATATGCATATATATTATTATATATGTATACTAGCTGTGTCCCGCGGTTTCACCCACGTGAATACCTAGGTCCCGTTCCCGGTGCCTTTGTATATAATAACAGACAAATAATTAGCAAGAAATTAAAATTGCGACTATAATTTGAGATTTAAACTATCCTATCTCTCAAGTTGGATCGAACTGCACATGGTGTGCGAATTTTATTATAATCGGTTAAGTGGTTTAGGAGTCCATTGAGGACAAACATTGTGACACGAGATTTATATATATTAAGATATGCTTCGTACGCGCTGCGCCTTAGGCCACAAAGCGTATATTTTTCTTTAGATCATACATAGTTATTTACTCACTCGTTTTAGCCTTGCGGGGATTCCCCGAACACGGAATACCAACGAATAATTAATCAATGAGCTATCGATGTCTAACGGCCAAGGTTAAAAACATGTCTGTAGACTTGTTGTACTAGAAATAGGAATTTAACATAATATATGTATCGCACATTACGTATAACCTTTCTATGGATAGGTTATTGGATCTTAGCTTCAAGCTGATATAAATTATGTGGGTATTCCTTACAATTGGCCTATGACATTAATAAATTGGTCTCCGTTGCGGAGATTTGGATTGCTAGGTTGGGAGAGAAATAGGCTGATTTGTTAACTTCTGCTAATGTAAATAGAAAAAAAACATATTATTGTTTGAAATTCATAATCATATTTATCAACATAAATTATCATATACCACTAGAACTAGACCCATTAAAAGAATAATATGACCCAAAAGTTTAACTAGAATTCCGTGGGAAATTTAACAGTATGTGTAATTATGTTTTTTATTATCTTTTTAACCAAGGTTTATTTAAAGTTCTGTTATTGTATTTACCAAGTACAAAATAAAATTACTATTTTCAGTTAAGGAATTAGGTGTTTTTTTTTTTTAAACAAATACACATAATTATCTGACCATGGAAATATGGCCTTGGTTTGTCAACCATATGATTACATGGGTTATAATAGGCTTCTATTTTAAAGTTAATTGTTATGTTACCATCAGTAATAAAACAATTAATTTTATTAACAGCAATATTTAAATTGGTCTTTTAATAATGGATTATATTTGATGGACATTGATAATAAATCATGCTACATTAATAAGCTTTTCAGTTATTATATTATACAAATATTTAAATATTGTTAATATAAAGAAAAAGATTTTTTTAATTTGGAAAACACAACAAAAATGTTGTCTAACCATTTTGATTTGTGTTGACAGACCTGTTGGTCTAGTGGTTAGTGACCCTGACTGCTATACCGGAGGTCGTGGGTTCGATTCCCACCCAGGACAATTAATGTTTGTGTGATGAGCACGATCATTTGTTCTGTGTCTGGGTGTAGTTTATCTATAATATGTTGTGTATGTATTTAGAAATATATAAGTATGTTTATCAGTTATCTGGTTACCATAACACAAGCTCTGCTTAGCTTGGGATCAGATAACCATGTGTGAATTGTCCCGGAATATTATTATTATTTTTTAATAAGGCCATAAACTAAAAAGCCTCCCTTCCTTTTTTCATACTTATATCTCTCTTTATGGCTAACGGATCCAGTTCCATGCCTTCATTAATAATCCAGCCTATAAACGTCCCACTGCTGGGCACAGGCCTCTTCCCATATAGAGAAGGCATGAGCATTGATCACCACGCTTGCTCTCTGCGGGTTGGCAATTTCAGATCCCAAATTTTGGAATCCAGGTTTCCTCACAATGTTTTCCTTCACCCTTTGTCAGAAGTAGAGTAATTAAGAAAGTACATATAACTTTGAAAGGTTACATTGGTACATGCCCGGGTTCGAACCTGCAACCTCGTGCATACAAATCCATTCATTGAACCGCTAGGCCACCACAACATCTTTTGTCATGCTTTCTGCATGCTCCATGCCTTCATTGTAAATCATATCCTACTTAATAGGGTACGTCTATCAGGACTATTATATTGTTAGATCTGTATTTTTATAAATTTAAACTGTTTGTCTGTTGTATATCTTTAATTTTATGTATAGTTATCAAAGGTAAAATATTATTTTTAGTAAAGTTAAATTTATTTAGTAAAGTTTGTATTGGAACATGAAAGTAAACATTAAATCAGAATCTGTTTTAATAAGAAATATTTTTATTATACTTACAGATTCTTGAGCATTAACAAAACATATATTCTGGTCAATATGTTGAATAAATAGGAAATAAATATAGATTTTTAGTTGACAATAAAGTGAAAATTTTGAGTTAGTTTATTTTCTTATTTATAGTCTATATAAACATTTCTCTTGGGTTGAAAATGAAATTTTGTCATTGACCAAATTCCAATTAGATCTTTGATGTTTGAACCAAGTTTGCATAATATCTCAAGATTTTTCCCGCCTCATAGATTTTGAACAAGTAGTTCTGGTGAAGTTTTTGACTCAGAATAAAAATATGCCTGAGTTCAAGTTAATCTACTACACAAATTTTATCAAAACTTCAGAAAAGGGCAATCTACCCTCATAGAAAATATGAATGCAAAAAAAATCAGTAAACTTAAAAAAGATTGCAGAAAAATAAAAAATGTAAAATATAGGTACTATGCTGATAAAATTATATTCTATATAAGTATTAATACCTTACTATGTAGTGGTATTATGAATATTATGTTAACTTGTTAGTATACACCTATAAAGCATGCAAATCAAAATCAGAATTTCTATTGTCAAGGCAGTAACTTATGATTATTTATGTTATCTATTCAGTATATATCTAACAGATTCAGATAATACAAAATGATGACAATGGAACGCAGCTTTTGCGCCTACATTCAAGTACGAACACGAGAACAGCGCAAATTGAGCATAATTTCTAATGACGCAATAAAGCCAATGTCCTTCGAAACCAGCACACAATTACAGCGTTGTTTACAAATATCATACATACAGTTAAACAGCGAATGTGAGCAAAGGTCACGGCGTACGACGGACAAAGAATAAATAAACAATAAAAAACATCAAACTTACTTTACACTGGTCCGGAATGTCTTCAACAGAACTTGATCTCGACATTTTGAGAACAAGGGACACTTAATGATGGAAAATACACTTCGGGTTTTGCAAAAAATCGCACGATATTAGATTTACGCCATACTTTTCAAGGATTTCCTGTACAAACTAAATAAAAACACAACTCTATACATTGAGCTTGAGCACTAAAATGTTACCCGACTAAATTCCTAAAACTACTAACTTACTATATTATACTTACTACTATTCTTGTTTATCTAAAATAGAAACGATAAATCAGATTCTTTGTTATCTAATATGAAAAATTGGATATATTGAATAATTAATTAACACATGTCTTAACACTTCTTGGGTTAAATGCCTAAAAAATATTTCCATACATTTTAATGAAATGGAAAACATTTTACGATGTTTTAAGGAGAAATCTTTGCAACACTAAGTTTAACGTCAAACTATTAAACACTCCTTTACACGCAGAATGTTTTTCGTGGTGAATAGTATAACATTAGGTGTAATTTATTTATAACACATTCATTAAAATATTTTAGAAAAGCTGCTTTTATACTCTCGCGAGAAAATAACCCAGAAGATTCGTTGAAAACATTTGATTTGAAATATGACGATTAATTTAAAAAATAATTTGTATGTTATGACCTTTTCACTTTTATCTAATAATTCGACGACCTCCGTGGTCGAGTGGCGTACGCACCGGTTTCAAGGTGTCGCTAGCTCTGAGGTCCCGGGTTCGATCCCCGGACGGGTCAATGTAGAAAATCACATTTCTACATTGTCCCGGGTCTGGGTGTTTGTGGTACCTTCGTTGTGTCTGAATTCCATAACGCAAGTGCTTCAGCTACTTACTTTGGGTTCAGAGCAATGTATGTGATGTTGTCCGCATTTATTTATTTATTTATAATTCCTTTTGTGTTATGAATACCTATGTATTATAATTTGCCACTAAAAAAATGAAAAAAATATATACAATTCTCATCCGTTTTTCACTTCGCGGTACAAGGTTTTTCAATTTATTTATTTATTACACTTTATTGAACATTTACTAAATTTAGTTCCTTACCGTACTACTTAGCACCCTTCACAATATTTTCTCACCTTTCCAGAAGCTTTCCAGATTCATTCATTCCATTTTCTACATGCGACATTAATTGTATTCGGGCTTTGATAAATGATTGTTTTCGGGTATAATAGTTATGCCAGATAATATTATAGAGATTTATAAATAAATCATCGATGATAAGCTAACATCTATTAACTATATAGGGGATAAAAATAATTTGTAGGTCATGTACTTAAGTCGTGAAAAAAAATCTTTTATACATGCCAGGCCATTGACTTAATACTATTATGTTCTACCGTGCGTACCTAGTAGGTAGGTACATATCGATGTACCAGACACATTGTTATGTAAACAGATGTTTATTTTTTTGTTTTCTCGTTAGGTACCATGGTTAAAATTAACATAATACAACGGGAATTGGCGCGAAACATGCATAAATACCTTTTCGGGCTAGATTTTCCTAAATTTCCCTGCGTTATAATTTGCCCAAAGAATCATATTAGGTACTGTAAACATGCAGCACGATAGTTTAAAAGTTAGTACCTACCTAAAATGAACCGATGATGCGAATTCGAAATATTGAGGGCCAAAGAGTTCAATTGGTGCGTAAGTCTCTATATACCTACTTATAATAAATCTGTAGAAGTGAAAATTCTGTACATTGAAAATATCAAAAAAATAAATGGTGGGGGGTGTTACTAGACCGACACCGAACCCAAAAGTGTGATAAAAAAAAATTGTCTGTCTGTTTGTTCATGCATCACGCAAAAACAATCAGTTCGATTACGATGAAACTTGGTATAATTATTCTTTAATATCCTGGGCACCACACTGGGTAGTTTTTATTCCGAAAAAGTATATACAATGAAAAACAAACTTAATTTTGCGGTTCGATCCCTAGACCCGATTACTGTACCAACCGCAAATAATAAGTTTGTCGTAGGTTGCGTCACCTTTAGGGTAGAGTTATTTAGGTATAGATTTTAATTTTAAAGTATTGGTTGTATATTTGATAGTGTACGTAGTGACCGTAGGTTATTTTATAATACTGTTAGTCATTCGTATAGATATTAGTTTTTAGGGATTTTGCTAATTTATTGGTACATACTAATATAAAAGTGTAGGTAGGCGCCTGGTGTTAGGGCTCTTCTATAAAAATAGTCTGAAGGATTTCTTTATTTTTAATACGGATATACTTATAACACGATGCCTTCCAGAAAGAGACCATCTCTTTCTGCTACATCTAATGAGACTAGCCAGAGGTATGCTCGATAGATAACGTTCTACACAAATAGCACTTTACGTCTTTACACAAAAAACTCGTTGATAAGTTTCGTCATCTACGCGAACGAAGTCACAGGCACAGCTTGTTTATAAATAAGTACCTATGCCAAATGAGATGCAAATGTTTTTTTTTTATATAGAGAAAAAAGTACGTTTGTTAGTGACAGTGTAATTGTATTGTTGTATATGTAGATTTAATCACTTCTTAAGGTTCCGTAACTCAAAAAGAAAAAACGGAACCCTTATGGTATTACTTAGTTGTCCGTCTGTCTGTCAAGACCCTTTTTCTCACGAACACCTGGAGGTATCAAGTTCAAATTTATATTAAATACTCAGGTCTACTGTCCCTTGGACCTGTGAAAACTTTCAGAAAGCGAACGCAATCAAAGGATACAGAAATTTATGCCGCAAATTTCCGACACTCAGAAGGGTATCAAAACACGGGTACTGGGTACTTCCCGTGAACTCAGAATCTTAATATTTGCTACAAAGTGTCGTCTTATAGCACAAATAAAGGAAAAAATGTGAAAGCATAAATTTTTATTTAAATCACTTATTAATTTATTTTTTTTTAATTTTAAACTTACTACCCTTATCCTCATGAAATTGTAGAGGTATTAAATACCATAACTTTTACTGATGTACCTATAGGTTTGTACGGAACCCTCGGTGCGCAAGTCCGACTCACACTTGGCCGGTTTTTTTGCTATCATAAATCCCCATTTCTACCTACTTATAAAAACCTTATGCTTAAAATGTATGTAGGTATACAAGTGCAAAAAACTCATTATTAATTAATTGTAAAGGAAAAATAAAGGCAAGAATTTTAAGTTTTAATTAACTATAAATGAATTTTATTTATTTATTTATAGTTAATTAAAATGATTAAAACCAATTACATTAATTAACCTCGCCACTGAACTTGGTGAGCTCAGTATTTGATCTGTGTTGTAATTATGAGAATTTTTGCTTGTACTTACCTACATTTATACAGGGTGTTAAGAAAACCCTGTTCCCACTGTCAAAACTGGACCAAAATGGGACCACACGGAAAGCACCAGCTTTGAAATAAAAAAAGAATCATCAAAATCGGTTCACCCAGTCAAAAGTTCTATGGTAACAAGCATAAAAAAATACAGTCGAATTGAGTACCTCCTCCTTTTTTGAAGTCGGTTAATTACATCGACTACTATAATTCTTACAAAAAAAAACCGACTTAAAAATAAGTCTTATATGGTTTTCTTATGGATCCTACTGTCATAACTGGACCAAATTAAAATGGGACCACACTGGAAGCACCACCTTTCAAATAAAAAAAGAATCATCAAAATCCGTTCACCCAGTCGAAAGTACAGAGGTAACTTGATAAACATAAAAAACAGTCGAATTGAATACCTCCTCCTTTTTGAAGTCGGTTATAAATGAAAATAGTTCACTGTGTTTTTAGAAAGGAACCCACATACCCACATTCCAAACTGAGCTATTCTTTTGAATGTACCTAAATGGGTGGCCTAATTGAAATACAAATCTAATTTCTGAATAAACAAATTAGTATTTAATTATTTTAGGTAGAAACAATGATATTATAAAGGGAAGATACGTTACGTTCATACTGAGCGGTGTCCAGAAATTGTTGCGTTGTTATTACGAATGTACTTACATGTAGGTGTATAGTCATTTTCAACTACGACTGCGATAGATAATACGGAACGTATGGTACAGAAAGAGATAGCTATCTGTAGTGTGTTGCGCTTGAAGTACAGTAGTGAATCATAGAGTATGCGGATTTGCCACAGATGAGACATTGAATATAAGCATAGGTACATTACATTGGTAATGATGTTTTAAATAAAACAAAAAACAGAATTGTTATTTATTTATTTACAAACTTAGACTAAGATACAATAAAAAAAAAGTCGGCAAAGTGCGAGTCGGACTCGCACACCGAGGGTTCCGTACAAATTTAAGTTTCAAATTATTTTTATTATATGATGTAAGTAATAATTTACGGTTTCCGTGAGATAATTCTTTTTTTTCAAATCCTTTACAATGTCCTTCATGCTTGTCATTTTTTTTTTAATCTGCTGTTTTGGATTTTAAGAACATTATTTTTTTTCTGTAACATTTCTTTTTCAACAACTAATTTACGAACTCGCATCTTAAGCTTTGCTTTTCTGGGGGTGTCGAACACTGAATCCAGGTCGGATATAACAACATGGTCAGGACTGGTAGGTGAGCGAAATTGTGGAACATCATCATTGTCCTGAAAATTTATTTTCGTTCGTTATTTTCCGACGATTTCGTGGCTGGATACCCGACACCGCGCAATACACGACGCCGACGTTGCAAAAATAAAAATAATCGTGTATAATTTTAGTTTTTAAGTTTATATAGTTTAATTGTTTATGTATAGTATTTTATATTTTGTTATAGTATTATTGTATTTTAATATGGGCCTTTGGTGCCTGATGTTAATAATTGTATGTATTAGTTTATAGGTATTGTTTTGTTATTATTTATGTATTGTATTTTCTATGGGCCCTAGTTGCCTGAAATAAAGGAATATTATTATTATTGTCCTGAAATAGAATAAATTCTCTTAATTGATACGGTAAATATAAGGTGCTATAAAAACATCTGCCACGGCTTTAATGGGAGGTAGTATTGTGTTTATAGATTACAATAGTATAGATAAATTATTGATTATTTATCATATTTTTTTTCATACAAAAAAAATAACGTATAAATTTGAATTGATTTATTAGTATAAAACCATCCCGTGTCCTAAGCTGTTGCCGCTCCGCACCGAATTCACGTAATTTGTGAACCACGTTACGCAGAATAGAGTCAATGTTAATTTAACAATTTTATTTTCTAAAATTTAATTAACTGTTCCGGGGTACGAAAGTTCTTCACTATTGTAATCTATAAACACAATACTACCTCCCATTAAAGCCGTGGCAGATATTTTTATAGCACCTTATATAAATTATATTTGTAATTAATTGACCAAGATTGAATGCACGGGTCACATCATTACATAAGTTACGACCATTTTTTTTTTGTTGTGAAAATAATGAACTATCGTAATATTTATAAAATTTAATTTTACCGGGGCTATCACAGGCACTGAAGTTTTTTTCAGACGCATGTAGCCTTTGGAAGTAGTATATTTATCTTCATTTTTAAAATGTTCAGAACAAATTGTACTACTTTTTGTAGGCATCCAGTTATGTTCACTTCTTTCCGCCTGAACTATGCCGACCCATTTATGTTTTATAACATCATCACTAGAAAATCTGGAAATAACAAAAACATTATAAAAAAAAATGTTTTATCTAGGTACATACATTCTAATCGAGTAATAAAATAATATTGAATAGCCCACTATTACTAAACAAACTCAAGCGGTCAACGAACGCTGTGTATTCTGCCTACGACTTCGCTTCTAGTTGATTAATCTATGACGCATGGCTATTTGTCCTTGTCGCGCTGCAGTTGTCATCATATTCACTGTCCTTTTCGAACCACCATATTAATAATTCGAAATGTATTTTGTAAATGAGAAATAAAATCGTGAAAAAATATTAATATGACATTATTTTAATATACTTACGAATGGTATGAAACTCCTACACTCTTATTTATTTTGGAACCATAGTTTTTTACACTTTCGTAACACACAACTTGGCATTTTAGGTAGTTATAGGCACGACACAGACACGCTTCGTTTCGCTCGCTGCTATTAACCGACTAAAACAAATCACGACAATTGTCTGAATTTGTTCTCAACAACTTTTGCGCGCCAGTGCGATATCTACCTCTTTTTTATATATAATATCATTGTATGTTTGATTCTCTATGTATTGTTTTTTTCCCAATTTTGTTTAGCTCTATTTGATTTTGTTCTTTTTTAATTTTATGTAGGTAGGTACCTTTTGTAAATATTTGCATGCCATGGAAAATGGCAAACATGTTTTATAAGAACTTTATCTAATATGTCATCTTACATGCACCAATTTCTGTATGTACACACATGTTTCAGCGAATAAATGTTTATTATTATTATTATTATTATTGGGTAGAAAATATTCAGACGTATAAGAACAGTCACTGGCAATCCTACAATGACAACAGTGGCAAGGAGGTGTACATTTGACATTGAACTAAAATTGTCTGAATACGAAAATTAGGTATAATGACAAGTACCTACACTGGAATGTTCATTAACCTGCCACTCATTGACTTAAAATAGCGGCATCGGGCCCCTGGTTTTATCCGCATTCTGATCCGTGATTTCATTAAATCATATTATGTTCTTAATTTCGTCGAGTTTCTTTTGTTTGAAACGAAATAGTTTAGCTTAAATTATTTCTTATATTGTTAGCTACTTGCCAGCAAAATCTTACCGATTTCAGTGTAGCAGTATTGAAGATTGGCCGTAGCAAACAGAAATACATAAAAGCAGACACTTTAATAAAGGTAGGTATTTGTATTGATTGATTTAATTTAAATTAGTACTTAGTATTTATAGACTTTCGCATAATGCGAACGATGCTAAAATTGTTGTTACGAAATAAGTCTTATTAGTAATGCCGTGCTTAAAGTTGATTATCTAATGTGATATTTATATCTTCACTTTGAAAAATACCTCATTTGCTCAATGTTTTTTCATAACCAAACACCTATATATACAGTTGAGCTAGTAATTATTAGCATTTTCATTGACGTCGTTTGAAGCGGCGGCGGTCAAGAAAATGTTTCTAGGTAAGTGTATCTACAATTGTTTATTAATGTGCAAACTTTTTATTCATATTTTTGACGACCTCCGTGGTCGAGTGGCGTACGCACCGGTTTTCAAGGTGTCGCGTCGCCAGCTCTGAGGTCCCGGGTTCGATCCCCGGACGAGTCAATGTAGAAATAAACTTTTCTACATTGCCTCGGGTCTGGGTGTTTGTGGTACCTTCGTTGTTTCTGAATTCCATAACACAAGTGCTTTAGCTACTTACTTTGGGTTCAGAGCAATGTATGTGATGTTGTCCGCATTTATCTACACTTCTACACTAATATTATAAAGAGGAAAGATTTGATTGTTTGTTTGTTTGTTTGAAATGAATAGGCTTCGAAACTACTTGACCGATTTGAAAAATTCTTTCACTGTTGGGAAGCTACACTATCTCCAGTGAACATAGGCTATATTAAATTTTCAAAAAAGTTAGGGATCCATACTAAAACTCCAATAATGTAACCCAAGGTGTGAAAAAATTACCAAAAAACTTTCTAACATCGCGTGCGCTGCGAAAACTATTGATTATAGACCAAAATAATGTACTACGTCTTTGTAGAACATATAATTATCTACAAAAAATATTGCGACAGCATATGTCTAACTACTATAGTTATGTCACAATAAGTGTAATTTTCATTTTTAAAAATTTATATAAATGCCACCGCTATAAAAGCTCTTTTATTTATACTTTGGAATTAATCCTTATCAAAATAAATGACTTCATATTTTAATCTGCTTTAATACCATTATATGACTTTTTGAATTATTCAACTTGGACGTTTCATTCGAAAGATATCACAAGTTTAAAAATGTAAGTTATTTAAAAAATGTGCGAATTAAGCGCATTGATAATAATAGCAATTTAGCCTTTCGGGAATAAAAGTTGTTTGTTAATGTTTATTATTCCATAGTAAGTTTACTATTAACAAATTAGTAAAGGAACTAAAGACGTAACGGGGTTAAAGAGGTAGTACGAGATAGGTATGGAACCGCGAGGTGTTAGTTACACTATTGTTAACTAATTTTCAAAATCTTTATGAAAGAATCCTTATATGAATAAAAATGAATATAAATAAACTAGCTGTGCCCCGCGGTTTCACCCGCGTTAATACCTATATTCCGTTCCCGATGTCTTTATAGTTACTTTTTTATACAAGGCGGAGACGAATCCAAAAAAAATAAAGATTTAATTTTTTAGACTTATTCATTCAACAAGGTGTAGCTTGACCTCTAATTTTAATTCGAATAAACAGCAATAAATAAATAAGTTAATACCTGTCATGCGCCATTCAATACCGATGCTCAAAGCATGTTTAAAACTGAATGATAAATTACACAAATTACAATAGGTAATAATATCATTGTAGTCTTGTTTACAAATCGGTTTTGTTGAAATTTAAATTACTAAAAATACACAGCACATAAGAAAATACATACATATATTATATATTAAATGTATTTAAATATTCGAGCGTAGTTAAGGTCGTAATATTAACGTCTGGGTATGTGGACGAGAATAGTTAGTTAATTTTGTCCGCTATTGTATTTTTTTATTGTGTGCATAAAGTTAAAATAAATAAAAAGGTGGAGTGAAATCGCAAAGACTATATAATTGGTAGGAATTTTTGAAGGTTTACCATATTATAAGACAGTGTCGACAACATTTTATTTAGTGGAAACTTTCATTCTCAATACGCAAACGATGGTTGGCCCAAAGCAAGAAGGTAAGATAACTTCCATCCCTAGTTTCAGTTTCAGGATGCCAAGTAGGTAACACAGGAAAGTTTAAAGTCAGCAGTTGTTCCCTATAAGAAAACCTTTGTTTATTATTTTCGATATTACTGGCAGATAGCTATCAATATAAGGAGTACCTGAAGTTAATTTTCTAAGTGAGAATATTTCCATTCGACTAGCAAAACAAAATCACGAGAAACCGCGGGCCTTAGTCATCCATAAATGCTTACTCTTATGCTTTAGGGATCTTGTATTCTAGCGCACATGCTAAATGGTTTTACTTTATGTTTTTCAGATACAAACGGAATAAGCAGCGATGAAGATGTAAGACCGAATGTTGAATCTATTGCGGACTTCTACGCGGGCAAGTCGGTCTTCATAACAGGGGTGACAGGATTTCTCGGAAAGGTAGATACATAATTAGTGTAAACTTCGTCGGAAAATAGATCTATTTTATTATATTATTGTCTATCTGCCTGTAATGCCTAACTGCAGAGAAAAGGCCCCACCTTTCATATTCCTGTGTCTGTTAGCCTGTTGCAACTATAGGAGATGTTGATATAGCATAAATAGGAAAAATCTCCGGAAAATGTTCTGTGTATAATAAATAAAGAGAGTAGTGGCCTAGTATGCCTAAGTCCGGTTTCTCATTATCAGGTAGGAGGTACACAAGGAACGAATCCGGTACAATTTCACTATTTAAAACTCAATTTTCCTAGTTATGCTGCTGATGTCTACTGACATAATAAAGTGCATAATGACCTTCAGTAAATTATAACGTAATTGTTGAAAACATGATTTAACGTCCTCCTAAAGATAATATTGTGAGAAAAATCTAGACTTCACAGTATTACTTGAGTGCATTATAGTATATATTATAGTGTAAGATTGGGTATAGTGATTGCATAACAACGAAATAACCTGTTTGTTCTAAGTACGTCAGGATACTTAAATGGGAACTAATATTACTTTGAGGAAGATTTAAATTAAAGAATACATCCTACTACAACGTAACATACTATGACCGTAAAGTATAAAGTATCAGGTGAAAAAATCCTTTACTTTGTATGTATTTAATATAATTGGCCGAATACCAAAAAGTCAGTTAGTTAAGTCTCATATTGTCTTAGTCATTGTAAAGTAGCGAGAGATAGACATTTGTAAATGTATTTTTATGTTGCGTTTCAGTACCTATAGACCTTTCAGACACTGACTAATACCGACGCGTGACATGCACGGACCGTCAATAATAGGGTAGATCAGTAGATGACTAGGTATGAAAAGTCAAGATTTATTTAGTCCGCTATTTAGATAATCAAAATTTCATAGTCACGTATTTTTTCTTTTATCAAATCAACAAAAAAATACTAAGATAAACCGCTTTAAAATTTAGGAGTGGAGGCTTGCGACGTCACGGCTAGGTACAATTGTTGCTTAGACGTGACGTCACGCAAGAATTCTAGACACTGCATCCTCATATTGTTTTTGTTTTGTTTACAGGACAAAAGAAAAAATACGTGTTAAAATTTTTGTTATTATCTATTTAAAATAAAAATTAGTCATCATCCCTATTCACGGCGAGATTATTTTGCCGGTGACGATAAGCTCTCATTACGGCTTAGCACCAACCTGGATAAATATTTTTTTTTTCGGAGTAGAAACCTAATGACTTTAACCCACGTCGAGGCAAGGGCACGACGAGACACTCTCGACGTTATTAAAATGATACGTTGTAGTGGGCAGAAACCTTTAAATTTGTTACAACTTGTTCGAATTCTTTTAGGTATCGACTTTCGGTGTTTATTATTAAGGTACCTAAATATTTCGTGAGAAAATAATGTGCTAGGTTTTTCGCAAATATTTCCCATAGAAATAAAACTATTTTTTAGACCGGATCCTGTCATAGCTTATTGCTCATTAAAATTAATTAATTTGGGTTTGAATTTTGGAAGACAATAATATTTCAAACGTGAAGTAAGATTATGTAGGTACCTATTCAACTAAAACGACTCCCACACTTAACTATGCATGAATAAACAGTAACTTTTATCATACCTGTCATAATATTAGTTATAATAAAAGTAACATTATAATGTAATTGAACTTTCAATTCTTCAGGTTTACCTTGAAAAGTTACTCTAAACGACTAACTATGTTACTTATTAACTGTTTGAAATAATTACGTGCATTTTAATATAACTGTCATAATAATAATATATTATATAGTGTAATTGAACTTATATCCTCCAGGTTTATCTTGAAAAATTACTCTACAGTTGCAAAGATATTGACAAAGTATTTGTTTTAATCCGAAATAAAAAAGGCGAAGATGGCGAGAAAAGGATTGAAAAACTTCTGGATTCACCTGTGAGTATAATAAGTGTATATAAGTTCCTATATCTAATTAAAAAAAATCGTATTACAACACTAGCTGTGCCTGCGACTTCGTTCGCGTGGATGACTTATCAATGAGTTTTTAACCGCAAAATTAAGTTTGTTTTTTATTTATTATTCTTTTCCGGGATAAAAACTACCCAGTGTAGTGCCCAGGATAATAAAGAATAATTATACCAAGTTTCATCGTAATCGAACCGGTAGTTTTTGCGTGATACCTGAACAAACAGACAGACAAAATTTTTTTTTTTCACACTTTTGGTTTCGGTGTCGGTCTAGTAACACCACCCGCCGTTAATTTTTTTGATATTTTCAATGTACAGAATTTTCACTTCTACAGATTTATTATAAGTAGATAGGTATATAGATTTTGAAGTCACGTTCAATGATATATAATAATATACGTTCAATAATAAAAACAAACCGTTGAGATGCTTTATTTATTCATTACGATACATTTCAGAACAACAATAAAATTTATATGAAAGCAAAAATTTTTTTTTTTGCAAAAAAAAAACCGTCTTAAAAAATCGATAAAAGCACTAAAAAGTTAAAAATAATTCTATAACCTACCTATATTAATAAACCTAACCTAAACTACGATTAACCTATAATACAATTTGACAATTTTTGGAGTCAAAAATATTTCAAATCGGTTGGAAAGCAACGGAGTTATGCGCGAACAAACATAAAAAAAAAACATTCAAACATCCGAATTGAGGACCTCCTCCTTTTTTTTAAAGTCGGTAAAAAATATCATTAATATTTATAACAACACAGGGTAAATCAAGTTATTATCAAATTACAGGCATTCTCGAGAATCAAATCATATCGACCAGAAGATTTGAAAAAGGTTATTCCCATACTAGGAGACATAAAGAAGCCAGAACTAGGAATTTCTTCTGAAGACCAGGAAAGACTAATTCATGAGGTAAGTAAATAAATATATTTTCAACATGCGCGAAAAGTACTTGAGTGAAAGACTACGCCAAAATGTCTTATCCGTCCATGGAACAATTGATTTTCAAAAAACTGTATTAGATCCCAATGAATAGTTATAATAATAATAATCCAGCCTATAAACGTCCCACTGCTGGGCACAGGCCTCTTCCCATATAGAGAAGGCACGAGCATTGATCACCACGCTTGCTCTCTGAGGATTGGCGATTTCAGATCCCAATTTTGGAATCCAGGTTTCCTCACGATGTTTTCCTTCACCTTCAATTAATAGTACCAGATATAAATGCTTTGCAGTGGTTGTGTGATTAGTCTATATTTGGGTTTTTTATTAAGAAACCTACTGCTAGTCTTTGGCCTGAGTGCAGGCTCTGACTATAAGTATAACCGGGTTGTTTGAAAATAGTAAAACTAACCTTCACTAAAAGCACCCTGGGTTTTGGCTTTTTCGGGTTCGGATCTTGACTTAATCATCTTAATAAGACAAACATAAATTTCCTTGGGTGTCCATTTCAGTGACGATGATGATGATGACGATAAAGGTATGTGGTGATACATTTCAGGTGTCCATTGTTTTCCATGTAGCAGCTTCAGTCAACCTCGATGCAGACTTAAAGACTAGTATGATTACTAACTACTTTGGAACAAAGCACATACTTAACCTGTGTCACCGTATGAAGAATATAAAGGTATATAAAAATATTTTTAAATTAAAACACGCGACTCGCCCCGGTTTCGCATGGGTAGACAGAATTATTTTTTTGCGAATAACCTGCACGATCGCAAGCAATATGTCAATATGTCACAAAGGTGCCAATTCAGAACGCTACCTTGTCACCTCTGGAATAGGACAGGGCACAAACATGGGGCCCCTTCTTTTTCTCATAGTGGTTAACGACCTACCCACTTGTGTGTTGCACTCCACAGTGTTGATGTATGCTGATGATGTCAAGGTTGCTCTCCCAATAACTAACTCTGATGACGCGCATACACTCCAGCTTGACATCAACCGTATTCACGCGTGGAGCACCGAAAACAAACTCAGCTTGAACTCTAGTAAATGCGTGATAATGACCTTCTCGAGGGCCACGCACCCCATACACAACACCTACACTTTAGACAAAGTTCCTTTGCAACGGGTTTCGACTATTCGCGATCTGGGTACTCACTTCGACCCACATCTTACATTTAACCAGCACATAATACAGACATGCAACAAATCTCGCAAAAGCTTGGGGTTTGTCTTGCGTCAAGCAAAAATTTTCAATAATCGACAAGCCATATCCATACTATACAATTCATACGTCCGCAGTTTGCTAGAGACCAACAGTGCCATCTGGAACCCTCATGAGAAAGTGTATACTTCGGTAATTGAAAGAGTTCAGTAATCGTTTGTCCGCTATCTTTACTTAAAGCTATATGGTTACTACCCTTACATGTACCCTACACAATTCGTGCTGGGAATGGTGTCATATCAAAGCTTAGAAATTAGGAGAAATCTTTCTCTTGTTAAATATTTTATACGCCTAATTCGTGGAACACTCTTTAATTCCTCATTACTTGAGTTTATTCCTTTTAATATCCCACTTCCCATAAGGCATTCACTTCGCCCTCGTCAACATCTTTTATTTTACATTCCGCGTACTAGTGTTACAGTTAAAAACAGTCCACTATACCTGTCCCTTACCCACATTAACAATATATTGCTGTTTGACGACTCTGTCGATATCTTCGCGAGTACTGAACTGAGACTTCTCACCACTGCAGCTCGATATTTGGAGTCCATTGCCACTCCCAGCACAATTGAATGAATATGTATTTCAAGTTGTTTTTTTCATTTTATTTGCGTCATTGTATTCTATTTTTATTATATTTGTTTTTGTCAAATTTTTATGTGTTTGTTAATGTGTTACAATTATGCCTATAACTTGTAAACTGTTAGTATAAGTAGGTAACAAATAAATAAATAAAAAAATAAAAAATTAACACAAACTTTCCTCTTAAATCATTGTAACCTTTTGATGTCAACCATGAACCATATTATCATGAAGTATGAGAACTTCGTTTTATATACTTAATTTTTAACGAAGATTGTCAGTTTCTTTTTAGTTAAAATACTAATTGATTTTAGCTCAAACTATTATGTATTTTTTTTAGATAGGCAGAAATGAAGGTGACCTCATTTACTAGAGTAACGTGAAATTATATTATGCTCATCATGAATGTTTAAATGTATGTATTTAAATAGGTTAATTTAGGTCACACGCGTATGTTTTTAATTTGTACCTAAACATTAAATGTGTTTACAATGTAAATACACGAAAACAAAAAACTATTCGGTCCGCTTATGCAATCAAGGGCAAAAATGAACAGAACGAATAACGGTTTTTCAAAGGGCAGAAAAGGTCTAGAATTTCCACCAGTTCCAAAAAAGGGTGAACTATGTATGCGTAGCGTAACTATGTATGGCCGTTATTAAGACAAGCCATGGAAACGAGGGAAACAATTGAATGAAATAGATGTAATACTAGATATTTTTGTATCATTCATGAACTTTTATGAGAACAAATTAATTTGAGCAACAAACTGTCAAATCGAATAACAACTAACTATCTATATATTATATATGAAGTCTATCCATAACAATTACCAGACTACGTTCTCTTTTTTTCGTTCAATCGTTTTGTTCAGTTTTATTTAACTATTTTAATTACAAACTCGTCCTATTCTGGCCAAGTTCAAGGCCATTTAGCTTATTACTGAATATTGCATTTTCAGGTGTTCGTTCACGTATCGACGGCTTACAGCAATACTGTTGAAAAGGTTTTAGAAGAGAAGGTGTACCCTCCACCGGCTCAACTGGACGTAGTGTTGAAGTACATGGAAGAACCACACCTGGATCGTAACCGACTGAAAAAGTTTTTAAGTAAGTCTACCAAAAAAATGTCTGGCCATACTAGTGAGTTCTGCCGAAAAGAATGGCTCGTTCTAGGATAGGACAGAAGTTTGGAAAAGGGAGGCCGGAGGAGTCCTTTGCCCTGTATTTGAACAATACAGACTTTAGATAAAATCACAAGCGTATACGTATAACGTCATATGTATAAGGGTGCGATCCCTATTGATTCTTAAAAAACTGAAGAGTGTCATTGTACGGAATAACGCATTGAAAAAAGGCCGTTTGGCCACCGCAGCTATCTTCAGGACGTCAACGTTATCTCTGCCGGAAAACCCCGTTGACAGCGGCGGTGGAAAAACCACGTAACGCTAACACAGTCTATCTATCCATCAAGAATATCCTCACTATTGTGCAGTAGCTAAATATTTAGCCTTAGGTACATATTATTTGGTATTTTACAGAGGGACGACCCAACACCTACACATTCTCAAAGGCTCTAGCAGAACATTATGTCGCTGAGAATCACGGAGACATACCCACCATTATCATCAGACCATCTACTGGTAAATACAACTCTATTTACTAGTTTATAACATTATTTATTCAACTTTAAATAACGATTACTAAGATTCAACCCCGCATGGATTTATGTGAACCAAACATGTTTGATTGCAATTCTTGTAATTTGTTTATATCATTTGAATAATATTTAATTTTGTTAAATACAGAAAAAAATATAAAATATAGGAATAAAATTCCCTTTTTCCCATCAGAAAAAGCTTGTATCCAATCCGATAAATGTCGCCTTAGTCTGTCGTTTTAGCATTGGGCAGAGTAACTATCGCATTTACATAATTAGTTTGAGTACCTAGAATTTCCCTTTTCAGTGACATGTTCATCAAAAGAACCAATACCAGGTTGGGTGGACAACTTCCAAGGAGCAACGGCTCTCATAACAGCAATACTAAAAGGCGTAAACAAAGTTATTTATGGGAACAAAAACAATGTTTTGGACCTTATTCCCGTGGATTACGTGGCAAATCTCTCTATAGTTGCAGCTGCTAAAATCAACAGGTAACTTTAGATTATTAGGGAAATATATATAAATATAAATTATATCCTATTCCTTATATCTAGTGAAATTTGCAAGAAGACGGGTGATGTAAGGTTTTTAGAATTCGTAACTCCCAAATGGGAAACCGAATATTTTTACACTTTTAAAATTTTGCCATCATTTTGTATCCCGACATTTTATTTGTAATCTAGATGAATAAATTAATTGACCTATAAAAATGAATATCTGTTTTAATTACAGTTCCCGTGGCATAACTGTACACAATTGTTGTACAAGCTCCATCAGGCCTTTAACCTTAAAACAAATCGAAAAATACATATGTCAAAGATCAGCAGAAACTGAACAAAGTAAGTATATGAAAGTTATCCAACAGAATAAGGTAATGTAATGAAGGCCTTTATTTTTTTAAATAACCAAAACCGATCTGTTTAATTTTGTGGAAATTGAGATTGTTATTATTAATCATTCAAACCAATTTCGTGATTGAATCGTCCGGGGGTTCCCGGACTGACATTTTATGAAAAAGAAAAATAAGTACAGCAAAGATTTTTTTTCATTTTAGATTTAATGTTCCGTGCAACGGTGTTCTTCCCAACCAACCGGTATTTTGATGTAATTCTAACGTTTTTGCTGCAAATCATTCCTTCGTACATCGCAGACGTGTTTCTACGTGTTACAGGGAAGAAACCTAAGTAAGTACTTATTACAATATGTATAGAATAGAGTAGATAAAGCTAAATGTTTAGAATAATAAAAAAAACATTGAATATTCATACACCTAAATAACTTTAACTCAGACTAAACCTATGCCAATTTGTATCAAAATATGTACAATCATATCAGCGTGAAAATAAAACAATCACACGAATATAAAAACTCACATTTGTAGGAGTAAAGCATATATATACATTTTCTTTTTAGGGTTCCGTACGTCCAAATAAAAAAACGGAATCCTTATAGGATCACCCGTGTGTCCGCTGTCCGTTGAAAATTAAAAAAAAGTTTTTGAAAACTGTATTGTATGACATACATGACAAATGACAAATGGAAGGGCAAGCCCTACATAATTGTGAAGATCTCATAATTATGTATATTTTGTAATTTTAAAATGAATAGTTTCCGAGTTATACCTAAGCTCTTGCTACTCCTGGACAACAAAAATGTATAATATGTGTAATATTAAGTATTTATTTCTGTACAAGTGATTTGTAATCTTTAGAAATAAATGAATTCAAAACCGTAAACCGTTATTCAAGAAAATAGACGAAAATTAGCCATTATCCCCATATCTCCGAAACTACTGAACCAAGAATTTTGAAAAAAATACAGAATTTAGTTTTTTACTAGATTATAGGGAAACCTGTAAGAAGTCCATAATATTAAAGTAACATGGTAAATCACTAAATATTGTGCGTACCAACTCACATTGGCAGGTCGAATGTGTGGGAGGACATATTTCTCAACTCCAATGTTAAGTTTTGTTGAATCCGTTTGTATATGAATATTTAATGAAAAATAAATTGGGTCAGATTAAAAAAAAACATGATAGGTAACTTCATACGGAGCCCTCTTCACGTGAGTTCAACTCGCACTGGTCCCGTTATTTTCCTATCTAGCTATTGTCAGTCACGTTTAATTTTAATGACACCATAAATACATTTAATTTTATTTTACCAGGTACATGAAGATCCAATCAAAAGTGCTCCAGGGGCGTAAAGTCTTGAACTATTTTACCAAAAATACTTGGATATTTAAGTCTGATTCATCTCGTCAACTCCTCGACTCCTTATCACCTTCCGACAGACTCATGTTCCCCTGCTACCCATCAGATCTCAATTGGGATGAATATTTCGAAACTTACTTCGAAGGAATTGATAAATTCTTGCTGAAAGGAAAGTAATATAATTAAAGTGTAGGTAATTTAAGCTTGTAAGGAAGCTTCATTTTAGAATCGTTTATCTAATTAAGTTATGTATTTTAATAAAATTAAGGTATTAACTACTTACATTATTTTTCTTTTTATGACAACTGTAAGTTCCCAAATAGTTTGTGTAGTAAAAGTAATAATTATGTACTAGGCTAAGGTTTCTATGGGTCTATGCCACCCAAAATAAAGTTATTATTATTATTATTAAAGGTAAATCTTTAAAAAAAAATAAGGAAAAGTGTATGTAGGCAGTCATTACATTGTATGTAAGGCCGTTTGTTTATCGCCGCTTTCACCGGGACTCACCAAAAGATCGAGATTATTTATGACTGAGATTGACTGAGATGACTTGACTCGCTTGCGATGGACAGGCTGCAATTATTAGATGTTTGCGTTGCACTACCTTGCGCGACATCTCTTTAATAGCAGTAGTACATGGTTAAAACGACGACCTCCGTGGTCGAGTTGCGTACGCATCAATTTCTAGGTGTCGCTAGCTCAGAGGTCCCGGGTTCGATCCCCGGATGGGTCAATGTGGAAACCAACTTTTCTACATTTCCTCGATTTGGGTGTTTGTGGTACCTTCGTTGTTTCTGAATTCCATAACACAAGTGATGGTTAAAACAAATCAAATTAAAAAAAACAGTCATTATTGGAATATGCTATTCTGTTATGGAGATCGAGACTTTACCGTACCTTTTAGCTCTATCATCAGATCACCTTATGTGTAGATTTGACGACAGATGGGCGGTTTTCGTACTTATAAAAATTAGTCTGTGAATCAAAACACTTAAAGGGACGATCCTGAAGATTTGGTGTATAATATTTAAATACAATGTGACAATTAATGTATTCACCGACTACTTACTAGAAAAAATAAATAAAAAAACGTATAAAATAAAAATTTAGTTACATAATTTGTGCTTAAAAATAGTATGGTTAATTATTCTTTACAACCAATATGAAGAATCAAAACAATAAATAAAGCTGTGTTAATCTCTCTTTCAACTGTTTGATAAAAAACATCCTTGTACCGAAAACATTGAACAATTTAAATCTCTATATTTACTCCATGGTCAAGTTTGACCATATCAGCTGTCTTCTCTGCTATCATAATGGTTGGCGCGTTTGTATTACCGCGAACTATTGTAGGCATTATACTGGCATCAGACACTCTCAATCCATTTACTCCTCTGACCCTCAGCCTCTCATCCACCACGCCCACACCCTCAGGGCCCATAGCACAAGTACCAACAGGATGCCATAACGTACTAACCATATTCAAAAGATAACACTTCCAGTAATCATGACTTCCAAACGAATAGCTCTTACATTCCTCCATGTTAACATTAACTATTTCAGACCCTATACTCTTAAAGTACGTAGAATTGACTATTGTTATAAAATCTTCTACAGACTGCGCATGCTGCTCCAAATCGTTCTTATTGTTATAATACCCACTGTATATACGAACTTTTTCGAAAGGATCTTTACTTCTCAATTTAACTTTGCCTTTAGAATCAGGTTTCAGTAAAGTCAGCGCCCCTATCAATGATTCACTATCCTGAATGGCATAAGCTATTGAAGTACAAATCGAGTTCTCAAGTCCCACTACACCAGTACAGATGACTGAGGCAGTTAGTGATGCAGCTGGTTCAGCGAAGACTACCGCCTGATAATCAGGATACTTCTGTCTTCTGTCAAGAGCAACGTGGCCTATCAACAACGGCGATGGAAATAAATCTACGTTCACAATGCTACCAACATTCTGAATGGCGGAAAATATATTTCTTTTTCCTGTTAATATCACTAGAGCACAAATGTGATCTTGTAAATTTTCACCAACATTTGGCGAATCTAACAGCACGTCTATGTTATGTTCTTGTAAGTGCTGTGCTGGACCGATTCCTGATAGCATTAGTAGTTGAGGACTGTTTATAGCACCGGCTGAAAGAATAACCTCCTTACTAGCAAATATTTCTGATACTTGTCCGCCAGGCATTGAGACTTCGACGCCTATAGCTTTTTTGTCCTCAAAAATAACCTTTCTTGCTAAAGTGTTTTTTAAAACGAACAAATTAGGACGGTTTCTAATTGGACTCAGAAAAGCATTTGCCGTGCTTTGCCGTATATGATTGTCGATAGTAAACGATGGCGCGAAGTATCCAACTTGCTCTTCTCCATGGATATCAGTTAGTACTCTATGTCCATTTTCTTTGAAGGCTTTAAAGTATTCTTCTGTTCTTTCCTTCCAGTCGGGTCTGGTGACACCGAGGTATCCTTTAGTGTTGTGATATTCAGCTGTTTCTCCGTTAAGGATTGATGGGTCGTTCATGCGTTCGCTTTTCTTAAAGTAATGTAAGACATTACTCCAGTCCCAACCTTCATTGCCTTGCTCCACCCAGTTGTCGTAATCTTCTCTGCTTCCTCTGACGTAGAGCATGTAGTTGGCACTACTGGAACCTCCCAACATTTTGCCTCTAGTTAGATGCACGGTTTTGGTTTTGTGAGCCTGACTACTGTAGCCGTCATTCTCTGTGTAGTAATTCCAATCAGATGTCGAGTAGTCTACAAGAGTGAATAGACTGGGTAACTGAAAAAAAAAACGATAATGCTTGCAAAAGCATACATAAAACTGAAGTACATAAGTAAATAGCTTTTGTGTCCATTACATACGATAAGGAGCTAAAGTAATTATTAGGGATCTGGGGGCACGGCAGTGCCCCAGCCAAGTCTCGAGTCTTTGAAGGCATTATACGTTAACTTTGTACCAGTCATGATGTAAATAAACTTACATTAGAAGTGATAGGTGGATCGCCACCAGCCTCGATGAGCAGCACCTTCCAGTCAGGTATCTCTGTGAGTCTGTTGGCGAGCACGCAGCCTGCGGACCCGGCGCCCACAATTATGAAGTCGAAGGACTGACCGTCTGAAATAGTAGTATGGAGGTGTTTTTGTATAGTGAGAAAGATTTTTTAGTATGCTTTTAGGTAGATGATATGTATTTATTCTTAAGTACGCCAATGACGCTGCAGTTAGTTTAGCCAACTACTAGGCGGACCTTATTTAATAAATTTACTATCGACTAGAATTAGAAGAAGTATGGCAAAATTATTTTCTCATACAGAGAGTGCGTCGGGTTTGCATCACATTATATGCGATCTTGCTATATTTTGCTATTCATACACATTTTGCTATTCTTCATTAAAATTTTAAATCAAGTCTTGATTCAAGATTGATCGTCATGAGCTAGCAAATAAATATACGTTAGGTACTTACTATAAACCTCAGCCTGCTTAGGGTACTCCACAGTGGAGGGAGCCACGAGGCTGATCATCACACGGAGCAGTCTCATCAGCGTCGGCAGGGACAGCACCCCAAGCGCTGATAAACCGCGCCTGATTATCATTTTGCTGAAGAAATAGTAATAAAATATTTTAAGTAATCACACAGTTATGATAGTAATTTGTGATTGACAAATTTCTGTTTAATTTAATACGACTGTGGTTTTAATATTGTTTGAATTTCTGACTGCAATATACCTTGTTTGTATATATATTTTTTTGAGTATGGTATCTGAAATGTTTTATACTATGGATCTTTTAGATATCTAAAATAAATTATTTTTTATTTTATTTTATTTATTTTACAGTAAATTAACTAGTTAAGAATATATCTTTATAGAATTATACACCTTATCAAAACCTTCCTCGTGTATCATACCTACTGTCCATTAGTGTAAAATATATCAAAATCCATTCTGCAGTTATTAAGTTATCGTGTTCAGACAGGCAGATTTTTTTACAGGTTTATATGAAAAGGTAATTAATAATTCTATTTTACCTAAATAGAAAAACCATATTTTGATAAGAAATAAAAAACTTACTTATTATTTCTTTGATATTTCTATCAGTCCATTCAACACAACAATTCACAAAAACACTTCCATTGACCTTCATCACTATAGACACATAAATGAATACTAAACAAAAACACAGTACTGCAGTGATTTTATATTTTGTACATTATCACCTTAAGTGCCAATAGGACATTAATCTTACTTTCGTTATTGAGTAGATATTAAAACAGTTGCGTCATGCGACTTTGTCTTAGATTAATCCTATTAAATATATATAAATATTTCAAAAACTTCTATAAAATGTACCTTTTCAAAGGAATACGACCCCTTCTCGGCTGCAATCACGAGAAATATTTGGATTCATTATCTCCCGAGCCTTTTTCCCAACTATGTTGGGGACGGCTACCAGTCATACCGGATTCAGCTGAATACCGTATTACGTCCGTTACATGGAGCGACTGCCTATCTGACCTCCACAGCTCATTTTACTGGGAAATAGAGTATCCCATAGTAAGACTGGTTGTCAGAATTGACTTAACGACTGCCAAAGATCTATGTATGATAGCCGGGACCTACTGTTTAACGTGCTTTCCGAAACACGGAGGGGTCTCGGTATGTTATAAATGGTCGCCCATCTACGGACCACGCGGCGAGCGCGGTTTAACCTGTATTATCGGTCAAACATTACGGCTTACACTTAGCCACGAGCCCCTCATGGGAAATATTTGGATTACCTACTTATAATATAGACTAGTTTCGATCTCTATGAAGGTTCTTGACTAATGACTAGACTAAAACTACTAGTCAGAAATCTTCAATGACACTTTTATTTTAAGTAGGGGTTGAAACGCTCGGGACATGGGGTCCGAGTGCACGAAATCTTTTTAAACTGGCAAAACGTTTGGTAGACTCTACTCGTGATCAGAGGGCTGGTTTTTTCCTTGCACAGAGAATCGGCATAGCCATTCAACGTGGAAATGCTACCAGCCTTCTGGGCACGTTTCCCGCCATTGACAAGGATGACGATGAATTTTTTGACGCGTGTTTGTTTTATTTCTTACTAGCTGTGCCCCGCGGTTTCACCCGCGTGAATGACAATTCTTACACTATCTTTATAAATTATAGCCTATGTGTTATTCCGATGTATAAGTTACAATATTGGAAAGTTTCATTAAAATCCATTTAGTAGTTTTTCCGTGAAAGAGTAACAAACATCCACACATCCATTCTCACAAACTTTCACATTTATAATATTAGTAGGATATATAAAATTCTCGTGTCACAATGTTAGTTACCATACTCCTTCGAAACGGCTTGACCGATTTTTATGAAATTTTATATGCATATTCGGTTACATATTAAAAGATCAAAACTTTTTTGAGCAAATTTCAAAAGAACAATAAACGAGTTAACAAAATTTAAATGACCAAATGTTTTATTTAGAAAAAATTTAGAATGCCAATGTATGTGACATCAAATGAACGACTGATCAAAAGTTGCTAGATGTAATTTTAAAATATCAAATCATTACTAATCAAATTACATAATCACAAATTGTACCGATGATGTGTACCGATGGATTAAATCCCAAAGAGCGGTACGCAAGCTAGATGAAGCATGCAAGCAAGCATGCAACATGCAGGTTTCTGTCACGGCTCCGGCGCTGCGGGCCTCCGGCGGCCCCACGCGTGCTAATCGTCGCAAACGGCTTTCGCTCACCACCGCAGCATCGGCTCACTGGCCGGCTTCACCGGCCAGCCTCAGCCGCGGCGGCTCGCTCGCAGCCGCTTGCTCCTCAGCCCGCGGGCCGCCTCGCCCCTCCGCGCCTACGCGACTCTAAATAACACTCTAGGGGTAGGGCAGACAAGACTACGTGAAGTCGGTTTTGCAGCGATTCGGTTCTGTCACTAACTTTTGTAACACAACATGTAGAATTTTTAACCAACAATGTTATGTATATAAATTACGCATTAGTATAACGCCTATATTATTTGTATTAGCAAACCGGTCATGTTGTGCAAAAGCTTTCTGTTCTATTATATATCTAAGTTATTCGCTAATATTAATATTATTTTTACCTTTTTCAGTTAATCCATTTGATAATTAATAATTTATCCAGTAGTCCATTTGACCTTTAAACGATTTGGTCAAGAGTGTAAAAAATAATTCAAACATTGATATTCCAGACTTTGGTCAGCTGAACTTTTGATCAAATGACCATCGTTATTTTAAACTTTGTTGATTTGTACGTTGTTCTTTTGAAATTTGCTCAAAAAAGTTTTGATCTTTTAATATGTAACCCATATTCAGTAGGACAGAGAATCGGCTACTATCTATTTTTCATACCCCTAAGTGGTAGTAGGTAGGTAGTAGGTAGGTAGTAGGTAGGTAGTAGGTAGGTAGTAGGTAGGTAGTAGGTAGGTAGTAGGTAGGTAGTAGGTAGGTAGTAGGTAGGTAGTAGGTAGGTAGTAGGTAGGTAGTAGGTAGGTAGTAGGTAGGTAGTAGGTAGGTAGTAGGTAGGTAGTAGGTAGGTAGTAGGTAGGTAGTAGGTAGGTAGTAGGTAGGTAGTAGGTAGGTAGTAGGTAGGTAGTAGGTAGGTAGTAGGTAGGTAGTAGGTAGGTAGTAGGTAGGTAGTAGGTAGGTAGTAGGTAGGTAGTAGGTAGGTAGTAGGTAGGTAGTAGGTAGGTAGTAGGTAGGTAGTAGGTAGGTAGTAGGTAGGTAGTAGGTAGGTAGTAGGTAGGTAGTAGGTAGGTAGTAGGTAGGTAGTAGGTAGGTAGTAGGTAGGTAGTAGGTAGGTAGTAGGTAGGTAGTAGGTAGGTAGTAGGTAGGTAGTAGGTAGGTAGTAGGTAGGTAGTAGGTAGGTAGTAGGTAGGTAGTAGGTAGGTAGTAGGTAGGTAGTAGGTAGGTAGTAGGTAGGTAGTAGGTAGGTAGTAGGTAGGTAGTAGGTAGGTAGTAGGTAGGTAGTAGGTAGGTAGTCGTGACGCGTTTATAAAATTTACATAGTGGCCACAAAGTTGCAATTAATTATTTATAACGTCAATATCCATTAAATCATAATTGCTATATAAATAATTGTGTTATTTACTTTCTAAGTTGTGCCATGAATAATAAGGTGAAGGACGATAGTATAGGACATTTTTTGTTTGTTTATCATCACTCAGGTATTTCTGTATTTAATAAATATGTTATTGTTAGATAGGCCCCATACTATACATTATGCCTTTTAGCTGTGCGGGCTATGTATAGAAAACTCTTTTCCGAAAAGAAGTAACAGACACAAAAACTTTTATATTTATTATTTTCATTATCATCATCCTCATCATCCACAGCCCTTGTCCCCCCACTTCAGAACATACGTCTCTCCTTACTCATGCTATTCTCTACAATCCTGTGCCAGGCTCATCCACATAGTTATTCTACAATTATTAAATAACATAAAATACATTAAAAACTAAAATCAAAATACTTAAGTCCTCTTTCTTGGGGTTAACAAAAACCGTTCAATTCCATTTAAGTATGTTTCAAAATAATCATCCCAATTGATGTCTGAGGGGTTAAAATGGAACTCTTTTCTGTCAGAAGATGACAGTGACTTGTGAAGCTGTCCAGTCGAGTCCGTCTTAAATATCCAAGAGTTGCATGTGAAATAGTTCAGGGAGCCGTGAGCAGCGAGGATCTTTGACTGGATTTTCATGTACCTGTGAAGTTTGAAAATAATGTTTATTTATATTGCAGACTTTCCGATGGCTGAAAATCTTAATTTTTATTGGCGATCAATAAATGAGTGTTTGAGATCACATGTTTGAGGTCACATCAATAAAAAGTAAATGATAGTATAACCGTGATATGACAGTAGAATCATGGAATAAAAGCAGAAGGAAACTTTTTTAACCGACTTCAAAAAAGGAGGTTCTCAGTTTGACCTGTATGTATGTATGTCTGTATGTATGTATGTATGTATGTATGTATGTATGTATGTATGTATGTCTGTATGTATGTATGTATGTATGTATGTATGTATGTATGTATCTATGTATGTATGTTTGTCCGCGATTATCCCGCGTTTGGCTGAACCCATTTTAATGCGGTTCTCAGAAAAGTATCTGTTACACTTAATAAAAACTGTGAAATGAATAAAAAAAGCAATTAACTCTAAACTTGCTGCTTGGCATTTAGGCTGATCTGGGTACCTGTTTGGTCCAGCACTGGGATGCATACTCAAATATACGTAAATCTTAGTTATATGTTATATTTTTTGTTATTTTTACTACCTTCTAATGTTTAGAATAAGTCGTGCTGAGTCCAAATAAAATGTTCTCTTTCTCTTTCTCTAAACCTAAAGTAAATAGAATACCTGTTAAGTACTAAAACTTGACTAAAATCAATGAAGTAAAAAAAGTACTTAATACAAAACCAAAAGTAAACAAAGTACCTAACACTAAAAAGTATTAAATTAAAAAATTTAATTAAAAAAAAAAACGAAATAAAAATGATAACTATTTAATTATTTTTTTTATTATTTACGTTTTCCTTTTCCTGGCCACCTTTAAGGCAGAATCTATTTAAGAAGGTATTGGGGGTAAAAGAAGCTGACTTGGTCATGTGTATTTCCAATACTTACATAGGTCTGTTTCCTTTAACTCTCCTAAATAAATCAGCAGCGTACGCTGGACCAGTTTGTAGCAATACCGTCAGAATTGATAGCAGCGTCTTACTCTTCGTAAATATTACTCTTGGGTACATAATGCTGTCTGAAGAGAAAAATATATTTACATGAATGTTTTTGAGACATGATAAGACGGTTATAACATATTCTATTGTTAGTTAAGATTCATGGTAGCTCAACTAGCACGCCTAAAAACGGGCAAAGTTAATGGCTATTTTCAAATTTTCGAAGTCGAAAGCAGTGTTTCCCAAAGTAAAAAAACCATGACATAAATACCATTATTTTATTTGATATTTGCTTAGTTTAATCCTGTGTTAAATACATTTTTTTGTTAGTAGATTAATATCTTTTTCTTTCATTTACAATATTTACAATACTTACAAGCATTATCAGCTTCCCTTTTTTGTACCAAATTCAACATCATTTCTAAGGTAAGAGGTTTGGTGGAACTTGTACAGCAATTGTGAACTGTAACATTGTTCGAACTGAAAATGTGAACAACAAAATTTAATGAAATATTAAATATTTTAATTTAATGAAAAATTCAACGTTTCGAAATGAATGAATTGAATGGTTTCGAGACTGCAAACGGGCAAGAACCGCTTCTTGTAAACATTTCATTTTCGAACTAATTGCCGTCCTTAAAAATAAGTTTGGACCTCTAAATCCACATGCTTAAACAAAATTTAGCAAAATAGCTGCTATCATGTTGGTCTGTTTGATCGTGGATCTATCACAAAATCTAATTATACCATACCTGTGACACCTTGCAGCTGCAACGATGAGGAGATTTGAGACGTAATCCACAGGAATAAGGTCTACTATATTGTGGTCTTGTCCAAGTATCACTCTGTTGAGTCCCTTCCAAGAGGTCGAGACAAGAGCGGTCGCTCCTTGTATCGTATCTGACCAACCAGGGATCGGTTCTTTCGAAGAAGAAACCACTAAAAGACATATAGGTTAATTAAAGAAACATACGTTTTATTTCCAGGTGTAAGTTGTAATGCCAGTATTAAATATTAGTTGAAAAGACAAGTTATTAATATCTAGTCGAGGGTCAATAATAAAGTCCACAGGGTATTATGTAAAAATGTCGTGGTGGCCTAGCGGTTCAATGAACGGATTTGTATGCATAAGGTTGCAGGTTCGAACCCAGGCAAGTACCAATGTGGCTTTTTCAAAGTTATATGTACTTTCTTAATTATTCTAAGACACTTCTGACAAACGGTGAAGAAAAACATCGTGAGGAAACCTGGATTCCAAAATTTGGGATCTAAAATCGCCAATCCGCATAGAGCAAGCGTGGTGATCAATGCTCGTGCCTTCTCTACATGGGAAGAGGCCTGTGCCCAGCAGTGGGACGTTTAAAGGCTGGATTATATTATGTAGAGAGATCAAAAGAAGCCAACAAATAATAATAAATAGTATACCTAGTTACTACAGTCTTCTTTTACACACATTTTTCTGGGCTCGAATTGTTTAACAAAGAAAGCAATAAGAAGAAGTAAGCACTTACCGATAGAAGGTCTGACAATGACAGTGGGTACGTTTCCATGATTTTCAGCCACGTAGTTTTCTGCTAAAGCCTTTGCATAGGTGTATGTGTTTGGACGATCCCCTGTAAACAAGCAAACACAAATAATGTACCCAATTATCAACTTGAGATGCTATTTAATTTCAACGTCACGTTTTCTCAAATTAATAAAATATAACGACAAAAAAGAGAAAGAAGTAAAAAGTGTTGTGACGTATCTTGGTAGGGTCGTAAGATAATGTTACTGTACTCTGTGGACGTATGCGAGACGGCGTCAAAATGTGTCCAGGGCTGCCTCGGAGCTTATTATATTTCCGAGGCAAGGACACGTGGGTCAGCGCTGAAAACCAGCGCTGTTGTCTCGTGCCTGCGAGCACGAGACGCAGCATTTATGCTGAGCGCTGACCCTTTCTCGCATAAGTGACGCAACTGCAGAGTTTTTTTTTGTGTTCTTAGCTTGTATTGTTTCTAGTTTTATTTGTTTGTTGTTTTTTGCGTTCTTTTATGTGAGAATAAATCGACGTCCCCGGGGAATAAACCGGTAATCGCAAAAATCAAATTTTACAGGAAAAATGATTTAGTGTTTTTCGAGTATATCTCTTTAACAAAGGGGAATAATGAAAACATTGTTATATGGCGGAAAAGCTAATTTTTACCCGAACAGTTTAAAGTATTAAGTGTAACTATTAGATATACACAGAATTAGTTATTCACCAAAATACATATTACCGAAAATGGTTTCAAACAATTTTTAGGGTACTGATATCTTACGATCCTGACTTATCAATATTATTCCAGTAATGTTTACTTACCGAATTATTATTGTAACTTTCTTAAAAATCTTAGGCATAATAGTGCTTTACTGGATTATTCAACGTGTTTTTTCATTACAGAGAGATATTGTAATCTTCAGTTACCGACTTATTATGGTAAAATTACAAATAACCATAAGAAGGTAAAGTAATGTAACCCGTATTTTATAGGAAATTTTTGGTAGTCATATTTTCGTAATCATTAAAAGCTGAGTATGTAAAATAATTTTGCTATCGGTATCTTCGAGAGAATAATTAAAGAAAACTCATAAAATGTATTAAAATTATAATATTTATTAGGAACAAAGTACTCATAGAAATCACAATTACAATCAGTCAAAATATAAAAAGTAGCCAAGTAAAAACATTAATAACTAATCAGTATTATCATCATTGGTCTCATTATTATAGCCTCGATCATTACAATTTTCTAAAAAATCAAAGACTCATAGAATGTGTGGTAATACCGTGGAATCGCACCACTATTGCACAAAGAATTTAAATGAAAAATGCCTTTCTTTGGACGGGCCTGTTGGTCTAGTGGTTAGTGACCCTGACTGCTATACCGGAGGCCGTGGGTTCGATTCCCACCCAGGACAAATGTTTGTGTGATGAGCACGATCATTTGTTCTGGGTCTGGGTGTAATTTATCTATAATATGCATGTATTTAGAAATATATAAGTAAGTTTATCAGTTGTCTGGTTACCATAACACAAGCTCTGCTTAGCTTCGGATCAGATAGCCGTGTGTGAGATGTCCCGGAATATTATATTATATTATTAATTCTTATAGGAAGAGGTTGATGATAAGGACGTTCCAATACAGTATCTTCTATCAAAGCGGCTTAGGTTTTCGCCAACGTCCGCGTCGTTTGGTTTGGAATTAATTTGAAATATTTAATTCAGAATATGCCTCATCAAAATCATATTTTTACTAAAGACGTGAGTCTTTATAGACTTGGACAGGGAAATGGTTAAGTCTTGGTAGTCTCACCAAGAATTGGATGGTTTTTTGCTTGCACTAAGCACAGCACAGCGGGCACAAACTTCTTTCATTAAAATATAGTGTACTTATGTTTATTAAAATAAATAGATGACTGAATATGGGTTAAGTGAAGTTGAGTGAAGATTGCGTCAATATTATCATTACTGATAACTTTAAAAACCTGGCAATGGGCTGTACGCAGCCAAATCTTTACTTAGCATTTTTGGATAAATTGAGATTTTCTCAGCCTAATATTTACTAAAGATTTTATAGATAGAATACTTAATTAAATAATTTATATACCTATGCAGCGCAACAACTGAAACAAGTTAAGAAAGAAAACACCATATATCACATTTTTTAATTAAGAACAATTAAATTCACACATAGTTAAATTGTTTTTTTTTGTCTTCAGTCACTAGTAGAAGATGGATTAGAAAGTACCTACTGTTTCAGTAGGTGGTATTGATACTTATGTTTTTTTTTCAGGGCATATAGTACACGCCATGCTTCTGCACCTATGGTTAAGACAAAAAGGTTTTGTACTACTAGATGTAATTACACAGACTGCTGGATAAATATATTAAATAGCATTAGCAAGATTTGTAATTTTCTATTAGAGTTTGGCCAGGTTTTGTTGCATGCAGATGTAGAATAATTTAAACTTAATACTATTGTTCTCAGGATTGCTATGAGGTGTCTTAAGACATTGATTGTTATTCTATAAATAATACTGGTTATTTTGTAACATTGTGTGACTACGATTGTTGATTAAGGAACTTGTTCAGGATAATTCAAAACAGAACAACTCAAGTTTAGTTTATTTAAATGATTGCATCTAACTAGAAAGAGTTGACTGCACAAGTGCATAGTACGTATTTATGTATAGGACATGCCTACTTATTTATCTTAAGTTTTATCTCAACTTTACCATCTCTTGAACATCTGCATGGTAAATAAGATATATCGAGAACGAGGCATGGAGTGTATAATAGATGATCAAACGAACTTACCTGATGTTCGATCATTATTATACGAAGTGCCTCGTTCTCGATATATGTTCCCTACCCATCCCACCCTTGGTAAAATTGAGATAACCTACGAGACTCTAAAGGAATGAAGTTTGACAGGAGAACAAAGACAGTGTGACACTAATACTTCGTTTAGTTTTGGATCTGAAAGAGTTTAGTTGCCAAGCGACGCGAGAAAGCTGCATGGTAAATAACTTATATCGAGAACGAGGCACTTCGTATAATAATGATCGAACATCAGGTAAGTTCGTTTGATCATCTATTAGTGTGCGTAATGTGCGTTACATGTAGAAACGCGTCCTTGACTCGCCGAGTGCGAGCAAGTTCCCGCCGATACGTATAGTAAGGTATGAATTTTTACCGGGATGATAACTGTAACAGTGCATTACCGAAAATTACTACCACAATATTTACGATAATAAACCTGTAATCGCATTAACCAGATTTTTTTTCTGATATATTTAACAGTATTATTACTTTACCGAAATGTAGCCACAGAACTTAATTTGTAATAATGTATTACGTAATTTTTCTAGTAAATAAAAAATGAAAAATTTCCAAAGAATAAAAGTGTTATAAGGAAAATCATTAGAAATTACCGCAGAAAAAAAATGAAAAAAATTGTATAGGTGAATCCCGACCTATAGATGCCGAAAATGATATAACAGTAAAAAGTCAGTAACAGTATAATACAGGTTTATTCCTTGGGGGCGTCGAAATGGTTTTTCTTTCTTTCTTTCTTTCTTTGTATGGCTAAAATTAAGTAAGTCTGGTCAGATTTCCGAAAGAGGACTAGAAAAATCTATGACAGCAATTGAGCTACCTACTATATAGTTTGTGGAGTCGATTCTCATTTATATTTGGTTCTTCCAAACACTTCAGCACTTCGTCCAATTGCGCTGGTGGGGGGTAGACTTTCTCTTCCATAACGTTTACATGCGTGTTACAATATGCAGTCGATACATGCACGAAAGCCTGAAAATAATATATTTCTTCAGAGAGATATTTTTAGGAGCTTCCACCCTATTGTTTTGGTCCCATATGTACCTTTGTGTTGCGAGGCTTTTATAAACTTTCGAAGCACATACAAAAAGAACAGGACTATGAGAAAAATATCTGGATTTTACAGGTGCATTATAGTGTGTTAAACTTCGCCTAGCCCCTTCATATTTTGAACAACAGTGATAATTTGTATTTGGCTGCTAAAATTACCTCAATATTCTTCATACGGCGACTCAAACCTAATGTATTTACAGTTCCAATGAGGTTGGTGTTCAGAGAACTGATCAGTTCTTCCTCAAAGTCCACTGACGCTGCGACGTGGAAGACAACAGAAACCTGGACAGCATAATAATTGTGTAAATAACATCAGAGTATTAGCTGAAATCTTTCAGGAATCTCATTTGTAGACAAATAATAGCGCAATTACCAAAATATATTTCACCTGCTCTTTCCAAGAGAAAAAGAACGGAAAAGAAAAAGCGAAAGATTAACTACGTCTCAAACGAAGTACTTAACTAATTATGTACTTAAATGACTTTGTAAGGGATGTTGCAATTTTTGAAATTCTAATAATATACAAGTAGGCTTTTACTTCTCATATTATATATTATATAGACGGGCCTGTTGGTCTAGTGGTTAGTGACCCTGACTGCTATACCGGAGGTCGTGGGTTCGATTCCCACCCAGGACAAATGTTTGTGTGATGAGCACGATCATTTGTTCTGGTTGTCTGGGTGTAATTTATCTATAATATGTATGTATTTAGAAATATATAAGTAAGTTTATCAGTTGTCTGGTTACCATAACACAAGCTCTGCTTAGCTTGGGATCAGATAACCGTGTGTGAGTTGTCCCGGAATATTATAATTATTATATTATTATATTGCAACATTTTTGATCCAAAGCAATCAGTTAAACAAATTAAAGCAAAAGATTTGCATTATGTGTTTGAGTTTTTTGATTACCTTATCTATTAACCTTTCCTGGTCTTCAACAGAAATCCCGAGTTCCGGTTTATGAATATCACCAGCTACTGGGATTATCTTGTTCAAATCTTGAGGCCGGTCCGCTTTCAGTCTAGAGAACACCTGGAAATAGAATAATCTCAGAACTTTAAAACAGTTAATTCAAAGGCTGCTACTATATTTTTAGTTACACTAATCGTTTAAGTTCCGGATCATCAAAATCGGCCCACGCGTTTAGTTTCTAGAGCGCCAAAGGAACAAACGTACATACATGGGTTGATAACAAACATGAACTCATTACTCTGTTCGCGTAGCGCAGTCGGGTAAAAAAACCCCGGCCTGGGCACTACGTAATAAATAATAGTAGTATATATATTATATATATAAGTTGTACGTAGAAAAAAAACAATGGATTTAAATACCACCGTGAGAACTTACGTCAAGAATGATAATTTGTTTGTAGTGGTTTATTTTATTTTTAGATTTAACGATTTTAATGTAAATTAAAACTGTATAAATAAACTAACACATACTTTATTGTCATGTTTTTCATAGCATACAAAATATTAAGTATAAACTGAAATCAGGTAGGTACTTAGTTACGTACATACTGTAATTTAAATATTTTATGTATTTATGAATATTACAGACACCTAGTTTTAATTTTCTTTTTTAGTTATTGTCTATCTTAATATTACCCTTCATTAGGAGTGTTCTCGCATTCTTTTTTATACGAATCTTCACCTAATACATTTTGATTAATTGCTTTACTTTGGTAGGTGGTACACACAAAATTTCAAGATTTTCAAATGTTAGGACAATCGTTTCTTTAAAAGTGTTTCTTGAATTAGTTAGTGGCTTCGTCATTTGGCAAAAAGCTCATGGTCTTACTTACCGGTGAATTGATAATCTTGTCCATTCGTTTCGCAATATTCTCATCTTTTTTGTTTCGGACCAACACGAACACTTTGTCAATGTCTTTGCAGCTGTAGAGGAGTTTTTCAACACAAACCTGAAAAACCAAAGAAAGAAATACAAATAAAACAATATAAACGTCCCACATGTAGCGAAGGCACGAGCATTGATCATCACGCTCGCCCTTGGTTTTTATTTGCAAATCTATACTTATAATAAATCTGTAGAAATGAAAATTCTGTACATTGAAAATATAAAAAAAATAAATGGCGGGGGGTGTTACTAAACCGACACCGAACCCAAAAATGTGTCCTCTCTAAAACTCCATTTTAAAGTATCGGGGGCTTTAATTCTCAAATCTTCAGGTACTGTTAATAAAAAACAAATTATTATTAATCCATGTTGGCTTAAATAAATTACCTTGGCTACAAAACCAGTCACTCCTGTGATAAAAACTGACTTGCCAGCGTAGAAGTCGGCGATAGCTAATGGAGATTTTATCGGCTGGATGGCATCAGATTCTTTGTTTATTGCTATTTGACTTGTACCTGAAAAATAATTACAAATGCAATTGCTTTTTTTTTTAATTTTAAAATATGTTTCGCTTTATCAAACTTCAAAAAGAGGAGGTTCTCAATTCATGTGTATTTTTTACACGACTGCCCAAAAAGGAGTGTTATGTTTTCAGGGTTCATGTATGTATGTATGTATGTAGGTATGTATGTATGTATGTTTGTGAGTTTCTTTATTCCACCATAACTTCTAAAAGGCTTGAACGATTTCAATGTTTGTGGTATCATTAGAAGCTTTGAGTTATCCCGAGTGACATAGGCTATGTGGACATTAAAAAATGGTCAAGTGTGAGTCGAAATCGCCTGCAAAGGGTTCCGAACGAAATTTTTTTTTGTGTTGTGTCATGCTTTTTTGTTGTTCACTAAAAGGTATTAAATAAAAAAAATATAATTAATAAAAATTAAAAAACACGCCTGCCATGTAAAAAAATAAATAAAAACAAGTCAAATATTTGCAGTCGGGGGACCTGTAATGAATTGTTCCAAGTAACCGACCCCGACTGCAAATATTTGACTTGTTTTTATTTTTTTTTTACATGGCAGGCGTGTTTTTTAATTTTTATTAATTATATTTTTTTTTTGCACATATGATTCGCGATATCTACGTTAATTGTGGACCGATTTCGAAATTCTTTTTCATCGATAGGGTACCTATACCCCAGAGAAGCCCACCTATACCCCAAAAAAGAAAAAGAAGTCGATTATTTGTACATTTATGTGCGGTCGTTTATTTTCATCACTGTTATATCGATATATGCATTGAATGTAGAGGCTTCCAGCCTTCCACCCTTATGCAGCTGAACTCCTTTATTACTTGACATGAATGAGCGGAGAATCTGGAGAAATCACTATCTGGAGAAACTCACAAGCCAACCAAAAGCCACTCTTAAAACCTACTAAATTAAAAGAAAATTTATTGTAAGTTCCATCATGAAATACCGACCTGATTCGTATGAAAAAGAATGCGAGAACACTCTTAAATATCGATATGACTGAACCACACTGGTCACATTATTTGAAATAATTCTCTTATTTACTCGAAACCACTGGCTCACAGTTAAGGAGAGCATCGTAACGATCTGAATTTAAAAAATATTTAAGCTATACTTATAAACTAAAACACATGTTAATAAACGATGTCACACTCACACTAAGTAAAGTCTTATTTCATGTTCAGATCATATTTATACCTATTTTATGTTAATTGCTTTTTGGCTGTTTTGGCAGATTTAAAGCTTTGTCATACACCCATTCAGGGCCTCGTTTCAGCTATTTAAGAGTTGCTTGAATTGACCGAATGACCTGCTTCATTTGGTCATTTTTACGATAATTGTCATTCTGCTGTCATTACGATTACGAGTTTAATGAGATTTTATTGTAGGCTTATCTGAATACGAAAATTAGGCACAATGACAAGTACACTGACGACCACTGACATGCATTTAAAATAGCTGAATCGAGGCCCAGTTATAATTAAATGTATGGACGAGCCACAGTCAGGCAACGTCGCCAATTTGCATATTGGTGATACCTACGGAAAGATAGACATTTAATTGTGTTATAAGTACTTGCTATATCAACTTTATAACGTAGTCTCTGGGTTAGGCTTTGTGGAACTCTACCGGAATATTAGGGTTGATTCATACACCAGAACATACAAATACATAACTAAACTTGCATCTCAATCTCACACACTCAATCGACGATGATGGCTTTACGAGACCGACAATTATCATACGTGACGCATTTTTTGTCAGATATGAACCGACCCTCAGGAACCCATTTTTAAATTGTCTAATTCGAAACTAGTCGTGAATCTAGATTGTTTATTAATATTGTAAATTAAATTGTTTGTAATTGAAATTAATTTAGTTAAAGTACTTACAGAAAAATATTTTCTGGTTCGTCAATAACAGTGGTTTTCTACAGGCACGCGTTATGAAAAGTGTAGTAAACATCTTTATGTTTACATATTATTATGAAGCAGGTGTTCACCTTATATATGTGTTTTTATGCATTTTCGTGCATTGTGCTGCAAGTTAAATAACCTCATTAAATAAGACATGCATGTTTACATTCAGTCGTTGATAAACATGTTATTTTTAATTGTTACAGTATAAATATAAAACTTTTTTTTTTTTTTTTTACTTTTTAACTTAAGAACGATCGACTTTAATGATCTCCATTCAGCCATACTTACCTATCCAAAACAAGTCAATAACGTCAAAATAAATCAAACGTAAAAAATATTAAATTATTACGGTAATGGGAACTATTAAAGTGTGTAAAACAGCGCGGCACTAGATATACAGGATGTTAAGAAAACCCTGTCCGACCCGAAAGGGTGATAATTATAGGTTTCACAATCACATTCCCAAATAAAATATTAAATTTGGAATATTAATGATAGTATCAATAATAATGAACTTTGAAATAACGAATTTTTTACACGACGACGAACGATTTTTCTATTTTCCATTTTTTGGTATCAGTTATGGATACCTAACAATACCCTAACGGACAGGGATTTCTTAACACGCTATTTATTGAAATCAAAACGGCACTGTATTGCAATAACCTACGATTAGGTTATAACCTTCAACAATGCAGCCGAGTAAGGAATCTATTATTGTTCTATTCCATACTAATATTGTAGTTTTGGAGCTAACTCTGTCTGTCTGTTACACTAACATGACTAAAATCTAAATTTATGTTATTCATATTTATGTGGCTAAACTAATGAACCTATATAACCCATAAATGAGAAATAAAAATATTTTGATTTTGATTTTGAACCGATTTTGATGAATAGGGTACGAGGATGACCCTTGGATCCTAAGAAAGGAAATACTTCGGCTAGTTTATACCGATACCCAAGAGGCGGTGTCATTAGTAACAGCTAGTTGTAAATAATACACTGCTACATCTTATTCATTTTCAAAAGAATTGAAAAGGATGATGATAATAAGTTTTGTTCTTATTTATTAACCGACTTTAAAAAACTGAAAAGCAAAAAATAATATTTGCAGTCGGGGCTCCTGTAATGAATTGTTCCAAGTAACCGTCCCCCGACTGCAAATATTATTTTTTGCTTTTCAGTTTTTTCGGCGGTTTAATTTTTTTATTAAAAAGTTTTTACCTATTTAAACTATTTTTTTACAACTAACTTACCTAATTTATTTTGGACTTCAGTGTAAAAAGATTTAATGGTCAGAGACAACCCTATATTAACTGAAATAAATAATTCATTGACTTTGCTATCTATACGAACAGACGTAAGCAATCTAAACGTTTGTTACTATTATGTGCTTTTGCTATTTAAAAGAGGAAGGCGTTCCGAATGGAAAACACCTCATCGTTGGTAGATACAAGTTTGTTTTTTACTCATGTAGTCCTCGTGTTCTTTTGCAGCTTCTTATTACAGTCAACAACCAAGATGATTCTAATTTCCTATTAGCGAGGACAAGGGAACGCATTGAGGTACAGCCCACAAATAATTAATTGTTGGGTAAACATAGGCATAGGAACCACGGAACCACATATTATGTTCAACATTAAATATTTATAAATTGGGCCAAATTGGGAAGACCTTTGCCCAGCAGTGGGAATTAAAATAGGTAAAAATAATGTCGTCCTGATCGCATTTCGATCACGGCGGCTTCTCTCAACAAAGATAGCGTAGAAGATATTTCAGTGCACCAGTGTGTTGCACCACAGTTCCACTCTCTATTCCTTATATCGGACGGCAGACTGACACGAACGGAGAGCGATAAGGCGCAGGACCAAATGCTCTACGTGATTTTCGAGCCACGGGGCTGTAAATGCCGCCTCACCTCCTCGCTTCGAGCAATATAAGAAGTGTTTTGGCCCGACCTGCACGACAGAAGTCCATGTCGTCGTGAACATTCAACATTATTTTCATGAGATAAAATGGTTAGCACTTATTTCAAATGGATTGAATGCAATATGATATTGATTGTAAAAAAATACGTCCAGACAGTTCTGCATTTTCTCACATGTTTGCCTAAATAGTCATCATGTATTAAACTATTATTCAGATCAAGTTTTATATTATTATATAACCAAGCAAAAAACATGTTACACAAAAAAAAAACAAAGAATTGAATCTTTTTATTTAACTCTTTTACCGCAAGACGAAACAATAATTACCATTTATAATTTATTTTCACAAAAAGTATTTTTGATTATTTTTTATTTTTTACAGTGGTTCTCAAGCCGATCGTACACAGCCAGTATTAAATTTGTTTTGTTTAGCTTGAGTCAGTTTTTACACCATGTGCGTTGCAAATAATTCCAGATAAGCTAACTAAAATAGCCAAACTAACGTAGTTGTGTTTTGTCGGCTAATCCGAAGCTATAGATTAGTCTCAGCCCCTTATGTTACCCTTTGAGCGCCTTTTGCTAGTGTGGTTGAATTTATTGTATACGTCAAGCAACATCTTAAATTGTGTAATCCGGTTATTACATACATACATATAATCACGGCTCTTTCCCGTAGGGGTAGGCAGAGACCACTTCTTTCCACTTGTTACGATTCTTACACACTTCTTTCGCTTCGTCCTCTTTCATTATTCCCTTCACACATGCTGTTATTACTCTAAGCTTATTATTCAGTAGCCAGATATTAGTTTAGCTTTCGATGGACGATCGTATTTATAATTTCAATTTACTTATTTTAGTTTCGAAACTAAAGTACATACATTGCTTAGTATCTATATTACCTACCCGTATTATAATTCAAACGTTAAATTTTATTTCAACATAAATTGTTAGTCGCCTGTCATAATGGACGATTTATTTGCTATTTGTTTCAGATTGTGATTACGATAATTTATTTGCGTTACGTATCTACCATTTTCCTGTAGCTATGTACCTAAATAATCTAGTACTCATGGCCAAGTCACTGTTATTGTAATGTAAACAAAACTATTGATATAGTCACAAAATATTGATTTATTATTACAAATTAAGTTGAACAGGACTTGGTTCCTATGCGATCTCAAAACTTTTTACGATGCAAGAATTGCATAGAGAGACTTGTTTTTTTTTTACATTGAATGTTTTTGGTGGGATGTCATTTATTTTTTGTAGGTCTCTACACGTGTATAACTAAATTCATTTCATATATATATTTTAATATATTCAATACATTATTACAATTTATTAATAATATAAATCGATTTGCTTTACTTTTTGTACATAAACAAAGAACATAGTTAACAATGCAGTCAAAATTCATACACCATGTTCTTGTAAAACCCCAAATATAAATTTGTTTCCTATTATTTACTAAGGTATATAATTTATTACCGTTTTTATAATTTTCCCTTTACATGTAGCAAAAAACGTATCTTGGTGCCAAATTTGAAGGTTCTAAGTTTGCTAGAAGTACCTTAGATTTTTGATGATCGGTCAGTCAGTGTGTGACAAAATGGTGTAACTTTGATCGCTCATAACTCGTAAACTATTGGTTCAAATGTCATGTAATTTTGAGGCTGAGCTTGTTTTAATACTTACTCTAGGTCACCGAAAACCTAAGCCCTTAGCTTTGTCCGTATCGATGATACAGGGGGTGGGGGTGAAATAGCCGCGAAACGCTTCGAGAAAATGATGGTACGGCCGTGCCCGTTTTGCTCGAGACTTGGCTGGGGCACTGCCGTGCCCCCAGATGTAATGTTATAATAATTTTATTATGTTAAATGCTTGTTAAATAACATAATAAAACTAAAATAACTGTATAAATTAATATAATGTTAGTCACAGTTCAAATAATTTTATTTTAAATCTAAGTTATTTTACCTACAAACGTGCCGTATCGCACGATCCATTTATGTTAATTACTACATAAGTTGCTAAGGGGTCTGACAGGAGAGTAAGACCGGTTATTTAAGAGAACGATATTTTAACTAATGTGTCTTAACAAAATATATTACATCATCATCATCATCATCAGCCGGAAGACGTCCACTGCTGAACAAAGGCCTCCCCCCTAGAACGCCACAATGAACGACGACTCACCAATTGCATCCACCGGGTGCCCGCAACTTTGACGATGTCGTCGGTCCACCTGGTGGGAGGCCTGCCAACGCTGCGTCTTCCGGTTTGTGGTCGCCACTCGAGAACCTTTCTTCCCCAGCGGTTATCGGTTCTTCGAGCGATATGGCCTGCCCATTGCCACTTCAACTTGCATATTCTTCGAGCTATGTCGGTGACCTAGAGTCAGTTCTTTGGCGAATTTCCGTATTCCGGATCCTGTCGCGCAAAGAAACCCCGAGCATAGGTCTCTCCATAGCTCGTTGAGTGACTCTGAGCCTCTCCAAAAGGCCAACCGTTAGCGACCACTATATTATACACAATATATTACAGGCCACAGTTAAATGTGTAAAACCCAGTATTTTATTTGGGGATTTTTAGGTTTAGTGACTTTTAGTTTATCATTTAAGATGTTGGACATCAATATTGACTAATTTATTTTTAGAAGATGAATAACCCACCCACCCAAGAAGTGGGTTGATAGACCCACTTCTTAAATGTGTGTAAAAGTGGGTCTCGCCGCCACTTACGTTTTGTATTTTTGTGGCTGAAATAAATCTTAAAAATAGAAAAGCCAATAATTTCAGTGATTCGGCGATATAAAGCTAAATAACAGTTATAATAATATGGTCAAATAAAAAGTAATTTTCGTAAATTGAAACGCAAACTAACTTTCGAAGATTCTAAAAAAGATTTACGTTTCAGTAAAATATAATATTCCGGGACACCTCACACACGGTTATCTGATCCCAAGCTAAGCAGAACTTGTGTTATGGTAACCAGAAAACTGATAAACATTTATATATTTCTAAATACATACATATTATAGATGAATTACACCCAAACACAGAACAAACGATCGTGCTCATCACACACAGATTTGTCCTGGGTGGTAATCGAACCCACGACCTCCGGTATAGCAGTCAAGGTCACTAACTACTAGGCCAACAGGCCCGTCAAATAGTATTCGATGCTGAAGTGTGTTTATTTATTGATGAAATTAAACTTAAAATATTTAGAATAATAAAAAACTAAGCCTACACAAGAAATAAGAAGAATTATAAACTAAATAAAACTAAGAACTAAAACAAGGCATCAAAAATTCATCAACATCGCTGTCGACTGGGAGTGTGCCCAAAAGGCTGGCAGCATTAACACGTTGTATGGCAATGCTTATTCGCTGACCTGCTTAGGTATATTTATCTATCGGCATGAAGCCTCAAACATGATATAAACCTAGTCACAGACTTTAAAATGAGCTAAACTTGTCCAAATTCCTTTTAAACCTGGAAGAATGCTGATGGCCTTATCAAAAAAAATATTTGTAATTTATTCAAATAGGCTTTGCCTGTGGTTCGCTGTAGGCGAAATTTTTAGCCAAGTAGTTTTTTTAATATTCAGAGCAATGTCCTGTTTGAACAACCTTGACCTACGCGGTGTATCAAAACCAGTATTTAGTATTTCTTCTCATTATTAAACTGTTGTCAACTTCTTGGTGACCTTTGCTAAACAAGTTCTACTGACCGGAAAACAGCTTTATGTAACACCACAGAATAATAAGTGAGACTATGAAATTGTAAACGTCTTTATTTCAAGGCATTTAGGTTGATATTTGCAATAAGTTTTGACTTTTGAATTGCTATCAACTGTATCCACCAAACATTGCGACTTATTATGCAAGATTATTACTTAAAAATCATATTTTATTTCAAAAACTTTTTTTTCTTTTTGGCTATCTGTTCTAAAATATTTTTTCTGAAACAGATTGCATGACTTCCATTTACTGAATTCTAGAAATAGTATCGGTAAGACCTATTTCTAGTTTATTTTCATATTTTAGATCGAGAAATGTGATGAAAAAGTGCTCCTGCACTTTAGAAAATTATACAAGTCTAGCTGTGGGCTAGATAGGATAAATTTTGTTAGGTACGTTGAAGCTTAAAATACACTTAATACAAGTTTTCATTTATAAAATAAATATAGTAATATCCATAACTGCAAAACACTTACAGACCTACTTTACTCTGTCAGTTTGTCTGTCTGTCACGGCTAAACCGATGTAGTTCTAACTTGATTTTGGGTACGTTTAGATTCTTCTTCTTAGCGTGTCGATCAATGGCGATGCTAGATTTTCCCGGACCAGTACTCAGCTACGTGGATAGCATTATCTGTAGCATTGTACAGGTCCTCGCGTGTACAGGTGGTGGGACACGCTGGGCAGCTCAACAAGTGAGCCATGATTTGGGGAGAGATACCACACTAACAAGGCTCGTGGATCGTGGTCAAAGGATCAGCCAATCTGCGTTACCGACTAAGCTGTCCACGCAGATTGCCCAGGGTGCGCCGGACGTATGATGCGCCGCTCGGGGAGGCTCCTTTCATGCACCCAGTTTAAATCAAAAGCCAGTCAGTCTACGCCAGCATTAGTTTGCATCTTGAATACAACCTCTATAAATATCAAGTTTATTCTTAATCTTATATTATTATAGAATAATGATCTTATAATAGCAACGGTACAACGGAACTGCTCTTGAATTAATGCAATTTTGACGAATATTTATATTAAATTAATTTAAAATAAATATATAATTTGAATTATATCCTAACTAATAATATAGAGTCGTAAGCAAACTTTATAATTTCCCTAACCATCGTCACTAAAGAATTTTTAAGTAGATTGAAAAAAAAAAAATTAAATGCATTTCATCCTCCTACTGTGCCTCTTCGAATAATGAAGGTTTCTCGCGAGTTACAATACTTCATCCCTATACTTGTCCCCTTTTCTACTTGACACCATTCGCTCTTTTCTTTTTTACTCCCTAGCCGTTCTGAGGAGCGTGATATAAATCTGACGTGTTTATTATACTTAAGTTTGATGTTCTTGAAATCTGACCTGATCGATATAATTCTTAGCTACCTAAAATTTATAAAGTTTAGCATTTTGAAAGTTATCAGCAATTTTACACTTGTTTAAAATTACTTATTTATTTCATATCAAAACAACATATTTTAACCAATCTATATCTAGTTTGGTCTAATAAAATGGATAACTAGAACTGACCATTTAAATAAAATGCGAGTGAATTTAATTGCAGCAAGTGAAAAAAACCTAAATGTTATCTATTTATATAGTGGTTAATTAAATCCAATAAAATTAAAAACACTTTAAAATCGTAATGTTCTATAACCAGATTTTTAAAACCGTCGGTTTATAACTAAAGGCGGCCAGATTGCGACCAGTTTTCATTGAGAAGGCAGAAGTGATTAGAGAATCAATCCTTCCGCGAAAATCAAATTCAAAATTGATAAATTCAAAAACAACCGGTCGTAGTACATGTCTACACGAAATTACGAAAATAATAAATTTTAAATTAATAAAAAGTGTAGTAACATAATAATAATGAAGTTAATTTATTAATATTTAATAATAAATTAGTTTTCTTATTTTATGGTGTTGAAGTTTCAGTGATTTCCTTACAGGTAAAAGAGTTTGTTTTTTTTTCTAATTGAGATTTTTTACTGGTTTTAACTGAAGAGTAATAAATTTCCATATAATGAAACAATAAGATATAACAGGTATATGATCGCAAGTGTTTGGAATGTTGGGAAATATAATGTGAAAAGTCTGAAATGGTTGAAGCGATTGTTATATATATAGCGACCTTCATCATATGTACTTTGGGAAAATTCTTTGCAGAAAATAATGATTATAATAAAGTTAGCATTACGTTTTCTAACTCCCGACGAAAAGTATCGGTTGATCTGCCTGTGAAGTGATTGCAAATAAACATATTGACCATTTATATTTCCAAAAAATACTGTTGCGGATTATTTTAAATGCTATATTTACATAATATGCCTGATTAAAGTGCATGTAAAATAAGCAATTGGAAAATGTAGAATCGGTCTTTGAAAATAGTCTTAAATAATACAGCCTATAGACGTCTCTTCCCATATAGAGTAGGCACAAGCATTGATCACCACGCTTGCTCTCTGCGGATTGGAGATTTCAAATTCTAAATTTTGGAATCCTGGTTTCCTCACGATGTTTTTCCTTCACCGTTTGTCAGAAGCGTCTTAGAATAATTAAGAAAGTACATATAGCTTTGAAAAATAAATGGCAAAAAAAATGGGGGGTGTTACTATACCGACACCGAAACCAAAAATTTGATTAAATAATTTTTTGTCTGTCTGTCTGTCTGTTTGTTCAGGAATCACGCAAAAACTACCGGTACGATTACGATGAAACTTGATATAATTATTCTTTAATATCCTGGGCACCACATCGGGTAGTTTTTATTCCGGAAAGGTATATACAATATAAAACAAACTTAATTTTGCGGTTCGATCCCTAGACCCGATTACTGTACCAACCGCAAATAATAAGTTTGTCGTGGGTTATGTCACCTTTAGAGTAGAGGGTACCTAGGTTATTTAGGTTTATTTTTTTAAGTCGTAGGTATAAATTTGAATTTTAAAGTATAGGTATTATATTTGATAGTGTACGTAGTGACCGTAGGTTATTTTATAATACTGTTAGGTAGGATTAGTCATTCGTATAATATTAGTTTTTAGGGATTTTGCTTAATAATTGAGTTTAGATTAGTTATCATCAGAAATAGGATTAGAGGGGCTCGTGGCTAAGTGTAAGCCGTACGGTTTGACCGATAATACAGGTTAAGCCGCGCTCGCTGCGGTTGGTCCGTGGATGGGTGACCATTTATAACATACCGAGTCCCCTCCGTGTTTCGGAAAGCACGTTAAACAGTAGGTCCCGGCTGTCATACTATGATCTTTGGCAGTTGTTAAGTCAATTCTGACAACCAGTCTTACTATGGGATACTGTGTTTCCCAGTAAAATGGGTTGTGGAGGTCAGACAGGCAGTCGCTCCATATAAAATACGGTATTCAGCTGAATCCGGTAAGACTGGTAGCCGACCCCAACATAGTTGGGAAAAGGCTCGGTAGATGATGATCATCAGAAATAGGATTATTTAGGTGGTGTGTGTTTTATTTTCTGTTATTGATTTTTTTTTTAATTAGGACTAGGTACTTAAGTTTACTTTTATATGGCGTAGACCGTATAGATTTTAATTTCAAGAATAGGTAGTATATTTGATATTGTGTAACGTAGGTTATTTTTAGTACTCTTAGATAGGAGTAGTCATTCGTATAGATTTTAGTTTTTAGGGATTTTGCTTATTTATTGGTATATACATATAAGTGTAGGTAGGCGCTAGGTTCGTTAGGGCTCTTCTATAAAAATAGTCTTAAAGATTTCTTTATTTTTAATACGGATATACTTATAACACGATGCCGTCCAGAAAGAGGCCATCTCTTTCTGCTACATCGAGACACGCTAGGCGAATGAAACTAGCCAGAGGTATGCTCGATAGATAACGTTCTACACAAATAGCACTTTACACAAAAAAACTCATTGATAAGTTTCGTCATCCATGCGAACGAAGTCGCGGGCACAGCTAGTGTTCTAATATAATAGTAGTAATTATATTATAATAGTCTTAATTATGACGAAATGGATAACATCGACGTTCTAATAACATATTTGGCATAAATTGTTTGCGTAAAACCTACGTGTGTAACTAGTATCTAATAACGTCATTTACAAGAGTAGATAAGTAAAATTGTTCGAGAATCATCTAAATTTGTGTTATTTAAACTAAATTATAAAGTTTTTAATACACAAGAAAAAATACGGAAAATGAGTCAGTAGAACCGTAAAAAACACTTAATACTGACCTGCAGATGTTATTCATGTTTTTCGTAACCAGTTTTAATGAATATTTAACTTAAGAATGTTGATTTATGTTGTCTAAGGTTTTGTTTTTTTCTGGAGATGATTTGCGATGCAAAGAGGTTGTCCGGCTCCCTTTTGATTGAGCGTGACGCCTCGGAGGATCGCGGTGTTGAGGGTGCGGGTTTTACACCCGGTACAGCCCCGGTTAGTGAAGGGCGGAGGACGTCGGTTCGCCTCGCGCGTTCAGATGCCGAGGTGTTCAAGCGTCCTTCGAGTCGCAACTCTTGCTTCTCAATCTCGGGGAGCAAGTTTTTCAACCCGTCCCCAGGATGTTTGTCCTCGGACGAGGAGGGCACGCTTACCGACTCGTCGATAGCGAGTTCGGCGGGAGGCTTGTGTGAAACACGTAAACTCTTTACAAAAGAGTCGCGCAAGCGCTCCCGCAAATCAGCGGGTGCCGAGGGGTCCAGCTCGGACGTTTCCTCGGTAAAAAGTACCAAGTCGGCCTCCAGCAAACGTGGCCGCCCCCGGAAGCCGCAATCGTCAACGGACCACTATGTTGGTCTGGCAGAGGCTCAGCGAGAGGCCAATAGGCTGAAAAGAGAGGCGCTCGCTCAAGAGCTCGAGGCGAAGGTTGCGGTGCAGGAGGGTCAGGCTAACCTCGCCCGGGCTAAACATGGTTATGGCGCCTCTATCTGGATTGACTATTCGGACAAGACGGTGGCTGAGCTGCAGTCCCTTCACGATGCTGACATGGGCAGCATAATAGTCCAGGTTTTCTGAGCGCAGGCTTTCACTGCTTTACCGGACTGGAGTCTGGACAAAACTTTTGATGTTGGTTCTAAATTTCGTTCTATTTTAATTAGCTGGTTTTGGTTCAAATTTAATTATTTTTAAAATAATAATATGCTAAAGCTAATGCATAAATAGAATGCTATCATTCGGGGCTATAACAAACTTTTGTGTTACGTAGAGGTCATTTTTTTGGACTGCAACCCATTAATATTTACAATAAAACTATTGTATATATGTAAGAGTATGTCTCGATCGTTCAATTTTTTTTCCAACTTTTGAAATAATTATAGAGGTCTTGGTATTTCAATCTGTTTTTTATTTTACAAAGTAAGATTTGCTTATATCTCAGAATTAATTACACAAAGTGTCAGAAAAACTCAATAGTTGCACATAAGTTAGCCCGACGTTAATTATGCCGTTTAATTCACATAATATGTTGAAGTAAACATCCATTGACTTGGACTGGCGTGTTGGTCTAGTGGTTAGTGACCCTGACTGCTATGCCGGAAGTCGAGGGTTCGATTCCCACCCAGGACAAAATATCTTTGAGTGATGAGCACGATCATTTGTTCCGTGTCTGGGTGTAATTATTTATCTATAATATGTATTTAGTTAAAAATATATATACCTATAAGTATGTTTATCAGTAGTCTGGTTATAGTATAAGCTCTGCTTAGTTTGGGATCAGATGACCGTGTGTGAGTTGTCCCCGGATATTTATTTATTTATTGACTCTAAAGCACTTTTTATGCTGCAGGGCGATCTAAACTTAAACACGCCTAGGACAAGGCACACCAACGTATCGGTGCACGATGTTAAAAATCTGCGGCACTGCGTTACGCGATAGATCGTGTTGCAGTGTGAGGATCCCCTAAAAGAAGAAAATGTGATTATATCATTAATGTTTTTTTTATGTAACCTATTAAGTGTCCCACTGCTGGGCAAAGGTCTCCCCCGTCTGACTCCAGACTTTCCTGTCTCGAGCCACATGACACCAATCGCATAAGAAGCGATCATTAATGGTTACTTATGTTTATAATTTTCTTTTGTCCTCAGAATGAATATCCTAGCACAGATCCTGTCACTGCTCAACACGAGGACCATTCGGCCGATGGTGCACCTCATTCAGATGTTCTTCAACGCTATAGCACTGATGGAACTGGATGCTGACGACTTCCCACCACAGGCACAAGTTATAGGTAGCTATTATATTATTCATAGATCTTCGTTAGATCTAGGGTCTAGTACAATCCTCAACTGTCCATTCATTTCAGCCCTTTGCAACGTACGGCCAATTTTTTAATTTATGATGCAATGTAGGTACTAGATTCTACATAATCCCTTATAGTTCAAAAAGGCCTATAATGTACATAATCAATTTGCAATCATAATAATATTATTTCCAGATGGCCAGACGTTTGACTTTATAGTAATCGGTGCGGGGTCAGCAGGGTGTGTAGTCGCGAACAGATTGACAGAAATTACTGGCTGGAATGTGCTTCTAATAGAAGCTGGTGGGACTCCGCCAGTGTCTGCTAAGGTAAGTCTGAACGCAAGTAGGATTTATACAAACACTTTTACCTAAGCAAAAATCAGATAAACATGATGTTACTGAATAGATATACCCATAGCAATCATGTACGATGCAAGAAAATTACCTATACACTGTCAAAAAATAAAATTTATCGGATTTTAAAATGTTACAGTTATTTAAAGAAGGAAGTTACTAGTACAAAGCATTGAAATTAAAAATTCCTAGCCTAGCATTAGAGTTCAAAAAAATAAATAGTTCCTTGGAATTTGCATTAAATCTTACTTACTTGAATTTGAATCTTTACAAATTGTTTCAGTATCCCGGATTGTTTGCTTTCGTCGACTATTCTGATGCTGACTGGAATTACTACACAGTTAACGATGGATTTTCTAGTCAAGCACTCAAGATGAAAAGCGTCCACCTTACTAGAGGCAAAATGCTTGGCGGGTCAAGTGCGGCCAACTATATGTTTTATGTCAGAGGCAATAAGAGAGACTACGACAGGTGGACAGAACAAGGCAACGATGGATGGGACTGGAACTCAGTCATGTACTACTTCAAGAAAAGCGAACGTCTTAATGATGGCCGCATAATGAGCAGTTACCTAAGAGACTACCATAATTCTGAAGGCTATTTAGGGGTAACCCGACCTCTTTGGAAAAAGAAAATGAATAAATATCTTCAGGCCTTCGCCGACAATGGACACAATATACTTTTGGACTGCAACAGTGGTGATCAGTTCGGATATGTAGTTCCGACTTACACAGTCGACGACGACGTTAGACAGCACACCGCCACAGCTTTTCTCGAGCCGATTAAAGACCGCCAAAACCTATTCGTTCTCAGAAATACCTTAGCACAGAAAATTTTATTTAATCAGTATAGGAAAGCGGTTGGGGTAGAGATCAAGCTGCCTAATAATAAAGTAATCAATGTGTTTGCTAGTCGAGAGATCATTTTATCAGCAGGAGCCATTAACAGTCCTCAGTTACTGATGTTATCTGGTATAGGCCCGAGGAAGCATTTGGAAGAAGTGGGTATTAATGTGTTATTAGATTCACCGCGTGTCGGAAGCAACTTACGTGACCATCCCATTGTCACGGTTCCGATAGCCGTTGAGAAGGAACCTACATCGATTGTAGAAAATATAGAAATAATAACGAATTTAGATAAGTTTCCAACTCCTTCTTTTCTGGGCCACGTGGCTCTTAACAAGTCTCAGACTTACCCTGACTATCAAGCCACTATATTTCCTATCGCTGCCCAATCGCCTATATCCTCTATAATATGTGGTCACGTTTTTCGTTTAGAGGATGAAATATGCTACTCAATATACGAGGCAAATAGAAAAAGACGAGTTTTGTTTCCCGTATTATCATTATTACATCCTGCATCAAAAGGTAAAATCAGGTTGAGAAGTAACAAGCCCGATATGAGTCCTCTCATTTATAACGGCTACTATTCTAATAAGATAGATATTGAAAATCACGCGCGATACGTTGAGGATTATATTAGTGTTGTCAATACGCCGTATTTTAAAAGTATTAACGCTGAAGTTATTAATTTGAATGTGCCGCAATGTAAGTCGTTGCGGTTCGGGAGCCATGAGTATTGGAAGTGTTTTGTTCTGAACATGGCCACGACACAGTGGCATCCTTCAGGGACTTGTGCGATGGGCCCCGAAGGTAAAGGGGTGGTGGATGAGAGGCTAAGGGTTAGGGGAGTGGCAGGTTTAAGGGTAGTTGACGCCAGCATTATGCCAACGTCAATTAGCGGTAATTTAAATGCGCCAACAATAATGATTGGTGAAAAAGCGTCTGATATGATTAAGGCTGATTATGGAATAAATATATTTTACTAGTAATTGCTTTGAATTTTATTTATTAAATTGTTTTCCTCTGAATTTTGTGACGCAGAATACTCTTCTCGTCTCCAAAGATGTATGAAATAACGGTTTGAACATTGCCACAACGTACGTACTGCAATAATGTGCCTACTAGGGCTCTACGCCAGCCCGTGAATTAGATTGTAAGACCTTGAGCAGTTTGCAAGAACATTCAATTTGAACAGACCAAAAAATTTAATGATCTATTTTTAATTCCACAGAAAGTGTAGTCGAGTCTGAGTACAGTGAAAACTGTCATGGCGTAAAATGGAACTTACAACTAAATTAAAAGCATTTCATATATTTGATGCAAGATACTTTAAAAACACGGCATAGGGTAACATTACATGCTTCTATAATTTAATAAATATCTAGTTTTTACAATCGCACTATGATTCCGTTGTGCAGTTAAAATATTATGGTAATTAAACGCAGTAGCGCCCGCGAATTACACGCCAATTCTCTTTCCACCCAGCCTCAATTAAAACCACGTTTAGTAATAAATTCTCTATTGTATTATCATTTTAAAATACACATTATATCAAGGCATACGATTTAGGGATTATTTACTCACAGATTTTTATCACAAGAAAAGTCATCTCTGAATTTAAATCTGGCAACATTGCAAATGTATTTATTTACTGTTGACAAATATATAATCTATGTGAATGTGTGTGACGTTTAACTCTATAGTTTGTCAAAACTTGTAAACTAAATTTTTATATTTTGTAATTAAATCAATAAATTAATGTTAACTCGTGAATTATGAATGAATAGAGAATAAAAAATACTATAACATTATTTATACTGTAACAGTTCAAGTGAATTCTTTGGGCTTTCAATAAAAAAAACTCAAAATGACCAACCTCGATGTAAGTAACCAGTTGTAGTTTTTTATATTATCTTATTTTTAAGTGAAGAGACATTTTATATAGTTTAAATTTACTATTGTCAATTAAATAAGACTTCTAAACACATCTTAAACATCATAGATTTATGAATATGACTTGAATTATCAAGAAATATTCGTACATAAAAGCTTTCGAGAAAGATCAAATTGTAGAGCAATAATACATTACTATTGTACTTTCTCCAAGTCTAAAATTTATATTAAAAGTATCTACAGTGTATAAAAACTTTATTTCTATCCCTTGACATTGAAATAGTTGAGAAGAAAGTAGTGTATAGCTTAAAAATTACGTTTGTAAATTAAAGGTAAGCAACAGTAGCACTGACAGCAGCTCAGGTTCAACTTCAGACTCAAGTAGCAGTGGAAGTTCTTCCACTAGCTCAGGGTCTGGCTCCAGCAGCTCAGACTCTGAATCCTCTACTTCCGATACCCCAGCAACCACCACCGCTCCACCTGCACCCAAATCACCCGTCAAACCTGAAGAACCAGAAAAGAAAGAGGAACCAAAACCACGGAGACCTTCGAAAGCCAAGATTTCATCATCTAGTGACGATGAACCGCCTAAACCAGCAAGTCCAAAACCAGCACCGCCAAAGAGACGTAGTTCTGCAAAACCTAAAGCAGCTCTTGCAGTTCTTGCAAAAGGAAAGACTGCTCAGAGAATTCCATCTGGAGCGAAAACACCAAAACCAATTCCTAAAACAATACCCAAAGCACAACCAAAACCTGACACCGGCACATTAAAAAAGAAGAGTATATTCTCTCCGGATAACAGTTCTGAATCCGAAACTGAAAGTAAATCTTCAGCAAATAAGAGTCCAAAAGAATCACCTAGACCTAAAAGAGGATCTAGAAAATCTAGTGATGAAAAAGACAACTCTCCAGTGACTACCGCTGATAATGATGATTCTAATTCAAAAGATAATGCTAAACGTAAGAGTGTGAATAGGCCTAATGGACCGCCACCAAAGAAATCAATTGAAGATAAGAGTGCGTCATCATGCACTTCCAGTCAGTCTTCCGTTGAGTCCGTTTCCTCTGACAGTGAGAGTGAACCAACACCGAAAAAGGAACCGATTAAAACTGGAAAGACGAAACCCCCATCAAGTGCTACTAAGGTCTGGATAAAATTATCTTGCTTTATATTGTCCCACTGCTAGTTTTTTAGCTTTCTTAAGTTTCAGCACAATAGCCAAGCTAGCCAAGTTGTCAATGAACCACTGAGAATTAATGTCTAACTGAACTAAAATGATTAATATCTTGTACACTAGGTGTCATGTTGAAGGGCTCATGTTTTGATACAGGACAATAAAGTAGCAAACATAGGCCTGACCTATGTTTATGTACAAAAAGGTTTATGTACAAAATCAATCCTCTTTTTTAACTGTTCTTTAACATAAAGTATCAGCTTGTTATTTTATTCACTACATATTACTCTCTCAATCAATGAAAAGATTTTTTTTATGAAAAGGTTAATTTATATGGTTCATCGTCTAACTCATGGTATTATCTTTTACTTACAGCAAGAAACCAGAGATCAAGCGTCTAAAAGTGGTGACTCTGGTGACTCTCCAGTAGCTACAATGCCTAGGAAACTCACTCGATCACTCTCAGCTAGGGTGTCAAGATTGGCCGCTGCATCCAGACGGACTAACACTGATACTGACTCAGAGGTTGATGATAAGAGTAATGATAAAAAGTAAGTACAAATACTATAGTAAATAGTTATATTACAGAATATTAATAATTTCCTTGTAATAATACTTGCTTAAATAATTAAAAAAAAAACTTGTTTAAAAATGAGTCTTTGTTGTTGCATGCTCTCTCTTTCACGTTTAGGAATACTATATTGTCTGTTTTAAGTATACAGTAGTAATTAATAAAATAACTAAATGAAACTTCACAGTTGACTGCAGTACTGTTCTGAATTTTTCTTAGCAATATTCATCTTTAAAATTTAGGCCTATCTTTTACCTAACTAAACACTATCTCACTTCAACCCACATTTCCCACGCACCAACTAAACAGCTGTGAAATGTGTAAAATTAATTGTAGTTAATTATAAAAATAATATAGAAATACGTTTATTTCTATATTATTTTCTAGCAGCGCCAGCAATAGCAACAGTAACAAGGACAATAAGAAGAGCATGAAGGGTCGCGCTCCGCCGGCGCGGTCGCCGGTCGTGTTGCCCTCGCCGCAGGAGCCCGCGCAGCAACGCTGTCCGGTCAGGGGCTGTGATTCCAGTGGACATCTTGGTGAGTTACTGCCGTAGTAGAATGCTAGTTAAAAATATATAGATGAGTAATTGAGTACAGTGTGTTCCGTGGTAGATTGCTGAGTATGTTTAGCCAGACATAAATTAAGTTTTTGTTACAAATGGGTTCTAGTTTGGGCCACGGTAAAAGAAAAGGGCGAGGCAATCCACCTCTTAAGTTAGAGCTGGCAGTGTCGCCAGGGCAATACACACGGTCAAGGATTGTTCGCTCTGCACACACGCCGCACGCTTGTAGAACGTAGCGCTTGAGGCGCTTTGCCGCGACGTTCACGCGGCGTTAGTTGTCCGCGTCCGCGCCCTCTATGGGTGGGAGGCCTTAGGACCGTATGTTGTAGCGTATCTTGCTAAAGGCCTATGTCCTGCAATAAACCATGATAGAGTGAGTTGATTGATGATGTGTCGGTGTGGTCCAGGCGGCAAGTCGAGCCGGCACATGACGTGGGACGCGTGCCCGCTGTACCACAACGTGACGGGCGCGTGGTGCGTGGCTATGGGCGAGGAGCGCGCGGCGGCGGCGGGCGCGCGGCGGCGGGCGCTGCAGCTGCTGCACCAGCGCCCGCGCGCCATGCCCACGCTCGAGCAGCGCGCCTACCAGCTCAAGGTCAAGGTACGTGCTGCAGACACACCCGGTATGCTGTACACAAGTCCACCATAACCATATGTGCACACGGATCGGCGGATATCATACCAGCTTGAAGTCAAGAAACGACAAGAGCTTTTTCATAATTATATTTGTGATGAATTAATCGGGACAAAATCTTTGCAAACATCCTTATTCAGACATTCTTGAAAAGCCAGCAAGTTTCCGAAAAGCGAGCACCTTTATTTTTCATACAATGTTTTCAAATCCGATGTCAAAAAGTCTGAAGCCAACCAAACACAATACTTGCCCTAAAATCAACCTATCAGAAATCACAATACACAAAAACCTTTACTCTTAGGACATGAGATCCAAATGGAAAGGCAGCCAAGAATTACGAGAGAAGCTGGCCGCGTCTGGAAACGAGGATATGACGGAGGACCGGGAGCCGATACTTGAGGGGTTCGCTCCGGACTACGACCTGAGGCTGTTCCGGGAGGCTCAGGCGCTGGCCGCTATTAAGATAGAAGAGGAGCTCGGGGATATACCCACTGATAAGGGGACTAGGTAAGATATTATTGATTTTTGTCATCCATGTATTGTCCTTTATTCTAAATGATTCACAATTTTATTTATATTTATTTATTTATATTATATAATTATTTATATGTGACGATGCCGCGATTTAGTTTAGATTTTTATAAACTTGAGGTAAGGAAGGATATTACATACTAGCTAATGTAGTCGTACTTTATTGCTGCTTTGTTGACTATATTTTCGAGACATTCTGAACAGTTTTAACCTGGACACATTTAGCTATATTTATCAAAACCTTGTGGTTTGTTATGATTTCGATGCTCAATATAACCATCAAAACTGATCCAAATTTCGAACCATTTCGAGTCACTTTTATTTTAATTTTCCAATGTGACTTTTACCCAGCAGTGGCGTAACACCTTTTTTACCCTAAGCTGGGTAAAAATATCTGCGCTGTACATGTCATATACAGTTTTTACATGAACAATTTCCTCCACAGATACGTAGTGATGGGTAAATACATGATGGAGGTGTGGTACCAGTCGCCGTACCCGGGTGACGCGGCTCGCGTGCCGCGGCTGTTCGTGTGCGAGTTCTGCCTCAACCATCACAAGAGCGCGACCGGGGCTCAGCGGCATAAGGTCAAGTGTGTGTGGAGACATCCGCCCGGGGATGAGGTGAATACAGCTTAATACATGTGTTAGGTAAAAATAATTAAGTATGAGACTCAAATGCTAAATACATGCCAGTAAGTACATAAGTAAAATGCAGTACGCAATTGAGTTTTAATTACATTCAAAGAGCTGTCTATGTATTCTAGTTTATAAATACCACAAACAAAGGATGTTATTCTATACAGAAATAAAATCTTTATTTTGTCAATCTCATCTAAAAAAGGTGATAACTTAAGCTTAAAGTTAGTATAGTTAGTAGAAAAAATCAATGTTTATATGAAACAAGAATTATTAGCACCACTTAATCATTGAAAGTTTTGATCTTGCGTTTAACGTCCCTATCAGCGCCATCTATTGACAGTTTTTTGAAACTGAACTTATAAACGTGTCTTATTTCTACTAATATACAGTTATGTACTTACAAAAACTAGCCAACTAGGCATAATAAATAAATCAAATACGTTAATGATTCCAAGTTGCACGTGATTAACCAAACAACAACCCCCAGGTGTACAGAAAAGACAACCTAAGCGTGTGGCAAGTGGACGGCCGCAAGCACAAGCAGTACTGCCAGCAGCTGTGCTTGCTCGCCAAGTTCTTCCTGGACCACAAGACGCTGTACTACGACGTGGAGCCGTTCCTCTTCTACGTCATGACCAACGCTGACCATGAGGGCTGCCATATTGTGGGCTACTTCAGTAAGGTAAGTTGTGTCTTGTGGAAGCTAGCTTTTTCGGGACCACGTGTGGAATATGGTAGAAGATGCTATACTGACTTCCAGGCGTCGCCGCGTCGTAGCGAAATAATGCACGGAGACTTTCCGAATAGTGACATAATATGTAACTTTCATATGAATAAAAATAAGGGTGTTTCTAATACACATGTTATTTTTATGAAGCGGGTAGCTGGCACTGTGCCGTTATTTATTATTATTAAGAGCCTGAAATGTCCCACTACTGTGCAAAGGCCTCCCCACTCTCCCTCCATTTATCTCTCTCAAGAGCCGCGATTGACCAGTTTGGTAAAAATGAACATAGGTCATCCCGCCACCTCCGCCTGGGTCTGCCTCGCTGACGCCTAATGTGTGTTGGGAACCATTCGGTGGTAATTTTAGCCCATTGTTGTATTGGCATACGATAAACATGTCCAGCCCATTTCCACTTCAACGTAGCAGCTTTTTGTGTGACATCGGTAATTTTAGTGTTTATGGTGTTTCTTATTTTGCCTGTTAATTTAATATTGAGGATACTCCGTTCCATATTTACACGGATTATGGTGTTTCTTATTTTGTCTGTTAATTTAATATTGAGGATACTCCTTTCCATATTTCTTTGACAAACCGCGAGTGCGGTCCGCACTGTCCGTCTGTTGACCAGTCAATGACCATGTCTGAGCACCATATGTGAGAACAGGGAGAATGCAAACGTCCATGAGTCTCTTTTTAAGGGATAAGGGAAGTTCACCCTTCATAAGGTCTTTCATAGACCAATAGCTCTTCCAGGTATAAATATTCAGACATAATCATTCAGTGCGTCTTGCCACTTCTTTATCTTGTCTTGCCTGGAAGGAGACTATTTGGCCTAGGTAGAGATACTCATCAACGTATGCAACCTCTGCACCCTTAGTCTTACCTTAGTCTTTAAAATGTTCATTCGAAGTCCGACCTCGAGGCTTGCCTTGCTTAGGTCTTCAAGCATTTGTGTCAACTCTACGGCTGAAGATGAAAAGAGCACGACGTCGTCAGCAAATCGAAGGTTGGACAAGATCTTTTGGCCAACGACAATGCCCTTTTTCGCCCAACTTACTGCCAGTGTCCGGAAAACCTCTTCAAGTATGGCTGTAAAAAGTTTTGGAGACAGCGGATCTCCCTGTTTAACACCTTTGTCTATGCGGAATGATGTGCCGTTATTTACAGACAAAAAAATGTAACTATATCTCTTACCGCCAATTAATTTAACTTATATTTTTACTATGTATAGATCAATAGTTACAGTGTCGCTTATCACCTTTCACACAATGCATCCATATCCTTTTTGGTCTTCCTCTACCTGTATATCCACCCTCATATTTATAACTCTTTTTGTTATGTAACTTTTATCCCTCCTCATTACACACCCATCCCAAGCTGTTAATTAATCTTTTAACTTATTTGTTACTGGTGCTTTTTCCTGTCTAAAAACATCAATGATACAGGTCTAACAAAATCTCACGAGACTTGTTATACTAACAAAAAAAACGGATGTAAATATTTATTATCCCGAATAGTATGTACTTAAATGCTATATATTATATATATATTTAATGATAAAAATGAATGTTCAATAATATACGCCTCCGTTGTGTCTTGATTTACCACGTGGTTTATAACTCTGTTGATTGTAATCTTCTTCAAGAGGATCTTAATAGATTATCGACATATTGTGCAGACAATAAACTAGAGTTGAGCATTCCCAAATGTAAATACATGAATTTCACCAAAAAAAAGAATGTGATCTTATATGATTATACGTTATGTAACGAAACATTGGCCAAAGAAATAAACATCTGTGATCTGGGTATAATTTTAGATAGTAAACTGCATCTAAACTTACATATAGATAAAATTATATCGAAGGCATTTCAAATGTACAACTTTGTTACGAGAGCCGCATCAGATTTTAAAAAACCCTTAACTTACTTGTATCTCTTCAACTCCCTAGTTCGTCCGCAGCTTGAGTATGGTTGCCTAATTTGGGACCCATACTACCTCAAATATGATAACGCGATTGAACGAGTTCAGCGTAAGTATCTAAAATATATGGTGTACAAATGTCGTCTTGAGCGTCTCTCGTACGAGGATGTACTATCTAAATATAAAGTGCTAACGTTGCATGACAGACGCCAGTTGCTACAGGCCATGATGCTGCATGGTCTTATACATAATAGATTTGACAGCATTGAATTGGTTAATAGATTATTTTATATTGTACCACGAACAGTCTTTAGACGGGAGGCGCGCTCTTACCCTGTTTTTTGCTACAACTTCTTGTCGTACTAACGCCGGTGAGAGAGCGCCTCTACAAAAACTTGTTAAGACTTACAATAACAACTTTAATAATATAGACATTTTTGCATCAAGTAAAAATGCCTTTAGGAATAAAATTATTGAGCACTTACTTAGTATTAAATAATAATCCCTGTTAATGTCATTCATTATTCACACTTTTGTTATATGTATATTTTTGTTTTTTCTCTTTAATATTTGTATGTTTTAATCTCTTTGTTGCTATATAGAACACTGTTATTTTTGGTCGAATCAGCTTCCATACTGTAACGATAGTTATTAGTAATCTGTGGAAATGTTATGGATTGTACACTTAACATAACGAGCATATTCTTAATTCTGTGTATTACGTAGTGTATAATTGTTTGTTTCCCAAATAAAATAAAATAAAATATAACTCTGCATGAGCTCATACCGTTTCACAAAATTAGTAGCGGTCGATACGATGTGTGTTAGAGGAAGTGCATCACTGTAAGATTAAAGAATACAAACGTACCTAATGATCAATAAGAAAAAATATATATAAGATAACTTAAATCATTCATGTAGTGGTACTTAAAATGGTATTACGCATTTTTCAAAACGTCGTATAATTGTGATTACGAGTCACATCTGCCATTTCAATAATCAGAACCAAACATTCAAACAAAACTAAAACATTAATTCAGGTCAAAAAGCACACCTCAGACTGCAATATGCAAACTAGTCAAGTACAATACTACCATGTTACTATGATAGTACGTACGCCATTCAACGCAGTCAGCTGTCGGGTCGTCGACCCCGGCTAGACACGCCCCCTTACCCCCCCCCCCTACCATACCCGGCCTTACCTACCCGGGTGGGGGGAGGGGGGGGGGTGCAATACGTGAAAATTACAGACTTGATTATTAATATTTCGTTCCGTGTTTATGGTTTGCAGGTTTTATGGTTTTACGGTTTTATTAAAGGTTTTGTGATAAAAAAAATTGTGAGGTTATACTAGTTTTAGTTAAAGAGGATTTTTTTTATTTTGCATGTTTTGCTTTTGATAATGGGGGGCAACGTAGATCAGATATCACAGTTGTACTTAAATACACACCAAAAATGTACGACCATTAAGTTAAATCTAACCATTGCCCACAATTACACAAGAATTTAAAGCTATTTACAACGAAATTGTACCTACTCCTCACAAGATATTCATATACGTAACATCAAACATACGTCACTACATAACTTGAAATAAATAAACACTTAAACAAAGACAACTCACATTAAATTCCCAATTCTATTCTCTTCAAAAATCTAATTCGTTTGCTACAGACAGCCAGACAGACGATAAATACGTCTACCTATAGACGGAGGGTCGAATATTAAAAGAATGGAGTGGCTGTGTATTGCGTTACATGTGCCTGTGCGTTATGAAACAATACCCATGTTCGCATTTGAATTCAAATTTGAAATTCCATTGACGGTTGTAACGGTTTTTTGTTGGTTTTTGATTGGTGTGTGTTGATGGGAGGAAAATAATTATTGTTAGATTTTTAAAGTAGTATGGGTTTAAATTAATAAAAAACGCTATTCAGTCTAAAAATTTAAATTCTTTATTCGGAAATAAGTTTTTTTTTGTCATTAAAGTAATTTGTAGTTACAGAACAATGCATAATTTGAAATTTATTGTCTATTACGAGAGTAATCAAAATATTTTAAAGACTATGTATAGATGATTTTAAATATATTTAGGAGTAAAAACCATCTTTTTAACTTTCTTATGTATGTACTTCAATTCTTTTATGTAGATGAGGTTTCATTTAATAGTAATGAACTTAAAAAGCGAAGTTTTATTTTTTGACCTCTTAATATGACCTCGTGTTTTGTTGAACCTTTAACTTCTAAAGTATTGCAATGTTAATTAAATAAAGGTTCAAGTAAAAGGTTACTTCTTAAAGGTCATGAGACAACTTACATTTATTGGTACTTGTATTTTATTTAAGACTAGCTGTGCCTGCGACTTCGTTCGCGTGGATGACGAAACTTATCAATGAGTTTTTAACCGCAAAATTAAGTTTGTTTTTACTTTTCCGGGATAAAAACTACTCAGTGTGGTGCCCAGGATAATAAAGAATAATTATACCAAGTTTCATCGTAATCGAACCGGTAGTTTTTGCGTGATACCTGAACAAACAGACAGACAGACAAAATTTTTTTTTCCACACTTTTGGTTTCGATGTGGGTCTAGTAACACCCCCCGCCATTTATTTTTTTGATATTTTCAATGTACAGAATTTTCACTTCTACAGATTTATTAGAAGTATAAATATTCTTGAACTGTAATCCAAGAAATTGCAAATACATATTCTAGTAGAAAATAAAAGCAATGTAATATTATATACAGAATGGCTGGAACTGTAATTGTAACTATACAAATATTTTCATTAACTCTGACACTTGCCGTACCGTATTAATAATTCAAGACCACAAATACAATTTAAAACCAACCTTAACTGCATTGGCATACGGTTGGTTTTGAAATTTCAACTGTGTCCTACAAATACGGAGCTATGTACAACTGTCTACGCCAGGCGTAGCATCGTAGCGCACTCGACGTAAACTACGTGACGTAGCTCGTAGACAGTCTACGGCGTAGTAGAGTCGAGTGTTTCGATAAATTAATGTTTTATGTTGCTTTTGCCGGCGTTATGTATTTTTATTTGGTTAAATTTTTAAAGATTATTGGAAATGTCTGAGTTTGGATTATTGATCGTGCTTTTTAATTACAGATAATGCAGAACTTTGGAAAAAATTGAGATACATAAATAAAAGAAAAAAGTTTAATTTTACGAGCGATTCTCAATACATTTATAACTTCTATGTATTATTTATTAATAATTAGAAATAATAGATTGTTTATATAACAAGTACCTAAATATAGTAACAATTAATGTATTTTAATATTTTTAACTTACAAATTGAAGGTAAAAGGCAAACTGTAACAAACTTATAAAAAATTCAAATAATAATAATAATAATATTACGGGACAACTCACACACGGTTATCTGATCCCAAGCTAAGCAGAGCTTGTGTTATGGTAACCAGACAACTGATAAACATACTTATATATTTCTAAATAAATACATATTATAGATAAATTACACCCAAATATCATAACTAACTTTCACTTCACATCTCATCATAATCAACAGTCATCTCATTACCACACATTATAACCATCATTATAAAACCCAAACATATAGGTACGTCTGAAAACTAATAAAACTGAGTACATTATAGGTAATAAAAGCCTCCAAACATAAATAGCATCCCCTCGTCTCGCCGTAGACAGCCTGATCGATCGTTACAGGCAGGGCTGGCCAACCTGATTAGATGAAACTGAGATAGAAATTATGTTTTTTTCAGTAACATTTAAAGTAAAGTGGATAATTGGGGGAAAGAAGGTTCGATATTTTAGTCAGAAAAAATAAACTAACCTAACACAACTGCATGATTTTGGTTTTTTACGATCGACAACTGTCGTAAGATTTGCCTTTAAAAATGGTTGTCCAGTTTAATAATAACATAGGAAACAAAAATGAAATAATTAAACTACTCGTAGGTTTCTGCTAAGAGAGTCAAAAGAAAGTCTGATTTTGTGTATATAACTGTAATGTTTATTTATTTATTTAGATAGGGATAACAATCAGCAGTATATTAAATATTATAACATAGTTAGCGTCTTATCAGTAAAATTAACAAATACACTACTCACAACGTTATCCACAGATTACAACACAGAAGAACTAGCTGTTAAAGAACTAACTTGAAAGTGCTTAACCATAAAACTAGCTATTAAATTTAAACATCGGGGTTTAAAAACGACTAAAACGCAGTGGGTTTGTGAAACCCAAATTCTGATAAGCGTGAGTTACATTTAAGATTTTTGTTTCATTATAGCATTGGGTTTCGTTGCCCTTTTTTAGTAACTTATGTTTTTAGCAAGAAAAATGTGTTTATTAAGTATTTATAATCATATTAAATTTATATTTTCTTGTTACCGCGATCGACTGCAGCAACAGCCGCGACTTGCTTGGCCACCCCTGGCGTAGACTGTAAAATTCGCATCTTAAACGTATACATAGACGGAGTTCCAGACGTCTGTCCGGGGTCGACGCCCTCCGCATCCGGACGCGAGCCTCCGACGTACAGCCTGCACTTACATACAGCCTTATTACCTTTATCAAACTCTACAATTAGATAATAACCTTAATTCTTATTATTTTATCTAAAAATAGCGCTTTTCAATCGTTTGTAAATAATTTGATTACCCTATTTCATGGTTTTTTTTATTATGAATGTGCTTTTCTTAAAAGTAGACTACAAAGAAACATTTTTTGAAAGCCTACCATAACATAAGTAGGCACTAGACAGCATCCTTATTTGCCCCTCTGTCATTATTTTTGTGAAATAATATCACCTGTTTTTAAATTTCCTTCGCGATTTTAGTCTGTAGCGACTTGGTAACAATTTTCAATAAGTTGGTAGATTTTTTAGTGTCGTTCCGTTAGTTTTTGAGCAATGCATTGCTCTTGACAGCTCTCAGCTTAAAAACATTCACAATCCGAAGTCCAACAAATTCAACTTTAAAAAAATGTGTTTTGATATTTTGAAGCATAGAAGATGACTAACAGAAGTACAAATAATTTAAAAATCACTCTATATCTTAACATTACCCAATGCACCAACACCTGGTTTTGGAAGCCTTCCTTCCAGTTCAGATCAATATTTTATGAATTCTGTCTTATCTTCTTCTTCAGGTATTGAAATACTATATTTAGTATGAAACCTCGATAAATCATGACTATGTATAGAAGTCTAGACAAACAGTTCAGACGTCTGCTTAGCTCCGTGGGAAGAGGCTTCGTCTACTGTGTAGGTTCTAAATAACTCCTACTCATTTATTATTTAAAATGAGATTCAGTGATTGAATTCTCGATTCTTGCTATTTATGCTGTTTTATTTGTACTGAGTTTAAATCAGGTAAATTCGGCGATGAAGTAGTTTGTTAAGTCAGTTAATAATTTATTTAAAGAAGTACCTAATCTTCTTTAAAAAGACTTAAACAATTATATTTATTTATTTACAAACAGGAAATAACTCATTACTATAATATTGCTTACTAAGATGGTACTTATTGAGTTAAAAAGGACCTAATTTATTAGAGTTCAAGCTAAATTCAAACATTATTTTGTGAATATTGTTTATGGTTTAGATGTGGAAGAGTAACAATGAAAGTTGCTTTCAAATCCTTACTAATATTATAAATGCGAAAGTTTGTTTGGATGTATGGATGTTTGTTACTCTTTCACGCAAAAACTACTGAATGGATTTTCATGAAACTTTACAATAATGTAGCTTATACATCGGAATAACAAATAGGCTATTATTTATAAAGATTGTGTATGAATTGTCATTCACGCGGGTGAAACAGCGGGGCACAGCTAGTTAACAATATTTATAGTAACATAATTTCTGTCTCCCTATGAATAGTTTCCTTTACACACTTCTAAAGTAGATTCCCATACGCACCCATTCCATAACTTCACGCATGTTTACGTTTAAATACTCCCAGTCTAGACAATCCCCCATTCGTCTGTATCCCGCACACTGCCCCATGCTCTCATCAGATTCGCTAAAGGGTGGCCGCCACTCAAGCGCACTTACATCCGTAATTGTCAAAGAAAATTTATAAATGTGTGTCTAGTCGTATAAATACGATTTTGTTAGGCAATCTTTTTTGAGTAATTCGTTGCCTAGGTGAAAAATTTGTTGCTATGTATGTAGATTTTTTTATGATTTTTCTTGATAAATGATTAAGTTCTTAAAAGTATAATGAGACAATTAGTATATTTAAATTCAACGTATTTTTAATTTAATGTTTTTTCTCTTACTTGGAAGAGTAGACTAAAACATAAAACAAATATTGAGCTGCTGTTACTCACGTGTTTAAAGATTTTAAATGTCTAAATGTTTTAAATAAATTAAAATTTCAAAATAAACATTATCCTGTAGCTGTAACCCAGACGTTCACTATATTAAATTGAAAGAAGGAAATTGAAAATTATTCAAATGTTGTAAGGGGTTGTCGTAATATACGTCACACAGGAATAGCGCGTGTGGCGTAGGTTATGGTTGCGACCGAATATCGTTTGATTTGGTACTTTTGTCCCCTCACGGTACCACCCACGCTCTGGTGTAGGGCTGCCACATAGGTACGGATTTTTTTACTATAACCATTGGCTGTACTTAAAGCAAAATAATGCAAACATGTTTTAGGTTTTAATTAAGCTTTGAATTAGTTGTAAAAGGATGAAATTGTGCCTATTATTGTTCGAAGTCATGTTCTCTTACCCTTAAAAACATACTCGAGACACATCACCGGGCTCACAGCAAATGGAGTACATATTTGGCAATTTATACAAAGGTTATTTACCTACAACAATTTTTTCAAGCTTTATTTACAAACAGCACTACGTAAGTCATAAAATTAATAATCAAAAATAAATTAATAAGCTCCTAAGAATACTCAAAAAGAAATATAGACGGATTGGTATCCTCTTTCAAAGTTGGAAAAATTATGAAAGTCTCTTTGATCCACACTATTTTAAGCCCTAGACTTTTTATTTAGGTATTCTATCGAATATTGACAAAAGGCATCCTTACTCTCAATCCTGGAGTAGATTTTTCAGCGTAAACAGTGTTCCTTTTAGTCTAATACGAGCGCCTACGTCTTGAACTCTCGACTGTAGTGGGTAGCTTTCATCCAATATTACTGAAAGTTCTGCTTTTGATATATGGCCACATATTTACTAATGTATCGTTCGATGTTAAAAGTAGATATTAATAGTGAAATTGTTTAGAAATTTTTTGGTCGGTTAATGGTTCAATCCACGTTAAGAATAAGACTATTTTTGAACCTTTGAGAGAAGCATGCTTTCTGAACACAATTAAAGAGAAACCCAGAGATTTATGTTTCAACTAAGCCCCTTGTTCTGCTTTTTTGTCCTAAGTGAAATATAAATAAATCTAAATATTTACTAAAAACTGTACTTCACCACTGATTTGCAATTGCAACGGCTTTGGAGGAAAGAGAGCAAAGACTCTTTTGCCTTGTTATTATTCTGGCTTTTAACTATGACAATAAAGGTGGCTTTAATCTGCGGCATATAAGAAAATTGTTGATCCTTACTCAAAGATAAACAACAAACACCTTTACTACCGTTTCGCGCACAGCCCTGTCCCGAGTGACAATTTAGCGATGTAAACAGGCGAGTGTAGACGTCTAGACGTCGGAGGGTGTATCCACCATCATTGTGAGAATTCATTACCTCCACGTATGGGAAAACGACTCCAATATTTATAGCGAATATTTTATTAGCGGTCCCTCTGTCGGGTTGATGCTTCTGGTTTTTGAAAGGATAGACGTAAAAAATGCTTTTCATTTTGGTTTTCATTTGTTAAATCTCGTTTTTGATGCTGTAATTGGTGTAAAAGTGTATACTTTTTATAACAACTAGTACGATTATATTGACAACATGAAGTAATCCGCTAAAAAAAAAAAAGAACTTTAACTAATGCCGATTCTCGAACCAAAAAAAGTATTTGAAAAAAACTTTGCATTAGTCAGCTTCCATTGACAACAAATGCAGCAGAATACCAAATTCATGCTATTTTATCAAAACAGAGAAAAATATACCCACACAACTTTTCCACATAACCCTTTAATACATGTATGATTATAAATACAGCTTTACAAAACCAACAACATGAAATTAGAAGACATACCCTTCATATGAAATGTAATTATAAAGTTAAATTGGCTTTGTTTGTTCGTTATTACTTGTTTTCTTCGCCAGCCCCTACTCAAATATTAAAGGGACACATTTGTTATTAATCTTCAATTTTATGTTAAATTGAATTTTAATATTGTTTTGAGGTAGAAGAGAATTTTGATGGAATACAATGCTGGGATGATAAATTAACAAATAAATGATTTCAAAAAGAATAAATATAGCTCGTCTATTAATTATTAATGTGATTAAAAAATATTATATTTATAGATGTTCCTAAAAATCTTAAAAGTAATTTTATAGGAAAGTACAAATTTCATAAAAAAAAACATGTCTTGGGGCACTTTTAAGATACATTTGGCTCAGGTGTTACGTATTTAATTTATATATGAGCACTTGTAATAAAACACTTAAGCATACATAACGATTAACAAATTTATTAAAAATTATAGTATCTGGGTAGTGGGTTCTGTTCCCGTAAATGGCTAAGTTGCACTGTCTAATGGATCATTATTTCACCACGCTCCTGGAGAATGATAGGCAGTAGGCGACGGACGAGTACGGGCCGTCGTTTCTTTCGCGGCCCTCTACGGCCTGTGATGCAGAATACCCCAGCAGATCAGGTGTTGTAGGGGGTGAACATAAACCCTGCAACCCACACAGCGAACAATCAACAATAGTCCGAACCCGCACCGTGACTGCAGCATAATGATGACAGCGAAGCGTATGATTCCATTAAATGCAGAAATTAGCTATCTAAGATGAGGCAGTCACGGTTTTAAACTATACGGAAGGACTTACAAGGCAGAAAGGCAGTTACTATAAATAACAATTTAAAAAATGATATTTAAAACTAACGTAGGTAGGTACTTTCACAAATGCGTCGAAAAGGATGATGCAACAATAATAATTAGGATTACAGTTTTATTGCAAAGCGGCTAGCGTTATACTATAAAGCACTAGGATGAATTTAGATTACTAATGAACAAACAGTACACAATTGCAATCGTAATGAACAGCTAAATGATCATCTATATGGTGTATTTTTATTATATATAATAAATGCACAACTTACCCGATCACGGGGTTAATATTCACACACTAATTACATATATGAGAAGTAGTTTAGGTTCTGGCACAGTATGGCCTAGGTAGAATCTTAATAATGTAAGAACGAGAACATTTATTTTAAATAAGGAAGCATAGGTCTATCGTATGCAATCCTCGCAGGAGAGTGCGCGCAGGCGATGAGACTGTTCCGATTGACCTCGAGAGATCCCTACTCTCGCCAGCTTTAGCACCGCGCGCCGTGACGTATGCGACTAAAATATCTACATCGAAAACTGTATGTGAGCTGTTGTTGGTTTATTGAAATAAATATAAGTTTTATTTTTAAGTTAGTTTTTATCTGTATACATGTTAGTAAGATATAAATAAAGTATGTTTTAGCTATATGTGTATGTAGGTAAATAGATGGTTTTAATTATTGATAAGTCTTATAAATTAGCGAGTAAGTAAGATTATAAATTATTAATTTAGTTTGATATTTAGAATTTAAACTGTTATATATTATTATATTTTTAACTATCCAGCAACAATGTAACACAGGTTCAAACAAAACTACACTATCACTCAATATATTGGTATAGGTTCAATAGGTTTTTTTCCTAAAACTAATAATAAAAATAATATGTTAGTGAACAATATATATATTTTATTTAACAAAGCTGTCTGAAACTTTATCAGGCAATCTTATCGACTAAGAAGCTTATAAAATTTACAGAGTCCAGGTTTTATTAAATGTTTCGGGAAGCGACGCGTCCCCCCCGCGCCCCTCGCCCTAGAGGTCGTTGACCCGCCAGACAGAGGATGTTTTGTCTAGATTTAAGGTGGAACTTGGAAAGTTTTAGATAAATGTGCATTACTTATGTCTGGAGATTCTTGTGTTTTGGTAGAGTATAGGTACTTTAGTTTAGTGCTGTTTTATTAGGGATGTTTTATTCTGATAACGTATTAATATATATTTTTATCGGGATTAAATATATTTATTTTTTTTACTAACATAACTTTACTAATATATGAGAGTATTGAGACAGAAATTAAGAACTACAGTGCCCGTTTATGGTAGGCACTTTATTTATTGAGTTTTTTTGAAAAACTTATCTAAATGGGATTCTAATGAGAGCTAATTGTCATATAAAAACTTTTGTATTTAAAGTTTTTTTATCGTTTTATGAAATAATTGTACTTAAAAACATAATTTACTCTAAATACATCCGCACTCGTGTTACCTACATGTGCAATGTTTTCAGAAACATTACCCAGCTGTTTTGTCAAACATTCAAATACTTTAATCCCTCAGTGAATTTACTCTACAAAATAGCGTGTACACATTTCCATTCAATTCGAACTAGTAAACATTTTCATTCATTCATTGGTATACAAAAATATCATTGATATCATTCCCTTTAACCATAACGCACGTAACATAGACATTTAACATCATTCTCTATGGTCGTGCGTCATAGACTACGTCACTGGTACTAGTCTTATGTGATAAACTAACCGTGCTTTACGTAAAAAATTGAAAGCTTAAGTTAGTTTGCTATACTTTAATACTGTTTGTACCATTTTCTCCTTCCTTAAATCTTATTTTAAACGCACATCAACGTAAAAGCTAGATCATAAAATTGCCTCACGTGGAAAATTGAAATATTTTCGGCGGCCTCTCCCGGCGCTGCTGCTGGAGCTGCGGAGACCCTTAAACGGCGAAAGTATAATAACCTAATGGGTAATTATATTTTCGAGCCGTTTAGGGTTGAAACGCTCGGGTCATGGGGTCCGAGTGCACGAAATCTTTTTAAAGAACTGTCAAAACGTTTGGTAGACTCTACTCGTGATCAGAGAGCTGGTTTGTTCCTTGCACAGAGAATCGGCATAGCCATTCAACGTGGCAATGCTGCCAGCCTTCTGGGCACGTTTCCCGCTATTGACAAGGATGACGATAAGTTTTTTGACGCGTGTTAGTTTTATTTATTTATATAAGATTTAATTTTAGTCTTTGTTTGTTCTTGTATTAGATTTAAGTATTGAATTGTAAATAAATAATTTTCTTTTTGTGTTTGTATACTGTTTATGTGCATATTCTGCATATATTTTTTTTCTTTATATAAATAGGTAAAATCTATTAAGGGTTCTCATATAAATTTAAGACCTGAATTTAAGCTTGCTACCTGCAAGTGACTTATAAAATGTATTACAAATCAATGTTTTATTTTCCAAGTTTTTGTTATTCTATCTTTCTTTTCTTTTTATCTTTATCGTTTTTTTTTTTTTATTGTTGTTTTTGTGTGTCCTGTGTCTGTGTCAAATAAACTTTTTTTCTTTCTTTCTTCTTTCTTCTTCCTTTCTGTGTTAATCAAATGGTTAAAAAACTAAAATTTTACTAACATGCTCCATTTTTTGTAATAGGAAAAGAACTCGTTCTTGAACTACAACGTGTCCTGCATACTGACGCTGCCGCCGTACCAGAGACAAGGATACGGAAGGCTGCTCATAGACTTCAGTGAGTATAAACTTATTGGTTCTATTTGTTTATTTAGCCAGTACTTGAATACTGGTGGTTTGGATAATGTAGTAGCCATTAAAATAGGTGGTTTATGTCAAATCGGCATCGCTCCATGTAAAAGACTGGTATTCATCTGGTATATGTCCTTCGAAACTGGATACAGACCTTAATGCAACTTTAAGATTTTGCCTACCTTTTTTTCTTATATAAAAATTAGGCAAAATTTTTCTGAACAAAAAGATTAGAACATTTTTTTAGTTACAAGAAATCATTGAAATTATTTGATGTAAGATATTATTCTTGTTCTTTATAATGAATTGAAATATAATTGAAATTGATAAATAATTTTGTTTAAGTTAACTACTAGTGTACTGTTAATGTCATATAAAACAGGCAAGTAAACCAAACCATAAATAAAACGATAACCAAGAAAAATCCAGCAACCCTAAACAAATATTTCCCCTAAACAAATGGGTGCTATATCTCAGAAAGAATCCCATTATAACGACACTACATTAAGTATCGCAGACGGCCATAATTCATAGGTTTAACCTTTAATAGGGCTCCTACAAATTGCCCCCGCCGCAGGATAGAACGAATGTCAATGTCACCACTAAGTGGCATTCACTTGTCAGTGCCCTGAGAGAATCGGGTGGAGCTGTTTATCAGTCTTGTTTTTTGTATTTAAAATTGTATTTTTATTGGAGATATAAAAGTTTTAATTTTGTTATTGAAAGATTTTTTGTTTATTTTGAGAAATTTTAATAGTTCAGTTGGTATTTAAAAGTAAAATGTAGCAGAAAATTCAATGTGAATTTCTATGGTTTACACGAATTAACTAATGTTACATATGGAAATAAGACTATTTTATCGCGATTAGAATTTTAAATGCTCACGTTCCAATGTCACGACAGCATTAAATGCTTTTAGGATAATTATACTTCGTTTACATATATTAAGTAATTATACAGATAGAGTACTATCATATAAGCTTAATGAAATAATAATAAACAGCCAAATTAATAATTTCAACCCTAAACCTACGAATACCACAAACATGCTACAAATATCTCATTTCACCGCGTCAACACAGCCGATGCGTAATTCTAACAAATCACACCATCACCTGTGCGGTCAACGTGATAACCCCCGCGCCCCCGTGTGCCGGCGGGGGCGAGTCGCGGGGGCGCGTCGCGGCCGTCGACCCGACCCCGATCGATGCACTGCAGTATGGATCGGTCTGCCGTCTAGACGCCCCCCGACAGGGAGGGACGCGTAGGGCTGCTACAACATAACTAACCTAGGATAAGCTGCCGTCTATAGACACGTTTTTGTAGGGTTCAGACGTTTGGGGTGGACACGCAACCGTTTTTGATTCAGTTCTCATTTAGTAAACTACAACACACATAAATACTAGTTTACTCTTAAAATCAATCCCAATTTCGATACTAATGTTACCCGTTGTAATGTTATATTTTACTATTCTGTACCTAAACAAAAATAGAGCGCAAACCATTAAAGAAATTAGTACACTCCAATAACTGTCAAGCTCCAGTCTAATCTGACCTGAAATGGCCGAAACCCATTTGCTATTCTATTTATCCGTTGCAACCTGCGCTATGAATTCACAAAATCCCTCCAGACAAATGATTCGATTTAGTTACAACTGACAGCCCTGCACACCGCGACGGGTAGAATCGGGTATTTTGATAAGTGCCTTAATTATTGCTCTAGGTATAAAGTTGTTGATTGTCGGCTCGCGAATATAAATCGCTTAAATATTTTATTCATGAAGTTTGACCGTCAACTTCAAACGTGTGTCTCAATTTGAATGTTGAATTTAGAAATTCAAAATTAGCGGTAGAATATTAATGGTTCTACCGAAAAGCGTGGAATAACTTTTGGCATAATAACTAATCGTGTTAACAGTTTGAGTTTTACGAGACTGTAAGGGGTTGAGTTTAATTGTAAATAAAGGTTGTCTGGCGATACGATGGCGACGTTTATAAGTACTGGGTGGGCAGCGATGGAGGTTGTATACACTTACGGATTATATTGCTTTTCTAATAATAACGGCTTAACGTTCAACGCCCCGTCTAGTTAGTTTTCCATGAAAAATATAATTGGCAATATAGTTTATTTTTTTGCAAATTGCTTTTTCAGTAAACAAGTTTAGGTAGAACGGTTTATTTTAATTGAAACAGACAGTCTATGCTTAGTAGATAAGTACTTATTTATAATAAAAGCAAAGTTTATTAATTCTTTTATTATTAAATTATATTAAATCCGAACAAGGCTCATCGTAACTAAATAAATTCTTTTAATTTATCATTGCTATACCTACACACACTTTAAATTAGATATTCTATTGGATAATAAATTAAACATCTCAATGTTTGGATAAACCTGAAAATACGACGAAAATAAGAAATCAATATCTATTGGGAATTGATCAATTTCAGTGTAAAAGCTTAACGGTGTACGATTTATTTACGTCCCCTCGCCGCCACCGCTGCTTGTCTGCGGTTCAGAGGGTCTTATTATAACTTTAATTAAACACTTCCCTGTCAGACGGCTTAACTGATTGTTAAGGGGTATGTTTTCTTAAGTCTAAGATTTGAAATGTGAAAAAAGTTATTTACTTATTCCTTGCGAATTTAGGTGCTAACGTAGTATTCTGAAATCATACCTTTTACCTAAAGCTAGGTAAAATGTGCTAATTCAAGTATTGATCTACCAATACTACTTGGCCTAAATATTCTTGTCGTTACGGCTTCTTTCATTAACAAACGATTAAAAATAAGACTATGAAAATGACAGCATAAACAACAGAGAAGCAAAGTTTAGTAGACTAGAGGTAGCAAAGATTTACGAAATTACACCTAACTGCTTTGACATAAAGACTGCTCCTATGTCGCAGTTTTACTTGTGTGTTCGATTGTACACTCTCTGTAATACAATATGAAGCCATAGACAGCCTATTGGTGATCGTCACACTATATAAATAGCGAATCACATTAACCCATTCACCTCGATGTTACTAGCGTAAGAGAGTGTTTTATTACAGTATGTCAACCTAGGACCGATGTTAGTTTTTTTTTTGTCATAACAAAACAAACAATGTTTTAGGAAAAAGACATAAATTCATTTCAAGCAGGCTTTTTGTATCGTTGTATGTTTGTAATACTGAACTCATAAACAAATTTGCGATTTAAAAAATCTTTCACCATTATAATGCTACATTATACTTGAATTACATTGGTTCTATTTTTACTAGAAAAAATAGGGTTTTTTACTAAAACTTCAATAATGTAACCCAATGGAGAAAAAAATGAATGTCCAAATGTGAAGACTACGAAGGGTCGAAGGGACTGGAACATTATATTGTTCCAGTAGTATATATTCCAGCATAACAAACCCATTTCCCACCAGGTTACCTCCTCACCAAGGAAGAAGGCAAGGTTGGCTCTCCAGAAACCCCTCTCTCGGATCTCGGGCTCATCTCGTACCGGTCGTACTGGAAGGAGGCGCTGCTCAAACGGTTGTGCTCAGCGCCCGGTCCCACGCTGTGCATCAGGGACCTGAGCAAGGACCTCGCCATAGCATCTTCGGATATCGTCTCCACGCTGCAGGAGAGAGGACTCATGAAGTATTGGAAGGGCAAGCATATTGTGCTTAAGAAACAGGTATGGGGATTTTTTGCAGTTTTTATTTTCAGGTGCTGTTTATGGGTGTCTTAAAGCTGAATTCTATTTCACTGATAATATGACTGATGATAGGGATCTGAAATATTAAGACTGACATTTTACAGTTAAAAAAGTATTAAGGTTACTCATTAACAACAAAGATTTCTGAATTTACATAAATGAAAGTGGCGAGCAATGGTTTCAATATTATTCAAATCTCTTTTGAATAAAGTTTGATCATATCTTCTGTAACAAAACTGAATTCCAAGTTGATCTCACCTTTTCGTAAATGATATATTGAAATGAAGATTAAAACTCAATTTCATCTCAAATATGACTTCATTACAAGCAACACTCAAACTTATCAGTCAATAATTAAGCTATAGTAAATACATCTTACAATCTACAAACAACACATCCTATCCATAACAGGATGTTCTGGAAGAAGTGTCGCGTCGCGCGGCCCGCGCCCGCTGCGTGGACGCGGCGTGCCTGCGCTGGTGGGGCTCGAGCGCGGGCGCGGCGCCGCCCCGCTGACGCCGCGCCCGCGCGCCGCGCGCGTCGCCGCCCGCGCTGCGCCCCGGCAGCAGCGCCGCGCGCGCCTTGCTATAGAACGGTGTAATAAGTGAACTTCGGTGAAATTGTGTGAATGTGGACTTTAGATTTAACACACAACGAAGTGGACTAAGGACTTTAGAAATTTCGTGGTAAGTGGATTTTGGACTTCAGATTAGTATTAATGCTAGCCTACAACCAAGTGAACTAAGGACTTTAGGAATATCGTGATAAGTGGTCGGACTAAGCGATTGTGAATGTGGACTTCAGATTTAATAATAATACCAGCCTATTAACGTCCCACTGCTGGGCACAGGCCTCTTTCCATATAGAAAAGGCTAAGAGACTTCAGATGTAGTGTGATAATTGAAGTTAAAGTAAAAAGTGAACTTTGGAGTTTCTGTGGTAACCAAGTTTACTAAGAACTTAAGATTTCGTGGTAAGTGGTTAAGTGTAATAAATAATAATTGAATTTAGTGGACTTTGAGGTTACTGTGAAAATTAGTCTCAGTGATGTTATTGTGATGATTGTATTGGATTTTGCGAATTATGGATTAGAATTATGGAGTAGAACTATTACATACAGTTAAAAACTCTTTGTGAATGGATCTATGAAGTTATGATCTTATTGAAATATTATTTTTAGGTGTAATTGAGAGGACTTTTCCTTTTATAGAGAAAAAAAAATAAAAGGTAAGGTTTGACTATTGATAATTATTTTTCTATGTTTTGTAAATATAAAAGTAAGACATAATGTCAATTTAGTAGATTTCTCGAGGCTGTAAATTTTGCTTCGATTTTTATAATGAATGTCTTTTATTAGATAAATTCGAATAATTAGAAGTTAAAAAGTTTGTATAATAACTAGGTTAAAAAAAGAGAATTAAGAAGATTTTGTAATAATAAATAGTATGATGAAATATTTAATTTAGGAATATTGTGGTACTATTTTTGTTTAGATATTAATAGTATTTAATATTAACTTATTACGTGATAAATAATTTAAGTATCTGGCTGTTGTACAGTCCTTTATAGATATAAAGATGTAAATATACATAGAGTAGACAGACATGCATAAAATATATAATTATGAACTTCAGAATATTGATTATTATTTCTGTTTTTTCTACTCGAGGTTTAATTTCGATCATAGCTGTAAAAAAATAAAAGAAAATTGTAAATAGTTTATGTTTTATTTTATTTTACTTTATTTGGGAAACAAGCAGATATAAATTACAATTATAAGTATGAAAAGTAGGTACTACAGTATCCAGAGACAGTTTCCACAGATTAACAAACAAACTTTTTTTTTATTTATCTCAACAACAATATTCATAACAGATTTAATTATAAATCTATATAAAGGTTTTGATAAATTTTACAATTCCAATGTTACATGTACCTACTATTCACAAGAATCTTTTACTCCGGAACTATTTATTATTATTATGAAGACGTTTTAAGAGTTTACATAAAGCCGTCCTAGATGTCGATACGGTCTCGCGCCTAGTGGTTTATAAGGCTGACTAATGTACTTATGTTTTTATAAGAATTCAAACATCAATATTAATTTGTTTGTAGCTCATATGTCAGTAGTAACACTTGACTTTGATCTTTATGTCACAGAAATAAGGTTGAATGTTAAGTAAATAATATTAATAATTGTATTCATATTATATTAATCAATAAAAATCCTGTAAATAATACATTGTGTTGTTACTAGATGGCGCTGCTAGTTCATTATGAAGTAAACTGTATCTTAGTAAAAAAGAGATGGGGCTATCAGTCTGTATAGCTCTATCCTACTCTATTATAAGAATACTCAATACTCAATTTGTTTATTGCATTATGTACAAAAGGTCGGGCACCGCAAACAAATGTGCAAGTTATAAATAAACATGTATAATAAATTTAAAAAAAGGAATTAAGTATACTATTATCTTATTTAAGTTATACCTGTATTAAGTAAACATTTAATTTGTAATATGTAGATATATAATTGTATTATAATTTAAAGACCTTTTGTATGTATGTAGTGCAATAAACAAATTGACTATTGATTGTGGTCATGAGTTGGTCTTCACTATTATTGTACATAATATAATTATATTTGAATTTTATTCAATGGACTATTTACACTTGGAACAAAAACAAAATCGTAGTTTTTAATATAACATATTTATTTATGTTTATGTTTCAAATATTATTTTCTAAAAATTAATTATAATTTCTTATCAATTATAATAAATTTTTATATTTTTATATTTTAACATAAGTTTTAGAATTTGTAAATGTAAATAATAAATTTGAATATGTAAATATATGATTAATTGATTTTTATGAAGTATTTTTATTATAAATTTGGGTAATGTCTCTATTACCTAGTCAGTGGACTACCTACTTAAATTAGTTTTAGTAATTATTGTGGATATTTAAAATCTTTGTTGTTTTATGTTATTGTATAAAATTAATGTGTCTATTGTATGTATAAAGATTTTAATGTTGTATCTTGTAATTAAATTGCAATAAATGAATATGTTATTTTATATTTTTTTCATTTCCTAATCTAATTTTTGAATCTCTTTCGTCGAGTTTCCACAGACCAAATGAAATCTAGATATATTTTAGCCAACTTCAAAAAATGAGGAGGTACCCAATTCAGCGGTATTTTTTTTAAAGACGTAGAAACAAATAATACGAGCGAAAAAATTGTGTTGTGACAACCAAAAAAAAGTAAGCAAATCAGACTAATTCTATCATCATTAAACACAAAAATATCTAATACGGCCAATAGCTATCAATGTAGCGTATTATCAATTGTATTGTTACGTCATAGGATAACGACCTCGCTAAACCAAGGCCCCGTACTTCTGGACCACTTTTTATTTTCATATGAGCCTAAATATATCGTTATCTACATAAATATACATTAATATGCCTGTTTTTTGTATTGAGATTTTGTTTTGGACGGATGTACTTGAAATTGTATTTTCGACCACTAGGTACTGATTAGGTCGTGCATAGAGAGGCCCAGGGGAGACCCCTTTACAGTCTTCCCAGAAAGGTGCTCTAACGGGCGTTGCACAGGGGGGCTTCTGGTTTGTTCTTTAAGAGGTAACAGAAGTTCCTTTTCATGTGCTGAAGGTGACCAACGGGGTGGTTTTATTGCGGTAAAAGTCCTACACTCCCGGTCTTATAAATCCTCAGGACCGGGTGCTTTTTGAAGGTTTCCCCCCGCATAATAAAAAAAAGGTAGTGATTAGGTAGGTACGTATTATATTTTTCGTTTGTTTTAAAAAATAATAACTGTGAAGATAATTAAAGAATTCGATATTTGAATTACTATCTAATAACTGCAAATCGTAAAAATATATGACTTTAAAAGTCTTTTTTTAAGTAATAAATGAATGATAGATTCAGTAGGTAACACTAATGAAAAACAGTTAATACATGTATTTAACTGTAATATATCATACCTATTAGAGTAATTGTATGGGAACATCATTTTAGATGTTTTTCTATTCATTTAGTAGTACATGGATAATTTTATAAGTTACTAGCTGTACCCGGCATGCGTTGCAATGCAATTTTTTCTACCTAGCACCTACCTACCTACCTACTACCACTTAGGGGTATGATAAATAGATAGTAGCCGATTCTCAGACCTACTGATTTTTTTTTTTTTTCCTTAGCCTGTACTGTCCCACTGCTGGGCAAAGGCCTCCCCCAATTCCTTCCATACTACTTTATCCCGCGCCACCTCGAATATGCACATAAAATTTCATAAAAATTGGTCAAGCCGTTTCGGAGGAGTATGGTAACTAACATTGTGACACGAGAATTTTATATATAAGATTATTTATATAAAAAAAATATCGACAACATGTACTATCGTTAGGACTAACTTGGGACCCAAGCTCAGACGCACAGAGGTCGTTAGGGTCAACCTACATCAATGGGGTATCGGTCTACACTATCGTACGAAAAATCACTAATAAGCACCAGAATTTACATAAATTTTACATAAAATTAATGAAAACAAAACCTAATTTAGGCAACATACCCGAAATTTTTGAATTCGTTTTTATTTGTATAAAGTTCAAATCAGAATCAAATTTTGATGTAGGCACCAATTTCTTTTAATGCTATTTTTATCCTAGGCATCCTAGTAGGTACTTAGAATTTTATAAATATAGTTTTTCGATAAGTAATGGGTGGCCTCATTCGATAATGGAAAATTGGCACAAGACTCATTTCCAAAGAAATTTACTATCGGTCAGTATTATCATTTACTTATTATAAAATTAAAGGAAAAAGAAAAGATTATGAATGCGCTGGAATCATGGTTAATAATATAAATAAGTACCTAGGTATGTATATGGTAGCATTCTAACTTGTGGTATTATTTAACTGACTACTGTTACCATACGTTTATTGAATGTTAAATTAAATTTTATTAACGTTTAATTTGACTAACTCACTTTGATTATGATAGTTTAAGAAACTAATTTTGAACCTGTAAATACAAAAGACGAACCCTTTATTTTAACTGGTAAAACATGATCCAACAAGCACTATGTCTCCCTTGGCTAGCCACTAGTCGTATCTAATATTAATTCGATGATTGACTTTTAAAACTAAATATAAGTTCTCAAAAAAAAAGGATAAGCATTAAAAAAATTATTAGACTGCAACATGTTTCTCTTAATTAAATTTTGCTTACAATTTCCAATTAACTTGTAAATTCGTGGTTTTAAAGAAAATTGCATGCGCACCCTTTTATAACGGGCCCTTAACCATTTGTGTTTTTCTAATAACTAGGTACGCTTTAAAAATAAAACGCAGACAAAAGCTAGGTAAGAAAGTATGTACATAATTAACTAAATAATTGAAGGTCTCGTGACCTTGGGACGGTATCTTGTCAAGGTTTTAGGGTCGGCAGCTCGGAGCGCGACCGCTGTCTGGCCCCAACGACCCCAGCACCAACAGCACCTTGTTATTCTAACTATTTACTACAAATAATTCATTTTTATAGGCTCATTCCCTTTATACAAACGTTATGGACAATACCCTTTTATCCGAATTGTAGTCGTGCCAAGTAAGCGCCGATAATTCACGACAGACAAAAGAAATTGTGTTCATTATTCAGTTGCTATAAAACGAATATTTTTAGGGCTGACAGGTTTTACTAAGATACAGCTACGTTAAGGTCTAGGTAGTCCCATCGAACGGAACGACTTAGTATCAATATAGGTATATTTGAATCTAGACTGAGCGACAGCGTTGCCCTGAACATCGTATCCGTGTTCCAATCCCTCTCTGGATGTTTAGAGAATAGCACTACTGGTCGTTTAATCCCTGTAGATACAAACCCAACCAATCAATATGTCGAGTTCTGAATTCTAAAGAAAACAATCTCCACACCACCTGCTTATCCCGCTGTTGCTTTTCGTGGTCTAACTCGACAACCAGCTTGATTGGTTAGACAAAATCTTGAGTCTTTAATGTACAGGATCGTAGATGTCTAAGGGGCAATTACTTAAAAAATATAAATCAAAAACCTACCCACATACTATAAGAAAACCCATCTACTTCTAAATCTAGTCAAATCTTCAAAGTCTGGAATAAGTGTTGACCCTACAAAAGGTCTGCGCCCTCCACTTGGGGTGCAAAAACACGTTGAGGTGACCTCGGAGGCATTGTCTCCTCAATGTGAACCAAACAGTTCACCCCGCGTCCTTTCAAAGGTGACATGCTAGGCGTCTTACAGATAAAGCGTGGGACTCATATATTATTAGATCACATTTTATGTATTGTCTTTAGATATTAATATCTTCGCCCTTGTTTTTTAAGAGTGGGCTTCGACTTAAGACGTAGGTTGGGAATTATCAGCGGTGATATAAGAATAGATAGGTAAGTATATTTTTTTATGTTCATACTTTTATGTGTCTGTAAATTCATGATATTTTCCGCGAATTCATACCTTGTTTCAGGAAAAATTAACGTTGCCTTGGACTTCCTTCAGCTCTTTCACAAAGAACGTCCAGAACTGGTAGAGCCACTAGTTAACGTCGTTACTAAACGAAAACTTGGTATTTTAGCTTGAATTTCTGCGACCTGACGAGAACAATGTGGCACAAACTCTATAATTTTCATACTGATAGAATCCATATTCCCAAACCTTAAGACATCTTAACGATTTATCGTTTAAATCGAGTAGGAGATATATCCTACCGACAAATATTTAACTAGACAAAACCTCTTATATAAAATTTCTAAACAATTATAACCGCCCATACTTTTGTGACGTCACAATTTTATTGGGGGTTTGACATTAAGGTTGCCACTACCGCGAGTCCCTTGTTGCCTTCGGAGTCACCTTGGTTCACCCTCAGGTCTCTGTCTTGGAGCAACGCCATCTAGTGGTCAATGTTGCGAACTTAAGAGCCGTGTTGGGATAGGACTTTCGTTTTTATTTGGATTTCGATACATGAACAATGAAATACAAGATAATGTAAAATAAAGTGCCTTAATAAGGTGTAGGTAATCTTGCTACTCATGAATTTCAGTTTTAGAAAGTTATAATAAGTATTATCACAAGGTTAAACTTACTACTAGTACTATGGAATATTAAATATTATTTTCTAGTAGACACCTACCTAGTGTAAAATTTTAGTAACTACCAGACATCAAAAAAAAAAATGCTGTTGATAAACGTGGTTACCTGAACAATGCTCATACCTTCTTATGGGTTAAAGGTTCTGCCCCATTTAAAATAAAGTACTCTGTGGTTCTGCCTTTCAGTAGAAAATTAACATATAGTTTGCTATCTACGTAACTAACGTAACTACTTCCTTCAGACACCTTAACTATTACAGATATGGGTACACATCGGTAATTTTATGTTACGTAGACATAAAGTAGATAAATGTAAAAAGAACTTTAATTCGATAAAATACACTACCGTTTTTTTCTACTAATTAAGTAAAAAAAAAACTTAAAACACAACTACAGTTGCGTTAACTAACCCAAAAGCAATTTCAAAAAGTGCATCGAATTAATTAACTGCAAGACTTGCATGAAACGACTCGGTCTACTAGACAACAGTGTATGCACTAAACTAGCTGCTTTTTATGAGTGCATTCTATAAGAGCAATTTAACATCATTACTTACTTCTTCATTAAAATATTTGTTTTGTTCACGCTCTGATTGTGTTAGGACTTGGGAGGTTAACGTTCTGCCCAAATAGATAGGTATACCTAGGTAGGGTCAATATTAAGGGACATATTACACCTAATCAGATACTAAGAACTAATACTGTAAAGAGAAAACCTAGTAAAAAGTTTGTGGTTATATTATAAGGTCATATTTAATTGCTTTTTAACTGATTTAAAAAAAGGAGGAGGGTCTCTGTTTCAATGTATGTATTTTCTACCTATGTCAGTCGTATTAAACGAAGATGGTCACTGGTGATCTTAAAAATAGCTGAATTTGAAGCCTTTTTTAGGAACTGAATTCAATATGCCAAATATGTGAATCTTTCAGAATGATAACAAGTTCAGGGTGTTAAGTAAAGAAACCCTGTCCGATCCGTGAAGGTATTGTTAGGTATCGATATCTGATTCCATTAATGTAAAAAAAATGGAAATAATAAGAAAATAATAACCTAAAAAAAATTCTCGAAAGGCGCGAGACAGAGTCGGCGTCGTCACAGGCGCTGCTAAATTATCAAACAAAAGGTCTTCCAATAATACCGACGTATAGGTAGGTACGTATATATTGTTGTAGTTTTTGTTTAAATCTCAAAATTAGGGAATTTCGCGGCAAAAAATGGGAGCAATTTCCATGTTTATATAATTTTGTGTATGGGCGATATAAGTCTACAAGAATGATCCCAAAAGTCGCATTAGTTCACCTAGGTGATATCATCCAGGTGAACAAAGTGGAATATATCCTACATAAGGAACTTGCTAACACTAAAACACCAAAATCACCTATGTCATACACTCATGTAAATGTTTATGACAGGCCTAAAATGAAAATTATTATCTTAAAAAGTCAACGCACTGACGTGTTCATTAAAATATATCTTATTATGATAATAAGTTATCAGTTATCTTAGATAATATACGAACAATGTAACCGTGTAAGCAAATCATTTATCATCATAATAAATAATTGTAAAAGGGAAAAACTAGAAATTGGTTAAGAGGTTTAATTTATAATCAGAAGAAGAAAAGTAGAGATCTTCAGTTAAGATGTCAGTAGCTTAGTAAGTACATACTTTTGTCTACTAGCTAGCTATAAATATGAAAACTATATTTTTTTCAATCTTATCAGAAATGTCGATAGACAAAATAATAATTTTATATTTACTAGCATACTTAATTATGCGTTGCTTATGCGTTAATTACTTTTATAATAAGCGTTTAATTAATTTATAGAACTTTAACTTACAAGGTAGAAGAAGGTACCAGTTCCTTAAAGATTCCTGTACTTAGGTACTATAAGTACAGCACTGACTGTTAAAATATTGTAACTAATATAAAAATAATTTATTAATTAAACATCGCTAGTTTCTTTCAGTAAGTATAAAGAGAGTCCTTAGCTCTACAATAGGAGCATTACAGGCTTGTATTATTACCAACTACTGGACGGGGTAAATAATACCCAAGTTTTCTAGAAATTATACATTTAAAAATAATGAATTCTACTTACTTCTATATTAACCGTGTCATCTGCTAAACCCACGCGACGATCTAAATGTGTAACTAAAGACACGCTAGATTCAATACCATTAGCATTCATTGTTCCTTTAAATTAGTCTAATTTAAGCTACATAGAAAAAAATATAACATATTAATTTATTTAAAAATGAAAATATTGTTCAAGTGACCGGATTGAACCCTGTTCTTCGAACTCAACGTGCAGAAACACATACCTTGTTACCGCAAAGTCGAGAAATGCCTTACTGATTCCTAGACTCTAAATAGGTGACGAATAAAATTTATTTGATTTCCAGTAATGGTCAAGCAATCAGAAGGGCTAAGTTATACTCGTGTCTAAAAGTTGTTAAAATTATCTAAGTAGAGCATGAAACGAGTTACTTTCTCTCCCGAGGATCATGTTTCATATGTCCAGCCAGCGTGGACCAGCTCCCGAGAATAACAGTGAACACAGCGTGACTAAAGGATCCTCCGCACATGTGACGACAGTTCACTAATCTGTGAACATTGTGAGTAATCATACGCTATCGCCGGCTCTACACTAATGCGTCAGCTGTTTTTGACTTGAAAGACATTTTTTAAACGGTCTTCGCGTACTCCGAACAAACTCCTCAGCGTGCTCTGAAACAAAGCACCTCAAAAATAAGGCTCAGTACCTACGAATCCCAGCTTCCAGTAAGTCGAAAATCATTCAACACCCGAACTTGGTGAATGTGAGAGCGTGGTGGGTGAGGCGAAGGCGCGCGGGGGCGCGAGGGCGCGGGCGAGGCGCGGGGCGCGGGGCGTCGCGTCGCGTCAGATTCGCGAGGAGGCTTCCGCGGGCGGGGTCAGCGACCTCGCCCCCCGCGCCGGCGCGCCCGCCAATGTCAGGGCCGGTGCAGCCGCGGTCAGCTGACGTCTGGGGACGCGCGGGGGCCGCGGCGCCGGCTCCAAGCTGCAGTCGACACTCGGCCGGCCGCCGAGACGCACGCTCTCCGCCGAGCGAGCGCTATAAATAGGAGCAGGCGACGTCGGCGCGCGTTACTCAGGCGCCGGGCTGTGCGCTCGAGTCAGGTACCTGAAGTAGCGCGCGCCGCCGCCGCCGCCGCCGCCGCCAGCAGTGCCAGCACAGGAGCCCAGCCGCCGCACGCCCATTGTACTTCATCAGGTGCTCTGGTGATGATGGTTCCAGGCGCTTGTTGGAGTACACTTACCGTGTCGGCGGTAGTCCTCGGGCGCGTCTCGACACGTGGTGCAGCACGTGGCCGCGGAGGTGAGTAGCCTGCTGGAGACAAAGGCTGCGGTGAGTCACGCGCGCCGGTTGACGACCGCTGCAGGCTGCACTCCCCGCCGCACCCTCGCGAGCCCCTCCCTCGCACCACCCTCGCACCTAAAATCGCACGTACATTTGCATTGGTCATCGAACTCCCCACCGAAAGATATGAACAAAAGCTGCTCAAACTGGTTTTCGCATGTTTTTCGACAACAGCCGCCGACGGGCGCCGTTTTCCTGTACGACTCTCATGGTCCGTGTTCTGTGTGTTATGACGAATGTTTCAGACGAAGAAGCTAAATGTGTGTTCCAACTAAAACGAAAAGACTTGACGCGAACTCTCGCTCCTCGCGGGCCCGGGCCTCGCGAGGACAAAGCGCCAGAGGTAACCACTGGCCTTCTCACTTGCTTCCTATTGCCATTATTCTATGTTTGCTAGACGAATTTCGCGTGACGTCAGACGGACGTATATATTTTCCACCGGCGTCGTCTTTACCAAGGTGATTTCGAAACGTTTATTGCTTTACTTTCGAGTGCGAGGCGGCTTCGCGGCGATAGGTTCGCGAAAACCGCCGCAGTTCAAAATTCGACTGTATGTACCGCCTCATAGAGATTCAATTGCGTGCAGATTCATGTAAATATATCTTTGTCGAGATATAATAATGCAAACAGCCAATAAAAATACGAGTCTCGGCTGGATGACTCACAGGAATGCGTCTAATTGTTGAAGTGAACACAAAGAATTTATCGTGTTAGATTTCAAATTAAAGTGAAACTTTATCGAGTTGCTTTAGTACTGTCACTCGTTAACGTCTACTTATTAAATAGCCAACGCGATCCCCGCACGAGACTTCTAGAGAATGATTAATTGATTGCTCATGAAACTGATTCGATTTACAGTTTCATTGCTCTCACTTTGTGTATTATAAGCAGTGTAAACGTTTTCATATACACGCGGTCCGCAGCTTTATTCTTGTGCTTAGTGATTCACCTTGACACACGCCCCATCTCAAATTTGCACATTAAATATACAATACTGTAGATTGTGGAAGGCTGGCTTAAATTGCCATTAACTTCGCACTAATGAGGCCGTTGAAATTTACATTAATTCATTGCAAAAATGAGCTTACATTTGTTGTAGGCTTCCAACCTTGGTGTGACGTCACTGGTCTCACCTAGACATGTCTGTGTAGCGATCGGTTGACGATAAAACTTTACTAATGACTCAGAAGGTTGCTTGAAGTTAACCCAAATAACTTGATGACTCAAGTAATCTGTAGGGCTCATTTTGTTTGATGTTTTATTTACTTGGGCGTCGATCAGACTTCATTCTCTGTTGCTAAGCTGATTCTCTGGTCAGATGGCTGATGTTTCGATAGTATTTCATCTTGCTTTCTATGTTATCTTACCGTTGCTTTATCTTTTAAGAAAGTAGGATTAGGAATCTCTGTCGCGTGTTCATTTCGATCTGACAGCAATTCGCGGAAATGTTGGAAATTCTTCTATTAAGAAATTTATGTTTATGACAGCAAAATTAAGTCTCCTAAGAATCTTGTAAGATTTTAAGAAATCTAATATCCTATTAGATTATGTAGTAGAACAGGATCCGTTTGATAAATACAAAGATAGCATTTAAACAAACACTTTACACAAATAAACAAACACATTATCTACAAATTCAGCCATTACTATCATAATTTAAAAGGAATTTATTGTTTTGACAACTATATCGTATAAAATTCTTTCGATTATTTCTGTTTGCAAATATTTTCGATTACATTGTTTTTATCTTAAATAGTTTCCATGTCTACTTTCATTTAAAAGGTTTTCACCGACGCCACGGTGTTATAAGTTGGACGTGGCTGTATGTGCCTGTGTGTGTGTCTGTCTGTGGCATCGTAGCTCCGGAGCGTATGAACCGATTTTGATTTAGTTTCTTTAGAAAGGTGAATAGGTATGTCGGGAGTGTTCTCAGCTGTTAGATGGAAATCTGTTCAGTATTTCCAGGGTTATAAGCAATTTTCCAAATATTGTCGGGGTTTCTTAAATTTTTAATTTATAGTTAAGTATATAGGAAAAAATATGTCATTAACTATTCTGGATATTTTAGTAGATATATCGGGCATCTTTCGCAATAAGTAACAAATATTTATAGTAGGTGTTAAACTTGTAGTGCCGCCACCGGACATAGCCCTTGATCAGGGTAGAGCGTCAACATCTTTCAACGCCCTTTGGACGCCACTTACACATCAATTGCGTTTACAATTCTATATCTGTCGAATGGGCATGAATTTGGAAATAGTTTATCACATCTGGAGGTTTTAATACTCCTCACCACCGGGCCCCTAGAGCCTTTATCTTTAGACCGGGATCGGACCAAGACTTTTCGCACCTTTATGGTGCTTTACAAGCTAAGTTTCGTTTTGCTTTAATGGCATTAAATTTTCTTTTTCTCTCTTTTCTCGCCTTTCCAAAGTTTTTAATGTTTCTAGTTGAATATAACTCTTTCTTATATGATTGCGTAGATGCAAATAAATGTTTTCGGTTCTTTCGTTAATTCTCAGGTTTCTGAAATCGGATACTGAGGAAAAAGTTCTTCTCGTTAACTTTAAGTTTATTCTCTTTAGAGTTAATGTTGGCATTTACTTTTCTAAGTTGCACAGCCTACACTTTTCTGGACAAACAAATTGTGGCCATCGTAGTTAGGGGCACAAAATTCAAAGTATTCATAAGTGTAATGACCATTATTAACCATATTTCCTAACGTTCAGGTGTTTTTGTGATTGTTTTTTGTTTTCAATTCTAGAAATCCTAATCCTATGATAGACCGTGACATAAGCCACAAAATACGTCGAAATATGATTCATTCAACGCCTCTGTCATTGGTGACTGTTTTGTTTTGCTCGAAATACACAAAAACCATATGTTTTCGTAAATTGTATACAAATACGTAAATGAAATACGTTTTTGTATTTTTAGTGAAACTCGCTGAATTACGTAGAATTTTTTTTTTTTTTTTTTTTAATTTATGGCCAAACAAGCTGCAATTAAACATAATATATTTATTTCGGATATGCAAACATATAGTAACTAACACAATGTTTTATTGATTTTGTAAAATAGGACGTTTTGCATTATTCTTTATTACTTCGTAGCAACAATCCTATTTAGAATCAACGCAAGATTCAAAAGGGTTTAGTAGACTAAAAATTAAAGCAAATTAGCCCTATTTAATTTTTATAATTAATAGTTTAAAATAATCAAGCACAAATGCAAATAACTAAATACTATGTAGTAACTTCGAACTGAGTAACGACTCAAACAACGCCTATAATTAAATATTTACAAAGAATTACATAAAAAATGTTTTCACAAATTGAGGTCAACGTAAAAACATAGACACGCGAAATCTTTTGTTATATTTTACCGTCTGCCTTTTATTATTTAGTAGATTAAATAATCATTTACCAATTACCATTGTGTACCATAGGCCGTAGACATATTTACAGTAAATATTTTAGTTACATCTTTCAATTTTTTGTAATGAATGGATAAGATATTTTAAAAAGAGTTGTAACTAAATCCAACAACTTTAATTTTAATTGATTCTATAGCTAATTTTCAAGTTACGAGTACAAGCGTCAATATACAATCATTAAAAATGCTTATAATAAACAATGTATTAAAAGACTTGTAGGTACAAGAATACCGGTAAAAATAACTTTTTTTTAATAATAGCATTTAATAAGTTGATTAGGATGTTTTTTTTTAATTTATCGAAAAGATGAAGATTATTCAATAATGACTGCATTATTGAAAAAAAAATAGTATTGAGAAGAAATTTCTTTTTTCACTTAGGACTACTTATGCGGACTATTTTGAACAATTTACTACACTGGGTGAATGTTACAGGCGCCCCGTCACGCCATCAACTCGCCCTCATCTCGCCAGCCAGTCGTCGCAAGATGGCGCCGACACGCTGGTAAATACTTCTGTATAAGTATTTGTTTATTTATTCATATTTTATCTTACATACTTAGCTGTGTTTCAAATGAGAAGTCTGCGTGCAATTAAAAGGCGGGATGATAAAAGGTTTTAGCTTGCAATTAAATTTTATTCAAGAAACTAGATCTCTCCTGGAGCTTTGTCCGTGTGTTTAGTTTAATTTTTTTTTTCAATACAACGAGGCTTTTTTTAACTTAAGTAAGAAATAGTCTACACTATTTCTTATGAATCAGGCTATGGTATAGGTGCACAAAGACTTTGCGCTCTATTATATTAGTCTATTACAGATAAGCTTTTAAACTTGAAAATGAAAAGCGGATACACGACCATTTAGGAATAGAATAGAAAGACCTAGATGAAAGACTCGAGGAAGTTATAAAAGCACACATTTCAAATCCATGTGAAATGCCATATCTTCTCAGGCTTTAACTGTCCAACTTTAGCACAAAGACTTTGTCTCGTTTTGTTTCAAAAGACAAAGCAAAATACATTGATCACCTCGCTTGCGCACGTCGGCAATTTCAGGTTTTAAATTCACAAGTTATCACAATGATTTCTTTTAAATGTAGATCTAATACAAGAACAAACACTTAAAACTACACTAAAATTAAATCTTATATAAATAAATAAAACTAACACGCGTCAAAAAACTCATCGTCATCCTTGTCAATTGCGGGAAATGTAGATGTCAATCCATAATAAAGAACATAACATCAAAATGTCAATCGAAAAAAATAACTTGCTGATCTGGATTCGAATACTTAGTATATATATATATGCACAAACTACGTAACATAACTAGGTTTCTATACCTGTTTTTAATCAAATTTACCATAGGTTTTTCTATGTTAGATTTTTTTGTCGGGTTGAAAAGCTGATGACTGCAACCCACGCTGAGGGCACTGCGTCAGATAAACGCCAGACTTGCACCGACTAAAAACACCCCGGTCCAGTCTTAGCATTTGCCGAAGCCGGGTCGCTTACGCAAGCTCTACGGGGCTTCGAAAGTATTTTCTACCTAACACCTACAAGTCATAATACTAAACCTAAGGTACCTAGGATAGTTATAAGAGTTCAGGTTACGCAGTAATATTAATTAGCAATAACTTGTTAAGCGCTGCTTAATTAAAACTTGGCTAATGAAAACATTCCGCTACAGGTTTCGAGGTTATTTTTAAATCGAGAGCCTTTTATACTTTATTGAATGTCGGTTAGTTATTAATTATATTAAATACTGTTTGATATCATTTTCAAGATTAATCCTGCCCGATTTATTACAATATTTCAGTCTATTTCTTAAGAAAAGAAAACGTTACGTCGAAAATTGAGTTTTCAAAGAATTAAAGTTAAAAGTATTTTAATGATTGTGTTATACATAGTTGTGTACATTTTCTTTTAATTAGTAATGATGAGTAAACTTGACCACCAACCCGGAGTGAGCAAGCCCAGTGATCAACATTCAGTCCCGTCTGTTGCCTCTACCCTACGGGTAAGTGATGAGTTATACATAGTTGTGTACATTTTCTTTTAATTAGTAATGATGAGTAAACATGACCACCAACCCGAAGTGAGCAAGCCCAGTGATCAACATTCGGTCCCGTCTGTTGCCTCTACCCTTTTTTTTTTTTTTTTTTTTTTTTCTCGGGGTGAAACTCTAATGATTTCAACCCACACTGAGGGCACAGCGTGGGGATATGTCGGACTTGCACCGACTAAAAACACCCCGGTCCCGTCTTAGCCTTAGTCAGCGCCACGGGTTCGCTTACGAAATCACTGCGCGGCTCCGGCAGGCTTCGGTCCTGAACTGGACCCCTTCCAGAGGGTGGGTCTAAGGTGCCCAACTCTCGTTCCTTCCGAGGACGGACGCGTGGGACTGTTGCCTCTACCCTACGGGTAAGTTGAGAATTGTTTTTTTTTTCTCCACTTTTGAGATATCCTTTTGTACACAAGTCTTCGATACCCGACGAATTTGTTTTTAGCTCGGATCCCCAGTTTTGGAAACAAGCTTAACGCATACATCGCATTTATTCAAAATCGGATCAGTGTTTTAGCCCTTAAATCGTAACAGATAGGCAGCAGCAGGCAGAGTTACATTCGCGTTTATAATATCAGTAGATATAAGTAAAAGTATCTCAGGTAACTTAAATATTATTATTACGAGTTATTCGCTCAACTGATTAATTTATTCGTCTGGAGTGTTTCAAACAAAACACCGAGTTATATTTGTAGGATAATAATAGTCTTCAAGTTAGTACTTTCATGATAATTTGAGTTAAGTGTATTTGTGTTTTTTTTTTTATAATTTACTCTTCTTCAAAGTATTGATAAATATCTTTTATATAAAAAGAAATAAGGAAATTAAAAAAATGGTGAAAAGAGCTCCATCTCTCTTTTTTTATGTGTAAGGTTTTTGAAGTCACTTAAGAGCAGTGTGTAATGTGTGTGCATGGATGCACTACCTTCGCTGGTCGCTTACTCCGCTCGTACACGGACTGCTCGAGCAGTCGCCTGCTCTCGCGCGTCATATGCAAGACATCAGAGACGTGCATGTGTTTACATATAGGTCTATTCTATAGTCGCAGCTTCAAGCAGTCCGTGTGCTTCTGACGTCACTCTACAACGCCATCTAGTGACGTAATAAGCTTCAAAGGTTTTCTTTATCTTTAATTATCTTTATCGGTGCGTTTACCTCAGCTATATTTATTTGTTACTGATACGGACATCCGCGTTTTTTGCGAATCGTCAATCGGCAAGTCACTCGTAAGATTGTGTGCTTATTTTCGGATTGCAAAAATTACATGTAGTTTACTTATGGAGTTAAATTAACTATTATATTTAAATTAAGTATTAGTTAAATTAAGTATTATGAAATTAAAGAGGTATTGTAGTTATAATACTAGGATGACGGCGTTGTAACTAAGTAGGTTCTTCTTTGAACTTTTGATTATTTTACTAGATACAGTCCATAACTCTATACGCCATCCTATCAAAGGCGAACCAGTTTACTTCCAAATAATTTGCAACTGCTTTTCGTGGTAAAATAATATTATTGATGCTTAGAATACATCCCTATACCTATGATATCTTTGAACCTTATTCATAAAGAGAATTTTTGAAACCTATTAGAAGTCTACCCGATCCTTTTAAACGTTTAATCGAACGTTCGAGCGAAAAAACTCGCTTTAGCAAATGTGTGCAATGTGCATAGCCTAAAATCAGGCCCAAGTTCATTGCATACATACTAAGACTCTTACCTTAAATATTATTACAAACATTTCGTAGATAATGTGATAATTTATCTTAGTTCCCAACGAACGGCCATGACGTAGAAAGATTTACTTTATCGTAGTATAATAATACCAGCCTATAAACGTCCCACTGCTGGGCACAGGCTTCTTCCCATATAGAGCAGGCACGAGCACTGAACATTATTGTCGTAGTATCCGCTTAATATTAATTATTATTTTGTTACTGTATCCACTTGTTATAGAAAAAGATAAGTTTTCGATGTAATTAAAAGGTTAACAGATGCTGATTTCAGTTTTGTAGAGTCGTTTATACCTTAAATTCTAATAACTAAATTTATTCGACCCTAAAAAAGACACGAAAATTAGAAAAAAGAAGTTTCGATTAGGGATAGACTTTGTCCTTAAATCTATTATAATAAATCTGTAGAAGTGAAAATTCTGTACATTAAAAATATCAAAAAATAAATGGCGGGGGGTGTTACTAGACCGATACCGAAGCCAAAAGTGTGAAAAAAAATTTTTGTCTGTCTGTTTGTTCATGTATCACGCAAGAACTACCGGTTCGATTACGATGAAACTTGGTATAATTATTCTTTATTATCCTGGGCACCACGCTGGGTAATTTTTATCCCGGAAATTTTGCGGTTTAAAACTCATTGATAAGTTTGGTCATCCACGCGAACGAAGTCGCAGGCACAGCTAGTATTATATAAAGTCTTTCGATGGCTAGATGACATAGCATTAATAATCTACTTCCGAATCTTTAGTCTAAAATATTTTTTAGGTAATAAAAAGCATGTAGAACATAACCCAACAACGTATCATTTAAACGAGAGGTTAGTTACTGACTGATTTTATACGAATCCCGTCTGTAGAGCTAAAATTTCAATCTTATAAAATAACTAGATCGCCAGCCATTAATTTGCATATGACGTCATACACTGGGGGCGTATGTTCTAGAGCAGGACATATATATGTCTATCTCATGTTTTATTTCGAAGCAATGTCACCCATGATAATTTCTATGCAAAAATGCTAGACTAGATAATTTCATGCAATTTATATGATTGTAGTAGAGTCTGTCGATATTTATATAAACCATGATTTATTTAACTTTTCTCGTCTATTCCTTTGATTAGTCTATTCATATCAACAAGTTGTTTTTGTTGCTAAATCTATATAAAATTCTCGTCTTATATATAAAATTCTCGTGTCACAATGTTAGTTACCATACTCCTCCGAAACGGCTTGACCGATTTTTATGAAATTTTATATTATTATGCATATTCTGAGAGCTCTAGGTCTGAGAATCGGCTACTATCTATTTTTCATACCCCTAAGTGACAGTAGGTAGGTAGTAGGCAGGTGCTAGGTAGAAAAAATTGCATTGCAACGCATGCCGGGTACAGCTAGTGTAAATATACGCATGTTTCCGGACACACTATACATAGTGACACAATACATTACATTATTTTACATTGTAAAAGTTGATGAAATAACCTTTTCATTTATTCCAAAGTTGTAATTATCCTAGTCAATACAACTTTATACTAAAATATTACTCACTCTACCAAATTAAAGTATTTCTGTATTATTGATTAAACAATTCGTGGAGGAATAGTCTAAATTATTTTCCTGAATCGAAAATACACTTAAAACAGAAATTTCAAAACAAAATAACAGGAAAATACTATTTTTATTTATCATTAAAGAAATGCATCATTCTTTCCTTGAAAAATAATGTCATTTTTGTTTATAAGTAAGTAGCATCGTGTCATATTAGTAATAAGCTTACTATAAAATATGCTTCGGTTATAATGTGATTCAATGTCTCATGTGTATTGAAAAATAATCAAGTATTACAAGGTTAAATTCTACTTATTTAATTCGCCCTGAAGAAGTCACAATTAATAACAAGCAATTTTTTTCATTTCAATTTTATTTGAGCTTAAAAAAAGTATTTTAAGAGACTTTTACTAATGTTTTTCTAAAGTCTAGCCTGTTTTTTGTTAAAAATATAGTTACAACGTACATTTTACTTTAGATACAAAATGAGCTGAAATATATTTAATAAGACTTAAAATTTGTTAAAGAAAAATCGTCTGTAACAATTAAAAAAAAGCAATACCAACATGAAAAATGATTTTAGCTGTTATTGGTCTGAGTTGTCGTTAAGTGGCACAACAATTCGTTTAAATTACCAGAAATTTAATTCTGTGGTTAAAACAGACAAATAATAAAACAATATCCTATTATCCTCGTATTGTGCTATTATTAACTTCGCGACGTCAATAAAAGCCAATTCCCAAAGGCTTTGTATATTAAAACCTCATTTCAGATCCCTTCAGTGTATACGTACATAAAAACCTACATATACAACCTTCTTTCTTCAACTTAGTTCCCCTTGCAAGACGAAAGGGGACGGAGTATATCTACTTGTTATACTTATATGTAACGTCTGTCTGTCTGTAATTTGGAAGCCTGCATCAATTAATTCAGTGTTGTGATCCTTTAAAATAATGGCGCTGGCAAGTTCAGTTTTAAAATGAACACTAGTAATTTTCTAGTTATCTAGTAATCATAAGATTATTTTAGAAAATATGAGAAATTTACGTTTGTTAACAGCCTGAATCATGTTTACAAGATAAAAACATTTATTTTAAAGCAACTCGTTGAGTCTCACAACAACAGAGGAATCTTATTTTATTACATGCCACTATAATAAATAGCTAGCCATTAAAACATCTCGAGACATAATTCCTTATGACCATGAACGCCTAAAATGAACCAAGGTTTCATTGACCCACATGGTCTTAATAATTTTACATAAAACATTACTGACCTACGAAATTATGAGGCTAATAAAATTAACAAACTACCAAAAAGCAGTTTATTCTCCTCTCTAAACCAAGGTCAGTCATGGCGATTCGCAAGGTCCATAATCGGTTGCTAGGCAACGCAACCGAAATCGGCAACTAGTTGCTTAATGGCATTGAGGAACAACTGCCAGTAAATTGCGGTCGTTGGCGAATTGTTGCGTCATAATGCGATATGTGACCGAAAAACGTGTTGGTCAAGACATGTTACATTAACCCTTTGCGGTTAACTAATACATTTTTAATTATATTTTCCTACTATTCTGTTTTTTTCAGCCAGTCAATCGTTTCCCTGGTAAGTGTCTCGATGGCATTCATTGGTTATCATTGTAGATACCAGCTTACAAGTTGCAACGATAGGCATGTATGGCAGGCCTAGCCAATAAAAAAAAATCTATACATACACCTGAAATAAAAGGTAGACGCAGTGAAAAAAGCTACTAAGCAGAAGAAGCTTAAAATTATCCCTTATTAATCACTAGCTGTGCCCGCGGTTTCACCCGCGCGAATGACAATTCATACACTATCATTATAAATTATAGCCTATGTGTTATTCCGATGTATAAGCTACATTAATGTAAAGTTTCATTAAAATCCATTTAGTAGTTTTTGCGTGAAAGAGTAACAAACATCCATACATCCAAACAAACTTTCTCATTTATAATATTAGTAAGGATTTAAAAGAATATTAGAGCGTACTTTAAAAATATTTAAATAAGTAAATTATTATTCCTCTTGCAAAATTCTAGGGGCAAACACAAAGACCTGACATAATCAATTTTCATAATCAATCATAAAAATTCAAAAATAATTTTTACCTGAAATAATCTCTGAGTACACTGATTATTAACTTTCGATTTAAGTGAGACAATTATTATGGTTGCTTAATGAAATAACTAAGTATTACTTAAGTCACTGTTAGCGTCTCTAATTATGGCGGTTAGAGCTACATACAGATTTATAACAATAACTAACATGTGCTTAAATGTTATTACTTAAAAGCATGGCCGTCAGGTTAGACGTTAGTTCTCCCTTCTTATTCCAACACACACGTTCCAAAATAAAGAGCTTATAAGGGATTAAGGTACGTATGAGATGGGAATTTGTTGTTATACCTAATATCAATATGGAAGTTATCTAACTAACAAAGTATTGGACATAAAAACGTACGTAGGATCTCTAAAAATATTTATAAAACAGCTCTACAAATAATATCCAAAACGTAAGCAAAGAGACTAAAATAATGTTTGTTTTCATCCCCATTTTGTAATTAACTAAATAAAGAAAAGGTTGAGGTAACTCCATAGTCCAGACTAAAAAAAAATACATCTGGTTGGATTTATAAAAATCTATGTATTTATTGATACTACTTTAATGAATCCCGTGATAATTCTTAGATTTTCAGAGTTTCACCTGACGTTACGCAGGAACAAGCATCTACCACCCTTCTAAGCCGCGACTGCAGCATGTGGCGCCGAACCATGGAAGTCTCCTATCGATGCAGATTACGAGCATTATGTAAGTACCTAGCCATACATTATAAATGTTATTAATCTTGATTTACCTAATACTAACACTAACAGATTTCGTCGTGATGGCAGCAGCTGAACTAATCTTTTCTCAGTCAATTCAGTATTGGTAAAAACACCCTTGTGCCTGATGATGAAATGGAACCATATTCTAACCCTAACTGCTAGGAAAAGACCTATCTCTTTTCCTTCTCAATTTCTTTATCTTCTTCGAGAGACCCAAGGCCCTCCATTTTCCATGTTAACAACGTTCTACTTACTTTAATTTTCGCAATATTTTTTTCCAAGGTGTCCGTTTTTAATAGATTGTATGTTTTTTTAAACTTTTTATTTTCAAATTTTGATGGCGTCTAATTTCTTTCTTATTGCTAACACAATTTGGAATTATCAAGTGCTTGCTTATAAAATTATTCACTTCAGCTAAGCATACGTACTGTTGTCTATTTATTGTAGAAACTACCTCGAATCGTTGTTTTATTCAGCGTCTATTTCTATGGTAATATGATCGTGAGACCTCTTGGCTATAGGGATTTATGACACAATTATCATGCATTGACTATTTGTGGATATAACAAGTTAATCCGTTGCCTAGCAACCGAACTCTTCAGACCTAACAAGTAAGAATGGCTGATAAAATATAGCCGATTTTTTTGGTACGATATGTCTCGTAATTAGTTTTTTGTTTAAATTATAAAGTGAGTAATGATTATAACAGTAAAACAGTTCTTAAGTTTTGCATCAATTTCTATTATTGATTTTTTAATAGCAACTCCTTGTTACTTTTAATTTGTTAGTTACTTTTAACTATCTATTTCTAACTTAACGAAGCGTGAAGGACGAATATAACTCCAACTTTAACTATAGACAATAAAGCTCATAATTACTATATTAGCTTGCCATTAATTGGTATCTTTGTTTGAAAATATCAACTAATTATTGTTTTGCGGTTGTACAATAGACGACCTTAATTGATATAACGAACTTGGTTGGAAACAACGGAATTGTTTGCAGAAAGGTTAAATAACATAATATTAATAAAATAACTCATAATTGAAACAGGTACCTGGAGGTGTATTGTCTTATTGCCATGATAGTTATAGTAAACAGATACTTTGTAATATCTGTTAATACAGAGGGCTACGAAAATGCGAGGTCAATATTTGAAAAAACCGCTTCTGCCTTAAGTAATAAACCACTTTTACGAGAAAACCAAAGTAAATTCCCATTAAATATTGACCCTAATATACAAAATTATCTATTAGATGTCTATGTTCTTCTTGCAGAAAATTTTAATACCTATGGCAGAAGCAGTATTTCACACATGATTAGGTACGAATTCCGTAGCACTTTGTATAGCTTCAACCCTGTCCGTCTCTAGAAATAGCATAAATTTAATATACTGCTAAAGTCTATCCCGCTGTAAAGTAATACAAATATTTGCCAGTATTAACAAAGCATAGCTACTTATGTTAACAGAAAAATCGGCAAAAGAACAAAATTTTGTAGGCATAGCAACAGCTAAACCTATTCATAATTCCCTCAAAACTCCAACGCTTTGATTTAAAACCGTCTACGAAACTTTGAGGGCGTCTCGAGGTTACAAATAATAAAAAATCCCCTCCGGGAGTGACGGCCGACCCTCCGACCTTCCCCAATGTCCTTGCCAGGGGTAGGTCAGGCCAGACTCCCTAGTGATTACCATTTATCTCGTTCGTCTGTAGGTTTCACGGTTAGGTTTTCGATAGAGATACTTGCGAGGAGTTTATGGATTATAAAAAAATGTTTTAGGTTTGTATTTTATATTGACAGTACAAAATTAAGCAAATATATTTTCATAAAAATAAAAAACAAAAGAAAGTTCTCTTTAAATATAAGTAGTAATTTTATTTTTTAAGATAGAAAAATAAAAAGTTTCCTTTAAAAAATATTGTGCCGCGCAAATGGTAAGACCTGTATCTGTCTAGTGCGACGCCTTCCTCCCCATTCATACGCAAAAAATCAATAGACGTACAGCCATTTTGATAATAGACGGACTATAAGGAGCATACAAAATAATGTGCCCACTGAACAGTCTAAAAAACTAGCTAAGGTTAAAACTGGTTTACACAGGCGATAATATATATACTTATTATTACTTAAGTATAACAGACCGCGCAAAACTAGTAGCCATTTGCAATTTGTAGATAGGAGTATTTTATGTAATTAACATCCTCCTTGATAATCAACTTAAAAAAAATATTACACTTTGAAAATAGTATATGTGAAATGTTTTTGTTTTTAATCACACGTACTTGCTATACTAGCCAGTAGTCTACTAGTTGCATTTTGTGATTGATGATGCAAATCTTTTTGGTCCAGCAAAAAGGTGCAAATTCGAACTAATAACCTTTGTCAGTTCGACGCACTGTCTGTCAATCTAATGCCACATTTAATTAATATGCCATTGCCATTATCATAATAATAATAGTCAACAAGTTAATGTGTATTTATTATAAATTATCGACAGTTGCAATATTACTCTGAGTTATTTGACATGTTAATAGGTTTCAGTTCATTGACATAGTTTTAACGGTTTATTAGCCTAGTAACTGGAATTCTATAGTAATATTAGCAACTGTTTTGTAATTCGTATGTTTTGATGCCCGAGTACTTATGTTGTCAACAACTTTGTTATGTACTAATGTTGTCTTTATAGTGCTATTTGATGGCTTATTCAATTAATTTCTAACCGTTATTCTAACTCCCTTAGCCGCAGCAAAAGATTTTCCTGGATTGTATCTCCCTCACGGTGGATCAAAAAGCTGTTAAAACCAATAGTTAATTTTAGGAAGGCACGAGATACCAGCTTGACAACAAAGTTATAGCCGAAGTCTGCGTTACCTGCGGCCGTCGGTCGGTCGCGATCACGACCTTGTCTGTCCTGCTCGCCCAGATAACTTGGCTGTATGTGATAAGCCTTTGCCTTAACATGTTTTTAAAGTGCTGTTTGTCTTTGGCTGTAGAAATATTGAGGCCATTTATGGTGGTGAATTAATTATTTGTATTTAGATATAGATTAATTTATTTTAAATTATACACATGGAAATCACACGTAGGTTTTATGACTCGACAGGCTTAACGATAGAGTAGGTAATCAGGATTAAATCTGAACAGGGAAGAAATATTTTGTTTGAATACCTAAGCACACAAACCGAGCAAGAGGCCCAAATATAATCAACATAATGAAACGAAATAAGTTATCGCGGATGCTACGCAAGAAGCAAACAAAATGGCTAATTATGTAAAAAAAACAGTTAAAGTAAATTAAAACACTAATTAGCAAAGCTGGCTAAGTGGCCAAACTCTTCTAGGAATTAAGTCACAAATGAGATAGCAACACAGCCGGGTTCAATCGTTATCAAAATTTAAATATCGAATGACGTATTCTTTTCAAACCAAAACACGAATACTACATTCTAAAATCAAAGTACAATGATAAAACAATATAGCGTAAAAGTGACGACACGCTTGTAATTTGACACTGCAAAAACATGTTTACCTTACGTCAGACGGTCAGAATATATATAATAATAGAATGATTGGTAAACAAAAAATCTATATGGTCTGCAATTCTCATGATATAACTGATAAATAACTGATTTGTATTAAATGGTTCACAATATGCGTTCTACCAGTGAAAGCAGAAAACATGAAGAAAAACGTATGTAGGATAACGTATGTCACATTACAGATAGAAACTCCATAAGTTTTTTCACAAGCTCTTATTCACTCTTCGAAAAAGATTCATCAGATCAATTGGAAACAAAACGTTTTCTGAGCTGTTTTCATACCTCTTCTATGCAAATAAAATTATGAATTATAAACATGTAAGTATGGCTTTATTCAACAGAACTGATTCCACTCAATTTGTTAGTTCAAAAAATGTATGTGAGGTCCTCACTAACCTTTGTATAGTTTGTATGAATGTGACCTATGAATGTCAAACGTATTTCGGAGCTCTACTTTATTTTAATTTTATCACGTCTTTACTTTATGGTCTGTACTTTAAATGTTAAGTTTAGCATACGAACAGTATAGCTCTTTTAACTTGAATAATAAGTTAGTTAATAAATAATTTTACACTTTACATGAATAATAACTCTTATAAAATGTAACTGCATCCATTTTCGTGATTAATATTTTTCCAGTGCCTCATAAAAAGCAATATGGCGGTCGCGATTCGCGCGCGCATAATTACGCAACTCGCGACCTCGCCAAAACACCATTGTCTGTCAGTTTAATTCTGCAAATATTAAACACAATCAGGTGTTCGCCAATTGGACATCTGGCCACTTTTGTGCGTGGAGAGATCAATGTCTGTATTTTGAAATTGGAATGTGTTTTCTTTTTTTTAACACGCTTCAGTTAGCGGTTGATGTAATCATGTAAGTATTATATCGTTTTCCATTTATTGTTAGATCGTAGTTTGTTTTGTTCGGCAATTTTATTTTATACTAGTAAAATAAATCATAATTATACATTTTATATGAAATGTATAATTATGATTTTTGTGCGATTTACCCGTCTTTAATTTGAATGTTCATCGATGGGCTAAAGTCGGCGCAATATACGAAGGATGTGAGGCGCCAAAATGTGAATGGTAACATTTTATCGTCGCATTGTTGTCGCTACAATATTAAAAGATGCAAATTAGATTTATTGTTTCGAATTGTTATTGCTTCTTTTATAATATGTGTTTTAACACTTTGACAGCTCTACCATGTAGTTTGTATATTCAACGTAACATATCAACCTAACGTATATTTGATAGTGGTACCCAGGGTAAGATACACATATGGTTTCGACTTATGGAACTGTTCAGGACATGATGTTACCACTGACGCAGGACCTCAATATTAAGGCCGGGCTGAAGAATAATTACTCTCATTACAAAGGTCAGTATCATATCTCCAAATCCTAGGCGAGGTAGAAGTCAACAGGCAACGATTTTCAGGGAAGCCATTCGCCCGCTTGTTTCAAATCTTAATAAAACGCTTCGCTCTACTTCTAAATCATAACCAATCTGTGGTTTTCCCAACTAGACGAAGACAATTGACCGCGCTATACATATATTATAGGTTCTACATCGGTTGTTCAGGGATGACAGGTGACTAACACTGCTTATTTCCATATAATCTGTCTCGCTCATCATTTCCATAGGTACGTGAACTCTACGATCATTCTTGCCAATAATCACTATATGTACATTATGAGCAAAAACCTATGTGAGTGATTCATATAAGATTTCATATTTTTATATAAATATTTGATTGTACAGTCAACCGGAGAGTCACTCTGAAATTTAATGAGACTCTATTTTGAAGCAATAAGGTCGAAATTGGTATATTGCATTTCTGTCACTGTGCGGTCGACTGTATTGCAAACTGATTTGTATAAGTTTGATATTACACTCAAGATATTATTTGATAACTAACCTAGAATAAGATGGTCAATTTATGTAAATTTAGTTTTTGCTTTAATAGATACGGCGCTAGAAACACCTAGCACCTATTCAAATAGAGTTTCTTAATATTTGAATTGCGGCGTTAGTATTATGTAGCGCCATTTTCTGTACCAGCTTCAGGGGCCAAAAACCGATGAAGGGCGAGCGAATCTTCGTGCTGTCAATATTAAATTGACCTTCGGATTCTTTATTTGAAAAACAAACGTTTTCATTTTATACAAGATGGCTACGCTGGCCAGTGATAACACTACATCGGCATCGTGCTGACAAAAGTCAGTTGTCACATTAAAAAGTTTACTTGTACGAAATACTGTATTCTACGAAATGTAGTAGCTATAAAAATTGTATATTTAACACAGAATACTTCTATTAAAATTTCTATTACAACTTATAGTATAATGTCCAAACATTGTTTGTTACTAACTCAATAACTGACCTGGTTAATTCAGTTTCGTTTCAGCCTCAAAATTGTTAGCTATTGCATAAAATATGCTCGTGTCTTGACAGTGATTAATTCACGTGTTAAAACGTTTATAACCTGTAAGATTTTATTGTTAACAATATTGTTATGTAAGTGTAATTCTAGGTCAAATGTAAATGATCACTTATTGTTTCGCGTTCAGTTTTGTTTGACTATGTGCGAAATGTGTCGTAGGCCCGTTGTCAAGAACATATAAAAAATAAAAACAACTGTGATATTTTTATTAGTGCTACAATATTATTAATTTAATACAAATATTGTTTTTGTTACAAATAAGTTAAATTAGATGTATACCCAAATAAAATCATTGTTTTTGATGATTTTAGAACTTAACCTAAAAAACGTAAAATGTCATGTTGTTATTTAAATTACCTATTATACGGAAGTTAACTTAATTTTTCCATTACCAAGATGCTACATAGAATTTAACTTAACACGAAGCATATACATTAAACCTTATTTTTTACACGGAAACGTAAAAAAAAGTGGAAAGACAACTATATAATGACTGACAGTTGTCTAAAACCTATTAACGTGGCCCCAACGTTGGCATTGAAACTTTAAAACTGTAGCTATTGTGCTGTTTTCCTGTTGCCAATGTTGGCAATGTTGGTAGTACAAAGACTGAAACTAAAAGGAAGTAATGACCTAAATGTTTGTGTAAATAGGCGGCCTCGGGACTAGTTTGTTAAACTTTATTATTATTATTAAATTTATAATTATTATGTTGTATTAGAAACTAACTACTTCTTGAATGTACAATGTATTATGTAGAGTCTAATGCTTTTTCCATAGACGTATTTTTAAAAAATTATTTGTCGATATTTTTAATATGTTAATGTAAAAAATATTGTTCTGTCTTCCTTCTGTTATGAATACTTAATTAATTATGTAAGCACATGTATAAATAATAAAACTAGCCAATAATGAAGAATGAGTTAACTTAATTAAAAATATTGGAAGCGATGTTCATTTTTATCGAAATGTATTGAAGCATTGTGTTACATATTAGAGGTAACACACACAATTTATCACTGAAACTCAATAGCACATACATTGGCCTCACCTTAGATTACATCAGTAAATCCTAATAAGGTTGCCCTATTTTCGTGACCTCGTTTCTGAAACATTCGCGACTCCTTTCGGCCTAGCAACAGCCCGGGCCTATTTACCTTTCAGTGTACTAATAAAAATCCCTACTTTTGTGATCAAAGAACAGAAAATGGTAAACGAAGTTGAATAAATAAACAATGAAGCACAAATACGTAAAGCCACTGATAGATTTTTTTTTCATGTTTAAAACAGAATCATACAAAAAAATGGAACCTATCGGCACTCAATTTGAATTTCTTCAACTTTTAGTGTATTTTTTTAAGCACTGTGTTCCGTTTACGATTTATATCAGTCATTACTTTGTGATATATCTCCAATGTACCGAGATGTCATCGTTCTCAATCGAATTCAAACTATTCAAGACGAATCAAATGCTCGCAAAGCCACACATATTAGGGCACATAAATGTTTATGTATCACATTTTTGCATGTCTGCGTGTATTTATAGCAGTGGGCGGCGGACTGTTCGACCTTGCGCTCGAGACGAACCCTACACCAAGACACCAGATTTCTCCTCGGCAATATCAAACGAAACTATATATTCACCATCCATTGCCGACTTTCCTCTCAAAGTTAAATATATTACAAACACAATCGAGCAATGTACAGTGTGTATATCGCTAAGGTCGGTGAGTGTGTGCGTTCGGTATCCGACGCGCGCCTCCAGTCTCGTTTGCCAATTTCGCGCACAAGTTCATCGACTTTTGACAAGGATGCATGAATCAAGTATAATGAAACGATACGGCATCGCTCTTTGTTCCGACCGGACGGTTGCCGCATTGTTTTAGGATTGTCATTAATTAACATTGTCTAAAATTTATTCAGTTGAGTATTTATAACGTTGTAGTTGATATAATTTGTAGTTCAACAGTAGGTGTTAAAACTAAGAGTATTTTTTGTACTAAATCGTATTTAGTTTCTTTGATTCGTGTGAAGTAAATATTTTGATAATAAATGTATTTTTACTGTGATGCTTTTTGTTTATTTTGTCTACTGTTCCAAATTAAAATGTGACTCCCTAAGTTAACTTACCGATATATCCAAATATTTATTTAAAATTCATTTTAGTTTATAAATGATGCAGTATGCAGTATATTACATAACATAAATGTATCGCATTATGTGCTAGTTTCTACGACTTCTTTAAATAATCTTCAGCTGTAATCTGACATATATTTGCCAATTAATTTGCCGAGTCTGGAAGACAAATTAGGTTAACTCCCAAAATAAAATACCGCATCCACAGGACTATACTACAACATTAATTAATACATTTTGTCGTTCCCTGTAAGGAGTGTCACGCCTACATACGCAATCAATTGTGTGTACACACAAAGACGCACACATCGACACTCGATGAATTCGTTCGCTCGGCCACCACCCGATCGGGTCACCATGGATTTTTGAAAAAATAAAACATTGTCTATACAGTCACGGGGAGGACTTGCTGTTTCGTATTTACAGCAAAATCGAAGTCATTTGAAATTGGAATCATTCGATAAATCAAATAACCATCGACAATTTAACTCTTCCTTACAATAGACAAATTATTATGGGATCTCTGATAGTCTTATAACCTACTTTCAAGCCTAGTTGTATCGTTAGTCTAGTGTTACTATCCGAGTGGGTGGACTTGGGTTCGATCCCTTGTGAAGCATTACATTATTCAAGATCGCATAATTACTCGCCCTGTGGGGAAATTAAACCTCAATACATACCCACTGCGCCTTTGAGTGTAACAACAATTAATTTTCATAATATAAGTATAAACTTATTATTAATCCGTTAGCACTATTGAGCCATTTTGTAATTGATTACAATTTTATTACCATGAAGGAAAAACAAGCTATAAAAGTTTGGATATTCAAATTTATTTAATCCGTGACATAAAGGCTTAATATAAGGCAGGTTAGTGTCTATGGAATATCGATGAAATATTAACAAAGTGTATCGTAGCCTAACCTTTTGGGTAATATCTTCTCTGATGAGAATCTCTCTCTTATGAGAAGAAGCCCGTAGTAAGATAATAATAATATCCTGGGACAACTCACACACGGTTATCTGATCCCAAGCTAAGCAGAGCTTGTGTTACGGTAACCAGACAACTGATAAACTTACTTATATATTTCTAAATACATACATATTATAGATAAACTACACCCAGACACCAGAACAAATGATCATGCTCATCACACAACATTTGTCCTGGGTGGGAATCGAAACGACCTCCGGTATAGCAGTCAGGGTCACTAACCACTAGACCAACAGGCCCGTCAAGATATTTTGCCTATTCGACTTTCATTTACTAACTAAAATTCGGCCGCTGTCAGGATGTCTCATGCTGCTGTCATGGCATGTCAGTTGGTCATGATTTTATTTATATGGGGAAATAAAAAACCAAGTAAAATTAATAGTTGTAACCTGGCATACTGAATAGTTTTTAATGCTATAATTCGTTTATAAGACAAATAAGTCATATTAAATTACGTTTAGTAAAGTTTTTGACTTATTAAAGTTATTTAATCCTGTTGATCACCACCTGTCAGGAACGGTTCTCTCAGCGGCCGTGCTGTAGTATACAACAGCTAGTCAAGATGATTTTTGAGGCGTAATTAAAAAAAAAAAAACAATTTCTTAATAAGGTAACATAAAAAAGAAAGTTGTTCTTGAAAAATGTAGATAAAAGATAAATAGATAAAAATTGTTCGGTTACTATGCCACACGAGTCTAAAACCCATTTATTATCGATTCACCGAAATCTGAACGACCCCGTTTTTCTATACTCGTGTAAAATTATCTGTTATAGTAATAATAATAAGCATGTGGATTGGACGCTAACATACTGTTCACACAAATGTAGGACGAAAACGTGCAGAATATGTTTGTATGAAGAGTTTATTAGCAGTACCAGTAATGCACCTGTATCTTTACTATAACATATAACAATCGAAGAAATATTTTGCTGTCTTGTTCAGCTATTTCTATTAGCAACTGTCGTATAAAATTTCTGCCTACCTGACCGCCACAATTCACAGCCCTTACCTTAACTTTATTAAGATATGTATTTTTATGGGACATCTAAATATTGGAAGGCAAAATTAAAATTAAATTAAGAAATTAAAATATACCGATAGATAATAATGCTGAACAGATCTTCATAAATCATAATAAATGAAAAAAAACTCATCATAATCTGTCTCTTCGTCTAGGAGCTACGATGCTACAGACAGTCACAGACATACTGCACACCATAGACTTTAGATATACTATAGACCGCTAGTATCGCTACCGCTAGGTTCCCTTTGTGCCAAGTGAGAGCACTTTCTCGGCTGTGTCTAGTACATTCGTTTACTGATTTAAGTTATTTTTCGCACAACGACAGACTTATATGCGAAAATATCGATGGTTTTTACATTAGGATAGTATTAGTGTTTTAGATAAATTTATTAAAACAGCGCGCTCGTGCTTTATACAAAATTCACGACTAAACTAGTTCATACTTGTGCTTACGATTCATACCCTGATAGGCTCACTCTTTAGTTTCTTATCTATACTCTAAGCTTTACACAGATATAGACAGACAGACACGTCAAACTAAAACACTTCTCTTTTTGCGTCATTTAATAATAAGCTGACATTTTATTTCAGCAACTTTCTTCACTTTCATAACATGAATACCTCGTTAACAAACACGCTCCCATTACTATTATTATAAACAAACTAATTAATACTAAATACCTAATTTATTACTGTACTGCTAATGTTTTTGACGTTTCCGATATTGTTTCCGGTAACATGCGTGTTGTAGTATTTATTACTTCGAAACTAACAGACCGTGTCTACTATTAAAGAACTGAAAAACTAGTTTTCCGGGATTTTCTAGACTTAGTATGAACGTTAATTTCTGGGTTTAATAGGCTTATGAATAATGGTACATTACTTTAATGATTAACCTTATTTACGTATTTTTTGATGATTTATTTAACGTATATATACTTGTTTATAATACTGCCTCGTTGGCCTAGTGGTTCTAAGCGCGACTGCTACGCTAGAAGGTCTTGGGTTCGATTTCCAAGTCGACCAAGGTGTTATTGGGTTTTTCTATGAAATTCTCAGTAACAGGTCGGAGTTTGGATTTGTGCCCGGTTAGTGGCAATAGGCTCGCCCCCTATTGTAATAGGGGGGACCTAAACATACCGGCGAACTGTGGGTGTACATTGGTACACCTCTGCCTAACCCTTCGGGGATACAGACGTGATGGTATGTTATGTTATGATATAACATATAGGTATTTATTGTACATGTTATTATGATGCTAAAATTGAGTTATATGAGCATAGGGGTAATGTAGTGGAACAACCTCATTAAGATAAGTTACAGTGGTCTACCTTGGGAATTTAGCTAGACTTTGATTGCTTTGCCTAAATATATTTGAACAAAAACATGTCTACGGGACAGTACCGCTAGAGGACGCGCCGATAAATTTTAATAATATAACATTCAAGGTTCGTTTATATTGGGTTAAATAAATGTAGGCCTCTGTTATGTCTACAGACAATACTGTAGACTAATATTTGGGCATGTGTATAAATTTCAGTATGTATGACTGACTACGGCTCATATGGTCTCTACCGTATGTTTTTGCGAATTAGCCCTACCTACCACCCATTGATGAATTTTAGCTTTGAAATACGTATATACTTTGGGTCAAAAATAAAAAATACATGATACATCTATGGCATATTTCAAAATGTTTTCATTTTACGGGGTAAAGTTATGGAAGTCAATGTAAGTTTAGATAAATTGAGGGAAAACCAATATACTGCCTCATGCAGGTTACAATAAATAATTTAATTGATAATTAAACATATTTCCTTTACTTTTTCCACATAAGTATGGGTCGGCTTCCATTCTTACATGATCTATAACATTTCACAAAACAACTGCCTATCTGACCTCTAAACTCCTTTTAAAACATACGTCAAACATAAACCCCCAATTTAATAGGTATGACAATAACCTGGAATAATTCGAGAACCTACAAATTACTGTGACCTATATCTTCAATTGGCGCTACCAATTTACATGTGCAATACAAAGCCGGCTAGGTAGTGACGTAGACAGATATTAGAGGTCATTGATTTCTAGATCAGTATTCTTTGGCCTTCAGCTTGACAATGCCATATATTTGTTAAACCATTTTTGAAAGGTATGGCATTGTTTAATAGATTCAGGGTTTCAACATTATGCAATATTAAGCACGAAAGCTTAGGCCATCTAATTAAAACATTAAAATTTTGAGATATTCACTTCATTATCTTCTTTCTTATATATAAAATTCTCGTGTCACAATGTTAGTTACCATACTCCTCAGAAACGGCTTGACCGATTTTTATGAAATTTTATATGCATATTCAGTGGGTTTGAGAATCGGCTACTATCTATTTTTCATACCCCTGAGTGGTAGTAGGTAGGTAGTAGGCAGGTGCTAGGTAGGAAAAATTGCATTGCAACGCATGCCGGGTACAGCTAGTATTTACCTAACATTTTTCCAATTACCACTGACACTTAATCAAATCAAAGGCGTTAAAATTTCGTTATTATGTCCATAAATCAAAATTTCATTCTCATATTATGTTACTAGACTTAGGTTTGGTTTTGTAGCAGACATCTCAGAAAAATACTTTATTTGATACCAGCTGTAAGTCCACGCTAACATTATATGTTACCTCCAGTTGCATAAGACTCACCTCAAACGAAGTTTAGTTTATACATAGATTAACCTCATTTCGTAGTCAACCTACATACTCGATCCTAAGTTGACCCTAAACGGCTCCACAAATATCGATATCAGGACATCCTGCGATTAAAATCTTACATCATGTGACATGTCAAAAAATAATTGATCTTTTGTACCTGATGTATGAAAAATAATCTAAATTTGCTATGCCATAGCCTGCAAAGGTTTCTGTCAATGTCCAGAGACTGCCAAAAATAGTACCTACTTGAAATAGGTGAATAATATACTTTCTATTCACACTGACATTCAGATGAAGCAGAAGTGTTATATGATAGCCAATCCCACAGGAGTCTAGTTACCATACGCCCGATATTCATAACTGATAACCTATTTATAGATGATTGCCCTACTAGACATAGGCATATAAATTACGCTTATGTCATTTTATCCTTAGTTAACTGACCATCCTTGAATTCCTTATTATTTTCCCTCAACAGGCGGTATTAAAATCCACAAAGAGTACACGAACAAAGACTTAACAAAACAATTGAATAGAGATAAAAAGCAGGACACAGAGACACAACTTCCACCGTCAACCTTCAAACTATTACTGAGCATATAAGGTAAACTATATAACTTATTGATATGTTTATATTTGTAGCCCAGTGTCAGGATTCTATTAAACACATACAGGGGCCCCATTCCGCTATTTAAGAGTTGCTTGAATTGACCGAATGACCTGCTTCATTAGGCCATTTTTACGATAATTGGCATTCTGCTAACTGTCATTACGATCATTAATTGGTCATTACGATCATTCTCTTCGAGAGTTTAATGAAATTATATTGTAGGCTTATCTGAATACGAAAATTAGGCACAATGACAAGTACACTGACCGACCACTGAAATGCATTTAAATAGCTGAATCGAGTCCCAGATCAAGGCTCACTCTACACTGATCTCCACACTTGTGCAAACATATATATCTCAGTCAAGTAAACGAGGAAAATGCCTACGATGGTTCAATAACCTACACACGCGAGAATAACAAATAACTACTTAGAAAATGAATGACTAACTCGCTTAAATCTTGCAGCATCCCATATGTTTATGATTTTACTACTTTGCTTGGACTGGCAAGTCAATATTAGTAGTCTTTTGTTTTTAATCTGCAGCTTAAATATGAAGACTTTTCTTTATGATTTATTTACTGTTTATAAAAACGTATGCAGTAATATTTTCGTATATATATTCATATTATTGTGAGATGAGATTCTTCAGGAGGTTCTTCATAGCAATAGGTTCACCTTTTGACACGTCAGAATTAGAGGATCAGTAATTATGGACAAAGAAATAAGAACAATATATATACATATATGTAAAGAATAAAGTTTCCTAATAAAACCCGACCACTTTCCCTACTAATCTGGTATAAATTACTATTTATTTCATATTAAAACGTAAATCAAGGTAAAAAACGTGTAATGTATCTAAAAATCAGCATCTTTACACTGCATCGAAACAAAGATTTGGCGCACGACCTAATAAGTGAGTACGCAACGAATCAGGCTGCTCTTCAAGAAATGTGCCATAGGCATTAAAACCTGTTTCTTTTGTGATCCTTGTATGACACTGCACACACGACTAAATACGGCCGAGTCAAACCTTATAGCTGGGGCTCTTGCACTAAATAAGACCAGGTCTATATAGGATACTTTGTAAGATTGTACCTAGTGTTAAATTAACAAAGAGTTTTTAACTTTGACCAATTACATTTTATTATATTCTAGTTATTTTTTCACCTTTGTTCTTCAAAGGTTTTTTGGGCCCAATGATTTGCCTCATAACTCTACCTCTTAATGCTGCTTAGATTTAAAGATAGATTCATAATTAACGCAATTTATTTCCTATCCTTAAACTTCTTAGCAAAATTATAGAGCCTAAAAAGACAGTCTTTCATCATCATCATCATCATCATATCAGCCTGTTGCAGTCCACTGCTGGACATAGGCCTTTAACAGTCTTTAACTTATAAGAATTTTTGCACTCTCTTAAATCAGGACCTACTTACAAAAAAGAGATTTCTTTATCTAAAATCATTATAAAATCGAGTATACCAAGGAAACACAGCATATAGCTTGCATTAACACAAAACGCATACAAAAAAGAGTTAAAATCCGCGATCCGTGCTCCCGGCCGGTCCACGGTCTCCGTCTGGCTATATTTAGACGGCTATAGTACGTACGTAGTGCAGGTCAAACGATGTTGCATATGAGCAGGGACGACACAGAAGGTTCAAGTCTGGTAAACAGTCGAGCCCTGCGCTCAGGAAAACGTATTGTATGTATGTATAACATTGTGACTCGAGAATTTTATATATAAGATATGTATGTATTTAGAAATATATAAGTATGTTTATCAGTTGCCTGGTTACCATAACACAAGCTCTGCTTAGCTTGGGATCAGATAACCGTGTGTGAGTTGTCCCGGAATATTATTATTATTATCTTCCTATGTTTCCACGACGTTAAAAGAACGAGTTTAGAACAAAAAAATAATACATGCATTTCGTCCCTTTGACCTAGTTACATACAAAGTGAACCTACTGATATATATCTATGGTATGGACACTGGCTGTTACCATCCTACTCGTCCGCATGCACAAAGGGTAGACATTTATTTCTGTATCAGAATGTCCAACCAGATTGTTGACACTACAAACTGATATTTGGCGTGCATTTTGATTTATAAATAATAATAATAAATAATCTTTAATAAGATGGAGTTTATGCTTGGGATATTGTTAAATCTTCACAATGAGCAATATCTTAAGCATTCGTACCAAGTTCACTCACAATGAAGGAAAGCATTGTGATGGTGCTTTGTTCCGGTGGAGACGGTCAGAAAACGCTAACTCGTTTTGACCAAACACGCATATCAATGCTCTTTTCTTACATTTACGGGAAAAAGTCTTTCTCCACTGCCATAAATTAAAAAAATGAGAATTCTCAAATAATGTAATCAACTAAAAAATGTTTTTATAAAAAATTAAGCCATTATTGGCGTAAATTATTCAAATCTTCTTCAGTTTTAATTTAAATTGTCCTCAGCTACTTACAAGCAAGTTACTAAGATATAGAACAGAAAAGAACATCATTTATTTTTTAGTACATGCACACACATACAGTGTAGACACATACATACATACACTATTACAGATGGCTATTACAATTATAGAGTGGTCAACATACAGACGTTTCCGATGTAGAAATATAACAACAATAAGGAGTAACTTACTCCTTCTTGTAACTTGTTCATGATAGACACAACTTCTACTATAAGTCTGCATATGATTTAGACGCTTTTAACACAATGGTGGTGCCTACTTGTTCAGTATCCAACATTCCAAAATGTCTCAAACATTGGAATGTTAGGCTTGTGCTTCATAAAGCCTAAAGGAAATGAGATGTGTACATCATAAACATTAGATTCCTATTCTTCTGATGGCAGAACTGAATGAAATCTGGATTTTATAGTGAAGGTATGAGGGAAACGGTTACTTGCTTGGTGGGCTGGGCACCGGACAAACATTGTGTTGGTCAAATGTAGCTCTACGAATAGTTGGTTACCTGTGCGAGACTTTTCAAATAGATACATATTGGCAATAATTTGATGAAGTAGCACTTGCTGAAGTATTGAAGGACACAAAGATATAGAAGGCAATGTCTAAATAATGTTTTTGAAGTCTTTGTTTTACAGATTTTAAGCAGTCATATCTAAGTTTAATTCATCTGATTTATCTCCTAATTTAAGTTATCGTCTTGTCGATTTTTTTATCTAGATTTGGACGATTTTCTTTCTCATGTTTAGAGATCAACCCATGTCTTTTAAATACTACCTTCTAAATTCTTAAATACTAATATTATATACGTACTTATAATAACGACATACTATAATCATAATATATAATTTTACAATTAAAATTAATCATCAATCTACCTTTACCTAAACATCGCTGAAGTATACTCCTTCATTACAAAATATGTGAGCCCTAATTCTGTAACCTCCAAGTCCTGTTGTCAGGCGCGTTACAAGTCAAAGTAAAATGAAATATTCATACAGAATCCCCCAAATATTTCGAATCTCAACAATATTCAGTTCAGGTTCAGCTGTTAAATATTTATGTGTTCGATTCTTTGAACGGCGGTTCTTATAATGGGCTAATGGTACAAGGTCAGTCTAGACATTTTTTAGGATTTGAACTGATTTATTGGTTAGGATGTGTGACTTTTCCTTAAATTATGATTAAGGTCAAATGAGGTCTTGCTTGGTACTCCTTTATGAAATGTAGGGGAAGACAGGGATAGGTGGACTGCTGGACCTTTCATTATCCCGTGAAATTAAATAATCTGTCAAAGTCATACGAAATATTTTCTAGTTGATTTCTTCTAAGCATTTTCTTCATGACCTGCTAAAGTTATCATATCTTTAAAGATTTTCTTTAAATATTTTTTGTAGGTCACTTAAGGTTCTAGTCAAACTTCTAATGAAAGGCTAAACCTACTTTATCAAAAGAAATTGATGAATTAAAACTACAATCGCACCGCAATCATTTCATTTTGTACTATCTAAATAGGCCATCAACATTATCTAAGAATTAAAATCTATACAATTTTTGGAAGGGACTTTTTTAAAGAACCTACCCCTCTTTTGAATTAGAACGGCCAAGGATAATTTTTATCAAGATCTTTCTGAATTTATTTCTGCTAATAGCTGTACCCAGCGGTTTCACCCGTGTAAGTAATTCTGCTATTTGGAACGAAGACAAATTCAAGAAATCGAGTCATAAAATCGGTGTCCAGTTATAAATGGGGTTACCAACCCAACATTGTTTTATATATTTAAAATAAACCGAATAATAATATGCTATGACATGGTACCTACTTATTACAAGAACAGTTTTAAGTAAATCCAATCAAGTGACGACATCCGTGGTCGAGTGGGGTACGCACCGGTTTTCAAGGTGTTATTAGCTCTGAGGTCCCGGGTTCGATCCCCGGACGGGCCAATGTAGAAACCCACTTTTCTACATTTTCCCGGGTCTGGGTGTTTATGGTACCTTCGTTGTATCTGAATTCCATCACACAAGTGCTTTAGCAACTTACTTTGGGTTCAGAGCAATGTATGTGATGTTGTCCACATTTATTATTATTTATTTAAAGTACTTTCAAGTACTTTCTGTTTGATTTGTCCTAATCTTAAAATCAACAAGTAACCATATTATGACCATCGATTTATGATAACAGAATGATCTTCCAAAGCGTAAAATGTTAAACAAAGTTCAACAGCCCAAATGGCTAAATATAAAGGCATGGTAGACCGTCACCGTCCCCGTTCGATCGCGCAAAAAACTGCGCAGACGCAGCCAGCGACGAAATCTATGGGCCGTGTAAACATTACGTATTTGTAAATTGATCTGGATATGTGTATCATCTTGATCAATATAGCAGGTTAGTGTCTAAAAATAGTAAAAATTGCTTCCAGTACTGCTACTATTCGGCTTTTTTTTTTTACTTATTCTGTGTTGAAGTTCTTGAAGTTTCTTATCAATGTAATGTATTGTTTTTTTTTTTATATTTGTTTGTACCCCTTTCTTATGGAAGGTCAGTCCTCATGGTTCTAGGGGTTGTATAAGCATTTTTTTTTCAATACATTAGGAGACTAAATACAGTGGTGAGCATATTTTCTGTATTTATTTGGACAGTATATTTTTCTTTGCCATCTAGGCAAAAAGAGAGTTGGAGCTTAGTATTAAATAACTATTAAGCATAACATATTATTTATTTTCATGTTGCGTACACCTGCACTTTTAAAGAGTTTTGCGCCTCAAAAAATCTGTCATAAACAAAATTCTGTCCTCGTGCAAAAATCAGGTGGGTTATATATAGCTATACACCTATTGTTTCTTTATATACACAGGCCATCAAGTTTGCCTAATACGTTAATTAATTAGTTACAACACACATTGGTTAGGTAACCACTCCAGAAAATTACTGGACTGAATACGTTGTGTATGATTTTTTGACTAAACTGAGACATTTGTTACATTTGAACTCCACATTATTATATTTCAAAACTTGAATTTCCAATAGTATGTTGAAAGGAAACTTTAGCTAGCAAAAAATCTAATTGAGTCTCGAATTCTTGTTCTTTGAGATCTTTTCAGCCGTTTTTGTAAAAAAAAAAACATAGTAAATAGACACTCGATTTATTTCCCATTTAATCAATATACTTTAATAAACCCACGTGACAATAGATAAATCAGCATAAATCTATTATTATAACAGCAGATTACAGATCGTGTCACCGTGGGCCCAGCTCGACGTCACGTTTACCATAAGTCGTGACGATTAACTGCTTTTCTTACACCTATAATACAACTCCTTGTAATGACGTGTGACTCGAAATGTGTTTTATATGAAGGATACATTTGTACAGCATGGTTAGGGATTACAAGGAACAAAGAAAAATGGGCTTAATTCTTTTATAAAAATATGCTGGAGACGACAACAAGCTTCCTTAATTTGTATCAGTCGAAAATAGAGAAAGGTTTATTGATAGATTCTTCTAACCAAAACCAGGAGATTGATTTAAAAACTTTACATTTTTACTTTCTACAAAATAGAGTAACATTTTATTTAGGTGACCGGCGGACAGAAGATATTCCGTCAATTCCCTGACGGCGCTTCCAAGCACATAGAAACATTTACAAAAAAAAGAACAAGCTCGCAAAGACAGTGAATTTGCAAAAAAAAAGTGCCGCACTCCCCAACCAGAGTTGAAAAAACAAATGTTCCACATTCAAACCGCCAAAAATACCAAGAAGTTTGTATACCAATTAATTGACGTCAATCAAAGTATGGTCACCCTGGTTAGTTAACACAGTGGTGTGACGTCACTTGTGCGCGTGTAACCTAGATAGAGACCATAGAGCGATGATAGTCTAGAATATCAACTGAAATAACTGTCACAAGCGAGATGAATATATGAATAAATTAAAAATTATACGAATCATGTTAATATTCCTTCCTGGAAATACTGGTTGGATTAATGGAATATTTAGTAACATAACGTTATTTAATACAATATTATCTAAGTGGGATAGTGAAAGCGAAATAACAAAATTAATATTAAATTAAAATATGGAAAAAAAATGTTTAAATTGAATAAAATGGGTTATCGCTACATACATGCTTTTAATAAAAATAGGCTTTTTAATTATTGTTATTAAATCATGTAAGTATTATTTTAAAAACTATCATTACTGAGAGTTGTAGAGCCATTCTGCATTAAATGTTTCGTTTTAGAATTTCTGATTTATTCTGGCAGCGCAGGTTATGTCAATATATTTTCTAGTCTTTGGTGAAGTGTTTGAAATTCGAATTTGATGAACGTTCTCTCGATCGTTCAAGTAGAGTCACGCATTAGTGAGTTCTTAAAAAAATCTAGAGCTGGGCTTTCCACTGTGTACAACACTACAACCGTACGATTCGTGGAATCGCAAATAGCCACGAACTGTAGTGGCAATTCTTTTTTTTATCACGAAGGCGAAACTATCAAAATGTAGTATTGATTATTAAAATCAAAATTCTTGTGCCTTTTCACGTTTCATGACTTCTGTAGGTCAATCACATTGCTACTGCCTTGGAAAAGCAATGAGAAAATATGGGTGTTTGAAACAATACCACTTGCTGATTAATAATGGTGATACAAGTAATTACTAATAAATGATACTAAATGTGTTTCTAATTAATTGTGATAAAAACAATAGAAAATATTAAAATAGCATCCGTTCTTTTCTATCATAAAACTACAGTAAAATTCATTAACACAATGTCATTGCCGTAGAGAAAGGACATTGCCCATTTTATTAGGAGGTTTAGGCCCCCATAAAAGATTGTCGTGTCACGGTGATTTTCATTTTGTTTTGTAGATAAATACATTTCCTTTCATATTATGCAAACGATTTCCATTTATTCACCCTGGTTCAAGAGGAATCTTTTTTTTAGGTTGCTGAATTTGAGGTTATAAAAGTTAAATTCTTCAAGGTTTATCAACTTCTAAATAGATATTTGTTTAATATTTGAATTGATATTGTGGTTAATGCTAATGGTTTCCACCTTTACAGACATTTTCATGTTAATAAAAATCTCCACCACCAAGTGAATGGGGTCATCGAATCAAAGTGCCATCCCATGGGGGTGGTTATGTTAAAATGCATTTTAACTAATCCTAATACACAGGTTTATTAAAACAACAATTTACGCACCGGCGAGAGAGTGGTCGGTTTGTCCGATATCGACCCGGTGTAGACATTTTCTCGTTAAAACTAGAGTCAATTCGCACACTTAACAACAAAACAAAAGTCCGATATCTCACAACAAAACCACTTGAGGAACGTAAATGCTCAACTCGATTCCAATAACACGTAATGTAACAGAAGTAAATACGGAGGACTATAATACAATATATACGAATAACCGGCTAATTATTTGACAGATAAATCTACCCTACTTTTTAGTTTATTTTTCTTTGTATGTAAAAGTACAAATGTGCGAATGTAGGTATTGAGATTCAATTAAATAAACATTATTTACGTTTTTCAATGCTAGCGTAAAACAAATGCTAATAAAAAACACATATTCATAAAAAAATAAGATATGAATTTTACATATCATAAAGTATAGACACGGCGCCACAAAGTGGGCCTGTCCGTGGGCAATCTCCTTTAAAAAAAGTTTTACTTTTAAATATTACTTTTCAAAAATCGAACGTAAGTATATCCGCGCCATTTCGCATTTTCGCGGCCATTGTCTGTCTAGTAACACATTGTTTTATGATGGTCGCTCGCATCATTGGCTAGAGTCGTTGATCTCTAGTAAACAATCATACTAGGCTATACCGTTTGTTTATTCAAATTAATGAATGATGAATGTGTTAATTATATGTATGTATTTAAGTACTTATGGACTATTGATGTATTCTAGTAAAGTTTAATTACATTGATAAGCAGAATAAATGTACCTAATGGCTAATGTAAAAACAATTGTGTTTTCCATAGAGTCACTTTTTTTAATCCCGCTTTTTTTTTAAATGCCAAGATAAATGATTATATTTTATTTACAATAGTATGGTGAAACCACTTTTCTCTCTATTTCTCAAATTACATTGACCAACTAGTTTGTATTTTGGCAAATTCGTCCCTGCTTCAGTCTGAGAAAGCAGACCTCCGTCCATATACTTACTTTTTCTTTGATCCTTATAAACCAACTTTTTACACATTACTATTTTACATATAGGTAGCTACGAAGCTTCTGTTTACTGACCTACGTTACACGATAGCTGCAAAATACAAACATAACAACAACATATTAATCGGTTCCAATACGCACAAGTTTGACTCATACAGCCTATCTCACACGAATAAAATGTTGCACAATTAAAATCAAAACTGATAATAATTTTGATTTAAGATCTTCAACAAAACCGTATCTTATAAAGCCGTTCAAAAACAATAATATTAACTTCACTGCACATTGTCCATTGTCCTGGGTACCATCCAGCATTAACAGATCTCAGTTACTGCATTCTTTGATGGAAATTAAGCATCGAGGAAGGTCGCGTATTACTGGTGAATTAAGTAAAGAGGTTATTTATATTGTAAGACTTTGCTTTAATAATACTGATTCCAATTTTCATTTTAATCTTCATTTAAAGATCACTGGCCGTAGACAGACGTCACTGGCCATATAGCCGAAGATCTCTATCCCTTGGTCACAAATACCATACGCATTTATTTCTAGGCTAAAGATTATACTGATTGGTATTTCCTATTTCAAAGAGTACCTATATTCAAAGGTTGTGTATACAAACAAGAAGGAAGCAGGAGAATCCTTGGATCCTAAAGAAACTTTATGTATTGGTATTGGTTGATACATCTTCACATTCAAACATCAGAACTGTTGGCATTGTAAATGAGTAAAATATTATCGATTTATAATAATAATATTCCGGGACAACTCACACACGGCTATCTGATCCCAAGCTAAGCAGAGCTTGTGTTATGGTAACCAGACAGCTGATAAACATACTTATATATTTCTAAATACATACATATTATAGATAAATTACAACCAGACGCAGAACAAATGATCGTGCTCACCACACAAAGATTTGTCCTGGGTGGGAATCGATCCCACGACCTCCGGTATAGCAGTCAGGGTCACTAACCACTAGACCAACAGGCCTGTGCTATATTTGATCGAAGCGCAAAGGCTACTTTTTGATACCAAGTGGGTGAGAGCCTTAAAATTATTTAATCTGGTATTATTCCTAATTATATATCTACTGTTAAGAACACCTAAACAAGCTGGGTTTTTCTGATTAATAACTCCCGGTATAAACGCATAGCCTGGAATTGCATTTGATTAATGGCAATAACTTCACTCCCCTATTATTTGTAAGTTATTACCGTTGCTTTACCAATAGTGCGTGCTGTGCTTGCCATTGCCTCCCATTAGAAAAAAAAAATGCGTTTACATTAAAATTTTGATTTTTATACTTTAAGATGATGATGGTTTTTAAAATTAACTTACAGAGAATGAAAGTAAAAGGGCCTGAAGTAATAATGAATCCAATAAGACTAGATTATAAATAGCTATCTAATTTAACTGCCTACCACGTCCTAATACAGGAACTTGAAAAACGTAGACAGAATAACAATTCTCATAGACAAAGGTGAAAAAAAAATACTCCGATTTTTAAGTTAAGAACGCCAAGTTTAAAAGCTTTGGCTTGGACCGCATTCCCTATGACTCAAGCAAAGTCAGGCGACTTGTATGACTCATTTCCGAGGCGAATTCCTTGTGACGTCACGGGGTGCGCTCGCGCCGACACATCGCTATTTTAAACTACATTCCTTATTTGAATTAAGCGCTACAATTGGCCAGTCAAGTGCGAAAAAGGACACGTACTTATTAAAGAGGTTTATTATTGTTTGTTTATTATTAGCAGTGAATCAGGAGTTGTGGTTTTAAGTTGTATTATAGTATTAAGTATCCAATTTGTTTCTTTTAGGATGTTTTAATTTATTTTATAGTATTTTTATTGTGTAATCCAGTGTCGCAAGAATATTTTAGAAAGTTGAGTCAATATCCAAACGCTCAGTTGGTCGCGTTAGAATATAAAAAAAATACTATAAAATTCACACGTTGCTCATAATTTCGATATTTAAAGGAATTCATTTCGTACAAAACTGAAATAACTATAAAGTTTTTGTTTTATTTTTCGAAATGTTTCTAGTAGGTAGATATTTTTTCTTTATATCTCCTCATTTTTTTTAAACAGATTCTATAATTATATCAGCTTTTAATGTCTGTAAATTATTGACCTATTTACTGAAAACTATTTTCCTTTCCGAGATATTCACTCTAGTGCAACAGTTCCGCGCTTTTTACCCAACTTCACGTGAAGGTGGGTTATGTTTTTCTATTATATATATAAACAAATACCGCAGATAGTAAATAACACGTTAAACTTAAGCTTTCTTTTGTGTGAGTGATGTGCTATATTACTATTATAAGGAGGCATACACACTGCGTGTTGTGGAAATTAAAAGATAATTATTTAGAAACAGCAAAAATAAAAAAAGTTTCTTAAAAAGTATTCAAGGAATGCTCGAATGGTATGTTTTTCCTACATTTAATTTAACATAAGTTGTTGTCTTTGTCGTGTAGTCATTTAAATTAAATTACAAACATTAAGTATAAAGTGAACCAAAAAAATAAAGAAGTGAAGTTAAAAATAAAAATAATGTTCCATTACGTTTTCCGTAAACCTAGGAGAACTTTAAAATAGGAGAAAAATAGGAGAAAGTAACAGCAAAAACAATATTTATTGCACTAGCAAGTGCAGCTAACCAAGAAAACATAGTTCCTGACAATTTCCTTATAATAAGTACCTGCATAGCCCATAAGTGTACCATAAAGAAGACATTCAACCATAGAACAATTAGAGCCGTTCTCCAAGCTCATCGGCGCCTAGAACAGGCAAACAGGCTAGGTTAAGTGTAAATTGGCTGTAAAGCAAATACGTTTGCGTGCCCATCGCACTTTACAGCATTAATTAATAAGAAAAACGCGTCACGGCACTGCAAGCGGCGCGCGCGCACTTTTTGCAACCACATACCCGCCCGGAAACGCACGCGCGGTTGCCAGTTTTTGCTGCAATGCATTAATTTTTAATGCGATCGAGAGCAATGGCCGGTTTGTAAAATGATCTAGCTTTGAGAGATAATTTGAAGGGTGTAAATTCCGTTGATATTATCTATTTTATAGTGGATTACGCGCTGAGAATTTCTTTGAAATACGTAAGATGTGCAGATTTGTGGATATAGCTTTATTTATTGGATTATGCAGGTTCTAAATTACGGGTTATTGGACAAGTTTAACCTATGTAAAAGCTGAACCTATGTAAAAGCCACGGACTTGTCCATGAGGTGGCAACCAGTAAGCTCTAAATATGTCAAAAACATAATAAAAAACATGAACTCAAACAAATCACCGGGTAGCGATCTTTTGCGAATGTCAGATCTTAAAATAATTCAAGACAAAGTGAGCCCTGTGTTAGCTAAACTAATAAACCTAACTGTCAAAAATTACAAATTTCCAAACAAACTTAAAGAGGCAATAGTTCGCCCAATACACAAAAAAGGTGATCGCAAAAATGTTTCAAACTTTAGACCTATATCGATCTTATCTAGTATAGATAAAATTATAGAGAAGTGTATAGTCAACCAATTAAGCAACTATCTCCAAAAAAATAATGTTATTAATGAGTGTCAACACGGTTTTTTAAAAGGGAAAAGTACAAATACATTGCTATCAAAGTTCACAGACGAAATAAACAGTTACCTAAATGATAAAAAATTTGTTATTGCAATATTTTTCGACTATAAAAAAGCATTTGACACTTTGCAGTTCGATACCATCCTAAATGCAATGGAGGAGTGCGGGGTGAGAGAGCCACTGAACCCATGGTTCCGTGACTACCTCACCGCGCGCTCCTACCGAGTGCGAGTGGCAGACGCGCTTAGTGACAGAGTTGAGGTGCGTAGTGGGGTGGCCCAGGGCTCGGGATGTGGACCTATTTGTTACCTTATGCATGTAAACAGCTTGTGCCGTGTACTACAGCATTGTACAGCATACATGTTCGCAGATGACTTGTGCATATTACGCTCCGGAACTAACTTAGAAGATGCTAGCAAGTTAGTTCAACAAGATATAGACGCAGTAGTTAAATGGTCCCACGACAACGGCATTATATTAAACGCTGACAAAACCAAATTATTAATAATTCATTCGCCATATTTACTACCTCAAAGTGAGACTCCACCGTTATTTACCCACGATTATATATGTCACCATAATAACTTACTTGTCTGTCATTGTAAGCCTATTGAAAGAGTTGACTGTGTAACTTACCTTGGAGTGAAAATAGATGATAATTTTTCTTGGTCCCACCACATAGATTATATTTGTTGTAAATTAAGAATATTGATAAGTAAAATGTATCACTTAAGCTTCAAAGTTCCTATTAACGTATTAAGATGTATATACATGTCATTAGTAGATTCCATAATGAGTTATGCCCTTGACAGCTATGGATTAACCTTTAAAACTAACATTGATAAAATAGAAGCTCTTCAAATACGATTTTTAAAACTACTGGTAACACAAAAAACCAAAAACAACTGTAAAGGTGATTATAGGAAACTATTTAAAATAAGTAAAATTTTACCGATCAGTTACAAACATAAATACCTTCTAGCAGTTAACCACCATGGCACCCAAGAGCATAACTTAACTCATGTAATTAACGACCATAATACACGATCTATGGCTGCTGGCAGATTCAGTGTGCCCAGAGTCACTAATTACTTTGGTGACAGATCTCTCAAAAAACGAATACCATATCTACTGAATAGTCTGCCGGCAGACATAAGAAGTGAAACGAACACAAAGTGTTTTAAAAATAAATTAAAAAAATACTATTTAGAAACATATTGTTAATTAAATAATACAAATTTAATTTAAGTTAATTGTTAAATTAGATATAAGTATAAAATTAAATGTAAGTAATGCAGAGACTCAGTGACCCCACAGTCAAACCATTACTACGGTTTTGTGGGGCTTAGTTTATAAGTTTTTCTAAGCAAAATGTAATAATTAAATAAATAAAAAAAAAAAAAAAAAAAGTCGTAATTAGATTTCAGCTTTCAACATAAAGCTAATTAAACAAAATATGATTTAAAAGGGTAACTGTCCCGCTAGTAGACACAATAGTTAAACAATGGAAATGTGACTCACGGGACAGGGAATGGGTTAATTATATCCATTTAAATTTAATATTATTGTAAATATTTTAAGTTTAATTTCTGAAAATAAATATTATTCTATTTAAATTTTTTGCTATGTGGAATATGGAAATATTCTTTTAATAATTAATTAACTTGCTTTATGGCTTTAAATAACGCAAAGGTACGTGAAACTGAAAAGATAGCCTTAGCCTCATGTTTTTTGTAAAGGGTCATTGCCAAAGTGCAGAGCACAAAAACATTGAATGATGACAAATAATCATTGAACATAAACATTTCCATCTTATTTCCGTAACAACTGTATTTCATTAAGATACTTTTGTATCGAGTACTTCACTGGTTTTGATCAAGCCGTACCAATATATCGCTCAATAGAACTTCACCGTTTAGCTGAATCCGGTGAGACTGGCAAGTGGCAGCCAACACCAACATAGTTTAAGAAAAAGTTACTCCGAAGATGATTGCGACCAGAATTGCTAGGAATAAGGTACTTACCTTCTCCTTGTAAGGTACCGTACTTTAGGTTAATTTCCATAAAGTTGTTGTTTGTTATCGAAACCATCTACGCATGTCCCGACACGCTCTCTGGCTGAAGCCTAATCATGCGTGTCAAATACCAGTAAGTGATTATCATTATATGTAATAAATGAGGAGTCAATGTATTGTATCCTAAACATTCTAAGTAAGGAAGGGGTAAGTGGAAGTTAAAAAAAACTCTGAGAGTAAAGATATTAGGTGGAAACTGCCCAGAAATGAATCTAGATACCTAAGTGGGTTTCTGATGGTCAAAAGACATTAAAACGTAAGGGATGGAACTTGCTTATATCAAAGCAGATTCAAAAGCCATAATTTATTAGAAAAGTACACTGACCGCCGAAAGTTTCCCTTACAACAAAAATATAATTATGAATTTATTTTTGGTAGAGCTAAAGATCACTTGATGGTCCTTGCAAGAAAAGTAGGATTGTAAGCTTCTATACTTGATTTTATTTTAAAAGGATAGAATCAGCGAAAAACTCAAATGGCATTCTTATATTATTAATCGGTAATTCTTGGCTTATCTATACTTATAATAAATCTGTAGAAGTGAAAATTCTGTACATTGAAAATACCAAAAAAAAATGGCGGGGGGTGTTACTAGATCGACACCGAACCCAAAAGTGTGAAAAAAAATATTGTCTGTCTGTCTGTCTGTTTGTTCAGGTATCACGCAAAAACTACCGGTTCAATTACGATGAAACTTGGTATAATTATTCTTTATTATCCTGGGCACCACACTGGGTAGTTTTTATCCCGGAAAAGTACAAACAATAAAAACAAACTTAATTTTGCGGTTAAAAACTCATTGATAAGTTTCGTCATCCACGCGAACGAAGTCGCAGGCACGGCTAGTCCCATATAAACACTTGTTTTTTAATAAACCCGTATTCAAGTTAACGGTTGTCTAAGGTTAGTTACAGTTAATTATATCCGCAAATACGAAGATGCTAATTAAATAATATGACAATAACAATAAATTAATTAAAAAACATCAGTTTGCAATGAATTAATTTCACGCTCTTTCTTTTATTGTTTGGCATAACTTTATAATTATTATTTACTAGCTGATCCCCGCGACTTCGTCCGCGTCAATTTCTGTTATAATGACCGCCATTAAGAAGTTTAAAAAAAAAAGTTATTATGTTGATAAAACTCTGTAGCAAATAATTGGCAATAATGCATTAATTTCGACCAAATGATTACCTTAAAAAAGGTTATAGTGAGTCAATCTTAAAAGATAGGCATATACTGTCGCAGACATTTTTTTAGATCATTTAAAGAGGAACAATTCTTTCATACATATATTTTGGGTAACTCGAACCGTTTACGCAGCGCACGCAACGGAAGCTTTCAAGTATGAATATTTTTCCCCGTTTTTGTGACATTTTTCTCTGCTGCTTAGCTCCTATTGGTCGCAGCGTAATGTTATATATCCTAAAACCTTCCTCGATAAATGGACTATCTAACACAAAAAGATTTTTTCAATTCTAACCTGTAGTTCCTGAGATTAGCGCGTTCAACCAAACAAACAAACAAACAAACAAACTCTTCAGCTTTATAATATTAGTATAGATTTGTGGCTAATAGCACATAAAAAGTGGGACGGTTTTGCTCTGATTCCTTGAGATGTGTCTAGGAAGATATATGTACCTATGGCTGAATATAGTGCCGCTTGATTTGCGATACTTGATGTAAAATCGAAGGTCAAACAAGATCTTCGTATGTTACGTCGTCACTTATTCATATGCCCGGTAAATATTTAAAGGACTTAGGTACAGCAGTAAGGCGTTAAAAGTTACTGAAGTGATTTATTTTTGGATTTAAGGGGTTCCTTAGTATTGATCTCACAGAAATCTGAGAATTGAAACTTTAGGAACAGCTTTTAATTTTAAGGATAAGTGTGTAATTTTTTATCTACTTATTTATTCTTATCCTGTTAGCGTACACTAGAATATTGTGCCAGTTAAAGATCGATATATACTTACATTGATTAATGTTATCAATTCAATACTTCTATATTTAATCTGTTATTTATTCTAAAAGACACATTTATTATTGTTTTCGTTCAGATCTTATTGCATGTGGGTGTGTAGATGGCAAACCAAAATATTATTATTAGAATCTATGATTTGGTAGTGCAAAGGATTCGCATCATGTTTTTTTTTGTATAGCGTTCCTCTTGGCTTGATAACAGAATACAATATTTTAACATAATTTAACTCTAAATGTAAATGGTTTTATCAACTTTTAAGACTGGGTTGTTGACAACATTACATTCAAGGACAAAGGCGGGGGCCTACTAAGGCAGTTATTTTTTCCTATCGTTTTTTCTCAGGATATAGTTTGAATTAAATTAAGTTATTTATCCAAACTGCCTCGTTGGCCTAGTGGTGCTAAGCGCGACTGCTACGCTAGAGGTCTTGGGTTCGATTCCCAAGTCGACCAAGGTGTTATTGGGTTTTTCTATAAAATTCTCAGTAGCAGGTCGGAGTTTGGATTTGTGCCCGGTTAATGGCAATAGGCTCGCCCCCTATTACATGGGACCTAAAAACATACCGGCGAACTGTGGGTGTACATTGGTACACCTCTGCCTAACCCTTCGGGGATACAGGCGTGATTGTATGTATATTATGTTATTTATCCAAGACTAACTAAAACTTAATATTCATCAAAATTATCATAAATTTTTAATTTAAGTGCAATAATAATGTGATTACCTATTTTATTTATGGTAACTGATGGAAATCTTACAAAAATCATCAATTACCATAAACATTGACTCAATTTTCCGCCTTTTTTTCTCTATGACGTATTTTTAAAAAGTAAATGGATCAAACGTGACTGTACTAAACATCTGCCTTCGATTTAAAACTACGCAGAAGAGGTTTTATTGAAAAATTGTCGCTTACAGCGGATCAGTACTGCGTAGGTGCATCGTTTGCTATGGGTAGGCATTTATCTTGCAAGGGTCACGGGTACAGAGTCGTCGAACCGCTGACATTGAGCCCGCAAGGTGCCCTAAACATTAATTTATCTCGGCACGCATTAACTCGCGAGCGAATCGAGAGAATCTTTTTTAGAAATTCTTATAATCGATTGCTATTCAATGAAAGTTGTAAGACGAAATTTTATTCAGGTATTATAAAATGAATAGGTACAACTTTTATTTAAACGAAAAAGATGAATTAGAAAGAAGTTATTGCTAAATTAGTTTCCAATAAAAAAAACAAGGCAGGTTCTTAATTACTTTATGTATCTAGTAACTTTTTTATATGTATCTAAATGACAAAGTAAAAACAAATGACGATCAACAAAGCGAAAAAAATGAAAGAAAAACATTTGAACATGCTACCTACTTCGTGCGTTTTACGCTACTGTTCTGTGTAATAAATGAAAATAATGTAGCTGTGCAAAGCTATTCTGAAAGCATCGCAATCGTTACTTTTTTAATCATTGGCTCTAGGGTACCTGGATTGTTGCTAGAAATTAAAAACATTTGTTGTGGTTTTTTATACACTTTTAATGTGAAGTGGTACTTGTTTTTTTAGGCTATGTAAGTAGATATCTATTAGACATGTATTCCTTTTCTTTTATTTTTAATAAATTGATTGAAAGTTTTTAATTATAACTCTACCCATGTTTTGCTACGAAATTAGAACATTGTGATCGCATTCAGCCAAAAAATATCATGAAAAAAGTTGTAGAGATATTTAGATTATTTTTATTGTGATGCAAACACCATTGTTGGTGATTTTGGAACGATGATCGTATCAGATGATTTAATGTGCCTTGTTTACAATGGACACAATAAGACATGTTCCCCAAAGTTCAACGTTTGCCCGACTGACCTACCGAATACCTACGTCATAATAGGCAGGGGTAGAGACCTTTTGGTTTCCATAAAGTCTCATACGCAGTCGACAACATATTAAAATCTAGGCTGGAAATAAAAGAATATTTAAAAACAAGTTTACTCATTTCGAATTCCTTTTTCAAATTCCTTATTAATATCACCTGGCAACCCAGGATAGTTAGCGATCGGGCGGCGGACGGATAGCGCGCGCCACTAATTGCGATCATACCAAGCTCCATAATGCATCTGTTGTAATGTGGCGATACTTAACCAGCGTATCGTGAAACACGCGATCGCCTTTTTTCATTGGTGCACCAGAGCGAGTGACGGGTGGAGAAAAACGCGAAATGAGGTTACCCGAGAACGGTACCATACGCGAAAAAAGTTTGGGTCGCCGTCCGCTGGTAGGACTGATAAGTGATAGCTAGGAAGAGGAAGTAACTTAAGTAAGCTTACTAAAGAAATGCTTGAATTTTCCGAAAACATACAACAACAACAGACAACCTAGGAATAGGAAACAACTTTTCTTCAGGAAAAGCCCTTATAGTACCTAAGCTATGCTAAGTAGAGCATTTGACTGATTATAAAACCCTTGATTTTAAACAATAAGACCTTATTTCGAAGCGTATAATAATTGTACTACAATAATCTTACTCTTTACTACTACTTTGTAGGCACTTTAATAATACATAAGAACCTGTTGTGGAGTAAGGTACCTAATAGTCGAGCTCACATTGATAACTTTTATATTCAACAAGTTGCCATGTAAACAGCTCATGCAAAGCGACATTACTACAAGTTACAACTCTTATCTAACTATTTCACAAAACTGGAACTAGAACTCGCAAAAGTAGGACAAGAAATATTTGCATGATGATTTAACAAAATATAACAACAACGCTATTATGATCAATGGAAAATCTCGTCAACTGTTTTCGCTGAAGTGCGTAGTTGTATTTACCGAAAAAAAAAACTTAAAAATATTATCTATCTACGTAAAAAACGTAGGTATCTCAGATACCTACGTTTTTTACGTATATAGATAATATTTAGATACCGTATCTGATTTATTTAAATTCAACGTTCTCGACCTTCCACAATTTATATTATGAAACTGCTGTCAGCAATATGTTATATTCACGGTATTATGTAAAGTACATACTGATACTATAAAAAACTATCTCCAATGCATAATAACTATAATACTATATTTTAGCATCTTTGTAAAGAAAAACTATTAAAAGGATAACTATTTACAAGCTATTTTAAAAGCGTGGATACTTTAGGTACAATTTCTCATTACTAACTAAAGCCATCGGCTTTAATTACACCGTTTAAAGTTCTTCTTACGATACATGTGGGTGGTCACTGGTCAGTGTGGTCACCAACCATTATTATCGGGGTTTTCATTTTGTTGTTTTTCCGCCATTTGGCTGCATACAGAAAGGTTCATCGTTATTTGTTAGCTACCTATTACTCCCTAATATTCATTTATTTTTCATATAAGTGGATCTCATTATCATGTTATCTATCTAATTTGCCTAATGAAATACCTACTTGCATACTAAAGTATATAAATACGGTACGATTCCTATTGAATATGCAAAAGTGTACAAAAAAATAGCAACTTTTGAACAACAATTTAACGCTTACTATAGCAGTACGCACGCAGTACGCAGTAGCACTGCTACATTCTGCCTGGTCATATCGCAGAATGTCATTGATCCATAATTAAATTGCAATTCCAGACTAAAGAATGTGTGTAAAGTAGGATTTGATTCATAACATAATCTCCGCCATATAAACGTCCAGCTGTTTGTGATAAATAACGGCTACAATTTCATTTCTCTACGCTAATGCCATCTGTTAGGATTATTTAGAACTAAAAGAACTGTATTCAAGTTTTACTAATATTTATGTTGAAACGTTGTATTAAAAGTGTTCTTGAAAATGATACACCTGTCTGTTACATAAAAACATGATATTAAGCATAAATAAAGTCAATTTCACGTTTTGTGTTATAAATTAAATCAAACTATTTGTGTGTATCCGAGCGATTTGTATCGAATGTCAACGTCAAATATTATTTGACGTTGACAATATTTTGACAGTGACACACAAGCAACTGCAAGGTTTTGTATTTTCATCATAGAACAAAAACAGCTATTTTGAAGATAGTTTTTACGTAAGGTAGTCTAATTAATGCAATTTCAATTTAGAAGTAGACATCACTGTCATATAAGTTAGTGAACATGAGTCTTAAAAGCTTGATTTCAGCGATAATTCTCTATTTATGGTGAGTTTTTCAAACGTACCTAATATAAACATGTAAACATTATTGTAGGATTGTCGTAAAATTGAGTTTGTTTCAGCTTTGATTATGCGCATCAGCGAGAAAGTTACGAACATGGATTTAACAGAGAGATTTCTGCTGTGGATAAGGAGTGGGATTTCTTGATATTTACTCAAAACTGGCCAGGATCTGTATGTAAAGTTTGGACTCATAAAAAACCTAGTCACCACTGCGTTTACCCTAATAAGAAGGACTCGTGGACTGTTCACGGCATCTGGCCAACGAAGGCTGGAACCAAGGGACCTTTCAGTTGCAACAATACCTGGTTATTTGACCCTGAAGAAGTCAGGCCTATCGAAACTGAATTGGAGCAAGCCTGGACTAATGTAGAGAAAGGTAGGTAATGCTTTTTTAAATAAACCATAATATAGGTTCTTATTAAAATTAAAACTAGCAAGTGTACTTTTTAATTTAACATGATTAAAAATAAAGCAAAACATGTGGGTATGTTGAAATAAAACAGTGGCTAGGAATTTTCGTATAATATATTGTTTCATCATAATATGTTATGACACTGTTGGTATTAAAATGAAAGACTAAAAAATGATTTCAGAATACATATTTCAATTTGTATATTGTGTCTGGCTGACTTTTACCTAGGTCAAAGAATAGGATCTGCAATTCAACATGACAATGCTGCCAGCCTTGGGCATACTCCCAGTTGACAATGTTGTAGATGATTTTATTGATGTTTTATTTCATTTCTAGGTAACTTTGGTTTTTTTTTCTAGTGTACATCTACTTAAGTTTATATATTATTTTAAATAACATTATTATTGTAATAATTTCCAAAATAAATAAATAAAGAATATCAATTCCAGAAACTACACTCTACAACCTATGGGCCCACGAATGGAACAAACATGGTACTTGTGCTGCAATGATAGAACCATTTAACAGCCAGATAAAATACTTCACCAAAGGCATTGATTTCCTCACCCAATTCCATATGACAGACTTGCTCAATGCTGCCAACATCATCCCATCAGATGTCAAGGAAACAAACGCAGAGGACATAAATAATGCTGTGGTATCTAAACTTGGTAAGCGGCCAGTCATTGTATGTGAATTTGAAGATGGAATACAGTATTTACTTGAACTACGTATATGCTTTGATAAGCAACTGAATCTGATGGAATGTCTTGGTGAAAAGGAGGTAAACGGTTTGCTTACAACCTGTAACGTTTCTAAAGGTATTATGTATCCAACACAGTCACCACCTCCTAAGAGATACTTGGTACAGTTGCACAAGTTTGTCAATTGGCTGCAATGGTTTACCCTCTAAAAAGTAAATGAAGGAGTATTTTCTGTAACCATGTTATTGTGACATATATGTTACGTAAAAAAAATATGTCAAACAATTTTTTTTTTCCTTAAAAAAGTATGTGCTACCTCTCAGTACTATTTTCGATAGTTTTCGTTTCTTAACACTTCAGTTTCAAACTGATTTTTTTTGGGTTTCTTTTATGCTATGAAGAACTTTAACATAGTTCAGTAGTGCAATAAGTTTTCAATTCAGTTTTAGGTAGAAAATATGAGTTGTGTATGTCTTTTCTTATTAAATAGCCATGTTAGGCCAGTAGTTTGTAAGTAGTTTGATTATTTTTTATCTTTAATACATCAGGTTGTTTTAAAATTCTTAAACGTAACTATTTGATAATATCTAAACTAGGTTCTCCAATGCATTATAAGACTCTTTAATTTTCTCAATCTTAATGCTTAATAAAGTCCATACATAATATTTAAAAGCCCTATCGAATATATTTTCATCGAACTTCTATGACCACATTAACATTGATCTAGAAAATGATTGCAAAAATCAACCTGGATATTAGAATACATACCTTGCTCTTAATGTGCCAATATAAACCTGTATAATGTGACATTATTTTTTGATATACTCTTTTATCTGCTTATTACATAAAAGGAGTTATATCAAATATAAAAAAGGTAAATTTCACAATGATCACCATAAGTATTACAGGTCAATTGAAAATAATATTATTATTTTGTAAGTTTTATTAAACTTCGGAAAATACTGGTTAAGTTTACCTATTACATTGTTAGATACGTAATTACTTACTTGATATTTTTATATTAGCTGTTAAGCAGATATATATTTTAGTAAGTGTACCAAGTACCTTCGTGAATACAAATACCTATTTATTGCAAGATTCCTATCTTAATATATATAAATCTCGTGTCACAATGTTTGTCCTCAATGGACTCCTAAACCACTTAACCGATTATAATAAAATTCGCACACCATGTGCAGTTCGATCCAACTTGAGAGATAGGATAGTTTAAATCTCAAATTATAGTCGCAATTTTAATTTATTGCTAATTATTTGTCTGTTATTATATACAAAGGCACCGGGAACGGGACCTAGGTATTCACGCGGGTGAAACCGCGGGACACAGCTTAATATTATAGATTCTATATTGTCAAATTAGATTCTGATATTCTATATTTTTAGACAACTTTTATATATAATTAACAAGTTAGGAATGTAAGTTACTTAATAGATTTTGAGATTCATATTAAACACTAGAAAACACTAGGTAGGTACTAAAATAAAATTTTGATCATCGAAGAGATTAAAATATGTAACACATATTTTCCGAAATTCAACTTTATATGAAAGTGATTAAGTGTGATTTTACGTTAGACTTCGACATTTGACAAATAACGGATTTTTGTGATGTGCAAGCAGCCTTAAGAAATCCGTCCAAAACCGTTTTTAAATCCCAAGATTGCCAAGAAAAAAATATAATTATAATAAGCCTATTTATAGTAATACTTCGCAGTTAGTGAATTCATAGACAATAGTTAGCTTAATATATGTGCAAAGAATAAAACATTGCCAAAATGGGGTAGCAAGAGGTCTATATCGTAATTTCGCTTATATAATTCCTACTTAAAAGGGATTACAATAAACGAAACATGATAAAAAATACCACCCTTTTTTCGGATTCATTCTGGGGCCCGAGTCTGCTATTTACACTCCGTGTCAGTGTGCTCATAGTTGGCTCATAGTGGGACGATTTTACGTAAATCTAATCTATGTAAAATCTTCCCACTATGAGCCAACTATGAGCACACTGACACGGAGTGTAAATAGCAGACTCGGGCCCCTGGTCTATTTTCTGTTCTACACTTACCTAAAATATTCATGTTCTACCGTAACTATCTAATTTTCTATTAATTAGTTATCTAAGGCATTTCTTATCTAAAATCCTTTGGTATGTGTTCATTTTTACACGTGTAGTTGTGTACTTAAATATTAGTCAGTGTGAATAACTAACATTCTATATTAAATACTTTTTAGGTTTTATTGTTTAATGACCGTTAGTTTTAGAGCCAGAACAACTCGCCTTGCTTTTTCTTAAGGCACTATTATTTACTAAATAGCCTGTAACCATCCTCAAGAATATAATAAAATAGTGATTATAATTATCTTTCTAAGAACAAAATATAGGATCGTTAAAACGAAAGTTTAGTTTCTGCTACTTTTTGAATGTAAAATGATGTCAACTAGTCAATAGCGACAATATCAACCATCTTGCAGTAAAAAAGACATTGCCAATACCCAGAAAGTTTGGTTTTATATTTTTTAACAAGCAGATAATTTAGAAATCCAAAAACACGATTACCCTCCCAAAAAGTTGAAAATTAATCTATTTTTAAAATTGCCACCATCCTTGGAATCATGTTGGAATCTAACTATACCCAAAAATCCAATTTTTAGTAGTACCTATACAGAAACTTGCTTGCATACATAGATTAATACTAAGCACAAAATACTTTATATAGGTACCTTCTCCTGTGTACACAACTGCCTACAGTTGTGTAAAAACCTATCTTGTAGGTACTTATTTTTGATATTAAAAATCTCAAATTAAATCTATTTAACTATGTGATAAAATAAATGTTTCTTTTATGCGGTTATCTAGCAACAACAAGTGCACCAGTTAATTATTTAAAGGCTATCAGAAAGACGTAAATTAAAATTACACAAGACTTCTAGCTCTACTAATGTGTTATATTTTCTTTTATTTTTCAATTTTGTGTTTCTTTCACACGGAAATAAATTATTTTTTAATTATTTACTTTTTTTATTCTCCTTTCCATTATGTCTACTTTAGAACAGCTCCCTCTTGGCCTAACAAATATTGTTCTATAGTATTGTCCTTGAAATAAACTATGATGTCGTATTGTTGATTGCCTTTTTCATCATTCTATGGGATAAATACTCGGTTTCTAAATATAAAGATCAACTGATATTGGTGTTACTTAAGAAGAATAAACAAAGAATATAAATATCAAAATATACAAAAAAAAAAATATATTGTGAATTTGTGTGTTTTAATATGCATTGCATCTCATTCATAAGTGAAAGAAATTTCGTGTATTACCTACCCACTAATAAATTTTAATAACGAATAATTTCAAATTTCAGTCACATGAAAGATTACTGCACAAAGTACCTATTTGTCGTACGGAAATATAAGCAGCATCGCCTGAATATTACTGTCAGCAATACTTTATGAACATACTAATGTATCTGTATATTGTTAAATTTGTTTAGCAAACAACAATAACTACAAAAGTAATTGTATCCTGTAATAAGGAACTTAACGTGACACTAACGTCTTTTTAAACACAAAGTAAATCTTCCTCCCTTCAGTATTTCTTGTCTTTATATACCTACCTAATGCTTTGCGTACGTCCATTAGTAGCGAATCTCTGTATGGTAACTACTATAAATTATTCGCTTTGTAAAAAGTTTTGTTTATTTGTGAATTAGTTAACCCAAGTTTTTGACACTAGTTAAATGAAGTGGCTTAGCAAGTGTCTCAGAAATCCAATAGGACCCTGGACATACGATTTTTACTAAAAGTTAATAAAATAAACAGGACGTAAAGTAATTATTTGCATTCTACACCGATAGCGGCCTATAAGAGGAAAAGCACCGACATTAGACAGAGATCTGTGGATGGGGATGGCCAAAAACGTCGAGCATGGTGTGCGCTGATAGAACAACAACTTCATGTAAGTAGTTGTCCCAAAGTTATAATGTATTTACACCTTGTTAACTACACATGTTTTCACAAATAGATAATAATTATTATTATTAATGATACATAAAGGAAGAAGAATGAGAAGCAAATGTGAAGGGACTTAATTTATGTCTTGCGCAGACGGCCTTCATTGGGGTCGACTGAAGTATTTAATAAAAATGGCTGTAAATCAGAAGAGAACATAAAACAATCAAGGTTTTCTTCTTCAATATTATATGGATACATCGATCTATTGTATATAAGTAGGTAGATTACCTTTTTAACGGTCACTCCGTTTTAAGCGGCACTCGACAAAACAGCCATTTACGATAATAGTTTTAAGTCATTTATTGTGTAAAACATATTATTTCCATTAGGTACAAACAATATGCGGAGTCTCAAGAGTAATATTTTAGTTTTCGCGTTAGCTTTGAGGTAAGATTTTTAAAGTGTCATCCTTTAGGGTCGTAGTTAGTACCTAAGTACCCACCCACCGTAGGTATTAAAAAACTAAGATTTAATAAAAATAATCTAGTTCAAATCCGACTCGTCTTCAACTGACGTTTAAGATGATGATCGATGTTTAAAAAGTTGTAGTTTACCTACCATTGTTGTTGTATACCATTAGATATATGGGCATATTCTACATTGTTTAGGTACCTGGGTTATATCACCCGGGTGCACAAAGTGGCGTTTTGTTCTTCTACTAATTATTTCATTAACTTATTTCGAAAACAAAATAAGTGTAATTTGATCACCTTGGAATTAAATTACCCAAGTTAGCAAACATATTATATGATTTCTATTATCATTTTATATTTCAGTTTGAATTCAGCTTCTCAGTCTAAAATAGAAGAAAAAACTGATTGGGACATCCTCATATTTGCCCAACAATGGCCTGGAACGATGTGCAAATCGTGGAAACAAGACAATTTGACTCACCATTGCAGATTTCCTTCCACAAAAAATAGGTGGTCAGTACATGGTATTTGGCCAGCGAAATTGGGGAACGAAAGTTATCCTTCATTTTGCAACGATACCTTGGTTTTTGATCCGGAACAAATCAAATCAATCGAGCAAGATTTGGAACAAGCTTGGATTAATATTTATATAGGTAATTTGGGCTTCGATTATTTAGAAATTGGCTTTCAGTCTCACCGGATACAGCTGAATACCGTATTTTATATGGAGCCACTTTCACAACGTCACTAGTTAATAGTATAAGTGTTCTATGGGTATCCCTTGAGCAAGATTGGTTGTTGGCGTTATACTGTCACCTAAACATATCTAGAGCTATATAGGTATCTAGTATTGAACCTCGCAATTCGACCTCAATTTTCGAATTCGTCTCACTGTATAAACTGTTCTTATATTCCAGAAACCTCAACCTATGATTTTTGGGCCCACGAATGGGAAAAACATGGAACATGCGGCTTGTCAATAAAAGACCTGAACTCACAGCTCAAATATTTTTCACAAGGGATTTATTGGAACAAGAAATACGACGTATCTTATATGCTCAGTGCTGCTAATATTATGCCTTCGAATGTTAGAGAGTTGAGTTTCGAGGAATTAGGTTTAGCAGTGCAGGTAAATACGTCCAAACAGCCGACATTTCTGTGCTGGTGGGATAACGGGGTGCAATACTTGGAAGAAATCCTCATTTGTTTTGATAAACAACTGAAGATTATAGATTGTCTCGAACTGTTTGATACCTGCGATACTTCTAAGGGTCTCATCTATCCAATTTAGAGATATAAGTACCTATAACTATAAATTAATATATTTATACAAATAAATACATCCATACTGTCTAACCTCGTTGTAATCACATGCTTGAAAAAGAATACTATATACCAGATACTACGCGCGCAGAATGGAATAAATGAACTGTTATGAGTATTAGACATGTATTTTAGCTCATAAAAAAAAACACAACAATACATTGGCATAGTCTTATGAAGTCACAATTTCGTGCATTCTATAATAAAAATAATCCAGCCTATAAACGTCCCACTGCTGGGCACAGGCCTATTCCCATATAGAGAAGGCGCGAGCCTTGATCACCACGCTTGCTCCCTGCGGATTGGCGATTTCAGATCCCAAATTTTGGAATCCAGGTTTCCTCACGATGTTTTTCCTTCACCGTTTGTCAGAAGTGTCTTTGAATAATTAAGAAAGTACATATAACTTTGAAAAAGCCACACTGGTACTTGTCTGGGTTCGAACCTGCAACCTTGTGCACACTTCTATACACATGCACGACATTATTAGCTACTTCTGAACTATGATGAAAATCGTTGTATCAACTTAGTTTTCTTATTAAAAAAAAAAACAAAAAATACGTATGTAACCAATTTTCTTATAGTCTAAAAGACGAAATAAATAGATCTACCCTATTTTCGTTCATCTACACATCTACATTCTGTAATGGTTTTATTTGGCCTTAGTCATCTGCCTAGCCTTTTTCCCAAGCTATGTTGGGGTCGGCTACCAGTCTTACCGGATTCAGCTGAATGCCGTATTTTACATGGAGCGACTGCCTATCTGACCTCCACAACCCATTTTACTGGGAAACACAGTATCCCATAGTAAGACTGGTTGTCAGAATTGACTTAACGACTGCCAAAGATGTACGTATGACAGTCGGGACCTACGGCTTAACGTGCTTTCCGAAACACGGAGGGGTCTCGGTATGTTATAAATGGTCACCCATTCACGGACCAACCGCGGCGAGCGCGGCCTAACCTGTATTATCGGTCAAACTATACGGCTTACACTTAGCCACGAGCCCCCTTAGTGTGGGTTTTAAACTTAATCAAAAAATAAAATATATAAATTACACAACGCAGACTTTATTTCCAACACTTCCACATCTTCAAGTTAATATAATTGAACTATTGTGATTGTATTTCCCGTGCCCAGTAGACATATGAATTAATATCCGACGATAATTTATATTGATTAGATCTATTGCCCCTTCGATACGATGATCACTGCTGAGGGTACCAGACCTGAAATTAAAGATTTGTTTTAATATTTTTCATACATACATACCATCACGCCTGTATCCCCGAAGGGTTAAGCAGAGGAGTACCAATGCTGCAATGTACACCCACAGTTCGCCGGTATGTTTAGGTCCCATGTATAGGGGGCGAGCCTATTGCCACTAACCGCGCACAAATCCAAACTCCGACCTGCTACTGAGAATTTTATAGAAAAACCCAATAACACCTTGGTCAACTTGGGAATCGAACCCAAGACCTCTAGCGTAGCAGTCACGCTTAGAACCACTAGACCCACGAGGCAGTAATATTTTTCACTTATATTTATTTAGTTATTTTTAATAGAATGCATTTTTTTTTCATTTAATACCTAGGCTTAAATTACCTTCTGTGTATTGTTTTTTCGAAGCAAACTGCAAGTTGGCAATTGGCATCCGATACGAAAACTTGTACGTTTTGAGACATTTTCCTATTTTATAATGCACCACCATTTATAAAATCCGCAAACACTACATCAATAACTAGGTACATTTAATTACTTTGAGTACATGACCCATGTTTGTTTTTCTATATGAGAAAAGGAATTTGCCCAGTTGTTATGTCCCATAAACAAGCCAGTATTATTATGTACTATGACAAATAAACAATTATGATGATACCTAATAAGTCCAAAGGTTTGTCGTAGTCTTCCGTGGTGAATATCTTCTTGGGGAATGTGGTCATCATCTTGAAGCTGTCCTGCTGCGCGTACTCGCTCGCGTTCATTTGCAGGTACAGTCTGGAAATAACGTTGCAGGGAATTATTATATAGACCTTAAGAGAATTAGGAAAGATATTATGAAAAGATGATGTGGGCAAAGACCACTTTTAGAGAAGACCCAGCAGGTGCAGGATATTAATAGTCCGTTTATAGTTATTTTATCACAAAATGAAGGTTTAGACATACCTGACGGCAGCTAGCTGTTCCTTAGCGCCGAAGGTGTGTGCGAGCGCCTTGCCGTCGGGCAGCCGCAGCTGTATGCGCGCCTGCTCGTACGCCACCTTGGGCGCGGGCGAGGCCGCGGCCGGCGGGGGCGCGGGCGCCGGGGCCGCGGCCGCCGCCGGCTGGCCCGACGCTGCTAGTCTGTGAGACATGGTGGTTCGTAAGAAGATGGTTATGTAGCATAGTTGGTTTAGTTACACCATTTAAACTCAGGAATGGGTGAATCAATTTTAATGATCATTGATTTGATGGATTTTTATACGGCTCGCAGAATAACTATCAAAACATAAGAAAAGTTTGCATTACCGTGGGGAAACGCGGGAGACAGCTAATTGTAGAGATATCAGTTAAAAATTATAATATTGTTGGGTAGTATAAGCTAAAAAATATATTACAGTCGTAGATACATTCATTCAGTAATTTCTAATCGTATTATTTATTATAGAATTCTTTGCTTGCTATGCTATATTTCTACAAATGTTGTGTAATTTCTCAATACATTTTTCCATTAACTAGCAAGCTGTATTTTTCTTTTTTTATTTCTAATTACTATAATAACAAGTACAAATACCTACACGAAAATAAATAAATTCTCATTTCTTAATGCTAGAAAGAAGTAATAACACAACATAAATAATAAATCATCATAAAATACATAAGATACTGTACAAACTCACTTGCGAGCCTGTTTATCAGCCTCTATCTGTGCGCGCACCCTCTCCCTGGCCTTCTGGTCCTCAATCTTCTCTCTTCGCCGCTGCTCCACTAGTTTCTGCATCTCTTGTTCCTGCAGCCGCTGGCGGGCATCCTGCATCTCCTTCCCAGACTTGATGCGGATACGCTCACGTTCTAGCGCTTCAGCCTACAAGTTCAAAAAAGTAAATTAATAGATTTCAAACACATAAGGGACAACAAGTAAATGCACAAAACTAAGCTACAGTATAACATTACAATAAATTAAATGTATAGACAAAATAATGCAATTACAAATTTAAATATTGATAATTATTTTTAACTTAAAACAAAATAACACAGACAGAGTTGATGATCTCACTTTGATCATAGGTATGTGAGTGTTTTATTGTATGTGTAACCAGTTACATCTGGTTATGAAAATTGATAATAAAGAAGCATGGTGGCTTTTATACAATTCAAATTTTATACAAACTTCAAGGGATGTTTTTTCTTTCTGTTTAACATAAATCTGAGTGAGAATTTTTAAGAAAAATGTAAATAAAGATATGACACTGTCAAAATGACTTAAAATATAAAGTTTGTTACAGATTTAACCTTTTTTGAAGATTAAAGATCTTTTCTGAACAATACTTGTTTTTGGATATTTTTACCTAAATTTCCTATCACCATTGATGTAATTTTAACACCTAGGCAGAATAATTGTTAAACAAAAACGAAATTGCAGCAATATTTAAATAATATTCTGACAAAAACATGAATTTAAATACTTTACAATAGATTAAACATATCTGCAAACATCCTATGATGTTAAAAGATAATTATTTACTTAGTATTCAGTACAAGTCATGGTACTGTAGAAATACTATTTTGTATCTTTTCACAGGTCACAGAATCTCTTTCTTTTATATTGTTTTAAAATTGATGCATACATGTTATCTGTTGTGCATTTCCTCATATGTATGTTTATCTGTCCTTAGTCAGACCTGCTTCCTGACTCATTTGAGTATTAAAAAGTTATGCAATTCTTGAGAAGTGGTTGAAAGTTTACCTTATCCTTTTCCTCTCTTTCTTTTCGTTTCTGTTTCATTCGCTCCTCGAGCAGTAACAGTTGTGCCTTCTTTTCCTCGTCACTCAAGGGTTTCTTCTCTTCAGTCGACTCTGAGAAGCTGCTGTGGTCAGTCTTCGCGGCATGGTACTCCATCTCATCCTGATCTTTGAGCAATTTTCCACATACGTCACATTTAAACGACTTCACTTCTACTTCCTCGCTTGTCTGGTCTGTAGAGGACGTCGACGACTCGGGCACGGGCGCCGCAGGAGTTTCTACGCTTGTAGAAGTAGCAATAGTAGGCGCAGAGTCTATTGCAGGGTCATCAGCGTGTGCCAACAACCATTCCATAGCTGGCTCAACACCCTTGTAGCTCGTAACCGCCAAGGCTTTCTCCCTAAAACCCAAATATCATTGCATGTTTTAGGTTACCGAATCACCGCTTACAAAGTCAAATACAAACAAATTAAATACTCACGCTCGCTCTTTGGAAAATCCCATTTCAATAAGTGTTTGTATTTCGGCCATTTTTAAGTTATTTTATCACTAAACTTATTTGATAAAGTACACCACCAAAATATTCATTGAAATTCATACATTTCATCAGTCATCAGCTGTTTTTTTAAGACCGCGCCACAGATTATAGTTTGCTGCGTTTCGTTATATGCATGTTTTCGTTAATGGGATGCAATTCAAAGTTTTTTTTCAGTATATACAGAGTACGTTGCTTTAAATTAATGATCTTGGTTATCTATTTATCTATAACATTGAGTTAAATAAAATGTAATAATAATATAAATGTTTGCTTTCAGCGTACGGTAACATACATCTTGTTTCAATTTTCAGGTTTCTATCCTATTATTTAATAAATACAGAGGTCTTGCCGGCAGGCGGCCGTACATGGTCTGCGATCTAGTTGGTTGACTTGGCATGATTGTAAATAATACCTACTAAACATTGCGTCTTAACTCTATTTTGATAGGCATCAATTTTGGTGACAACATTGACAGGTTTCATAGCGATTTCCTATTTTCTCTTCGTCTTACCAGAGTTTCAAAATCTTTTCATTTTACTTCAAGTTATTTATATCAACAACGACATACTTTATTAAAATAAAACAAAATGCCTCTAACGTTACAAAAGAAACAGAGCAGACGAAAAAGCATTCAAAACAGTGATCCGGGAAAGATTCTCGATTTGGTTATGAGCCTTACGGATGACTCTTGTGCTGAGTTGCAAATCAAATTGAATACGTATGTATGTAAACAAAGTATTTCTATTCCTATTTACATCACATGTTCATATTACACATAATAATATCTTGTATCTACTGATTTTTCAATTCGGTAATAATGAAACCGGAAGGCTTTTTGCTCCTTTCCTTTTGAACCCGAAGGAACTGCAAATCCTCATAGACTTGGAGAAGCCAGTCTATAACTGTCTAGCTTGCTAGCTAATGCTGCTGGACTGACAGAGAGTACTTAATTATTTTTTAATGCTTTGCGCACAATGTACAAAGGCGGAAATTTTCTTTACCAGAAACAGCATGACCGTTATTTTAAAATTCTATAAACAGTAATATCTAATAAAATGTTTATGTATTATTTTATTGTAATACCTTCATAAAATAATGTTTTTTAATATTATTTTTTCAGTTTTATTAATTCAGTGTATTTAAATACTTAATTAAATTATTTTTTCAGTTGAAAGAAGAATGTGAAGCAGAGTTGGCTTTTCAAGTAATTGTCAATGGCGATCGATGTGAGGCTTTTATTGAAGCTGTTGGAACCACTGCCTTGGCCCGGAAGGTCAAATTACATGTATGTTATAGCTCCCTATTGAACACAGCAAAAAACCCACTATTTCACAGTAGTAGTTGGATACGGATGGAGTTACGTATGTTTCGTGAAGAGTTTTTAAAGATACTATTTCATTTCGTCACCGGAAAAGACAGAAAACATATTGGTCGTTTTTTAACCAAAAAAAAGAAAGAAAGTTGAATCTTGATTGTAGAGTAGAAACTTTAGTGGATAAAACTGATTTATCAAACCGTAGAGCAGAAATGGTTGAACGTAGGTACTCCTTTCTAAGGGTCCGTTCACGCTGGGCGGGTCGGAGACGAGACTCAATTTTTATCGTAATGTATGTTTTTTTTTTCTAAATGAGAATTGTTTGTGAAATGCAAAAATATTTAAACGATTACAAGTAACAATTATTACAATGACACATAAGACTTGTTTATACACACCAAACATATTACTTTCCTCTCCTGCGTGTTCTGTGTAAAATGACTTACGGACCTAAAACTATTCATGGGCTTTTACAGATGTCTCAAAAATTTAGCGAAGCATTGAAGTCGAATGTTGAACAGACTGACCTACTTACGAACTTCGAAGAAGATTTCCAGAACATCGTTGAGCCAGTAAGTGTTTCAAAATGAGTTGGTTAAAATTAAGAATCTATAATTTTGCGGCTTTCTTATCAATATTTTTTGATGTAATTTTATAATTTTTTTGGCAAAGTTTAGTTTACCGCGGTTTTTAGAAGTCTAATCAACATAATTTTGACGACCTCCGTGGTCGAGTGGCGTACGCACCGGTTTCAAGGTGTCGCTAGCTCTGAGGTCCCGGGTTCGATCCCCGGACGGGTCAATGTAGAAACCAACTTTTCTACATTGCCTCGGGTCTGGGTGTTTGTGGTACCTTCGTTGCTTCTGAATTCCATAACACAAGTGCTTTAGCTACTTACTTTGGGTTCAGAGCAATGTATGTGATGTTGTCCGCATTTATTATTATTTATTATTTATAATCTGTTGTCAAATCAACTGATCACGACTGTGATTAGTTGACCAAAAGACTAACAACCAATTATAGGGCTAAATTAAGGTTTGACAGGTGATTAACTTATGTGTTGAACAATGTTTTAGTAACCGGGGGTATGTATACTAAACTACTGTTTACTAACTAGTCTAGTATACTAATTAATTTTATAGTTTTGGTGTTATTTACAAACATTTTATTTAACCTAAACCAGACCCGGCGGAGAGAAATACAATAATTATATTTTATGAAAGCTCTATTTGTACGTTCTTACGTAATTTAGAACTGTATAACTTTAATCACAACATCGTCGAGTAACCACCTGTAAGTATATTACGGATTGCAAAAAACGATTTGATTTAATGAATAAACACAATTTTTATAACTATTATCACGAAATCACCTCAATTATCACTACAGGATGCGTCTTAGAATATCAATTAGATATTATTATGTGTCTATGCACGCCTAACACGACGCATTTTTACAAGAATTCTGAGAGGGGCAGCGCGAACGCAGTCCCTCACTACCAAAAATTACGCGTCCGAGTTATCCACATTAGGGATAATCGCAAGGGTCAACCCGCCCGCAGTGCAATGGGAAAGCCTCGCCCTGGGAGAACCGCCTTCATGATCACGGTTACTCCTACGCCAGGTAAGTATGAATTCTTTATGACCGCCTCGGGTAGTCGTTCACTCGCCGAAAATCTTAACACCGCCATTCAGAAAACGGGTGTCAAAGCACAACTCCATCTATCGAGCGAGAACTAAACGACTCTCACGAGTGCGACGCGGCGCGCGGCGGCGCGGCGGGCGTATAGAAGGGTGGCGCAAAACGTGTTTCTAGTTCTACGTGTTCATTGAATAATATTTGACGACCTCCGTGGTCGAGTGGCGTACGCACCGGTTTCAAGGTGTCGCTAGCTCTGAGGTCCCGGGTTCGATCCCCGGACGGGTCAATGTAGAAACCAACTTTTCTACATTGCCTCGGGTCTGGGTGTTTGTGGTACCTACCTTCGTTGTTTCTGAATTCCATAACACAAGTGCTTTAGCAACTTACTTTGGGTTCAGAGCAATGTATGTGATGTTGTCCGCATTTATTTATTTATTTTATTTATTAAATAAAAAATACCTAATGTAGAATGGATGCTAAATCTTTTTTAAAATGTAATTTTAACCCTTAATAAATAAGTAATAATCAAAGAGTAATATCATCTCATTAACCTGCTTGGGGTAGATAATTGTGTATGAAAAGACGAAATGTATTTACTTAGTCCGTCAGTTAGATACTAAAAAGATAAAGCGAAACAAGAGTAAGGGTTAATGATGTCAAGCTACCGCACAAATTGTAAAAAATTTTGACGACATGTCATATCAACCATAAAAAAAGAAAAATACGTGTTCAACATTTTTTATTTGTCTAACATTACACAATGTCAAGATTATCCCATACATCTGTAACAAAAAAACCGAGAGGGATAAATTACACTGATCTTTTCAGCACGTGTCAAAAGACAACACAAAGAAGCGCGTAGTGATGTTCGCTCTGGTTGACAACCCATTCTCAGTGGTGTTCTGCGTGATCTGCCCCAAGATACAAGAGGGCCACGTCGCTGTTCTCATACACGAGTGCTCCTTGTACGTAAGATTCTTATATTTAAGTGATTAATTAGTTAAATATATTATTCAACAAATAGCTTTAGCACTAGCTTTTAAATCAGCTAGGTTCACAGTTCTAGTGTGGACAAAAAAACAAGCCTAAATACGATGAGATTTGTTTTTTTGCTGTTTTGGTCCGAAACGGAGTTCCTATGGTCTTCTTTCGAATCCTCCACCAGATCAGCTTGAAAGTGCCATAACAGTAGGAATAGTGTGTGGTCGCCAAATTTCTTTAAGTATGCAAAATTTCATTACTATTGGATGTCAAAAAGTGGTTGTAAATTATGATGATTTGACCTACACAAACATACACTGCAAGTTACTCAATTAAAGTTCCTTTTTGTGACTCTCTAAATATCCTTTAGATTCAGTTGGCCGACAATCAAGAAAGCTATAGCTCATGAATATGAATGCACTCTCAAACAGAAATGCCAACAACTGCTGCGTGTCGCTAGAAGACTATTCACTCAAGTAAGATCGTAGAAACAATCTTTTATCTTATTTATTATTAAAATATGTATTAAGCTTAGTCTAGCTCATACAGATACTTATTATGAAGGCCAACCAATAATGCGACAACATTTTTTACTTTAATCACGATATACTAAGTCCGTAATATAATCCTTAATAAGTGTCACTGTGACTGTAGTCAAATCAACTGATTGCGACTATAATTGGTTGATCATAAGACTATACATATATATAATATGTAGCCAATCACACCGTTTAACATGAGGATTGACAGGTGATTAACTAATTTGTGTTCAGTAGTGCTATTCTGTCACATTATTTTCATGTCTCGACAGCGGAATCCGCGGTGAGATGTCAAATACGTATTCGCGAATTTGAATTCTAAATCAAAGCATTTTGGGTTCACTTTTGAAGTGAGCTTTATTGTCACTCAGGTAAAGCTCGATACCGAAATTATTTACAGAATAGACATACTGATCAACGTTTCTGAAACCGGATGTTAGATATAGATTAATTTATTTAACTATTGATTTAGTCTAGCTTAAGTCACCTTCTGTAGTTTTATAAAGTTTAAAACGACACAACATGATAAGTAGCTATATTAAATGAAGCCAGTATTAGTATCCTACAAACATAACAACGAACTCGAACGAATAAAATAAACCATACCTTCAAACTCCTACAGTTATTCAGCTTTCTATACTCTAACCGTAGTTTCTGGAACCAGGTAGCATCGCTAGAAACCCTCCTGCAAATCGCGGCAGACCAGGCGAAACAGCTGACGAGAGCTGAGCACTGCAGCGTACTGCTAGTTGATGTCGACAAAATGGAGCTAAACGACCCTTGCTCCTCTATGAAGGTAAAGAGCTCTAACTGTATACTTTATTAAAATTCTTGTCCTTTGTGTACTGTGCACTTAAGCAAATATAAACTTTATGATTCTGACCCTAAAGTTCAGTTTAGTATTGTAGACTAGTTTTGCTAAAAAACTTCTTAAAACATAATTACGAAGTTGTGGCGTAAATCGAATCTTTTGATTAAGTTGTTTTTCTGAAAACATGTTTAGTTAAAAATTTAAATTATGAACCTATTACCTATTTTTATTTACGTATGTACTAAACAGCTGGATACAAACAGTGTACCTATTTTGGACCTATAGTATGTATAGGTAAGTATACTAAGGGTTCAAATTTTCCTTATCTTTTACTTTACCTTAAATTATCCATTTAGGTATGATGAAAAACATTGTGTTTCAGCAAGAAAACGTGGAGCGTCGTTTTCCCATGGACATTGGTATCACGGGAGAAGTCATTAAAAATGGGACCCTTGTGAACGCCCGGTGCGCTAAGGATCATCCGGCGTTTGATCCTAAGATCGATAGCTTGCCGAACATCGTCTGCAGGTATTCTGTAGGCTAATTTTCTCGACCGAAAGTCCTACTTGTTTTTATATTCCATTTCTATTTACCTAGGTACATCCTTAGGTATATGTACAGTGTACTTGTATTTCATGTAGAAAATATCATAAAATTCTGATTCGCTGTAATACGGAATTGATTATAATTTTTGGTTTTGTTTGGACCAATATTTGATGTATCAAATTAATCCTTTAAGTTATTATAAATAGTCAAAAAGCTGTGCTCCGCGGTTTCACCCGCGTAAGTAGTTCCCGTTTTGTGACTATCCGATCAACCCCACTAAAACAAAGATCGTGAAAATTGGATCACCCGTTCTGGAGTTAAAAATCAAAAATCAAAATAATTAATGGGCCTTTTTATAACTTTAGCTTTTCTGTCCTAGGAATGTCCTATGCTTCCCGATCCGCGAGCAGTCTGGCATCATAGGCGTGGGGCAGCTCATCAACAAGATCACGGACCCTTACTTCGACGGCATGGACGAGGAGATGGCTCTAGCCTTCAGCGTTTACTGCGGAGTCTGCATCATACATTCTGTGGTCTACCAGAAGATACAGGAAGCTCATATACGGAATGCGTTAGCGAATGAACTTGTTATGTATCATATGAAGGTGAGGTTTGTTAGTGTAGAGAAATAAGGCTAGATTAATTTATTTTGAGAGACAGAAACAATAATGGATAAAACGTACCACTTACAGCTCATTTCGCAGGTTATACATGAGGTAGACACAACGGTGTCTGAAATGTATTGTCCGAATTGCAGATTTGCTTTTGCAGTCCCTAAAGGCTTATTTAAGAGTTTGATGACAGCGAAAACGTTTACTTAAAGCCTTCAGAGCTGAACTCAGTTCTCTCGCGCTGCAGAAGATTGCAACTAAAGCAGGACTGTTGCAACCGTAAGCGAGACGCCGCTTTGTACAGTGTAGCGCCGTTTCGCTTCCACAATAAGTGCGCAGTTCCCAGGTGATTTAAGCAGGAGTCTAACACAAGAAATTCTAAGTTCCATTTAAAAAACTGTAGGTGAGTGACTCGGAGGTAGATAAAGTGGTGAACTGCACCGGCTTCCACAACCATCCGCACTTGGGCAGCCTGCACTTCAACCCGCGAGCGCTGCCGCTGCGTGAGCTGCCGTGCTACGTCATGAAGATGTTCCTAGATCTCGGATATGTTAAGAAGTACGATATTTTGTAATTTTGTACTGTTTATATACTTATATAGGTAAATATTAAAGCTGTATGTTATCATCATCTTCAGCCCTGTATAACCCACGGCTAGGCATAGGGCCACCCTTTGTTTGCGACTCTCCTCTGTCTTTAGCCAGTTGAATATGGCTGTGTGTTATACTACATACAAATAGGGCTTAGTCACAGATTACTAAATAGTTACTACGTAACAGATACTTCACTCAGTAGAAAATTTCCAATACCTACTGCTATAAGAGCCTACTCCGTCGCGTTAGCAACCGCTGCATGCTAAAATGTGCCTAAATGCCCAAGCGTACAGTTGTGATTGCTTTGCACCGCGCGATCCCACAGCAATCGCAGGGCTGCCGCTTCGATAAAATTAAATTTACATATCTTTTTGTGTCATGTTTTTGAGAACTGTGAATATGTTCTGACTTATATGTGGCAGCTTAAAATTGTATCGTTTCTAAAATATATTTTTTTATAAAATGGTTCTGTGCATCAGTGTGTTGGTAAAATAAAAAAATCTTATCAATTCTTTTACTTGATTTGCACCCATCTACAGCACATAAGGCACCAGACGGCATCGTAGGTACGCGTACGAACAAATGGAACTATTAGAATAATTAACAACGTGCGTGCGCTTCGCTTGCGAAAACCTCACTGAATTTGGTCCGCAAACGGCCCGAGACCGCTCGGCCGAGCGGTAGGTAATTATAGCGCGCAAGTACATGGAGTGACGGAGGCCTGGCTTAGTGCATACCGTATAAAGAAATTGCAGCGCTCAAGCTAAACGTACCCTTTTTTGTACATTAATCTTTCAGTATACGTCTTCCAGGGTTTTCCGGGATAAAAAAGCAAGAGTTTTCTGGTTCTGGTTTAAGGCTGACACCTCGTCTTATTTCCTCTAGATTCAACTTGAAACCTTCTAAGTTGGCTTGCTTCATCCTGTACGTGAAGAAGGGTTACCGGGACGTGCCCTACCACAGCTGGATGCATGCCTTCAACGTGGGACAGTGGGCCTTCGCCGCGCTCATGAACTACAAGCTCGTTTCTCAAGGATACTATAAGTAAATAACATTATTACCCACGATCATTTGCGTTTTTGCAAAATGGCTGTTAACTTTCAAACCAGTGAACAGATTTTCAAATATTATTTGAAACAATAGACCATATCGATCATATCAGCCTTCAAACAAAAAATACTGCAACAACATCGGTCCATTCGTTTCGGTTCTACGATGCCACAGACAGTTAGTGTTGTCAAACTTATAAACCTCTTTTTGCAGGGGCTAAAATCATAAAATTGTTACTATGTCTGCTAAGTAAAATATTGATCGCTATGTTTGTCTATTGATCGACTATTCGATTTTGTTGTTGCAATGTATTAACATTTTGTTTACAGCGACCTACAAGCTCTCATGTACGTTGTGGCCGGTCTAATGCACGATATCGATCACCGTGGTACTACAAACAGCTTCCAGATTGTTGGGCGTAAGAAATTATTGTTATTTTAAAATAAATATATACTATGTAGCTAAAGAGCAAATGTACTTACTATGGTTTGGCAATAAAGACTAGAATTGCTTGCACGTTTTCGACCTTAACTCCATATTATGTGTTTCTTATCTTCCTATTCTTAGGCTAACCATAGTACTTTAATCAGGTCTATACGTTTTGCTTGCACGTTTTTGATCGTGTTCATCTTCACAGTTGACTGTTGGGTCAGTTTCTTCAATAAAGCTGACTTTTTCTTACAGAAACGACATTAGCCGCATTATACTCGAGCGAGGGTAGCGTGATGGAACGCCATCATCTCGCACAAGCGGTCTGTATACTTAACACCGAGGGCTGTGACATTCTGGAGTCGCTACCACGGAGAGATTATGACAGGGCCATCATGATGCTAAGAGACAATATCCTGGCTACCGACCTTTCTAACTATTTCAAGTAAGAACGATTCGGTTGTTAAAAAATTACTAGTATATATACTAGTAATTTTAGTATATATATCTATTTAGTTTGTCACAAATATTTTAGTTTCCTCATCCTACTACCAACCTATTAGAATCATAATTATCTTTAACTACCTACCCTTAGATGAATGATTGGTCTCGCGCGCTCGACTAGATACCGCTGTCGTACTCGTTAAATGCGGCATAAAATAGTACGCCTGGGGCCCGAGTCTGCTATTTACACTCCGCCGACTCGGGCGCAACTCGTGCGCGCTCGGGCGGCCCGACCGCGCCCGAGTCGGCCCGAGCGCGCCCGAGCGCCGCCGGACGAGCCAACTATGAGCACACTGACACGGAGTGTAAATAGCAGATTCGGGCCCCTGGATAGGCGTATCCGTGCCAGTCACGTTGACAGCTTTGTTTGACTTAGATGTCCCGAACATTTTATTATATTTTGGTCGCAATTCGAAGTAAAATGGCGGTTTGCGTATTAAAACTGTTTAAAAACAACACTACAAATAATAATAAAGGCACTGGGATCACATAGCATCAGTAAGTATCGTATAATTTCGAAATTTCAACATAAAATAATACGTACTCTGGACGTCATTCAGTGTTGCCGTGTATGCAAGAATCAATTTCCCCATGGTTAAGATATTAATAATGTGAATTTATTGTAATTGTATTTTTATATGTAACCTATTTCATTTATCTAACCTTCTTATTTAACATATAAATAACCCATTTCTATATTATTTTAAGTTAATATATGTTATCTATTGTATACATAGGTGAGCAAAGGATGTAAAATTAAATGAATTTTTTTAATATTATTTTTTGCATTTTTTGAGCTTCATTTATAACAATAACATTTTTTAATTTATATCAAGTAACAACTTCCATAGCATAAAATATTTTCCCATTAACTGGGGTAACCGTTGAGCAGCTGTTAACACTATTCTAGCATACTGAGCATAATTGTTGCCGTAGCGACGGACATTTTGTTTGTTGACAGTGTGGTACCTATCCAGTCGAGCGCGCGAGACCAATCATTCGTCTAAGTACCTACCTTTAATCGAATATTTTTTGCGAGGATCTTTATAAGTGTTTTCTGTTTGTTTGTTGTGATCCATATCAAATATATTCGGTTAGGTAGGTATCTTTCACTGAAATAGATTTTTACTTTTGCGGAAGTAAGTACACACAACATTATATTTTTTTTTAACAAACCCGTTTTTATAAATCGAGAAGAAATGATCTTTTTAATAATCCTACGTTTTGGTATAGGAACCTAACAGAATTCAAAGTGATAGCCAACGACTTCCAGAAAGGCAATCGTCTGCACACGGCGGCGCTACAGTGTCTGCTCATGAACGCTGCCGATCTCAGCGACCAGCTTAAAGACTGGGGGAGTGTCAAGAAGACTGCCGTTAGTTAGATTTCATTAACTTGTGAAAAATCTGGTACCTACTGTCAAACGAAATTCAACCCAACGAACAGAAAAGTGACTTTTCGCCAAAAGATTTTATACCCTTTTAAAGGCTCTAGAAAATTCTCTGGCACATTCGCCGTGGGGAAGACAGGAACGGTAGTGGTTTAAACCACCGGATAAATATCCTAGCTTCTATGCCATATATCTAGCAGCATGAGCAGGAAATAAAGCAGGAACACATTTGCAATCAAATACTACTGCGTTGTACCTTTTGGATATTTTATCTTCCTTGTTATAATTTTAGGTCCTTGACAGTGGCTTATACATTATTATGACTTATCTAATTACCTTACGTCTCCAGGCAGCAGTATTAACAGAGTTCTTCAAGCAAGGCGACGTGGAGAAGACTCGCGGGGAGCTCCCAGCTCTCATGATGGACAGGGAAAAATGCTTCATACCTGACCTTGAGATACAGTTCCTACAGAATATTTGTATGGTGCTATACGAGTAAGTTACTTATGTACTATGTATAAGTGATAAGAGGTGGTAGGACTTGGATATATTTATGAAACGTACGCAAGGTTTCTTTAAACCTTCAGAAATAAAGGTTGTCCAATTTTTCTTTTGCATGTCAACTAATGTGATTGATAGCCAAAAATAATCACAAGCAATCATAGCACTTGACTTGAGTTAAAATACTTGATTGACTTATTATTAGTAGGTAAATATGCCAGCACTAAGAGTAGATTTTCCATTGCCTTCCTGTATGTCTATTCTGTAAATAATTTCGGTATCGAGCTTCACCTAAGTGACAATAAAGCTCACTTCAAAAGTGAACCCAATTGGTCTTGATTTAGAATTCAAATTCGAGGATACGTATTTGACATCTCACCGCGGATTCCGCTGTCGAGACATGAAAATAATGTTACAGAATAGCACTACTGATAGCCCTTTGTATACGTTTCACGTCATTTTAATACTTTATACTTAAGCATGTGATGTTCCCAGTATTGTATCGAGGATCATACCAAAAGCAGCTCCCTGCAGGAAAATATTAGAGAACCACGTGGAAAGATGGGAGGCCGCGAAACCTGTGTTTGCAGAGGTAATGTACCATAATCGAACTACATATTTGTGACCTTACTACAAAAAAGTTGGGTCATTTCCACCTAGACGTTCTTACTAAGGCCATCCTTACATGAGTTGCTTGAACGGTTAGTCTGTGATCAAGTACATGAACTCCGCGAGCCGATCGAGTAGGGGCCTGATTCCGCTATTTGAAAGTCAGTGGGTGGCAGGTTAATGAACGTTTTAGTGTACTTGTTATTGTGCCTAATTTTCGTACTATTCAGATAAGCCTACAATGGACAGTCAGTGGCAATCCTACCATGACAACAGTGGCAAGTAGGTGTACATTTGTCATTAAACTAAAGAGAGCTAAGAATACGATAATTAGGTATACACTGGAACGTCATTAACCTGCCACCCACTGACTTTAAAATAGCGGAATTGGGCCCCAGTTCGTGTACGGGTGGCCTATACACCCATTCGGTAACATATCTAATATCCATGGATCGTTTTGCCGTTATGAGATTGATATTTGACTTAATTTGTCTAGCGCTTAACTACCAATGTACAATACCCTTCTGTAGATAATTTTCTAAGTTTAGTAGGGTTTGACTAATTTGGCATGGCGGTGAAAAATATCTGCAGATATGTTATCGAAATTGGACGTTAGTCAGTAGTAATTTGTTCTGAATTCCCCAGGTGCCAGCCACAGCAGGTTTAGCAGTACTTCTAAGTCCGGAACTGGACAACCTGATAGAGTTGAACCTTAAAGAGATGAAGGAGAGGGAGAAAGAGAGGGAGCGCATGGAAGCCGAGGCCAGGGAACAGGAGCAGGAGGCAACGTGATCTGGTCACGTGGATGAATGATGATGAGTGGTGAATGGAATTTAATCGATTTTCGGACGAATCTAACTTATACCCAGTATATATCTATATTCAAGGAATTAATCGTTTTGCTTACGGACGATAGAATTTACTATGAAGTAAATAGAGCAGACCGTAAGGGTGCGTCCACATCTGACGAACGAGCATTACACGAGCAGCTCGCGAGCATGCCGCAAACGCACTAGAGTCAATAACGCCGTCTGATAGACGTGCGCGCGCCGCTCGCGGTATGCTCGCGAGCATGCCGCGATCTGCTCGTGTAATGCTCGTTCGCCAGATGTGGACGCACCCTATGAAAAACGAATCGTTTCTTGAATATAGGATCCGCGCATCAGTAGTGCTTTTTATTCAATATTCATAAATTGTATCTATCTATCGTCTTACGATTTTTTAAACTAGAGGTTATTATACCTTGTTTCTCTAAATATCTTTAAATTGTTCCTTTTGTTGTTGATCTCACACACAATTGGTTAGTGTGTTTTGTTCGGCGACCGCGTCTTTTCGTGTTATTAAATGATGTGTATACGTGCGTCCATCATGTTAGTCAGCAAGAATATGGCTACAAATATTTTAAAATGCATCTAGTGTCACCTAATGCCATTATATTTTGAGATAGATGTTACCAAAATGGATTAGTTTAATGTTTTCTTCCACGTGTACTCTAAATTCTAAATTAGTTTTTTAGTGTATTTTGAATTTAAGTTACATTCTAAATTAGATTGAGGATATAAATAAAATATTTACTGTTCATAAATAGTTTTATTTTCGTGTCAAAACGTAAAATTACAAATAGCGGGATATTAAATGCAGTCTATTTCGTTGACATGTAGTTTTTATATAATAACGGATTACAGAACACTTACAATATTCATGCAAAATTTTACTTAAATTTAGTTGGATCTATTTATAAATATTTTAAATTTTTTTTTTTTTGGTTGCTTTGGGGTTTGTACGGTTACATTTGACACGATTTTAAAGATCAACATTACATCACATTTATACTATATTGCAACCGTAATGTTATCCAAATTATATGTTTTATAAATAAATGCTCAGACGTTTTGTAGGTATAATAGGTTATATGTTTCTATTTAGCAATTCAAGCCCATGATTCGAGGCATGAGATATTAAAAGGCCTCATATTAAGGTCTGAATTATGTGTATCGACTCAGAACGAGGGCTTTGGCTTCTGCAGGGCTTTCATAAAAGTGGTAATTATATAAAATCTAAAAATATTGGGTTCTAAAAACATCACAGTATGGAATGATTTTCATACATTTTCATTTTCGTTGGTACCAATATTCTAATCTAAGGCCGTAAATAAACATTACTTACTTACATGCTTAGGTTAAACTTTAAAATAGAAATCATCTTTATTTCCAGGCAGTAAGCTTGAAAATAGATACTACCCAAAGCAACAAACTAAATAACGTTTATTTTAATCGACCTGACATTCTAAAAAAGCCTTTAAAATCTTAAATATTGAGAACCATCTCTCACTAAATTCATCTGTCTAAAAATGTTATTTTCAATATTATTTACTAAAATTTTAGTACCTATAGCCTCATTTAATTCGACTATTTAAGCCTACTAACAAGTACACTACAGTGCCAATAGAAAACATTTACGATAAATAGTACATCACTAAAATCTTAAAAAAAAAAACAATAAGAATAATAAATATAGTTTTAATGTTTTTAGTAACTGGCAACTTCTGAACAACTCGATACAATAACAAAATCGATTAATTCTATATCGATTATTCATAAACATTTTTAATCGATAATTTTTAAATACACACCAACTCGATACTAAACTGTTTTTAAATTTAGAATTCGCTAAACTGTTTTTAAAGTCAGTTACTGACATTTGGAATGACGTAACAATAAAAACAAATGCAATAACAACTCATGTATGTTAACAAGAATAGCTTTTATATAATAAAACAAGTATAAAATCATAAAACTATTCAGATAATGTTCTTAATCACTACACTAGGTGTTTTTTAAGTTGGGCCAACAAAATGGGCTGCAAAAAATATTTAGTAGATGCAAAACCATTGTCAGAAAGGCCCAAAGACAAAATAGTCTATTAAACATAAAATTATATCGAAGAAAGAGGAAGAGCGCCAGCTAGATGGGTGGACCAACTCAAGGAGGTGACTGGAGGCCAGATATGAAGAGCGGTACATATGGCGCAGAACCGGACCGAGTGGAGAAGATTGACATAGTCACGATCCTCAGCATTGAGGGAACGACCAGAAAGAAACATAAAATGTTATGGGTGGATTTTTGTGGTTAAGTGGTTAAGAGATTGAATCGAATACCCTTATTAAACCTCTCAATAATGTGAAAATAAAGACTGTTTTTTTTTCAAGCTTATGTTGGCCCAACGTTTACCCAACTTTGTGCAACATAGAACATAAATTACGAGTAATTAATTAAGGAGTATACCTTATAATCTCAATGTGCCATAGTTACATTTTTTCTTAGCCTAGGAGACCGTTCTCAGCGGGTTGTAGTAGCTCCTCGACGAACTCCTTGACCATAACTCGCAGTTTTGAGTTCATTGATTCTTGTTCACTATAAGATAAATAACAAGAATTATACTAAAGATGTCAGTGTTTTTGCCGAGTATTTTAAGACCTAACAAAGGAAACTACAGAATACCAGTATTTAAAACTGTAGCTAATGCAACTAAGATACATTTTTAAAGCATATTGATGAACATAATATTATGTATCAATCTGTTTTTTTTTAATGTACTAATATTTGTTTGAGACGGCCCATCAAATATGCACACGAGACTGTAAGATTTGCAAAATTTTCGCAAAAAAAATCTTTACGTTTTTTTTTAATCGAGCAAAGATACAACAAACATTGAACCCACACTCAAGCGTGGTATGCTTGCTACACATTTTCTATGTGTGGTAAGCGGTCTTCACTACGAAACTATTTTTTTTCAGCAGCCAAATTCATCGAGAATATCACAATGTTATTGAATCATATATTATGGAGGTCATAATGTGACTCCATGAGCCATATTATGACCTCCATAAGATATATAGCCATATTTGTATGATCCTTACCTCCTAGTAGGAGCCTGGCACACCAGCTCGGAGTAGTACTTGAGCTTGGGCTCCGTGCCGCTCGTGCGGATGGTCACGCTCAAGCCGTTGCTGCAGCGGAATATTATCATCTCGCCGGATGTGTAGTCTTGGTCTAGACCCGTTCCGAGGACGTCTGTGGAAACATCACAATGAGACGTTGAGTGACGTGAAGTTGATAAAAGAAGTGTAGATGGCAAGGTATTAGGAATAAGTAATATAATAATTCAAGCCCATTTACGCCTCACTTCTGGGCTCAGGGCTCTTCCCATATAGAGAACAAACGAACATAGATCACGTCGCCTACTCAACTGCCAATCAGAAGAGGTGTAGATTAAGCGATAGTAGGATAAACCAATAGAAATTCATTTCATGTTGGACGAATGATTGAGGTCCAATTTGGTATATAGCAAAGTTGATAATAATACTACCAAGAGATTAAGCTGTAAATCAAACTTTGACCTGTCGATAGGTTTACTTTAAAACCGGTAGATTGATATTAATAATATAATATACACTTACTTAAGTGAGCTTCGCCGTTGACGGTTTCTGGCCACTTGTAGCCGGCAGTGAAGTCATTGATGTATACTATCTCACATGGACCAACTTTCTTGGGATACTGAAACGAAAAATATATATATAGGTACATATTTTGAGAAATGTATACACAAAAAATATAATATATCTATCAGCTTATAGAAAATGATCAACAACCTTTATCGCATAATAGACCAAACCTTTGATTGGGGTTTTGGAAAAAGGAAACTCATATCTAGACAAGTCTGATCAGAAAGATGAGAGTCTTGTTATGAGGGAACTATTGTGTTTTATATCGATTTTTTTTCTGTTCAAAACACGATTGCGTCATTATAGTGCGACAGTAAAATTTCAAAATTTAGGAAGTATTTTAGAACATAATGTTTTCAGATGCCATTTATCAAATAGTTACATGGAATGATTTTAATTATTAAATAATGTCAGTTTCATTTTCGCCATGGCGCGACGGTTCTGCACATACTCCTTAGGAGAACTAACTGCCTAATGAGAGCCTCTTAAGGTGATGCCCAAAGCTTTTACCATGCAATTAAATCTAAAAAAAAAATTTCCCCCCCCCTCACCTCTCCCTGACAGCTATAGTTCCGGATCCGTCTGAATATCCGCTGTATGGTGGCGGGCTCGTGGCACAGGTAGTACGCGTTGTGGGTCACGTGGTAGCCGTACTCCGCGTACAGAGAGTGCAGCTGCTGCAAGATGCTCGAACCCTTGCTGTACAGGTGCGAGGCTAGGGAAGCTACCTGAAAAGTAATGCAAGAAATTAATTAATCGGTAGGTATAAATAATTACTTGTTAGAAAAGAAATTACCTACTTTGCTGGCTGACCTTAATATACGTACAGCTGATCAAGTAAAAGTTAAGACTAAATATACGAATATACCAAAGTATAATTAAGGAAGTGAATCATCATCATCATCAGAGGTCAAGATTTAACCAAAATAAACACCACAAAACTAAATGAATCAGTTAAGCATAAAGCTTTTGTTTAGTGATTAGTCATACACTGTTTTCATTCCAGTATATTATGCATAAGATTTTGTGGCATCTATTGAAAAGAGACAGTTTTGGGTTTGCACTCATGTTCAAACGACACGATTTCTTTCACTTAAGCAGTTGCTTGCACTTGAGTATGTTACCTGCACAGCAGCAGAAACACCATCCTTCTCAGGCACTCTGTGGTCGCACATGTAGCCTATGGCCTCTTCGAACGCGAACAGGGGCACCTTGTTCTGTTGCGCTAGGAGGAGGGTGGTGTTACCTGAAAATTGTATTTTATCATTAATGATCGGGTCTGACTATTTACTATAATAAAAACCCTTAGAATAAATAATTGATGCTTTCAGTATATACAGGTACAGAAACATCTTTATCTAACCATGCGTCTCAAAGAACTAATTTTCGTTGTTAATATTTTGCTTGTTCATTGGCACAGTAGTCAGTCATTTTCTTGTTTTACTATAAAAATAGTAAACATATTTTAACACTTTTTCTCGGTTTATAAAGGGCTGCTCAACACGAAAATTGCATGTTAAGCTTTCTAATCGGTTTTGAGTATGTTGGTCAACCAGCCACAGAAATGACAATAGACCACCTGAGAACAGATTATATCGATCACCTAGTGGTATCACTCACCCATCCACTTGAACCCGGTAAGAGTCTCGACGAACTCGCCCCTGCCCTTGACGATGGTCTTCAGCATCTTGGAGCTGACGATGCTGGCGATGACGTACACCTCGGACTCGGGCGCGTGGACTGCTCGCTTGCAGTAGTGGTCTAACAGCCACCAGCCCAGCAGGGCACCCATCTCGTTGCCGGTAAATACGTGCCAGGCTTTCGTGCTGGATATAAAAAAATAATGAATAAATGTGGATAACACTACATAAAAGTATGTAGCTAAAGTATTTGTGTTATGCAAGCAGACACAACGAAAGTGCCAAAAACACCCAGACCCGAAAGATCATAACATAATAGACAACACAACATAACACACAACCTTCCGGAGATCGATCTTAGGACCTTAGAGCTGGAGACACCTTGCGCAGCGCCTAGCGCCGTTGGACCATGGAGGTCGTCAAAACCACTTACGAATAAATAGAGCTCCAGAGTCTTCGGCTTAGAAACGTCTAATTTAGCAAATAATACGGTGTTATGGACTGAAATTCACAACATTTTTATACCAAAGCTCCGAAGTCCATTTTAGTCTACCTTCATTTCTATTCACATGTACTATTTACCTATCATCAAACTCAGCGACCGCCAGCCTATCAGCGTCAGGGTCGTTGACCAGCACCAGCTTGACTCCCTTCTCCTCCGCCAGCTGCTTGCTGAGCTCCAGGCACTCCAACTCCTCAGGGTTGGGGAACACGACCGTCGGGAAGTCGGGGTTCGGATCCTGCTGTTCTTTTACGCTGATTGGTGCCTGGGGAAATTTATTTATAATTTAATTTCCACACAACAGCCAAGCAATAGTAAACACATACAGAACAAATAGGTACAAAGTGTTAGCAGCATTAACAATCTCTATGGAGTTCGTATTTCTAATAATGTATGGAAGTATTCGATTATAATTTTATCAATAACAGGCAGTTGAGTGCTTATATGGACATTGTAGATAGTGATGACAAGAAAACAAATGCACATTGTAAACTTAAGTTTTTCAAAACCTTCGCTAATCTTATCAAATTTAAATAAAAAAATCCCTTACCTTAAGATTAGCGGTCGCAAAAGCCTTCAGAATATACTCATAGCCGACTCCATGCATCGCACTGTACACTACATCCAGAGCAGCTTTCCTGTTATCCTCTAGAACTTCAGGACTTAAGCTGATGATAGTCTCCATGTATTTGTTAGTCACTTCCTCTTGGCAATTTTTCATAAGGGGATGGGAGGCGATGTCTTTGATGTCCCAGTGAGCGTCTGGTATACTTGAGAGGAAATTGTAGATATTTAGGACTAAGTCAAGGATGTATTATAGAAGTGTCTTCTAAAAACTTTTGAGTTAAGACAATTTTTCCACTTGGAATTATTTCTAAGGTTTCTAAAATGAAAAATGGGCTCTACCAAGGAAATCTATGCCATAGTCGAAAACATATTCCCTGTTTTTTCTCTAAACGAAAATTCACGATGGAATTCTATTTAGAACCAATCATTTAATAAAGAAAACATACACACAAGCTATCATCACAACCTGATTAATATCGTAATTTCCAGTGGGCTTTAAGTTTTAACATTTCCTTGTCATAAGGTGAAAATAACAACAGATAGACTGTCTTCGTATAGCATCGATGACAGATAGATTATATCACATACTTGTAATTGTCCTAAGTTCCTCATACGTATAGTCATTCCAATACTCACTCTAAACACTGCTTAATCTCGTCCAGCACATTATCGTCATGCGGCGATATGATCTGGCAGCCGTTCCTCCAGTACACCTTATACCCATTGTCTTCCTTAGGGTTATGGGAGGCGGTCACCATGACGCCAGCGACCGCGTTGTAGAGGATGGTGCCGAACGAGACCAGCGGTGTGGCGCAGACTTCAGAGAACATTTGGACCGGGATTGAAGATGTAAGGAATACCTTTGCTGTTAGGTCTGCGAATCTGGAGAAAGAATTAATGTAAATTTTTACTTGATCTACTTATATGAAGAAAGAAATTATGTATGGAAAGTTAAGAGAAAAATAAGGGGCTAAGCTCCGTGAGCTCCATCCATAGTCTTCAACCCAAACTCAGTTTATTTTTGTGTCTATTTTAGATTTTAGTATAATCAGTACGTTATTTTTTAAATATAATAAATCATTTTTAAACATCACCGAACAATATTCTGATACATTGTACTGTCGTTTTTCGTAGTCATCTTTAATAGGTTACATATTATTTGGGCACAGCTTGTTGTAGAAACATACGCAACATCTAACTTAACTGTCAAAATACGTAAGTAGCATGTTTCATAGAAACCAATTGAGAATATACTTTCAATTGGACACCAACAAGACGCACCTGGTAGAAATCAGTTCCATTGAGATTTCAGACTGGATTTAATTGGCCGAATATGATTCTTAGCCTTTATTGGCCTAAATGAATTTCTAAGTGGTTATATTAAGATGGACGGCGTTTCGCCGAATGTAACATGTACCTATAGTTAATTTTTTGCATGGCTCGCATCGAAAAAACTGACCGTATATTTGGCTGCGAAAGTAAGTGGAAACATTATAATATATATACTTTGGACTTAGACCGAATTGTGAATCGAAGTTCGAGTTTTTATCGCTTCTATCTCATTATGTATCGATATATTTTCTGGAATAGTGACACATTAGTGAGTTCATCTGATTGTGTTGAGAACAAAACAAATCAATCGAATATAGAGAGTAGCAAAGATCTTGATTACTCGCACGTGCATAATAATATGCATACGGACGAGTTCCTTACAGTCTTACAATTCTATCAAACAAAGTATTTTTCCGTGAAATCCATGCAAAAACACAGTAATACAGTGAGGCATATAACCACACGAGTACCAAGAATTGAACCGTGTCTGAAATTCGACTATCGATCGCATTCACGTAGGTAACTATGGAAGGCAGCGGTGTGTACCAGTGCCACGATTATTCTGAATACTGATATAAGGTCGTTCTGATCGATAACAATACAGATACCTACCTAACTTATTGTAAAAAATAGGTAACATAGTAACTATAAGATGGTAAACAATTGGTTTTATACAATCCTAGAAAATTTACAAGATCTGTTCAAAAAGAATAATATTTTATGAACCATCTGTCATATTATGATATTATTTTTGTATCAGAACATAGTACCTAAGCTCTTTCAAAATGGCAGTAAAATTGAGTCATTTAATTTTCGTAGACGTGTCTGGCGATTTATTTGTCTGAGTGCCACTCCAATTAATGTAGGTCAGCTATCACCTATTGAATTCTATACAGCTTTGGGGAAACCAAAGTATCTTGAAAGCAACTGTAATGTTATTATCCATATTTCGATAACTTTAACGCGCATTTTGCGATAAGTCGCTAACGGTAAACGCATTGCTAATTCGATATACAAATACTTACCGACTCGTGATTGTGTCATATGCGCTATTTACATATGAGTACGCAATACAAACTATTTAGATGCTAGACTTTATAGAACGTGATTAGCACAAAGTATTTCATTGTGTTATATAGACGGAATTCAATGAGAGTGAATTTATGAAGTGATAACGCTGGGAATGTGTACCTATTATTGTCTTCTTATTTGTTAGAGCTAATTATACCATGGAAATAATGTCATGAACTGGAAGAGTTAAGTCGTTAACAAGGCTGGTATCGATATTCTCTGCTTAACTTGTAAGAACGATTTTTAAGCAGTTACCTGATGTCTTTTTTTTTCTTGCATACATGTCAAAATGGATCCACGCGTTTGGTCTCTAAAATGGCACAAAGGAACAAACCTACATACATAGACAGGCAGACACTTTAGGTTCCCCGCGTCGCCCAGTTGGATAAACAGATACAAGTCAGTAACTAAACACCCTTCATTGATTAAGACACCCTATCTATTAGTGAACTTTGTATTTGATAAAAACACGATATTTCGACGTTAAAGCAATATTTTTGAAGTACAAAAATAATGTAACAATCCTATTATTTACCGAAATATACTCGTAATATTTGTTTCTATGTTGCTATTGACCTGTAGTGACATAAGATAAGATATAGAATGTAGTTGATAACAATTTGCGACTCCTGCCGACGCAGGCGCACTTGTACAGTGAGCTTCAGATATGTTTAGCTTTCTTATGTTCCGAGCTTATAATTGCTGCAAGGCAGCCTTTACCCTGACACAAAATGAAATATGACCTTATACAGGTAAATGAGAGGATGAATTAAAAGAGAATCTTATACAGGTAAATGGCATGAAAGAAATGCCTAAAAATCAAAGAAAAAAGTATTGTCACGCATTTCCGTAGCACCCTGTATATAACTTCCCAAGGCAGAGGACGTCCATAGGAATTTTCAATTTGTGTCCACGAGAAGGTTCCATAAAGTCTAGTTTTAAGCTATCGCATATATGTTTAGTTTCATTTAAGAGAGTACCTATTGGTATTTTTCTTACTTTTTTTATCTCTTCACGGAATCCGTTTCAAGCTTTTTTTTTAAATGCTTAATTGCAGTGAAGGGTACAGTAGCGCCTAGTGTAGTACAATATTCGTTGCCTACTGTACAAAATGACGCAACAGCAATTCGACTGATTGCTAGCCGACCGATGTATCATACACATGACGTAATTCTGCAGGAAATATGATGTTTTAGAGTGCTTTATAAGCTACACGTCCCGTTCATATCCCACCTACCTTCATCCACTGGGGTAGTTGTAGAGAATAAAAAGCAAAATTTGCGTACATTAAGAGAAAATAATTTTGGAAAGAATTTCGCCCAGCAGTGGAAAAGCCAAAATGGTTGTGAAAATATGTTATTATAAACTGATTCGTTTAGTTTTTTTTTATTTACCAACAGATGACATAAAGAAAAGAGTTTTATACCTTTTGCTGTTATATCTGCCATCGTAGCCGATCACCACGCCATTCTGCATCTGACTGTGATTGCAGACCTTTTTTAAGTACGAGCAAAGACCCTGAAACAAACAGAAACAGAAGTTATATAGGTATACAGAAATTATATTATATGGTCTTTTTTGTTGAATTTTATAGATGAGAACTCACTCCGTTAAGTCCATTTAAGGTATACCTACCACTTGGTGCACACGTAAAACTTACCACCCATCTATACATATATTGGGGTTTAAGATCAGGTTTCTAGTTACATCGGTCAAAATTAGTTATATTCATTATGAGATGAAGTAAAAAACGAGTTTGAATCTTTAATACAGTTATTATAGCAGTGATGTTATGAAAATCATTAAAATTGAATAGACAATAAGAATGAGCTATCATTGTATTTGAAATCGATTGGATTAGATAATATTGCATCATAAACTAACGCAATCTATTTAAAGATTAAAACATTATTCTTCATGTTGTCATCAAAAGTTTAATTTAAATGCAGTAAGCACGAATTATATGTATATTATTAGATTTCTATGTGACTGCTTACACTTATTAAAACCCTTGTATCTTTTCAAGATTTAAGTAGAGGTATTCTGTTAAATAAGCATTACATACTTCTAAAGACAGATAATGAAGCATTGAGTAACGTAAAGAGCATTTATTTTTATAAGTCTGCTTTTTAAAGAGCCAATTGTATGCCAAGGTGCATTACAGAAAATCAATATAAACATTGTCAACAATTTCTAAAAATAGGGTATTCCTGGCATACTCTTAAAACCAATTTTAAGGAATACAAGATAGTAAGTAGTTTACATGTGACTACCTGTTTAACAATAGAACTTCGACTTTAGATAAAGAAGTAGGCGATATTACACCAACCAGTAGTCTCATTGTTGTAAACGTCTTATAATCACTGGCTTCAGGTGAATAACGGTATTCAGCTGAATCCGGTGAGACTGGAAGCCCACCCCAACATTGCTTGGGAAAGGCTATATGTGGTCGTGGTATATGTGGTCGTACACTACGATATTTTAGATCTTCTTCTTCTTCTTATCGTGTCGATCAATGACAGTTAAATTTTCCCAGACCAGTATTCAGCTACGCACACGGCATTGTCCGTCGCTTCATACAGGTCTTCGCGTGTGCAGGTGGCAGGGCACGCTGGGCAACTCATTAAGTGAGCCATCGTTTGGGGGAGGATGCCACACTCACATGGCTCAAGAAGATAGATCTCATAGATCAAGTAGGGTTAGATGAGTATCTAAGATGCTAAACTAAAATAAAACGTGTCTTAAATTGAATATGGATTTCCATTAAATCTTGTTCATGCTACTAGAAGTTTATCCGAAAGGCTTTTTGATTTCACTCTTTTTATGCCAAGGCTCACGAGATGCCAATTAGGTGCGTTGACAAATCAGTTTCAACCAATTGGAGAGTGAAGGGCTTATTTGAGGGACGGATTCATGACCATCCGCTAAGGCAATTGATGACCGGACGTCGCGATTGCTATTGCGATCTCGTCGCTGACTGACCCTTCTATAGTTAGTAACGTTTCATATTCTTTTAAACGTGACTGCATGGCACAGACAGGAATATAATGGCCTTTATTTGTTTTTAAATATATTTCCCCGAGGTGAAAAGCTCATGGATTTAAGAAATAGTCAGTGATCTGTTTTAAATAAGAATTAAATTTTTAAATATAATATAATTATTATATAAGAACATCCTAAGCTCTTTAAAAAATTTAATTAAACTTGGGTCTGTTCGATTTACATAGACCTGTCTTGCCATTTATTTTCTGAGTGCCACTCCAATTAATGAAGGTCGGCTATCACTTATCGGAATCTATACGGTTTAGGGAAAGACAAAGTCTAAAATGACACCAGGCCAAGAAACCTATAATATTCCTGTATAAAGCAGCTATAATTTAAATCGATATGTCGATTATATTACCGCACATTAGAGTACCAAAGTATCGCGATAAGTCGCTAACGGTAAATGCATTGCTAATTCGACTAGGACAAGGCGAGAGGCATATGTTTGACTTGCGCCGACTAAAAACACCCCGTTCTTGCCTTTTCGTTTGGCCGGAGTCACAAAATCTCTAGCGCATTTTCTGCTTGTTTCTGGCAAGGGAAAATAATGACCTGAGCCACGAGCATGATCGGGAGTTCTCTTAACAGGGGTTTGAGCGGGTGATGTTTGAGGGTCACTAATGTTATGTATGTTGTTGTTGCGAATACAGAGACACCCACTATTTCTTCGTGTTCATAGTCCGATTATATTTATGCTAAGAAAATGCATACGTACAAGAAATATGGGTGGTGATGATAGAATCGTCCTTACTACGTATTACAGACGAAACGTTCATTAAAATAATTGGTTGTTACACCTATATGAAACAATGGTCGAATTTATGCAAAATATGCAGTTCAGATGAATATTCCTAATGTCTAGTTTTTACACCAATGCGTCGTCGTATTATACTATGTAATAAACAAATACCTAAAAATAAAGAACAGCGGAGACTATAAAATCGGATTGAGTCATAGTGTGTAGACACGTCTTCGTTATGGGACTGCGAAAATAATATGCACCTTGTGGTATTTTCCAGAATTCCAATGCTTATACAAAAACTCATATTTCAATTTTCTCGTCTTTCCAGGTTTTTTCTATATCTAGGAGAAAATCAGTTAGAAGTACAACAAGTACACATGTGAAAAAAATCTACAATATATAAACGCAATATAAAAGTTGTCCACAGTTCCAATTGAAGCAATATTCGTCAATAACCGACGAAACTTGAGCATGGAAACGACATTATCTGTTCGTGGAAGGTCAAGAGCATTAACGTATAAGATAACCGATCATTAACTTAATTACCTCCAGCGGTTATCCAGCGTAACGAAATATATTTTTATACTATATTAATTACACGAGCTTCGTCATTGTAAGACAAAAGGATGAGACCGGAAAATACCTAAGCTGAACCAATTAAACGAAAGATAAGGCTTGGATATCCGACTGACTAATCAATCTTTATCTGTGAATATTCGTAAAAATTGATTGAGTAGAACGGGTTGTGAAGTTTTGATAGGTAGTCGCTTTAGGTAACGCAAAACTTTAGCAAAATGAGCAAAGAAAGATATTTGATTGATAAAATATGGTATTCGTTCTGGATTTCCAGGTTTTCATACATTACATACATATAATCACGCCTTTTTGCCTTGAAGGGGTAGGCAGAGACCACTTCTTTCCACTTGCTACGATCCTTACAAACTTGTTTCTCTTCGTTCAATTTCATTATTCCCTTCATTTCGCTGGCAAAATATCTTTTTGCCCCAAATATACTTACGCAACTTTCAGACTTCAACGCCTATCTATTACTCTACTTTACACCTTAGTGACAGTGACAGCATGATTTGCGTTTGAGTTATCGGCCATTTACCTTTTAATCTATAATAGCGTCTTAAAACCCACCTGTGCAGTCTGCAGCACTACGACATCGTTCATAGCCTTGTATCCAGCGCCCATGCGCCCGCGCAAACCAGCTGTGCCGAATTTCAGGCGTTGCAACATACAGCCGCGAAGCTTGTCCCATCTTTTGTTAGAGATGTCTTCTTGAACTTCCTTCCGAGTATCAGGGTTCTGGAACAAAGAAATATTGTGTGAGAAAATAGTATGAATGGTGTAATGGTTATGAGAATTATCTAACATAAATAATTTGCCATATAGACAATATTATAGGGGAAGCGCGCTAGAGGAAGAACGCCAGATGAGGCGCTAGATGGGTGGACCAACTCAAGGAGGTGACTGGAGGCCAGATACAGGGAGCGGTACATATGGCGCAGACCCGGACCGAGTGGAGAAGATTGACATACAGTCACAATCCTCAGCATTGAGGGAACAACCAGAAAGAAAGAAAGATAGATAATATTGCAGATTATTTATTTTACATTATGTAAACTTTTTTCATCACAAGTATCACATTCACAAGTACCCTGTATTTGCATAATTACAATAAAAACCTCTTTACATTCAGGAAAAAAACTTGTATCAATCATAATATATACCTATTCATCTATGATATTGAAGATCATATTATATAATCAAGAATTATATTTTGGGGTAGCCAACATCAGCAAGCATAGTATTAAAATACTGAGTGCAATGCTGCACAAGTTTCTATTGCTTAAGCATGTGAGCATATTTTTATAACACAATTAACAAAAGAAAGAGTAGAAACATGCATCATCTTTTTAATGAAGCTACCAATAAGATGAAAGTCAAGGCCGTAACACTATGAGGATAAAGATTACCTATATCTGACACTATATCCATATAAACTTAGGTGTAGATATTAAATTATATGCTAATGAGTCAATCATTTTACTATTGAATAGAACTGTTACTATTATTGTTATGTAGGAGAGAATACATAAAAGGTATTGTGATTTTGTTTAGAAAGGCAAATGTGTAGTTCACAGCATTTGCTCATTTATTCTAATGAACGCTGATGAATGCTTTTTTTTTCTTTTACGTAAGTCATGGTTTGACGTCTCCAACAAGTATTTTTGGTAAAGGTAAAAAGAGATTTTTAATTGATGTGTTTTGTTACCTTTATTTTTACAAGTGTTTAGATTCAATGTTTCTGGTTTGAATGAGAATTATGTAGATAAGATTTAATATATCATACTTAGACGAAAAAAATATATTTTATTTGGATTTTATCAAACATAATTTTTGTAATACATAAAAAAAACGTTTTGGGCATATCCTAGTATTATCTTAAACAATACTATTGTAGATAAGTAGTTTAGAATAGATAAAAGAAAATAATAATAACATTGCGCCTATCATAGAGCACCTTTGTAATAAATCAGAATTAGCAAGGATTATGAATTAAAGACTATTCAGTATATTTCTTTGACATTACATGCACAATATCAATTACACCGAGTGTTAAGTGCAAAATCAAGGCCAGCAACGATCCCTTGATACGCTTAAATTTTCCATAATGAATGAAATATCACGTACGTACCTTGTCGTGTTTCAGCCAACTGTTTACAGCGGCATCTAATTTCAGATCCCCGCTATCACAGACAGACATTTTACACAAGATTTACCTAACTTTTCCTTTAAATTACTCTTGACACAGACTCGGCAAACGAAAACGTAATCCTATAAGTTATTACGAGAAATTGATCGCGAACAACACGACGCTACTCTTCGAAAGCCGGCTTCTGAACTAAACACAATTTAAAGATAAAAATCGTATAAACTATACCGATTTTACTAACTTCGTGTATGATCACAATTGCACTTTATTATAGCAAACTTAAATCATTGGGTCAAGAAACTAAAATAAACCTTATGACACGACAATAAAGTTCTTCAAAATGGTTTCCAGAAATTTGCATTTTGCAAATAAGTAAACGTCAAGTGGTATAATGACAGCTATAATGTTCGGATACGTACATGCGTACAAGCAAATATGAAATGTCAAAAAAATATATTAGTCGAAAGCAGTAAACTAATTTGATTCAACAAATTATTTATTTATTACCTGATCTAAAATAAATGGAATACAATGAATATTAATTTGGATCAGCCGCTTGTTTGTTCACAAATACGTGAATAACGCCTGAAGAAAATCTATAGCAAATTTACTACCTAGTCACACTTCCGATTGGAAAAGTAAATAACAGGAGCTTTTAAAGAAAGTTAAGAAAGAACAACCTAATTTGAGGAAAAATATTGGAGGTGATAGAAAAGGCTGGCAATTTTTATTCGTTCATTTTAAAAAGCCCCGAATACAGTTAGGCCATGACCTACGCCAAAAGCAAATTGTTAGCTTTCACCTTGTAAAGAAGGTTATTAAATAAGGAATATTACACATATTAGGTAGCTACCTAGAAAGTGAAATATTATATACACACATGCGTTCTAGAATGACTATACTTTACATTCAAAATACTAAAAGAACACACCTATATGAATTTATGTCAGAAAAGCGATCTTCATTAAAGCCAAGATTTTGAGAGAACTTTCTGTATTAACTCTGTGAGCCAATTATTTTATGTGATGATTGATGATTGATTTGGAATGATTTGTCAACCGTAAACATACCATTTATTCAGACATAATATTAGGTATATTAAGTCTAGATACTTATAACTATAAGAAAAAAAAAATAAGTAAATCTACTTCTAATTTTACTTTGTTCAGGGGGTGGATCTGCCAGTTATCTGTCCGACAGCTTGCAAGATCTACAACGGGTACGCGACCCCGGACTGCCCTAGCGGTTGCTGTCACATTCATTGTACCTCCGTGATGGTAGCATCCTATAAACCGTCCTACCCTGTTATTCTTTCCAACGTATCCTTTCCCAATTCCTTATCCCGCAGGAACGCAATGGATAATCATAAAAAATAATGTAATTATCCAAAATGGCGGCGATGTGGTTCGCCACCCATCACGTCTCGTTTCTCGCGGGGGCCAAAAGCGGCCTCCGGAGAGCCGCTTCACTACGTTGAATGTAAGAGGAAGAATGGATGGTAAGGTGGATGAAGTATGTCAGATGATGGATGTAGTGACAAAAATTAAGAAAAGTATGCTGAGATGGTTTGGCCATGTCGAGAGAATGAATGAAGAACGATTGACGAAAAAAGTGTATATGGCGAGTGTGAATGAAAAAAGGCCCGGTGAAGAGTACCCTAAACCGAAGAGCATGTATGAAGGGAATATTGAAAGTGGACGAAGCGAAACAAGTGTGTGAGAATCGTAGCACGTAGAAAGAAGTTTCATTTAACTAACAAAAAGTTTAAAACGTCCTTGAAATCCAAACTAATAGGAAAGGCTTATTATAAAATCAGTGACTATGTAGAGGATAAAAGCGCGTGGATCTAGGACCTTCTGCACATGTGGCCTCCCTGGCCATGGCGGTCCGTTACTTCATTTGCCTCATCTTGTTGTTTTATCTTTCTCGATTAGCTTCCCCACGGTCTCTATTCGTAGAAACCTTTTGACATGCCTTGAAATTTCTGTTAGGGTTTAGTTAGGACTACATATCTTTTGTATGTAAAGCTATTTAATTAGATATTTGTTTTTACTTTTTTTTTAAATTATTGAGTTTAGTCTTTTTTTTATTATTCTCATTCTTTTCGCATACGCGACCTTTGTAAATGTGACAACAATGTAAATTTAGTCGCGTGTCCCTTTTCATTTTTCTTCCATTTTGGATGTTATCATTTACAATAAACTAAACATTTTGCTATTTACGCTGTTGTCGCATATTTGTATTTTTTTTTTTTTTATATATATAATTGTATTTGTTACATTGATGTTAACCTTTTTTTTAAAAGAGTAACCAATGGAGTTTCTTGCTGGTTCTTCTCTATTGGAATGACATTTTGGAACCTGCAACTAGAGTCAGTAATTTAACGTTTTAAAAGAGCTTAAAAAGGCCTACTTGAAATAAAAATATTTTGATTTTGATTTTGAAGTGGTCTCTGCCTACCCCTACAAGGGAAAGACGCGTGATTATATGTATGTATGTGTGTACTTCTAATTCATCCTGTCCAATGTTAGTAACATTTTGGTAGGTCTGTTCACCAATTCTGTTTTGTTGCTTTTTGTAAGAATACCCTGTGTGTGAATTCTATGGCCTTTTTTCGTTTTTTTAAATAAAACGGCAACATTTTAGAAAAAATGTACCAATCGCTTATCTGCCTACAATATTATTACATACCTCTACAACTTCTCACTTCACAATCCCGTTTCCCGTCTCCCCAATATCATAGACCAGGAGTCAAGCACCACCTGACCTCAAACACAACTAAATCCTTCACCCACATTGACCGGCACAGTTTATTAGGAAGCTGTTAGTGCAATCAATGGACAATCATGTAATTGTAATTGCCTGCGGAACAAACCACTCCATGTCCTGGGGAGGAGCTTCCTTCTTCAACGTTGGGTACTATTCATTTGTGGATGCTGAATTATGAATGATACGGGCCACTGATGGTGCAAAGTTTGAAAAAAATCACCGAAACTCTAGATAATGCGTGACCTACCTATGTTAAATTAAAAGTAGGGAATTTAATTTTGTGATAAATCATAAAACAGTATTAAAAAAACATTGTAAAACCGTATGTAGGTGAATAGACGTAGGGTAAATGCTAGGCAGTGAACTAATACTAGGTGCGCCACAGAAAATAAAGGTACCCATGGTAACTAAACTCGTATTGTAATTTAAATCCGTATTGTAATTTAAAAACGAAGCTGAAATCATTCGATACTGATAAACTTCACATAAAACAATAATACATTTTTGGGTAGGTATGTACCGACTATTTTTTATCTTACTGCTACGACAGCAAAACAAAACTTTGAGGTTTAACATTAAAGAGAGAGATTACTATTTACTAGATGTACTTAATAGATAGATTCATACACACCTATATTATAGGAAATATACGCCACTTAAATTAGAGATCAATGACTTTAAATAAAAACTAAAAAGCCATATAATATCAAGTGCCTCGTTGGCCTAGTGGTGCTAAGCGCGACTGCTACGCTAGAGGTCTTGGGTTCGATTCCCAAGTCGACCAAGATGTTATTAGGTTTTTCTATGAAATTCTCAGTAGCAGGTCGGAGTTTGGATTTGTACCCGGTTAGTGGCAATAGGCTCGCCCCCTATTACATGGGACCTAAACATACCGGCGAACTGTGGGTGTACATTGGTACACCTCTGCCTAACCCTTCGGGGATACAGGCATGATGGTATGTTATGTTATGTAATATCAAGTTGATTTCACCATAAGGACGTTTAAACGCTGAGTTACCTATAAAATTTTACGACCTACCTTAACAGGCTAATTGATTTACAAACATCTTTAATTGAATACTTTATCTGTATTACACCCATAAATAATACGTACCTACACTTGAAATTGTATATAAATAAATACAGACGAACTAGGGCGGCTGGCGTAGTATTGGCACTTGGGCGGGCGGATTTCAATAGTTTGGGCGCGATATATGCTGAAACAAATCTCTATTTAGTGCAGTGCAGTGAAACAAAAAAAGCTTTTTTAAATATATTTAAATTGTTAAAATATTTATCTGTGATGGGTGCTGATGATCCAAATGCGTTGGCTGCAGTGGAATTCGAGGTCTATGGGCAGGTCCAAGGTATACGGATTTTTTATTACACGAGAACATGTAAAATAGTTCAGGCATTAGTTCAACGAGGAAAATACTTTAAATCGATTTGTTAATAAAGAAATACAGAAAAAAAATAAAAATATGGCGCATATTTTTTCGTACTTTTCAATTGCAGAGCACGCAACTTAATAACATATGTAAATGTGTTCTTAAGTAAATCTAATTGCTTACCTACGTTACTATTCTTTTGAGAGGACACAAAATATTTAGTAAACTGTTTGTAAAACAGAACACATGCCTAAATAGGTAACAGGTTCTTACTTAGGTAAAGAGAGACGATTGCCATTATTCATGACAAAAACAAATTCTTCTTCCCACTGCCACCATAAACACACCTACACTCACATAAACTTTTCAGAACACAGTCTCGTCAATCGTCGCACGAATAAAATAATAATACAATTTATTCGAACAACAAAGAAGATATCAAAGTAAAAATAACTATAAAATCGACAGCTGATCTAAACTAAGAGCTAATCATTCAACCCGGTATAATTAGAATAGTCGCATGTAGGTCGATGTCAATGGGCTATTTGGACGTGAAATCAGTAGGTATTAATGTATGTGTGAAATGGCTTTTATATGGTGCATGTTGCACCACGAAACATACTCGGGGAAAAAGAATCAAAGACCTGGGGCCCGATGCCGCTATTTTAAGTCAGTGAGTGGCGGGTTAATAAACGTTCCAGTGTACTTGTTTTTGTGCCTAATTTTCGTATTCAGATCATTTCAGTTTAATGACAAATGTACACATACTTACCACTGTTGTCATTGTAGAATTGCAAGGGACTGTTCTTATCTGAATACGAAAATTAGACACAATAACAAGTACACTGGAACGTTTATTAACCCGCCACTCACTGACTTAAAATAGCGGTATCGGGCCCCAGCTATTTTTGTCTAACTACAAGCTTTAACTTTTTCACCCAAATCTCTACAAAAAGATGTAAGTTAATGTGTCTACCTATTAGGTACAAGCTATAAACTATTATGAATCTCATTCAACATAAACAATTTAATACGTCTATGTACGTATTAAATTGTTTATGTTGAATGAGATTCATCATACTAGGTATTATATACTTGGTTTTATTAATGCTGTCTTCTGACTAATATAATTACATCTTCGTCAAATGTGGTTTTGTTTGTTTCATGCTAGACACTCATACAATGTTCTTCTTTACTAAAAATCAATTCAACTATCGTAACCAATCTTTTATGTATTCAAATATTATTAATACTTTTCAAATCATTATTTAATCATTGAATATCATTGAAGTAATAAAAACGTTTGTGAGATCTTTACTTTTCCACTGCGAATCGAAACTTACATCCAAAGAAGAAACTATAGGCCTCAAAAAATTATTTCCAACGACACATCGCTTAACCTTAGTGCTCGGTAGAGCAGGATCAATACATGTTTGTCAGGCGTCCTTTATAGCTTATTTGATGCTCTACATTTTATTTTATCTTTATTGGTTTACCAACAATTGTTTACACTAGATACATATGTAAAAAAAAGCAAGTACAGGTGACAGTAGTGCTACAATTACTTAAAGGCAAACTCTGCATGCATTAACAATTAAAGTTGAAAAGGGTTGCGCAAAAGTTAACTTACAATTTTATGATTAAAAGAAAAATATTAGTGAACAAGTTAATCTAGATCTAAATGTTTATTGTCCCTAGATAGTATTTTTAACCTCCAAGTTCGTCTCGTATATCTTTCTTGACTTTAAATGAGAGTTTATTCAACTCAGGTTGTTACTTCACAAAATACTGCAAGGAGTTGGCGGAACAGCTCGGCGTCGGCGGCTGGGTGAAGAACTCCAAGAAAGGCACCATTGTCGGCAAGATACAGGGCACTAAGGCACAACTTGATCATATGTAAGTATTTACTTAATAATATACAACAAATAGTGTGAGGGTGTGTTTTGAAACTGTCCAAAACTAAAATTATTTGATAAACTTTTCGGCCATTAGCTAATTAGTGTGAATCCTGTAAACTCAAACAAAATCTATCCAGTATCTACCTACAGTAAATAAGTATGGTCTGTGTGGAAAGAGAAACGACGTTGGATCTAGGCACTGCTGTGCTTAATTACCGTATTTGGTAATTTATAAATACTGTTGCTTTATTAGTGCTACTGGAATATCTGGATAATTATAAAATTACAAAGAAAACAATACTACATTCTTTTATGACATGATTTTTATGTTCTCTTTCCGTACAGACTATATCTAGTGAGTAGTTATCAGTTTAGTTAGCTATACGTATTACAAAAGCTATACCTAAGATATAAAAAAAAGAGCGGACAGGTTACTCAAACTGCGAAATTACCTACTTATCTTTGAACACTCAAACACAAATAATTTCTTTTATTACCATTCTCAGAAGTAATTAGTAAGTGATGTTTACTTGTTAATTACGAATTGGATTCAATCCAAACGTTGATAGCGTATTGTTCCGGATTGTATCAATTAGTATCTATGCAATGACTCTGTGTCAAATATAAACAGTCGTTGTGCATGGATGGTGAGTGCCAAACTATAGAACAAACTAGAATTCAATTGTTTATTTAAGTATTATTATGTTAACACGGTTTTTAGACCAATTACATTAACACACATAGTACACTCAAAATAAGCATAAAGAATATTAATACATTGTTAATTGTAGAAAAAGATATATCTCATTGGATTTCCCTGACCTCACATACCTATTAGGATATTTTTTCCCAGAGGAGAAATTTATCATAATAAATGAAGCACTTATACCTAATTTATATTATAACATAAACGATTGTAATGGTCATTAGTACACAATACCAAAAGGTCCGGACTGGACAATATAATCAATGTACCTAGTTTGCCTGATTTCTGTAAAGACCCTGGTTCCCGGTACGTACCGAAGTGCAGCTCACTCTAGCTGCACTTCGGTAGTTGTGTCTGTCTGTTGGTTTAGAGTCCATCTTATTTTTTTCTGGCTGTATAGATCTTAGGTCTAAATCCTATATTACCTAAATTCTAGGCAATGAGGCGAAGCTACCGTTGGTAGTTTTACTTTTACCACCAGAGGCGTTCCTCGCACTAGTCCATAGTTTGTTGGGGTGTTTTGACAGCTGACGGGCTAGTGGCGCCAACTGGTGAGCGCAATAACGGCAGCCCTCATTTCTTCGATTGTTTTACACGGGGAAGAACAGTATCCATGTAAATGTAATTATTATTTCCAGGATTGACTGGCTGAGTACCACGGGTTCCCCTGGCTGTAAGATCGAGAAGTGTGACCTCACCAACTGGGAGTACGTGGCTAGAATCGCGTACACCGACTTCACTGTGCGATTTTGATACTATAATTCTTTATTAATATTTTGTAAACTATTTTTAAGGTGATAATAAATTTAAATATGTAAAACACATTTTTGTTTACAATGTATCATATCATATAATGTATCCGTAATGTATTACGGATTTTTGTCCTATCGCTATCCAAAAACAGATTCTCGAAGATCAAATGACAACTTTTCCTCTTGAAAAGAGACTATTTGATACAATATTTTTTGCCTAGGATTTGGCTTTTGTTTCATATAAGATCATGAAATGTTTTCCTTTATTTCGAGGTTTCAAAAAATATCTCAAAGACGATGATTGCAATGCACATATAATGGTGTCTTTGAATCATTTATTTCTAAGTATAAATAAGTAGTCACATGGGTAAAATGGCAGCGCTAGCATTTTCCGTCTGAGTATCTAACTACCACTACTAATAGGTATAATAATTCCAAAACAAACTCTACTAATTCGTGACAATTTAATTCAAAAGCTCATTAAAACGTGTCGACGTTCTTTTAAAGAGTTATTTTATAATAGTGATTTGTATTGAAAAATACGTACAAACATAACCACGTGTACTCATTAGTAAATAATTATAATTAACGAGTTGCATACGAGACACAAACATTGTCTGATGTGTCCATGTAAAATAAAGTATTTCTATAATAATAAGATATCTTTAACAATATTTACAAGTTAAAACACGACGCGGTAGGTAGACTTTACATAGACGATTCTGTTATGTTTGTTTGTTTGTGGAATATTACTTGTTAATTAGAGTCTCATTAATTTGGAAATTTTAGAACGATGCGTTTGTGTGTGGACGGAAAGTTATTATAACGATTAATCGGACTCTTACCTAGTACGGTGTTCTACGTGTTGTTTCATCAAAATTTGTCTTATGGCAATAAGTCTACTTTGTGTATGTAGACTCCCTTAAAAACTTACTCTCTGAAAACTTACTGAAAACCTACCTTACGTTAATAAATAACTACTCACCTTAAAAATGTTAACGGTATTAAAATTTGTGCGCAAATTAAATTAGACCTTTGCCCGACAGTAGCACCAATGACTACTTAGACAAGATAAAAAAAAAACTTTTTTACATTTGACACATAATTATATGGTATGGTCGAACTTCGGGTGCGGAAACCCAAAAGTATATTTTTTTGTGCTGGTAAAATTATTATAGAAAATGCCAGTTTTCTTTGTTAATGTTTACAAGTAAATCCAGTTGTAAAACCTAATGATTCGTAAGAATATGTAATAAACCATGTAAATTATGCGATAACATATCACCATTGTCGTTTCAATGAACGTAATCACTTAACCTCTTTTCAGGGGATTTTAAACTTTATGTAATTAACAATAAGGGTTGGTATTTCTGCGTTATTGTGGTAGGTTTGAATAAGGGCGAGGACCCCTGGTTTTCTTCCAAGGCAGTATAAATAGTTTCTCGGGAAGTATTTCTGTTTCGCCGACCGGAGACGCATAATTAACTATAATTGTGAATAATTGCATGATAGTTCGCATGTACTCGCATTTGATTCAATAAATTTCATTGATTGAGTGTTTTTAATTGAATCGAGATTGCAGTACGATTTTTTCAATGAATTGTTATGAATGTGGTTATAAGGACTGATTAATTGTTGTACGATGTTCATTTGTTTGCTCTGGGATGTACTATTCGATATAAGATGCGCAAGAAAAATAAAGATTTAGTCTTTTCTTATCAGGATTCTTAAATATAATGAGAGATAAAATAATTAATTAAACGAGTTTTCCTTAAAGAAAGCTAAATCTACTGAATTGGTTTGTGAGCTACTATATAAGGTTTAAAAAAAAACATAAGCTAATGTAAAGATTTCTGTAAAATTGGAAAAGTTGATAATAATAGTTTTGTATGGCTTTTGCTTTTACAAAAACTTACTAGTTAATAGGTCCGGACAAACGTCTTTTGGGTCAGTTATAAACAAAGATAAAACAAATAAAACAGCCAATCATGTTCTCCTTGGTACACCAATCAACTGATAGTAGGCGTTTTCATACAAAATATTTTAGGTATGTGATTATTCTTTGCAAATTCTTGATTGTATTATAAAGCTCTATTTATATTAGTTATACTTTGACATTATCTGGCCATTTCTTCAGATATGGATTTTTATAATCTGATAACCCCCGGCGCAAAAAGATAGGTGATAAATAGGTACATGTAAATTGACGTGCTTGCTGTGTATCTTCCTTTGGCATTGTAGCTCCTAAATTAATAGACCGATTATGATGAGGTTTATTTTGTTTGAAAGTTGGCGTAATCGGGATGATTCTTGGCTACAATTAATAAATATCTCTGCAGTATTTTGAAAGTTATCAGCAATATGTATCAGCAGTATGTTCTTAATTCTTTCAATTTATGCAACGCGTAATTTGTGTATAAACCATAAAGATATATTTTTAATTTAAAAGAAGCGGTATCAGTAAATTGCAACAAAAGCATTCGTTTGAACTATAATTTATTTTGGTCAAAATGCTTGTCTCTTTGTTCTAGGGTGCGAGGAACAAAACACTATCTCCACACTACGCCATATTTCGTATCGCGGTCATTCAACATCGTAAATCGTTACAATCAATTTAATTCAATAACTAAGTTATTAATAAAACGAAGATAAAATATCAATACGTTTATTATGTTTCGTTCAACAGTACTTATAATAACTTAGGGTTTACAACTTCATTGTTCCATATTTACATATTTCTTACACAAACTAGTAAAGACCTTTAATAGTTTGACTTAGAACAAATACTTAACTTTACATTACATAATTATGTACTTATACATGATATAAAAGAAATAATATGATATCTTAATACATTCTCCTTATTTAGCAACTGCTTAATTATGCTCTTAAAAAAGTGAGCTAATTTTTTATTGTCTTGTGTCAGAAACAAATGAAGTATTTATTAATCCATTTTCAAAATCAGATAATGTTTTACTTTTTTTATTATTCGACGAACAAGGGTGCAAATAAAAAGTTTGTCAATGTCAAAATACATCTAAGAGTCTAAAATTGTCGATGTTTTTTTTTGTGTTAACGAGAATGTATTAAAATAATAACGAAGATAGAGGTAGTTTTATTTAAGAGAATACGCACACTTTAGACTTTTTATTAGAAACGAAATATGCGTTTTCATAGAATACATAAAAGTATGAAAATATAACATGATTTAGATATCACCCGTACTAAACGGTATCGTGTGCGTGCACTAGTTTTGCTTATAAAACAATTATTTATGTACTTTTATTAGGCATTATTTTGCAATTAAAAACATATCGTTTTGCTACTTACATATTGATCGAAGTTACAGCGTTAAGTCCGTAAATTAAAAATATAATTTAAAAGAGTTTTTTTTTATAACTATCAGTTTATAAAGAACGAAAATATTAATCATAATTTGAACTTTATATCTAAAGAAACTATATCACACAGTAATAGTTTCCAGACAAACATACAACGAAGAATACACTCCTATTTCCTACAAAAGACAAATAACCCATCCTTAAGACAAATGTGGACAATGACGTCATTATTTTGGGCTCATGAGTTCAAAAAGAATCAACAAAAATCTTTTGGCCACATTTCAAGATGGTGAAAATCGTAGAATATTGCCTCAAAGGCCCACATTTTCTTCACAGAAACTTATCACTGCATCACTGGGCTACCAACTTTCATCAACAGTTCCTCTTATCTAAACGTCATAACTTCGAAGATTCAACCTAGACTTTTTCTTCTGGCATCTGTAAAGGTAGACTAGCATCTTCTGGCTTCCTAGCCGCAGCGGCTGCCTGTAACGCTCTTCTGTGCCGTTTCTTGGTCCGTTCTTTGTGGAAGAAGAGCCTGAGATAGTGGCAGGGGAAGACCACGCACTCCCCAGCAGGTTCCTCTGCATCAATGTACACTCCTCGAACGATGACGGAGTTGGAGCAGTTCAGCAGAATGAGAAGCGTGAGGCTGGTGATGTGGGAGCCCCAGTTACTGAGCTTTGGTGATTCTGTAGACATGGAAAATAAGTTAGATGCTGTAATCTGTTTTTAGGTCTTCGAAATGATATGAATTGTGTCGAACTGTCGATTGTGTCTGATGTAAAAGTACGCTGAATTACGTCAATATGATGTAATTTTAAAGCAGTTCTGTGACTGGCTCGTTTAGAAATTCAAATATATCCTGGAGAAAAGAGAGTAGGGCTTTACCCCATTAGATCAGATGTATGACAACAAACTTGTGTTAACTACAACTTAGTCAGGACAGTTTATCTTTATCTATAATCCAACAGACAGTAATCATCATTTGCATAATCGCATAATCAAACAAGATCCTCACAACATAACTTTATCTAAATTTACTTGTTATAGAAAACAATTAAAACCCACCCCCAACTCACCAGGAAAGAAGTAAATATCCAGCAACCCCCACACCCCCCTCCACACGTTGACGGTAGCCACGAAGGAGATGAAGTGGTACACGTCAGCGAGCAGCAGCCGCGGCGCGCCGTGCATGCGGGCGGCTGCCCAGCGGACAGGCGCCTGAAGCGCGAACGTTGCTATGACAACCGCGTAGCCCACGACCTGGTGGGAAATACATCGGTTAAATCCTTACTGATATTATAAAGAGAATTTCGCCGTAGAGGTCGTCCGCGGCGAAGGTGGTGTGATGATCTTGTCAGTTATGCGGGGCGCACGTGGACAGATCTCGCGAAAAACATAGAGGTTTGAAAGAGGAAAGGGAAGGTCTTTGCCCAGCAGTAGAGTAACAAAAAAAATGCAAACGTAAGTCGGTATGTTACGCAATCATGCCTAAACTGCTGATCAGATTTCAGTGCAATTTGGCACAGAGAAAAAACAAGGCTTTTTAAAACGAAAACGGGCAACATCAATAAAGTACATGGTATAAAACGGGGTAAATAGAAACCAATGATTGAGTTTGTAATCTTTATCACAAGCAAGATAAAATATTTACGTTTTATTTTTGTTGTCGTATTTACTCGGAATGGGTTTTTATGCGTTGTAACTTGTCATAGATTTATCATGGTGGGTGATCCCTAAAAGCACGATAATTAAGCAATAACAATTACACAACTGTGGAATTCACAAATATAATTAACCTTATCTCTTCAAAAATGGCTGCAGGTGTACAAGCCACAAGTTCCATTAATCCACTAAAACGCCTATTTATTTGCATACAGACTCAGCTGCGTAATCACATAATTCAAGATTTAAAAGCCGACTTAATTTTTACAATACCTAGATAAATAAATCAAATAACTGTATGTTAATGAAGGCGCCGTTATAAGCCTAATTAAATATGTTTAACACTTCCTTATCTCGCTGTAAAACTTATGTCGTCAGCAGATAAATCTTATAATAAAGGCTTTGTACGTAAGCTCTGTAAATAATCATTAGTATGTAAACATCGATTTAAATAGAACGAATGTTTGGAGTGGAAACACCCCAGAAACAATAGCAAGATTATGTTTATTGTGTAGTTTTATGTTTATTAATAGGTAAAAGCATAAATACTATGTTGCCTGCCTTTCCCTTTTCTGGCACGTTTACTAGTAAACCTAAATCTTGACTCATACAGGATGTTACCGAAAGGGTGTATCTATCCAAAAGGGGTGAAGAGTACTCCTGGTATCATCATCAGCCGGAAGACGTCCACTGCTGAACAAAGGCCTTCCCCTAGAACGCCACAATGAACGACAACTCGCCAATTGCATCCACCGGGTGCCCGCAACTTTGACGATATCGTCGGTCCACCTGGTGGGAGGCCTGCCAACGCTGCATATGAGGTATTTATTATTATAAATGAGATTGCGAAAAATAGCATAGTTTTGCCTCTCCTTGAGATAAATTAACTTCTCTATAAGACCGAATCGCACTTAACCAAGGAATCGAACACACGACTTACGCATTTTAATGCGACTAGGATGACGCTACAAAACTAATGAACCAGAAAAAGTGTATGTTTAAGTCCTAATTGATAATACAATTAATGTCACAAGACTAAATTCTTATCAGCCTGGAAAAGTCCACATGTAAACGTGACCACAGACTATTGACACACATAACGAATTAACATTCACTAAACTGACGATTGTAATATTTGTATAATTCTATGTATAAGAAGTTTGCTGGGATGGCAAAATCGTAATATGTAGATACCAGCTTATAACTGTCCCATGAAGGGCGAAGGCCTCTTAGATGAGGGGGTAACGAGTATTGGTTATTTGAGATTGCCTACAAGAGAAGATGTAATATATTTCCCACTAAAAAGTTTTCCTTGCATCCATCAAAACCGTAAAAATATAAATTAGAAAATCATAACAATAGGTTCCGTAGTCCAAATCTTTTGTTACTATGTATTCAGTAATCTCATCGTATTTACGTTCGTTACGTACGTCGATCTCATCGTAAAACATTACAATATTTAACGGCATCAAGGCTTCAAATAATTATTTACCTCATTCACAAAATCCACATGTCAAACGCATTGTGTATATCATGACGTGGTGACCCAATATCGTTATTTCCTGATTTAACACAATTAAAGAAAGGAGAGATAAACTTCAAATACAACATTAATTAAAATGAAAATAAAATTTCAAAAATATCGAAAATGGTCAATGTTGGAAATGCTGCTTGCAAGGCTGAATACTGGTCTGCAAGAACTCTCATAATATGTTTTTTTAAGAAGAAGATGTAAAAGGAGTAGTTATATTGAGCCTACCCCGAATATTTTGATAAAGGGCAAGAAAATGACGCTGACGGATGATATAACATGTGTTCCAGTTCTACAACATTTGCGACACATATTGTATCATTTACTTTTAGTAGGCAATTCTTCACTTCACAGCACACTACAGGGCAGGCACAGACTTCCCTATTTATTTTACGATCTTTTGCTATTCTTTTCTAAATAGGAATCAAGGTCACTAGTCTCTGTTAAACTCTATACAAAACTGTGAATGAGTATGGAGCATTTTCTATTGTATGAAAAGATCACGGGTTCTATTGCTAGGTGATAAAAAAATAATGTAATCTGTAGGCTATAGACGGGCAATGAATGGGCAGAATTTCCTTATGTAGTGCTCCGTGGTATCGGACGACTTGACTCCGTATAAAAGGAATTAGAACCGCAAACGCAAATTAATTAAAAAAAGACGTTCTTTAAGATCTCTCTGTCGCAACTTCACCCTTTAGAGTGACAGCAAGAGCGTGAGACTTCCTTATGCTGAACGACTTATCGATATTCTGCCAGTATCGTCCAATGCAGAGATCGAACACAGAACGTACATTTTCTACGGTTCTACGGTCAGTATATTAGGAATATAATATGTAGCTGTTGTATACCCGAATTGTAATGTGCGTCTTTACCCACTTTCTTGATTTTTATTCCATTATTTAATTTGCTGGAGCTTTATTAACTCTTAGTGATAACAGTATCTTTGCAAAACAAACATTTTTACTCTGCTACTTCTCAAGTACCATAAATTATACTGTCAACTGTTATATCTAGACATAGAAAAGAAATCTTTACTTTCTATAACCGTAAAAATAAATAGTACCTCTCAGCAAAAATATTTTAATCTACCAAATTATTAAAGAAAATACAGTCAGAGCAGAAGAAAATATTGAAGATAAATTAGTTACAAGATTAGAGCCTAGATTAGATTAGATTAATATAATTATAATCTTCCTCATGGTATTTAGCAACTTCCTCAAAGATACTGAATCTAGGTCCATAAAGTTTAAATAAAGAAAACATCTGTTAGATAGCAGAGATAAGTAGAGATTTTGCAAAAAATGCACGATCCAATATTTGTTGTGTAAATGACCGACAATCCTAGTATATAACCAAGTATTTTAGAGCATATGATATTTGCAGACTGATATGATTATACTTAAATTCTTAAAATAATACTACCTAATTTTGTGTGGCGGGAAACCCCAAGATGTTTTTTTCTTAATTTAAATTATCCTGCCATGTCTCAAAGAGGTTTATGGTAAATATATTATATAAAAAAACGTAATTTATAATAAATTCTTGTTTTTATTCTTTACACTTAAATATTAAAGAGGTATTATGAATGGCCGAATAACTTATATTTTTTTTTTACAAAAAGCCATTTAGTATGGTATTTATGAAAAAGTATAAAGAAAAATAAGGAACCTTTTATGGCTTTTCCTGTTTTTTTACCACTACTTGCCAGTACGGCATCAAGCCGACTCTAAGGTTGTTTTGAAAAAGGTTTTATGTTCTGCATGCTCTCTTATGCTATCTGATGAACCTGTTTCTGTATCTATGCAGTGCTGTGAACTCTATATACTGTTTTAGTCATTAATATATACCTACAATAATTTATACATATAGTTACCTATGAAAAATATTTCAAGGAACAAAATGGCGTCTCATAATTCCTTTAAACTAATCATATAAACGACAGTCAATCTAGTCTCACTAAGGAAATCCTATATTATCTGACTGCATTATTCTTAAGGACGCATTAAATCATCCAGCATCATCCTAACTAATAAGGAAAAGAAACCATCATGAGTTGACGTTGCTCCTAAAAATAGTGCAGAAAAACCGTTTATTCAATTTGCGTGCAAAATGAGTGCGGTTTCAGGAACCGTTAATGAGGTAAATGCTTTCGTTGCGTTGCTAGTTAGTGAAACGCGTATTTGTGTCCGTGTATCCGTCTGTCCATCCCACGTGAGGCAATTCTTTCAATGTCAGCTTGGCATTGAACGATGCTGTTTTGTGTATACCTGACATGATCTTTGGCCTTAGGATATTATGGTTTGCTTGGAAATTAACCCTTTTTTGTGTTGTTGTGTGTTTGTTTACATCCTTCTTGTGCGATGCAGTTTTGAGATATGTAAGAAAAAATAAAATATCAGATATTTTTGAATAATTATTTCCCGTTTGAATTGGACAAGATTTTGGTAATTTGTTTACCCGAGCGTGACGTTAACTTTCTACAATCAAACTAATAATGAAATTTGTAGAACAAATTTATATGTTAACAATTCTACGTCCTAATTCGCGTTGAGTTAAAATCAAATAATAACGCGGCACAACATGGATGGCTGGGGGACGCAAGACGAGCGAGAGGAAGACCCAATTGCGTACCTAACGTACCTAAGTGGTCACTGACTCAATAGCTACGCATAATGACCCATATGCGGAAAATGTATGCTTTTGTTAACGATTTTACTAAATACATTGGAAGATACAATCAATCTTAACTTGCGAAACTGTGTATCTAAAGGATATGGGTTGTGAAGACCAGACAAACATTTGTGAATAAACGCATTCGTCTGATCCGGTGATACTGAAAACCGAGACTCGTCCTCTGTATGTGTCTCGATATGATCTGATGACATTTCTAAGCTTAAAACCAAAGTTTTAATTTAATTTTTTTTACGATATCATTGATGGTAGACGGGAACACAAGAGTTGGAGAAATCTTTTGGAATTGCATCTACCTAATATAGGACCGAAATTAATACTCTACATGTTTCTCCAGTCTCGATATAAAAATAAAGGATGAAAACCTTATTACATAAAAACCATGTGGAGATGACATGGTTTTCTCCTTCATATTTAAGCTGTTAGAGAACCATGTGTTACTATTTACTTACCCCTAAAAAGTGTTGTTCACAGATTACTTTGATCACTTTTAAATTACTTTTTCTTCATCTTTGTCTTAAGTCATAATAAACTCACCAACGACGTCCAACACGACTTGCTCTTGTCATCGGGGAAGAGGAAGATGTCCAGCAGTGCCCAGGACCCTCGCCACACGAAGACCACGAGCGAGCCGACCACCGCCACCGAGAAGATGCAGTCCAGGATGTACAGAATCGTGTCTCTGCTGTTCTGTAAATAATAACCAGAGTTACATAGGAGTATGAACATCTTTTTAACCGACTTCAAAAAGGAGGAAGTACTCTATTCGACTGTATTTTTTTTGGTTTGTTACCTCATAACTTTCGACTGAGTGAACCGATTTTAATAATTATTTTCTTCAGTGTGGTCCCATTTTAATTTGATCCAGTTTTGACAGTGGTATAAGAAATAAATTTATATGAGACTTATTTTGAATTCGGATTTTTTTTGTAAGAATTAATTATTAGCCTACATTACGATCCCACTGTTGGAAAAGGCCTCCGCTTCTTTCTTCCAAACTTGTCTGTCTTTGGCGATATCTAGCCACGTGCATTTCTGCCACAAAATTCAAAAAGAGGACAGAAAAGTTCTTACAAAAAGGAAGGAAACATTGCAAAGAAATTCCTCTTTTTTAAGTGCAGAGTTTAGATCTTTCCCTTTATGAATAAAATCAACCCGTATACAATTTGAATTAGAATTTACATTAATGGGCTGGCATATAATTTTGCTTTTAATTACTTAGTTTTGGTGGCAACTACATAGCATCTATTCTTGGCAATTTTGAACAGTACATTACTTTGATCATCTGATGATAATATATGTATAACAAATTTGCAATGAATGAAAGAAATTAACTTCCTTATTGCAATTTAAAACATAGAGTTCTCTATACAAATTGCATTTACAAGAATTATGATAACTTTAGGCATAAATGGAAAACAAATACTTTATATGTATTTTTTATCGTAGATACTTCCTGTTTCAAAAGCTTTTCTTTGGTCGGTACTTACCAATATGTCAGATGTGAGTTTTATCTCTCGAATATAAATTATCTAGTGTAGGAAAAGCCGGCCCTTAATCTATTTAAAGTTGCTTTATCGAATAGAACGGGAATAAATTATTACCAACACAATAATTTCAAAAGATTAGCTTGGATTAATAAAACTAAAATCCATCATATAACTAAAATACATTATAAATTAATCACCGCTTTGTAGGAAAAATTATAACGGAAACATTAAAAATTCACACTTAAAAAAATATTAGAATGGGTCAAGTGTTGGCATGAAGGTCCATATTAAAGATGATGATACTAAAACCGCTGCAGAACAAATGAAGGGCACTAGAAGCATACCACCGCCGTTAACAAGGTGATTTCTTGAGTTTTAGCCGTTTGATTGATTGGCTATTGTTGTTCATGTTTTGTTTATGTTGTCGTGCTACATATACAATATATATAACCTGATATTATAATAAAAACTCATTGTTACGAGTATTGTCATAATTTTGTTCGTGTAATTTGGAAAAAGGTTCTAGAAAAAAAAATATTTGACCTGCTGTCCTAATTTGATCAGTTGATGATAATTATGCCCAAAATGATGGAATACCAGCAGTTAAACATAATTCTCTTTGAAACGGATTTTGTTATGGGATAGAGATCAACAAGTCAATAAATAAATATAAATATGTACTTAAAAATAACAAGAGTTTAGTGCTGCGGTACAGAATCTTGGTAGAAAACCACAATTATTCTTGCACTTTGCAGCTTTCTGAACGTAGAGATGTTTGTGATTTAAATACTTTATAATGGGCACCTACATAGTAAATCGGTGTTTAGACAGGAGTGCAAAAAAAATATAAACAAGTACCATTGCCACGATAAATTCAAAGCTTTGGCATTCGTTTCAGTGGTCTGGGAAAATACTCTTATTAAGTGGCGTGAAAGTACTAAGTAAATAGTAGCACATTAATGCTACATTCAAAACTGTCAATGAGTTAGTGTCCAGAAGTATGATCTAAATCTAGTCCAAGTTGCTTAGTAACATTTCACAACCCTGATCGAATTGCTCAAATGTATAGAAATGGCAAGACTAAGACACGTGTCTTATGAAAGTAATTTCCATATAATTTATTTAATGTAATTTAACTGATTTGTTTCATCGTTAACGCCTGTATAAAAGTCAATTGGCTACACTGGCTGGATAGGTTATTTTTAAGTGGCTTATCGGGCTTAATCATCAATGGTGGAAAACAATATGGAATTATTATTATCAAAGTAATTTTCTTCCTTATCGTATTATTTACAATGGAATCAGAAAATATAGTCAACAATATCTAATCGTGTACGTCTTAGAAGTAAATTTAGACAGGTTTTCAAAAATTTTTGATATTTTATTAGTCTTTGTAGGAAGTTTAGTTTTTAATTGCAAAATTAATAAACATATTTCCTACAAACTTCGTAGGTATATAATCTATTAGTAAACAAACACCTGTATTGATACGTTAATAAATAAAATACGAACTAATGTTAAAAAAAATATATTAAGATTATAAAATAATTATTTAAATGTTCATTTATTAAGTTTTAAGGAGTTATCAATTTAACCAGGACGTGACCAACCAATTTTTCATTTTATTAAAAAACCCTTTTAAAAATGTGCAAACATATTTTTTTTTATTATAAACTAGTGACTCTTCTCAGGGGTAAAAAAACATTAATGGATTACACGAAGAAACTTTCCTCTTGAAGCACTCTATCCATTTGTGCTCTATCCAAAACCGTATGAAAACAATTTGGAAATCATTTGTTTTTGACCTTATTACGTTCAGAGATAGGATATGTTTTGTAAAATGTATCGATAGAAGATAGATTAATAGTTAAATAACCGATTATAACTCTGCTTTGTTAAATGAAATAGGAAATTTTCATATAGAATTGCAATTTTCATCAAAATCGGTACTGAAGTTTGCGAGATATGCTTGCTGTACCAGTAACCAGAATAACGTTGGGTAAATATTTTTTTGTCGATCAAATCGTTCATTAAGCAAAAAGAGCCATAACAGTGAGCATATCAATGAGCACTTCAGATTGAATGAATGAATGATCAGCTGATCCTAAGTGTCAAGTACACACTCGTCTAATCTGTGTTTATTTGTAAAGCTGAGTGCGTGGGTCGATGAACCTTCAAGAGATTTTCAGGAAATCAGTTTTCATTCGCAATGAAGTTTGGATATCCATGAGGATTCTTTGGAATTCTATATTAGCCTTTAAAACCCGTTCTTTGGAAATTAAAAGTTTTGGTCCCTAAAAGATCCCTTTTTAGGATCCTTTGAACAGTGAAAAGGTATTTCCAACTTAGTTATTCCGTTCCTCAGATACACAAGGCACTGATTTGGACGAAAAGTTTCAAGAGTTATGTTCGTTTTAAGAGTTCAGTTATGCTCGGATCAAATATAGGTAAATAGAACAGGGGCGTCGAATGGGAATACGTGCAGTGTTTGGCGGAAATCATCTAACCATACAGTCTGGGCTAGTTCCCTCTAGTCTATACCGATCTATGTAGAATATTTGAACTGAATAGAATTTAGAGTGCTGTGTTCGGAACCTGATGGAGATTTTGGTAGATAATCAGTTTATGATTGCCTCTATTCTTAATGGTACCAACCGTCCTGAACATGGTGGGCACATCGAAGTAGTCCTGCGGCGAGTCCACGGCCACGGCGAAGGGCGCGGCGCAGATGTTCCGCAGCGCACGCAGCGCCGCCAGCGACAGCGTGGCCGCGGCCGTGGTGGACAGCAGCGTGCGCGCGCTGTCGCCCGTGCACTCGTTCAGCAGATTCCAGACCCCGCGCCACGCGCCCACGCACGCCGCACCCGCCACACACGTACACAACCGCGACAGCACGTAGTAAGTCAGCCGGCCCTTCTCCGGGTTAAGGTGCTTGCTCAGTTGGCTTTGGAACACGGAAAACAACAAGTCACAGATGAGGCCGAAGGCGGCGCAGGCGGCGGCGCTGGGCACGGGGCGCTCGGGCAGCACGTACAGGTCCATGAGCGTCCACGTGGACTTCCAGTAGGTGACGACGGCGGGCGCCACCACCAGGCTCGCGAACAGCGCGTCGGCGCCCTCCAGCAGCGCGGCGTGCGCGCGCGAGCCGCCTGCCAGCGTGTCGGCCAGCCCCGCGGTGCTTCCTCGCATGTCGGCCGCGCGACTCACAGTGGAGCGAGCCTCCGCTACACGCCGCCAGATTACTACTTGTAATTGCATTATCACCCGTCCCGCGCTCTGACGTAGCTCATGTTTGCTCAGGACTAAACGGTTGTGCGTATGATTCTTGCGCTGATGTCGATGTTTCGATCGTTTGTTTGAGATAAGAGGTCCTTAACCAGCTAACAAATAGTGCATCTATGTAATACATTGTGTTCATCACGTGTGATTTCCGTATCGCGATCCATGCTTTGAAACACAATACATCAGATTTCCTTATCATAAATACACACATTCTGTTAACTTTTCTTGAGGAAATACCACCATTTGCTTTTTTTCTTTAGGATTTTCTCACATTGTTTAGTTAGCCCTCATACATCAGCTGCTTTCCGATGAGTGGCGCCATATGTTTTAAAGGTATTCCCTAATTCTTGCTAGCTGATAAATATTACCACAGGAAATATTCGGAAGTCATCTTTGGACTACATATGAAAACTGAATTTCTCATGTAGGGAACGTAAATACCTCGTTTCTTCGACCATTCTGGATGTCACGTATACCTGGATGAACTTCTCTTGGCATGTATTGAATGTATTGGAAATTAATTAAGAACATTTTCCTTTTACCTTGACGGAATATTGGCGTCCAAAGCATTATGATTATTACTGCGACGATTATTTTACGACACGTGTCAAAGAACAATTGATTTGCAAAAGTCATCATTTATATAACTTATTATCCACCATATCATAATTTAGGATTAATACTTACCATGGCTTGTGAACTTGAATGTGCAATTAAGACAAATAAAAAGTACTTAGGTACTAGTGAATAACCTATATACATTATCAGGTTTGTTTTTAGAGAAAGTAGAAAAAGCATTTCCTCAAATAATATCTAGAATCAGATAGATTATAATATATGTAGACAGTAAATCTAGGTCATTATGTATCTTTTAGTCCATGAGACATTACCAACGCTTAGAATCCATTTAAATACTGCTATGTATCTTCAAAATTTTTATCTGTCTTTCGAATTTTGGACCGAACACCGGAATTTTTCAAAGCTTTTCCATGACCATATCTCAATACCATTTATAATAGAGTTCAACGGTCAATGCTGTCCGAATACTTATGACACTTAAAGTGACCGTTAGGAAGTCCGTTATTTGCAGCCCTACTGGACATGATTTATCGTCCGTCTGATTACCTTCATGGTCACGCTTACGATGATGCGAGGGCATTTGTAAATGCTGAGCCTGTACTATGAACTCCTAAAGCAGGACTTTTATTGTTGTGTAAGCGAGACGCCGCTATCCGCAGTGTAGTGCGCCGCCTCGCTTACTCTACAGGAACAATAGTGCTTCAAGAGTTTGTAGTTCAGGATCAGGGTTATAATCCGTGGCGTAAATATTACAAAATTGTTCTGAATATTGACAGCTTTACTCTTCTACTTTTCTCCAAGTATATGAGAGGTCTTTGCCGGTGTTAAGGTTTTAAAAAGTCTTAATTATATAACTTTTTTGCAGTCACAGTATTGTATAAAATTTACACGATTTTTAATTATTGTAGGACCCTTTAATCAGTATATGATATAAGTTATGTATTTATTAGATAAAAGGTACTCACCGAAATCTTGAACCTCGTAGCAAATATATAGGTGGGTTCCTTCCCGTCTGTGACCAGGAAGTAAGGAGAAGCAAGGAGGTTGCGAGATGAACGAAGTAGAGTAATGGCCACGAAGAAGATTAATGTTAATGCAGCGATTAATACTGGCCTGAAAAAATAAATAATATTAGGCTGTGTAACTTTAGCAGGGTAGGTAATGGTAAAAAATGGTGAGCTTTTTGTATACCTGGAGATATTTTCTCGTCGCAGGACCAACTAGGATACCTTTTTACAGTAGTGCGTTAATATGGGCTAATTTTAATAATTTTCAAGTTCGTTGTTTTCAACAAAACTGACTTAAAATTAATTGACAATGAGTGTTTAAAATTATTTATTATATTAACGGAAGTCGAATTAATAAATGCTAATTAATTCCGACTAATTATAATAAGACAAAATTAGCGAACAATATCATCAATAAAATAATCAATTTAAATTCGATTAAAACAAACGAAAATGTTTGTCTTTAAGCTTCCTCAATTAGGTATTTATTTATTTAATTGGGTAAACTACTTCATGAATTATGTTACCGTCAAATACCTCATTGGTTACCGTCATATTTTATCATCATTCGTGAAGGAATCTTAATTCGCTGACTGAAATGCATCACATTCGTTTAACTAGATTTGATTTCAGGTTATGATTTATAGGCCAGGAGATGAGTGCAGTAATTTAATAATTTCGTCATAGTAATGTTCAGGGTCTATCATCAGCAAATAGAGTAATTGGACAAGTTATACACTGTGGGAGGTCGTTTATTTACCTATACAAATGAAATAAGCCCTAACTCTCTCCCTAGTAGTACACCAAATTATTTCAGTCTTTCATCAGAATAGAATATATTTTCAGTCTCTTTTAAATCTGTCTTTAAATAGTCTGTTTCTGTTGATGAATAGTTCTAACAAAAAATAACCGACTTCAAAATAAGTCTTATATTTATTTCTTATGGATCCCATTGTCACTGTCAATACTGGACCAAAAGCGCCAGCTTTCAAATAAAAAAATAATCATCAAAATCAGAACACCCAGACTAAAGTCCTGTGGTAACAAAATAGAAAATACAGTCGAATGAGCACCTCCTCCTTTTTTGAAGTCGGTTAAAAAAGGGATTACTTTAAACCTAGTTCAAATTATTAATTAAATACCTATGAGGATCATTGAGATCAGGTACGATAGCATCCACGAACATATCCAGAAGTCCCCAGCCTCCCCGCCAGTGCATGATGTTGCTGATGATGAAGATGTAACCATACACCCTGGACAGGATCCTCTCGCGCAGCCAGGAGCACGCGCCGCCGTCAGGATCGCTCCAGGCACCCGCTGAACGGGATAGTAGTCTTGATCTGTTGACAAAGGAGATAAGAGAAGATACATAAGTGTTTAACTAGCGAACTGCCCGGCTTTCCACGGGTAGAAAACACATTATTAGAAACGACCTCCGTGGTCGAGTTTTAAGGTGTCGCTAGCTCTGAGGTCCCGGGTTCGATCCCCGGACGGGTCAATGTAGAAACCAACCTTTCTACATTGTCCCGGGTCTGGGTGTTTGTGGTACCTTCGTTGTTTCTGAATTCAATAACACAAGTGCTTCAGCTACTTACTTTGGGTTCAGAGCAATGTATGTGATGTTGTCCGCATTTATTTATTATTATTTATTATTATTGAATAATTAAATCACTTCACTTAAATTGCTTTATTCAGTGAAAACCATATGAAAATCCTTTCGGTTATTTTTGAGTTTATCGACAGATATAGAGGTAATATGTATTACATACTACCTCATGTGATACATATCCCTGTGTAACACATGTTGCCTTATGTGGTACTTAAACATCCTATAAATACTCTACTCTCTACTCTAAAGACCAGTCCAGTAAATACTCTGCATTTGTTTACACAAATTTACTATTGTATTGTCAGGACTAAAAGAGACTGTGACCCCCGAGTTTGTTTCGACATTTCTTCTCAGGGTAGTCAGTTAGGAAATGTCGATCTCATCTAAATTAAGAAGACGTGTGAAAGTGATTGTATGGTCCTATGTACAAAATAAACAATTTGAATTTCTAATTCAATTTCCCACGTTCTAAGTTCGGCGGCCTCTCCTGGCGCTGCTGCTGGAGCAGCGGAGACCCTTAAACGGCGAAAGTATAATAAACTAATGGGAAATTATATTTTCGAGCCGTTTGGGGTTGAAACGCTCGGGTCATGGGGTCCGAGTGCACGAAATCTTTTTAAAGAACTGTCAAAACGTTTGGTAGACTCTACTCGTGATCAGAGAGCTGGTTTGTTCCTTGCACAGAGAATCGGCATAGCCATTCAACGTGGCAATGCTGCCAGCCTTCTGGGCACGTTTCCCGCCATTGACAAGGATGACGATGAGTATTTTGACGCGTGTTAGTTTTATTTATCTATATAAGATTTAATTTTAGTCTTTGTTCGTTCTTGTATTTGAATTTATATAATACGAACTGTCAAATTTGTGTAACTTTTTTTACTTTTCTTTCTTATCACTGAAAACAGACGTAATAATGTTATATATAAACTGTTGTAGTACATAACATTACAAAGATGTCATAAGATTTTCTGTAGTGTAGGTCTACATAGGTCATTGCCGCAACAATAGGATTAGTGAGTGAAGGTTGCACCTTGAGTTGAGAGGTTGCAATATGATCAGGCTATTCACTTGCATTTTTCTTACAGAGATTCAAGGAAATGTAGTCTCCTGTCTCATTTAAAAAAATATAGTTTACACACATTTTAAAAACAAGTTAGATAAAATTCAGTTTTAGAAACTAATTGTTTTTCTAATTGTAATCCTTAATTTGCAGTAGGTATATTGAATACAGGTGTTACAGTTAAGAAATAATATTTAAAAGAGTGAATTTATGTAACATATTATTTTGATAACTCTTTAATGCACATGTGAATTAATATCAAATACAAGCATTTTCAATGTCGTGGTGGCCTAGCGGTTCAATAAACGGATTTGTATGCACAAGGTTGCAGGTTCGAACCCAGGCAAGTACCAATGTGGCTTTTTCAAAGTTATATGTACTTTCTTAATTATTCTAAGACACTTCTGACTAACGGTGAAGGAAAACATCGTGAGGAAACCTGGATTCCAAAATTTGGGATCTGAAATCGCCAATCCGCAGAGAGCAAGCGTAGTGATCAATGCTCGTGCTTTCTCTATATGGGAAGAGGCCTGTGCCCAGCAGTGGGACGTTTATAGACTGGGTTATTATTATATTATACAAGCATTTTTAATACTGGTATCGTAAATATTATTTTACGAGTCCATTCTTAATCCTTAAACCTTGGTCCTCACCTAGCCACAGCAAAGCAGATGTGTATAACAATCCCCAGTATGTATGTCTGCGCGAAGGGGAACATGCGCGCCTGCAGGTCCATCAGACCCCATGTGCTGCGCCAGATGCTCACCACGTGGGGCGCTACCATGAAACATGAGAAGACAGCGTCACCTGGGGGAAAAAAAAGGAATTAGGATCATTTATTGGTCTTACTTAATACAATTTTCTTTAACATATGTTTAACTATCACATGTTTCATATACCTAATAGGATTAACATTATGTGCAGGCAGTGGTCCCCAAACTTAGTTGTCGATTGTATCTTGGGGACCTGTGAAGACATAGCTGTCTTGACAGGACATGATTTACAGCTATATGTGTTAGTTATAGAAAAAGTTAGTAGTTAGTAACTAGGTTATAATGCATGTAACTGACTATTTCCAGCTTATCTAACTTATTACACTTATAAAAGGTGGAATTTTTGATGCCACCAGGAGGGACAGTTCTTCTTAATAATTATATAAAATTCCTATCTTGAAGATAGTAAATAATTACTACTCAAAGAAACTAGAATAAATAGAAACCCACAAATTATTTCAATGAATTTAAGTAAAAAATCAATAAAAATAATATTATGAATTATCCATAAAATCAAATGGCCGTGCGCGTCAAAAAGTGAATCTATCAGTGCCCAATCTCCTTTTAAGAGGAAACAAAACTTTTATCGCTTGTTTTCTATGGTTGTGTGGGGTATAATGTATAATGTAGACAAATTTTATTTTAGCAAGATAATTGAGGTTCGCGCAAAACATGCAAACCCCATGAAACTAAAACACACAAAGCCGCGGAGGCAGTTAGTTCAAGACAAATCATTGTGCATTAGGTAATAGTTATAATTTTTGCCAACCATAAACCGGACTGTTGTGGTGGCCTAGCGGTTCAATGAACGGATTTGTATGCACGAGGTTGCAGGTTCGAACCCGGGCAAGTACCAATGTAACTTTTCAAAGTTATATGTACCTACTTTCTTAATTATTCTAAGACACTTCTGACAAACGGTGAGGGAAAACATCGTGAGGAAACCTGGATTCCAAAATTTGGGATCTGAAATCGCCAACCCGCAGAGAGCAAGCATGGTGATCAATGCCTTCTGTATATGGGAAGAGGCCTGTGCCCAGCCGTGGGACGTTTATAGGCTGGATTATTAAACCGGACTTACTTAAAAAGCACATAATTATAATTAAATTCAGTTAACAATAAGACATGCATAAGTTGTGTTTAGTGACCTATACCGTAGCTAACTTCATCGCAGGAGCACTGCTCGTTAGAGCTGCTGCACGACTCCAGCGACTGGGTCCTGGCCAGCTTCTGTGGACTGGACTCCGGCAGAAGTGTCTCCGATAAGTTTGGAGGCATCTGTAACGTACATAAATATTTATTTACACAGTTCTTATTATATTAACTAAGCCCAGTGGACCCCCTCTGCTAGATAATTATCCGCTAAAAAAATTAGGTAATTTGATAGGTATCAGTATTGTTGGATGAACATACTGCGAATAGTCGAATGCATACTGGCTTTGAATTTAGTTTTTGTTTTTCTTTATCTTACTGTATTGTTTTTTGTTTTATTTGATAGTCCGTCCGGTTTTTTTAATGTATTTAATATGACATGTGATCAGCTGGTGTTGGTTGTGCAATAAGTTATACTATTTTAAGTGTTTACTACTGTGTGGTGTACATTGTACTACTGTTTTATTAGCCCTAAGAAATAAATAAATAGGTCTATTTTCAAGTTGCGTCATCGAACACCCGGTCCTCCAGGACTTACTTACATGCTAAGATATTAGCAACTATATTATTATTTGAAAAGACATGATAATTTTTCTAGTAATAATAGTCTCACAGATCTGTTTCAAAATATTTTTGTGCCATTTTATAACAGGTTGCGGAACTTTAAACTTTACGACAGAATAGGTAGGTAAGTATTAAGTATATACTGATAAATAACTTGGTATCTACAAAAACAAGATAGGCAAGAGTAGTAGTTAGGAACATATATTATTATTATCTAAAGCTGAACTAAATATAACAATACCTCGTACCTAATTCCCTATCTGAAACTTAACAACGCGCATTTACGTATATCGAGATTGCTATGAATATATTATCAGGCATTAGTAAGTACCTATTTTCTGAAGTACAAAATAATATGAAAAAATAAATACAGGGTGTTAAGAAAACCCCGTACGACCCGAAAGGGTGATATAGGGTTCACAATCACATTCCCAAATAAAATATAAAATTTGGAAAATTCATGATATTAACAACAATAATGGATTTTGAAATAACCATTTTTTGCCCCGAAATTCCCTAAATTTGAGATTAAAACAAAAACTATAACACCAATTTCGTCGGTATTTTTGGGGGCCTTTTGTTTGGTAATTAGGTAGCATCTGTGACGACGCCGACTCTCTCCATCGATTTTAGAGAAAAAAAAAAAATCGGTTATATTTTTATTTCTTTTTTTTTTCATTTTTTTTTCAACGTTTTTGTAATCAGATATCGATACCTAAGACACCTTCACGTATCGGACATGGTTTTCTTAACACTCTGTGTAGGTACAGTTCAGGACATAAATATTTTCTTGAACTGATTTGATTTTTGATTGAAAAACTTATTGCTTTAAGCCCTCATTTAAAACATTGTATATTATAATATGAATAATAACATTGATCCACTAATAATAAAAAGACAGACATTTGTACTACTTATAGTCCGGCCACTGAGAGAATGCGTTCCAGAAAAGTCGTAGTCAACAGGAAGATATAAATCTAATTGTTGTAATATAAATCTAAGTTGCGAAGATATAGATTTATAATATAATATATTATATATATAATATATAATATATAGATTTATTAAAAGATAACAAACCGACTAGGGAACTTTTACAATTGCTTCACTGCTATAATCTAAAATATGCTATAAAGACACCAACAAGACTCAGCAGCTGTACCTGCATTGACAATATATTCCATAATCTTGCTCACTGTCGCAGTTCAAACATAGAACTAGCACTCTCAGACCACAAGGCACAGACCCTCAGCTTCTGTGTTAAAAAAATTAGTAGTATCCCATTCTGGTACATAACAAGACGTGATTACTCAATTGAAAATGTTACAAAGTTTCAGAATTGCCTTGCAAGTTTACATTTCAGTGATGTTTATAGCAGTAAGGATCCCGACTTAGCTTTCAAATCATTCTTAGAAAATTACAAGCTATTTTATAATTTATGCTTTCCGGAAATAAAAATAAAAAGGACTCTACATAAAAAGCCGAAATGGATTTCACATGGTATCAAGTTGTGTAGTAAACGTAAGAGACAGTTGTTATGGCAGGCAAGGTTAACAAAGGATCCAAAACATAAAATGCAATACACCAACTACACAAAACAATATAAAAAAATTATAAACTTAACGCAAAAGGTTCAAAATAACCATTACATAAACACATCTTATAATAAATCTAAAGCTACTTGGCAAATAATTAAACGAAATAACAAAAATTACACGACATCAGAAATTGAACGGGTCAAGCACAGTGACAAGTTAATTAGGGATCCTAGAATCATGGCTGAAACATTTAATGATTACTTTGTAAGTTTAGTTAAGAATAATCATTTAAATACTTATAAGCATTCTGTGACATCAAATAATCCCAATTCCATATTTTTATCTCCTATTAATGAGTCTGACATAGTAAAAATAATCATGAGCCTTAAAAATACCAATAGTGTCGGTGTCGATGGAATAACGACAAAAGTAATTAAAAAGACCTCGCACATTATAGCCCCAGTGCTAAGCTTTAGTATCAACTTGTCAATAGAATATGGAGTTTTTCCGTCACAACTAAAGTCATCAATAATAAAACCAATATTTAAAACAGGAGACAAAGATTTAATGGAAAATTATAGACCTATAGCCATAATATCTGTATTTGCAAAAATATTCGAAAAGGTAATTCTTAAGTCTCTATATGAATACTTTGAGAAAAATAACATATTGGCAAATGAACAATATGGGTTCAGGAAAAATAAAAATATAAACATTGCAATTTATAATATGCTACATAAAGTTATAACTAACATTGACAAAAAAGTACCTGTATCAGCCATTTACATGGATCTAAGTAAAGCCTTTGATTTCGTGGATCATAGTATATTAATGAAAAAATTATATACACTTGGTATTAGGGGTAACGCCTATCAATTAATGAAGTCATATCTATATGACAGACAACAAGTAACACAAATTACTAAAATTGATATAGCATCTAAATCAGAAATTACATATACATCAAGTCCCAAAAGAATTCTATATGGAGTGCCACAAGGTTCAGTTATGGGGCCACTCTTATTCCTGGTTTACATAAATGACATGCCAAGAGCTATTAATCAACAAACTATCCTTTTTGCGGATGATAGTACAATTATATTTGACGGATATACAATAAATGACTACGAAACCGAAATTAATAACACTATACATGACGTAGTAACTTGGTTGAAAAACAATAACTTAAAACTTAACATTACGAAAACTAAAATTATGCATTTTAAGCACAGTAGAAATAGAAAATCTAATAATAATAATATTAATATAAATTATGATGGACAGCAAATTGACGAAACACACTCTACAAAATTTCTCGGAATTAATATAGACAATAATCTTACATTTAACACACAAATCTATGACATTACTAAAAAAGTACTAAGATTTTCATATGCCCTTTACATGCTGAGTAAAAAAGTAAATCAAAAAGCGGTTATAACTGCTTATCATGGATATGTTGTATCAATATTAAAATATGGAGTTATTTTCTGGGGAAATTCTACAGGCAAGGAACAGGTGTTTCTGGCGCAAAAGAGATGCATTAGGGCAATATGCCATCTACAAAAAACTAACTCTTGCAAATTTCATTTTATTAACTTAAAACTACTCACATTTCCCTCGATTTACATATATGAAGTCGCCATGTTTGTTAGGACTAACACTGATCTCTTCATAAAAACAACAAGAAACCGCAATAAAACACGACTATGCATAGTACCTTCTAGGACTGCTCTCTTACATAACAGTGTCTTTTGTATGGCTGTGAAGATATACAACAAGTTACCCACGGTAGTAAGAGAAACGGAAAATATTGCCACATTTAAAAACATACTACGAAATTTTTTGATTAATAAAGCCTATTACACTATAAATGATTTTCTAAATGATAATAACATTGATATTAAATAATAATATACGATTTTGTGATACAGACCAATTTCATTGACAATTAATTACATTCTATATTTATTATTGACAAATCCACTAAATTCATTTAAGAGTATTTTGAAGGGTTGTTTTGTTACATGTCGTGAACAGTGTTTTATTGATTGATTTTGAATAATTAAGTGTAATAAATTTGCATGCCAATTATGGTAAATTACAGAGGACTATTTTGCTTTATGTACCATCATCACTAACCTGTATTTAGCAAATAAAGATTTTTGATTTGATTTGATTTGATTTGAAGAATTACAATTAATGATATAACACGGTTTTTTAATCTTCATACAAATCAAGACCAACTGACATGTGTCAGGAAAGCCTTCTTTCAGCGGCCGAAATATAGTACAATATGAATCTTTTAAACACAAACCAAACAGACCTACATACAAACTGGGTCGGACGCGAAAAATACACGTTAAACAAATGATACCATTAACAGAATAGATACTCACTCTTCAATGCCTTCAGAATAAATGAGATGAATTTATAAATTAACCGTGTAGGTACAGCCTCAGAGACAACGACTTAACAACTAAACTACATTTATTTTGTTAAAACACACATCAGCATTATATGTAGCATTCCTACAGCTCTCTGCATTTTATCAGCAGTTAAATAGCGTCGTTTTATAATGTAAAAAATGTCCCAGCACTAAATTATAAAAAAACTGTGTACATCAAAATGATAAAAGTGAAATAAAAACCAAAATCAAGCAACAAAAACACATGGAATTCGGATAAAATCTATAAGTAGATACATATCATAAAATTTATTTTAATAAAAACAAAATCATTATGTTTCTATTTTTAAAACATGCCAGTAATGTTCCCAAGACAATGAAGATTATATAATCATCTACTTTCTGAAAAAAATAAAGTATCAGTTAGTAAAACACGTAGATTCTGTAAATGATGCGTGTTGCTTAGACTTTTTTGTTGTGTGTAATATTTATGTTACCGGTCAAACCCGATTTCAGGACAAACTAGTTTTGTCTAGGCTGAACTAGTTCTTCCTATACGCGATAGGATTAACTAGTATAGCCTAGATCAAACTAATTTGTCCTAAGCCCGATAGGATAGACCAGTTTAGGCTAGGCCAAACTAGTTGATCCTGATATAAATATGCACACTCTAGGATAAACTAATATGGCCTAGTAGCAGATGTAAACCAAGACTCTGAAATATCATTACGGACTGCAGCTACGAAACATTCAGTTGGATCAGGCCAAGCTTTTGTGAGATGCAGCTGCAACAAAAACTGTTCCACAAACAGATGCCAGTGCAAGAAGGCAATGATACTCTGCAATTCTAAGTGCCACCAAAGCAAACCATGTAAAATAAATAACAATTTTAATAATTGACATAATTTGATTATTGTTTCTATTAAAAAAAACACGTAGTACGTAGTAGTACAAATACGTAGTATTTGTTATAGTATGATTGTTCGTATTACCAATTAACCATAACTTTTAACAACGAAGCATTATAGTTTAATAAAAATTATTATTTTTTCAATTACGGAGTTTTTTATTCCAGTTTATCTATTTATTTTGACTTTCTAGATATATTAGAATGTTTAGACTAGGCTATACCAGTTTATCCTAGAGTGTGTGTATTTATATCAGGATCAACTAGTTTGGCCTAGCCTAAACTGGTCTATCCTATCGGGCTTAGGACAAATTAGTTTGAACTTCTAGTTAATCCTATCGCGTATAGGAAGAACTAGTTTAGCCTAGGCAAAACTAGTTTATCCTGAAATCGGGTATGGCCGGTAACATATATAAATTCTAAAAAAGATTACTTCAGGATTTGTAATCTAGTTAGGCGTAAATAAAATAAAAGGAGGTCTTTGACCTACAGTGGCACAGTTTGGGTTAATGAATGATATTGATCAACTAGAAAATTTCCTAATTAAATGTGTTATACTTGTTTCTAACCAATATGTATCTGGAATGTTATTATACCAATGAAAATACTGTTTTTTATGGCTCTAGGACCACATCACCGAAAACGAGGGAGCTAGCTGGCTGAATAGCATTTTTTGAAATCGGAACAAAAGTAAATCTGATGGGGTTATATATTATTATTGTGTCGGGGTGTGAAGTATTATAATTATGGCTTATAAGCATGATAATTCAGTCTTCAGTCTTTACTTCTCAACGTATCGAGAACAAAAAATATATCAAATGAAATAATCAGTACACTTAAACCGTTTGTTTGAATTTAAATACTCCAGTTCCGTTTCTCTGTCAACATTACGTATCTTTTTACTTATTTGAAAAGAAAGACATGTTAGTTTTGATGTCATATTATTATGTAGAAAAATCGAAGTAGACAATAATTTATAATAAATTGTTTTCTAACAACAAAATGGCACATGGCTTGAGCCTGCCCAGTTACCAACTGTATTTGTAACAAAAAGTTTTAGAGTTTTTTCATATATAGCCATAAATATTAATTTATTCCAGAATAAATGACTTAGACCAAAAGAACGAATAAATAAATTAAAAAATAAATTAAAGATGTGTATTCACCGCAGCACACTAACAAAAACACAAGTAAAATGAAAAACAACACCTTTTAAATTAAATAAACCTAAAGTCTTATTTTCCTTCACACACATCGAATATAAAATTAGAAGTAAGTAATACTATAAACACTCACTTCGTGACGTCATAGTCCCTTGCTACCTTCACGATGTAAACAAGTCGCTACCTCAATATAACATACTTCAACCGTCCCTGGTAGCCATAACAACTAAACCCACAACAACATTAAGGCACAGATTCATAAGTACACAATCTGTGTAGGAACGTGTTCTTAATGTTATAATTAAAAGACAGCTCACATGACACCGATACTTATAGCTAAACCGGCCAGTCAAAGTACCCGCAAAATCGCATGAATATTTTTGAAGAAGAAATAAATGCAGTTATTTTCCAATAAAAACAAAAAAATATGCAACAGGTTTAGATAAACCATAATCGAAAATTGATTCAGTTTTAATGTGGTTTTAATAGATGCAAAAGACGTAATTGTCACAAGTAAATATGGAAAATTACTAAGTAGTAAAATGTGAAAGTTGCCATTAAGCAAATTGCAATTTAAAAATTGCCACAGTTAAACATGTTGAATAGATTGTTGTAAAGTAATGATTTCAATCTGATTGAGAAATAGTCATGGATAAAAAACTTAAACAACCACTTGAAGACTAGGAGCAAAATTACTACTAAATTAAAATACGTCTATACCGTCAAATCTATGGATAACAAAGGTTAGATTCTAAACAACAAGATAAGTGTAGTTAAATTCCTACCTCTTGCATTTAAAATTTAGATTCGTTAAAGGCATTTGACACAGTTTCACGTAAATGTTTATTCTTCGAGGCAGATAGGTAGAGTTTAAAAGATGATTTATGGCATAGCTTTATCGCCATAATTTTAAAGTCAAGGTTTTTAAGTTTATTGTATTATACCAGATAACACAGGATCCCTTTTGTTTTGGGATACCTCAAGGAGCTACTTAGGCCCAATAAAACTGCAAGTCATGAAATTTGTTTACTCTGAAAAACTGAACTATTTGGTATAAAGGCAAAGTCAATTTGTATCTAAATTGAATGCTTACTTGGTTAGACTAAAAACCGTAAAGATTTATTTTTTTATTCTACTATAAAACGATTTGCCAACGCCGATGTATTTTTTGTATGGAAAAGTTGATTTAAGGAATTTTGCATTAGATTAAATAAAAAAATGAAAAACAAGACAAACAAATAATAAGGCTATTTAAGTCTAATTTCTAACTACAATTTTTATCGCCTGTTAGCAGAATCATAATAAAAAAACATTGCTTTTTCCACAACTTACTGTCATAGCAAAACTGTTTGGTGAACGCGATGAAGCTATATCTTCTTCTTATCATGTTGAAGGCAATTATATTTTATATATCAGCAATAATAAATATTGTCAATTAAGTATAGATGTCAGCAAATAATTTACAAGAACGACTTTTTTTGAGTTTTCTGTGGCCTAACGTCATTCATTCAGAATACCTACAGGTGCAAATCAACAAACGATAAAACAGCAATTGAAGTATGTTATATTACATTAAATAATATAAATAGATAATAATATTAAAACAGAAATTAACAAGAAAATAGGTAATAAAACTCATTGGGCCTTATTACAAAAGATGGTTTAAACCAAGACTAAGGTAAACCCAGGTTTAAAATATACCCATCACTTTCTTATGTCATATAACGAAAAGAGACGGGGCTATTCTAAAACCTCGGTTTTTCTTAGACCATCTTTTGTAATAAGGGGGATTAAGTTAGGAATAAAGTTGATGACAAATGCACCTCAGGTTGTGTATAGTGTAAGTTATTTTTAAGGAAATACCGGAAAAATAGAGAAACAACCATTCGATCTTATGGTGATTCAGAGACAGATAAACATAAACCCCCTTATTACAAAAGATGGTCTAAGAAAAACCGAGGTTTTAGAATAGCCCCGTCTCTTTTTTTTATATGACATAAGAAAGTGATGGGTATATTTTAAACCTGGGTTTACCTTAGTCTTGGTTTAAACCATCTTTTGTAATAAGGCCCAAAGATTATATACGAAAGAACGTGGTACATGTACTGATTACAAAACGTGTCTTACCTAAACTAAATTACTAACAAGGTTCAAACAACATACTTAATTAGTATAATCATATGTACAAGATGCATACAAGATCACATAATTGTTAAATCATGAGTTATACATGCACATGGCATGCGTGAAGTATGCAAGTAGAATACATAGGTATACTTAATAATTATAAATATGCATAGGTACATAGGTGTGTCTATTATATATTTTAAATTTTTTGTCCAATATATCTAAGCCATTTATTAAGATTAGTTCATCAGTGCCGCGATTCAGCTATTTTAAATGCATGTCAGTGGTCGGTCAGTGTAATAATTGTCATTGTGCCTAATTTTCATATTCAGATAAGCCTACAATAAAATCTCATCGAGCTCTCGAAAATAATGATCGGAATGACCAATTTATGATCATAATGACAGTTTGCAGAATGCCAATAAAACATAAACATACCATCACGCCTGTATCCCCGAAGGGTTAGGCAGAGGTACCAATGTACACCCACAGTTCGCCGGTATGTTTAGGTCCCATGTAATAGGGGGCGAGCCTATTGCCACTAACCGGGCATAAATCCAAACTCCGACCTGCTACTGAGAATTTCATAGAAAACCCCAATAACACCTTGGTCGACTTGGGAATCGAACCCAAGACCTCTAGCGTAGCAGTCGCGCTTAGCGCCACTAGGCCAACGAGGCAGTTGGAATGGCAGAATGCCAATTATCGTAAAAATTACCAAATGAAGCATGTCATTCAGTCAATTCAAGCAACTCTTAAATAGCTGAATCCAGCCCAGGTTTATAGCCTTGAGGAAATAGTAACGTAAAGTTAACGTGTTATATTCGGCCCTTAATTTTTTGTGTTTTCTATAAATATTAATTTATGGGTAATAAAATAATTCGAGTATAATTAAGTACCTGTCTCGTCTGTGTTAACGACCTACCTTACCTACTCTGACAGGGTTTTTTCCGTCTTTGATAAACTCGATTTTTTTAAATTCAATTATAGGTATTGAGTCTTACCTACTACTACACATACACGGTACACGGACGCAGCGATAAGCGCGAAGCGGCGGAATTATGAGTGAACTGACCCGACTTGATACTTGAGCCTTCTTTTCTTTATTTAACTTTTAGCCTTTTGCCCATTTGTATTTTGTTTATGTTTACGTTGATTTTGTTGCGTACATATGTACAATTGGCGGGACAAGCTGATTGGAAATAAATAATTAAAAACATAAGCTTATGTTGTTTGATTTAGTATTACATATAATAAAGTTATGGTATCAGCGAGTTCGGGTTCTCAAAAACAAAAAAAATGTTTTTATTTGTCATACACATTGTGCCAACTGCCAATACACTTATACAATACGGGCTCGCACGGGTACTTAAGATATATATTATATAAAATGTGTTAAAAATATCAAATTTTTAACACATACACACACCGACACCTTTCTTTTTAGGCGGGTTACAAAAACAATACATTATAAAAAAGTGTTTGTTATGTTTTAATATTCGTTTATAAAAAATAATAGTAATACGAATTTCTAATCCCTCTATACATACCTACTTCTAACAAAAGTGTAAGAAACTGTAAATAAAATCCTAATTTCTCTTTGTCCGTAGAAAATGCGTGCAGTATCGTATTATCAAGTTTATTTTGTCAATCTTTATCACCACGAGCTGCTGCTTACTACCTAAAGATCTCTACCATCTAAAGATGAAGGAGAAACCTATCTTTGGCAATTTTTAGTTTTATTTGGTTTAGTTTCATTTTGCCGCAAAACGTACCTAAAAACTGGTTATTTTTGTCGGATTTGCAAACGCGTCCTTAAAATCTGTACCTTATTGTAGAGTGTATCTTTGGTAGGATTACTTGTAAAAACGAAATCCGATATTTATGGTATAAAACTTAGCTACAGTACTTAGCTAGAAAAAAAAATACCTCTACGACAAAGGGTCGGTTTTTCTAACACCAGATATTTTTTATTCGAGAGATAATATTCACGTCTAACATATTTTGTATCGAAGAAAATTTTCAAAATTTTTCCTCAGGTAAAATGATCTGGCGTTGTAAAAACCGAGCCTTAGCAGTTTAAATCAATGAGTAATTTACATGCTAAGTGCACATTAAGAGCGGTTTCGCACTATGTCCGATCCGAATCCGATCCGAATCCGATCCGACCCCGATCCGAACCCGATCCGAACCCGATCCGAACCCGATCCAAACCCGATCCGAACCCGTGAAAATATTCAATATAGAAATCACGGACCGAATTCACGGATCTAAAATTGGCGTGCATAAATTAGAGTGTTCGGATCGGACGTAGTGCGAAACCGCTCTCAGTCTTATTTTGGTAAAGATGAAGATAAAATTTAATAGCTTACCTAATATTGGAGAGAGTCAAAGCGCACAACTTAGGAATAAAAGACATTGACTGCATCAAAAAATAGTTTTACGCAACAACCTGTTTATAATGAATGCTGCAAAGCTATCTAACTCATTATTTATTTGACAGCAATTTATTGGACTAAATTGATAACAAATGCACATTTCTTTTTTAACTTCTTACACAAAACAACGCGATAGTGTTTAAAAAAATATGTACTTGAATAAAAATTCAAGAATTTATAGTAAACTAGCTGTACCCGGCATGAGTTGCAATGCAATTTTTCTACCTAGCACCTGCCTACTACCTACCTGCCTGCCTACTACCTACCTACTACCTACCTAATACCACTTAGGGGTATGAAAAATAGATAGTAGCTGATTCTCAGACCTACTGAATATGCATATAAAATTTCATAAAAATCGGTCAAGCCGTTTCGGAGGAGTATGGTAACTAACATTGTGACACGAGAATTTTATATATAAGAAGATATATAAATACCAAGGTAAGTTAGTTACACCATTCATAACTAAAGAACAGGTGGACCGATATTTATGATCTTTTTTTGTTGGATTTGGTTCTGTCCCGAATAGCAGTGGGATTCTGTCTGCAAGCATTCTCGGACAGTTGTTTCTCCTTTGAAACATCAAACGCATCAAACGCGGTCTTACATAAAAACCTTTTCTTTTCTATTGTCTTCGAATATTCTATAGTTGAAAAGTCCTGTCGCCGATACGAACAAATGCGAACCATTCTGTCGGCGAACCGTCCAAAGGTGAAACGTTCTATCGACGAATCTCTCAAAAACGAAACGTCCTGTCGGAGAATCCTTGCAGAATCTAGCAGTGGAACAATCAAAACATTGCAAAATAAACAAACAGAAATATAAAGATTTTCTTGATAGCATTCATACATAGAGCATTTAAGTATATTATAACACTTTTGATGTTCCTTGCCATAGAAGAAGTCGCAAGTTAGGTATGCGGTTAAAATTTACTTTCTAATCGGTATAAAATAGATTTTATTATTTATTTATGTTAATGTAGTAGAATTATTCATATAAATTTATGAATGATGATAACTTTAATCTTTAGTTTGTCTTCTGATCTGTATCAAAAATGTCATCAAAATTTGTATTAGCTTGTAAAGTAACATACTTAGTTCACTGTCAAAAAATATTATTTGCAGATGTCTACAATGCTATGATTATTATTTTTAATGCACATATTAATTTGAATGTTTCTTATACAGTAGTAGTCTTCGTAGCAGAACTAAAGATAAATAAGCCTTACATTATATTTAGAACAGAAATAAGACAAACACGTAAAAAATATTGGGTTTCGAATTGTGAGTCCAGATGATAAATAATGAGATTATTTTGTAGTTAAACTTCATGCCTAATTTTTTATGAAGCCTATCACTTACTATTCTGTCAGACATTGCTCAGGCAAAATTGATTTCCTTGAATATACAAAATCATTAAAATTGAAAAATAAATGAAATCTTACCCCATCATCCAGATTAATTTTCATTTTTGAAAACAAGAACACACACTTCAAAACGATCGAAAATAATTCAAAACAAAAATCAAACAAGGATTTCCGAAAACTGTTTTCGCGGAGCTACGCGATCGTAGAGTGCTACGCGTGAATATAATCTGTTCAGTGCAAATCCGTAGATCAGCGAAAACCAAGACAATCCATTTTGAAGGTCAAGTCATTACATAAGTGTGACGTATTTAAATACGTTTAAAGGGATAATTACATCGGAATCGATTCGATCGTATTATGATTTTTTACGGTCTATATTGTTTCTTCGATTTGGTTCACTTGTAGAACGTCAGAGTAGGTAATTAAAATGCTTCCTGATCGTTCACTTTTGATAGACATTAAAATATGACGGCTTCTTGTTTTCTTGAAAATAAACATGTGATTTAAAAAAGGTAATCAAAAATAATATGGCGCTGCTGCTGCGGCTGCTGAGAGCCTCAAGCGGCGGAAATATACCAACCTAGTTGGAAGTTATATATTCGAGCCCTTTGGGGTTGAGACCCTTGGTCCGTGGGGTCCGAGATTTATCCAAACGCCTGTTTGACACTTCACGTGACCCAAAGGCTGGCTTCTACCTAGGTCAGCGAATAAGCATTGCCATACAACGTGGCAATGCATGCTGCCAGCCTTTTGGGCACACTCCCAGTCGACAGCGATGTGGATGAATTTTTGATGCCTTATTTTAGTTCTTAGTTTTATTTAGTTTATATTTTTTCTTATTTCTTGTTTAGGCTTAGTTTTTATATAATTGTAAATATTTTAAGTATAATTCATAATAAAAAAAAAAAACCCGTTAAAAATAAATATATCTTTAATTAAAATAATAATAAAATGTCATCAACACAAACATTCAATTTAGATTATTTTGTTACTAAAAATCATTGAAGGTAAGTATGCTCTTTATTCTTAGAGTAACTAATGTGCTTGCTAATTGTTAATAGATTGTTCTAATACATGGGTCTAATAAAAACGGCAATATGTGGATATCAAATATCGTGTTATGTTAAGCAGGAAAAGTAAAACTAACACTATGGCTGCTTAAATAGACGAGTGGGACGGTCAGCATGTCCGCATATAGCCACATAGAGAAAATATTTATGTGACCTACAAATGCTTGGTCTAACCCCACGTTGATCAACACAAAAATTGTTAATTACCTGTCAAACCTCATGTTTAGCGCTGTAATTGGCTGTTAGTCTCGTGGTCAACCAGTCAGTCATGATCAGTTGATTTGACAACAGATTAGGTTGATCAGCCTTTTAGGAATGGGGGGTAAGTCTAGACGTTCTATGTTAAATTGAAACAAACTACATATAACAGGCATTAAGATTACTAATGCGGAAGTCGTTTAAGACACTTAAAAAACAGGGATTTTTTATACATACCACGCTTGAAATTTCTTCGCAGGTTGACACCATTTCTCCGGGACAATTTATGACAATGAACCTACTTTAATAGCTAAGTCGAGTATCCAAATTAAACAAATATCCATTAGGATTATTATAGGGCGAGAGCCAGCGATGTTACGAGCTTCGTCATTTTATTAAGGCTAATATTTTCTCTCTGTATTCCCGATTGAGGAAACCTAAATTCCAAAATTGGGATCTGAAGTCACCAATCTGCAAATCTAATGCAATTTTTCTACCTAGCCACACATCTTGATAAATGTTCGTGCCTTCTCTATATGGAAAGAGGCCTGTGCCCAGCAGTATGACGTTTATAGGCTAGTATTGGTATCATTTTTCCCGATATAGGTTAGAACAACCCCACCATATGCAGTTTTGACTATGGTAACTTTGGCAGTTATGAGGCAATAAAAAATTGCACCTTATTTTTGCCGTAGTATATAGGCCAGTTTTGTTATATGTATTTCATTATTTACGCCGCCCAGGCAGTAGACGTTTAGTCCAGTTTCTACGCCCTTTTTTGCCGGGTGAATATCTAATGAGTTCAACCTACGTCGAGGGCATGACGTGGGGATATGTCGGACTCGCACCGACCAAAAACACCCTGGTCCCGTACTCGCCTTTTCTGGAGCAAAAAATCAAAAATTATTTAACTTAGGCTACAAAGTAGCACTTATCAAACGTTAAAAGCCACGGGACCGCTAAATATTCTCAGTGCAGCTTAGTTTTTACGCCCTGGCAGCTAAATCTGTAAGATGTTTCTCGTAAATTTTTTTGTTACGCACGGGGAATCGAACTGGCAAAAAATAATCATATGGTACTTTACTGCATTAAGGGAAACTAAAAAATCTCAATTAAGAAATGCGATGGGTCGAAATACATAATTTCTTCCATTCCTTTTACCAGTTTTGTAAGAGAGATTTGATCCTTAGTATTGACTCTATCGATTGATGATTAAAAAAGGTTTAGGCCTTCTCAAAATAAAGAAGGTCTGAAAATCGCTGGCTCTCAAACTATTACGCTATCTAATCAAGATTATGGATGTTTGTTTTACATCTAGGTATCTATTATTGACCGCATCATTATGTTTTAATGGAGCCATAAAGTTTATACACTTGTTTACACTTGTATCTAGGTAATAATTACTATGTATTAATACTTTTTGTATATCAATTTGTTTTGTCATTTAATGTTAGGGCATCTTAGGGCAGCTAACAAATTACCATGGCCGACGTGGAAATCTATAAATAGACTCCGGAACCAAGTCGGCCGGTGTAAAGAAAATATGTATCGGTGGGGTTACAGCACACACGAGCCCTGTGAGTGTGGTACCTCTCCCCAGACCATGGCTCACTTGCTGAGCTGCCCAGCTGAGTACTGGTCCACAAAAATCTAGCCATGATGAAAATAGTCACTGATCGACACGCTAAGAAGAAGGGCAGCTAAAACCTGGGTTGATTCATGACCCCCTCGTACCTAGGAAAGCATGTTAACCCGTTGGTCCTGGCCGCCATAAGTTAATCTTTGGTAGTCGACAGTCGTTAAGTCATTACAGGAAGAATATGTTACCATATAAAATGGGTCTTGAAGGTCAGAAAGGCAGTCTCTTTACGCAAAATACGGCATTCAGCTAATCAAATCAAAAAATCTAAATTAAATACAGCTTTCGGTTCCCTATGTACCTATTTCGCATTATCTCTTTAATCATTTGTCCAAATATGCAGGGAAAAACCTTTTTTTTTAAACTTGAGACGATAAATTTACTTATTTTGATAAAAATTCACAATTGTTGATAATATGACCAATGAACATGATCTAACGATTTTTTTTTTTTTCACATCAAAACAGATATACAAAGAAAGACAGTTTTATAATACATGATATATGTGTAACCCTAACAGATGGCAGTTTTTCTTTCTACTTACTTGAGACTTACCGTAATATTTTGGGCAATTCTCGCAATATCTTTATAAATTATAGCCTATGTGTTATTCTGATGTATAAGCTACATTACTGTAAAGTTTCATTAAAATCCATTCAGCAGTTTTTGCGTAAAAAGCAACAAACGTCCATCCATCCACCCATATATCCAAACAAACTTTCGCATTTATTATACTAGTAAGGATAAGGATTTTCAGCTTTTAGCAATGCATGCACTCTGTAGTGTTGACTTTTTTTACTCTATGCTGAAAGCATACTCCAGCATAGCATATTGAAAAGGCTTGGTAGAAGACATCCGCAATCTAACCCCCAATTCTAAAAGTCTGTTTAATTTAATCAGTATCCAATGTAATGCCACCGAATTTAAAATAAATAAATAAATGCGGACAACATCACATACATTGCTCTGAACCCAAAGTAAGTTGCTAAAGCACTTGTGTTATGGAATTCAGAAACAACGAAGGTACCACAAACACCCAGACCCGGGACAATGTAGAAAAGTTGGTTTCTACATTGACCCGTCCGGGGATCGAACCCGGGACCTCAGAGCTGGCGACACCTTGAAAACCGGTGCGTACGCCACTCAACCACGGAGGTCGTCAAAACCGAATGTGATTGAATTACCAAGTAATAACTAACTGTGTTGTACTATATTTGAAGTTTTACATAGTAATAACAAAAACTTTGATCGGTCTTTCAGAGATCAAATTAGCTATAAGACTAGATAACTATACCAGTTACAAAAACCATTTGTAAAACTCGAAATGGATTCTATCATGGTATGAAACTCAGATTGTAGGTATAATTATTACAGAAACTACAATATATACAACTACAGTATCTATCTGAAAAGGAGTCAAGGATTCAGGTGCAATGAAACAAGTAATATTTCGCCATAATGTATATTTTCTATATTAAAACTAATTGGCTCAACAAATAGAACAGTAACATGACTATAAACATTCTAACACCCAACGCGTGATACAGTAACTATTTTATATTTGTCGAGGTGCAGTATTACCTTTAACTTATATTACCTAATATAATTAGGAAAGGACAATTGTTTATTCAGAACACAGGCTATAGAAACTAGAGTCGACCAATAATGTAAAAAACTTAATTACACAAACAATATGTTTATTGAAATAAAATAATTGCTTCTAAATTCTAGAAACGGAATATATAATTCAGGAAGTAGCCAAACATTTTGATGATCATCAGTGTGTCAGTGACGAAATCGGTGTATTTTAGATACCTATCGATAAAATCTAAAGTATTAGAGCTATTCAATTGAGACTTTGTATGTTTAATGAGTCTATTATTGACATCATATCCTGAGAATATGAACTATCTGGTACATCGGAAACCAACTCTATGAGGGTTCAAAAAAAGACGAAACACTTCGAGAAAAGGTAGGTAGTGCCCTTGCGCTTCGCTACTGATACCGAACTGATCACTCGAACTAACACTTTTGTTAAAGACTACAAAGTAAAAGCAACTTTTGTATAAATTAATAAATTTTTAGGTATATTATGATAGATATCTGTTAATAATAGGCATTAAAATATTTTACTGGTTACAGGATGTTTTTCCAGAAGAAAGGAGAGTAAAAAACAACATTTAACAAACAAAGTCGCAGGTCGCAGACAGTTTCATTATTTATATTAAAACAATAAATACTAATATAATCTTAAACACAAACTGACATACTACACCTCTGGCGTGCGCATAAATTATTCATCACCTACATAATATTATTTACATCAAGATAAATTAATTTTAAGCTACCGGATCCTGTACTATGAGCAATTGTGGAAGCGAGATGACGCACTACGCTCCGCATAGCGGCGTCTCGCTTCCACAACGGCAACTCTCCTGCTTTAAGATCTCATAGCACCTAAGCGCGCTGTTCGTATATTAATTCTGTTATTTATGGAAAGTTGAAGTCAGAAAAGTAGGACTATTCTTATCAAGCGAAGCATCACGTATACTTAAAACTGGTGTAGAACTATTTAGGAACTATGGGGTTAACGAGGGACTACTTAAATATGACTCAATTTTGAGTTGCCATTGATTCATGCTGACTCCATCTCTCTAAGGTAGAACGTAGCGAGAGGTACACTTAAAACTTTTCCAAGTAAAGATTTGTTTGAGTCAAGTAACTGGCAAGTAACTGGTTTTAGTTTCGTCCAGTTGACATCACATCGTAGGTAACACATTAACCGTGACTGCAAGCTTTAAGTCAAGGTAGTAAGGTTGGTTTTCCTTATTACAACTTACATACCCTTCGACATTGTTACTTTTAATTTGCTACTGATTCTGAAACACCATAGTTCACCAATAGTCCTATTGTCATACATATTATAAGAATATAGCTAAGAGATCAGGGTTTTTTGTAGAATAAGTCTATATTAAAAATTAAAATGTGTTTAGAAATGGGAAAGAAATCTTCGAAATATGGTTTATTAACATCATTATTGTCATTGGGACATGATTTTTCTATAGTTTAATTGAAATACTACTTAATTTTGAAACCATAAAATATGTTAGGATTACCTACCGCAGAAGATTTAGGATATTTTATATTTATAACTCAGTAGTTATACCTCGAATACCTATTCCAGACAATTAAACAACTTTTACTGTTAGTAAAAAGAACGAATATGGTGTGGACAGACCTACTTATTTAAAATTTGATTATTGCATTGTTGAAATATAACAAGATTCCTACACAAAATTGAGCACATAAATATAATAGCACAGAATATTGAAAATGATATACCAGACTTAATCTATGGATTATATTTGAAGAGATTACTTTTTTTAAACAATCTCTCCGCTTTTGTCAAATTGACTACAAAAAATCAATTTGACAAAACAAGTGAAATATTGCTTAGAGAAATTACTAAAATATTGTTAAAGGAATAGATATATTATTATTTTCACAATAACAAGACCTACCTGTCTATTCTGTTAATAATTTCGGTGACAGGTGAGAGTGAAGTGATAATAAAGCTCACTTCAAAAGTGAACCCAATTGACCTTGATTTAGAATTCAAATTCGAGAAATAATTTCGGTGACAGGTGAGAGTGAAGTGATAATAAAGCTCACTTCAAAAGTGAACCCAATTGGCCTTGATTTAGAATTCAAATTCGAGAATACGTATTTGACATCTCACTGCGGATTCCGCTGTCGAGACATGAAAATAATGTTACAGAATAGCAAGGCTGATGTTGTACATTTTTTATTACTTTTCAACTAAAAAGATTCTTCATTGTTTCCTTATTTTTTTTGTAGATTTCTTTTTTCGCTTAAAATTTAATCTTAGAGTGAAAATGATATCTTTTTGTAAATACAATAGAATTACAAAGATAAAAGATTGAAGGCACGCATTATAAACGTATTAGACAGTACGAAGATGATTATATTGTAGATATAGAATAGGTACATAGCAATAATTTAATTTTGTTAATTATACATGTATTAACAGCCAAGCGATATTATGAACAGTTAAGCTAAATTATGTGTTTATTTTTCCTCACATGACAGTTTATTCCTTCATAAATTACCCCATTTAGCCTTAAACAAATAAAAGATCACGTAATCTGAATAATTGTAGCATTAACTCGGTAGAACATAGAGGAAAATTAACATGGATTTTCTAAAAAAAAACATCGATGACAGCGTTTATTCAACATGCCAAAGAGAATCTGAGTAATTTCACTTCTAATGCTGATCACAATAAAGGGAAATGCCGTTAACGCGATGATCACGATACATTGCGATATTTTCAACGCCCATAATTTTGATACCTCATAGCGCAATATTTATAAGTATATGTCACACACACATTGACGTCTCACAATTTCTCGAAAATTCATTGTACTTTTCCCTCAATGCTGCAATGTTACAAAACTGCTTAAACCTTGAACTTGATCCAACAAAAAGTGTCCGACTATCGAAAATGTAAGTAAAAAGTTCAGTATCGCTAATCTTTTCATACACAGCCGGAATTCTTTCGATTCCATGAAAAACTCTTTTGTTATACGAGTTATTGTGTTTTTATATCAGTCTGTTTTTGATTGCGAACGTGATTTGTTTCTTGTAAACATAGAGTTTTTGTAACTCATTTTGTGGTATTACTGGCACGTTACATCTAGAAATAATAATAAAGAAAGATTTATTTAATTTAATTTTTACGACATCATTGGAATTGTATAGTTATACATACAGCTGAAAATCAGAAAATCCCAAGGATCTATAGATTTTACAAGTCCACACAACGCTTCTATTATTCATTTATAGTGGCAATCTTTGTATTCTTTTATCTAGCACAAACAAAACGCATCTGTCATTATTCAAAAGTTTTTGAGTTCTGAATTCAAAGAACTCAATTTGATGTTCATTTTGTTTTTAATTTATTAGAAGAAGATTGTAAATCAAAGGAGGTCCTAATACAAACGTTACCTTACATACAATAACAGCTACATCAACGTCTTACATAATATTTTATACAAAACATGATATCTTACGCATCTCTCTTTTTCTCTCTGTTTTTATAGATTTAACATTAACAAATGACTCACGATAACTGAAGAATACAATTCATGTCAATATTGAAACAAAAAGTCAAATTTAAAATACGCGTACATTTAAATTATAAAAAAGATAATCAGAACTCATAAAATTTTCTCATATGTATTACCTCTCACAAGAATTGACAAGAATAATGTTTTTTTATGTGAATGAATGATAAATAATTTCTATTTCAATATTGATAGATCGGTAAATAAAAACAAGACTTCTCCCAGTAACATTTTCTTTGAACCAATTAAAGGTAACTAAAGCAAAATATTTAGCTAATTCATACCTAATTTGACATGAATTGTATCTCATAACTATTACAGCTACAGGAATAGAATATCAATAGGAAGTTCATTATTTTGTATTCACGCTATCCATTGACTAACTAATCTGTGACTTTCCGTAAAACATTTCACTAAAATACAGAACTACAGACAATTATTTATTCCTAATGAAAATGAAGATGATAGAAAAGGAAAATATCTCGACGACTTTGGAGTCTACATAGACAACTTTTTTTACATAAGGAATCTAGATGTATCTATCAAAAGGTAATTTTTGGAATTTCCCAACAGTGAAATATGTACTAAATTTCGATTAGATAGGCTATCTTTCTCAATACCTTCCTCGAATTTGGGTTTATTGGTAAAAAGATATCTACAAATGTCCAATGAATTTATATAAATGAGAGAATTATGCTAGCTAGTCACAGACATTAAAACTTTAAACTAGTGTTTGAAATGTGCGTTTCTGGATATGTTCAAATATTATGCGTATTGTTACTAACATGAAACCAGCTAGAGATGCCTAAGGCTCACATAGTACTACTGAAATTTCTAATGAAAAAAATAAAAGTTGAACCTTCAATGAAAAGAAAAATAATAGAACAAATAATATCTTGAAGAGTTTATTTATTTCAAATACCTAGGTAATGAAAACTTAAAAAACGAAGATGTCGCGATTATTTGGCATTTCAAGGGATCAATAATGAATATCGTCAACAGGAAATCTGTGAACCACGTGATGAAAGAACAAAACCTGAAACCGATTGTAAATATATATTATTTTCAATAAAACATAATTATTCGATGAAGAACTGGAGAAATCAGCTTATAGCTGAACCTCAGAAACAAAAACCAGATTCATCGAAGCAGATCCTTATTTAAGCTAACCGCTTTGTAATCACCAACACGTAACAAGCCTGATTATACCGAAACCCTTTCCTTTGAAGAAAACATTTTCTCGATGTGACAATTTCTTTACTACAATGACGTCACCTGTCTTTCACATCACGTGCTCCACAAACCTTCAAAATTCATATCGTTACCTCTAATTCACAACTCGCATAAGCTCAATCCTCTTTCCCTCGACTGAGGCTAAACCTTCTATGAAACTTGAACCCTTTCTTCTTCTCCTGTCTTTCTTCTAAAGGCTTATCTGCGAGGTTGTCAGCGCTTTTCGCTACCTGCACACTTTTCCTTCTGTTCTTCATGGACTTGACAAGTTTGTAGAACTTTCCTCTCTTTTTTGTTGGATCTTGGTGGTCGAGGGTGTCTTCTTCCACTTCGACGCTGAACTCTGAGGAGATGTCTCCGAGGTCTTCAACGCTGTGGCTTTCTATCTCTCTGGGTTGGGGCACGACTAGTTTGCTTTTGGATGTGTCTGGCTTCGGTTCTTCGGGAGGCGGCGGTGGAGCGTCCGGATCTATACACTGGAATGTGAAAAAAGTCATATTTAATACACGTTAATGGAACTTTGAATTCAATGGGCTATATAATGAACGTACAGTAAATTATTGTCAACTATTAATGTGCATGTACGATTGTCATCAAAATCCATTCACCATAAAATCTGATCTGTGAAACTTATTAAACTCATATCCATTCAAAGAAAGTTTAAACTACCAACACTTTAGTTTCGGAATTCAAATCCAACTTTAGGTCCTTATAACCTAATGGAGAAATTCTCCTTAATACAAAGATATAAGTGAAATATAGCTTCCGTAACGGGAGCTTAAATGTATGAAAATGAACTAATATTCGGTTCACATAACTTTCCCAACATTATGACGGTGTAACACTTTTTAATAAACCCTATTTTAAAATATTTCATTATGCACGGTGTATCATTAGCATTTTACGTGTGAAAGGTGATTGTAATATTATGGTCTAAAAACATTTGCATAGTCATAAATTCACGGCACATGATGTCGCGTAGTCACGAATTTTGTTGCTCGCTATTGAAACTCAACGAACAGGCTTTTTATAGTACCTTCGTATCATCACGACTTTGTTGCTAGAAGTGATTTTTAAGGCACAGTATAAAGAAAAAAAACATGTTCATGATTATTTGACATACAGATTAAAATGGTTGCTTATTATCTTTAATTTATTCACCAAATTATGACAGGCCTCTGTATCATAAAACATTAAAAAATAAACTAGTAAAAGAAAGTGAATTTAACTATCATGTATCTTAATAATGGAAAGCAATTGTGTTTAATCAGACATTGGACTTACAAACCTCTTTGCATACAAGTTAGTTCATTAACTACGAATTCTACACATCACACTTGAAAGTAATATCATGAAAACAAAAACTAAATCTAAGAAGAAAATCCTTCACAACTCACATTGAATTGGGGAAAGTTGGAAACAATAATCGATAATAAGGGATTTGGCAACCCAAAGTTACTTAGGGAATTATTTGAAGGGCTTTGAAAGGCTTTCCTCATGTTTACGTAACGAGATATACGTTATATATAAGTAGGTATATTTGTAAGTTAGCCTCAGTAAATACTGATGAGGGAAATGGCACAACTTGCCGAAGTAAGGTCGTTAAAAAGTTTTATTCTTTAGATTCTCGTTAAGTAGTCTGTTCTTTTTTGGACGTTTCGATGATTTGATTGTTATGTCAGGTTAGAATGACGTCATCAATGTTTTTTGGAGAAGATAACTTAAGTTTTGGATATAAGATTTGTATGACTTATTTTTTGTCTTGTACTTATAGCGGACAAGTTCGCCTGTTAAGTCAGGATTTATCTTTACAAAGTCGAAATTAGCATAAACAAATGGTAATACCTAGAAACTTATCTTTGTTTAGAATTCAGGAATGCAATTAGACTTTTATATGACTTGCCTACAATGACATTGTAATTTAGCAAATTTTCTAGTTCCTAGAAGACTTAGTTACAGGCTTCGTACGTAACTCATTTACTATGAATGAACTAGAAATAAGTTACTGTCACGCGATGTCTTTATTCTGGTTAATTGAAATGTTCACCCTATTTTATCGAAGTATGTATAAAAGTAACGAAATTAGTTTTATTTAGTTGTCTATAACTAAAACTAAACATGAAGTTTTTTAATATTTTCGGCCAAAGTCTCTAAACCTTCTGGATTCATTGGTACTAGGAAAGGTCTATTGCTTTCTGCTTGAGGAACCTCTAACAATAGAAATAGACTTCTAGACCTAAGGTCTGATACAGATTTGAGTGAACTTCAAAGGAGGCTAAAAGTAAGGTATTGAAGGGTAACCACAGAAAATCTGATAATTTTCTGTGGTTACCCTGGACGCAAATAGACGGTTTGATATAAGTTAAAATGTGTATCTATAACGTATCTTTGTCTGTCTAAGTATAATTCATTCCAAGTTAATTTGTGTGAAGTTTTTTTTAAATAAAATTCAAAGGAGGAAACTTACATCGGCAAGCGAGATCCTATGAGGAGGAACTTGTTCAGGGTGCCTCCAGGGCTTGTGGTAGGGCAGGTCGGTGAGCGCCTTCCAGCCGGGGTAGCGGCGAGCGGCCGCGTGCAGCTGCTGCACCAGACGCGGCGCTAGCTGCGCTGTGACCCTGGACAAGAAGCTGGTTTTAACATAGAGGTCCTTTCCCTGGAGTCGTGTATCCTTCTTACAATCAGGGAATAAGTAAAAGACGTGCAATTTCAAAATAAATCTATGTGGTAGTCCTGCCTATAGGTGCCTGCTTACTTAGTATGTATTATTCAATTTTTCAGTATGCATCTCGCCACGTTTTTATTTCCTTATTTTTTTTCAAACTAAAAATACAATATCCGCATTCTACCACAAGTTTTACTTGGCAGCTTACATCAACAGCTCCACAAAGCTTACAGTAACCCACCTGTTAACAAGCCACGCGGGTAGGGCCCCCCGGGGGTCGGAGCGGGAGACGTAGCCGAGCCAGCTGCCGGCCACCGTCCGCGTCCGCACCACGAACCCCGTAAGTAGTGACAAGGCCCTGAAACGGAAAAATATTGGGATGAAGTCTGAAGATACTACCTAATATGACGAAAAATGGAAATGAAGATACATATAAGAACAATGTTTAATTCAATGGATGGGTTGTTTTAGGACAGATATTTATAATCACAAATATTGAGTTTGAAGTATTTTTTAATATTTCCTCTTCTAATAGCATTTTTCTTTACACAGGGTATGATTTTTTTCCCAGTCTTGTAAATGTAACTAAGATAAAAAGCCTATGCCATTCAAAAAAATATTTTCTCAAATGTTGGTTACATAAATATTGTAACAAAGAATATATTCGTGCGATATTCTCAGAATCTAGTAGGTACGCAGTTTACCCCGTATCTACAGAAACTTTGGTTTACCGAAATTCGGCGTATCTATCCACTTTGAGAGGAAATTTGATCAGAAGGAGACAGGTAATGTTATACTAAACCATAATTGTATTTATGTTGAACTTCCAAATTGCCAATATACTTTGCGTGACTGGCATAAAACTTAGGAACTTATTTTGATAGTAATAGCATTTAGGTACTGGCCCACTCTTTCTAGAGTCGACCAGCACCTAAATGCTATATTATATAAGGTGTTAAGAAACCCCTGTCCGATCCGTTAAGGTGTTGTTAGGTATCGATATCTGATTACAAAAATGTGGAAAAAAAATGGAAAAAAAGGAAAAAAAAATTATAACCTAAAATATTTTTTTTCTCAAATGTTGAGAGAGAGAGTCAGCGTCGTCACAGATGCTACCTTATTACCAAACAAAAGTCCCCCAAAAATACCGACGAAATTGGTGTTGTAGTTTTTGTTTTATTCTCAAATTTAGAGAATTTCGGGGCAAAAAATGGTTATTTCAAAATCCATTATTATTGTTTCTATCATGAATTTTCCAAATTTGATATTTTATTTGGGCATGTGATTGTGAACCCTCTATCACCCTTTCGGGTCGGACAGGGGTTTCTTAACACCCTGTTTAAACGTTGATTCATGTTTAAATCCCATTTTTTCCCATTAACGTGTGCATTTCCATGTATACATAATTTAACATATTTTTTGTGGACCTCAGGACCTAGCATTAGAAGATAGAAGAAAAAGAAGGAGTATTTAGCCCTTCAATAGGACTAGGATAATGTATTTAGAAATATATCTTTGAACAAGGCTACATAGGAAAGAAAATTCTTTCCTACTAAAACCTTTAAAACCTTAACTTTATTAATCTTCACGTCAAAGAAAGAGTTAACAAGTGTCAGTTATCTCGGTAAAGGTGTTAATGTATTCAAAGACGGCATTCATTAGCTGTAGGAAGATTAGATAGAAGGAATTAACCTGTTGCAGCTTAGAAATATATTTAAAATATTCCGCTCTTTACTCATTTACTTTATGTAAATTAATGAATGAATTGCGGAGGAATTGAGGTTCTGAAAATAGATAATCTGATTTAAATTTCCTTTTTCTTTCTGTGTCAAGGAGTTCAAACTATATTCCCCATTTGCCCATGTAGCTTGAAATCACTTTGGCTTTCTGCAAAGTATTCATTCTTTGTTCACTTTATCATCATCATGCATAATCATTTCATCTCATTGACCTGCTATATTATTATTTTCAGAAACAGATCGCAATCAAGTTTTCCTTTTTTATAGCTTATTCGAGTCATCCACACATACTCATTCTCTACTTTAATCTTAATTTCTTTAACCTAATTCATCGTCTTATCCGCTTCCACTTCGAGTACCATTTTACTTGGCACTCTCTGAAGTTAATTGAATTTATCAATATACTTGGGGACAATCAATCATCTGTAATTCAATAAAGGTTCTGTCACCAGAATAAGGTTGAGGTATGTACCTACTCGACAGCTTGGGTTGGGTATTCGCTTAGTCGTGTTTTTATCTTGGGTTTTCACATACCTATTGCTTTTATTTCGACTCATATAAGCTCCTATTTTAAATCCTATGATAAAGTAACCAATCGAGTACCATTTTGTTTTTTTTTCCGCGAATTATTCTGCAAAGTACACTTTTATGCCATGAACATATATTTTTTTTTACGAATCCTTACTAATATTATAAATGCGAAAGTTTGTTTGGATGTATGGATGTTTGTTACTCTTTCACGCAAAAACTACTGAATGGATTTTAATTAAACTTTTCAATAATGTAGCTTATACATCGGAATAACACATAGGCTATAATTTGTAAAGATAGTGTTTGAATTGTTATTCACGCGGGTGAAACCGCGGGGCACAGCTAGTACATAATAATTGACGAAACACCACGTATATATTCATATATTACTTCGAAAGATTTTTGAAAGTAACCTATTAACTATCAAAAATCTTTCGAAGTGATCCTTACTAAGTAGATGTATGTTTAAATACACTTATCTATGGAGCTTTTAAAGAAGCTTATCTTCAACGTAAACACGTATCACTAGTATCACTATTCTCCAAACCCAGCAAAGAAACAGAACCCATTCAGTGAGATACACAACTACATAACGAACAGAATTACCCACAGCCCTAGAAAAGTCTCGAACAAAAAGACGCTTACAAAACGAGCCACTGAAAGCTTCCGGACTTTACAATTCCACCTCAGAACTCCACAGCTAAGATATGTAGGGATGTCATCCATTTATTAAAGGCAGGTTCCATAATAGGGAAAGCCTAGTATCGCGTGTAGAGCGGCTTAGGGACAATATTGAAGAAGATAGCATTGCATTGTGGAAATGAGATAAAGAATAGGTATGTTACGTTCTCTTAAGTCGTGGAAAGAGAAAACAGAAATTCGGTGAACTGCGATAAAACCTTTCCTTTAGTTTTTGGAAAACATGGTTAGTACTTAAAATAACTTTTTCGACTATCTGTCACTACAATTTAAGGCAAGCTATGTCACCCATTTATTGATGCGGCAAGGTACATAATGTGTCACTCAGTGTGTTAGTCAGTCAATTTAATTGTGTTGAAGTATGTGTATCGAAGATATGGCGACCACTTGTGACTCAAAGCTAATTAGAATTTTACCGCGTACCTGTATTATTTAATAGGATGACAGTGGTTCAGTAATTCAGTACATATTATCATCAAAAAACTACAAGTGTGACTATATTTTTGTAACCATCAATAATTATATAAAGAATTATTATTATAAGTGTAAGTTTATTATCAGTACTGTGGAGGGTTTAGATGGATGGTACAGTGGGCTTTCGAGAAATAAATGTAAGGTACTTAACACTTCACGGAAGCCCATTTATTGCTACGTTTAAATAAATCTCTCAAAGTATTCAAGCCTTCAGAATTAGAACCGTTTAAAACATGACAGTTGTACGGTAAATGGCTGGCAGGTGTAATCCGTTTTACTAAACAGTCGCAACAAATGGTTGGGTAGCAAAGCTTAATGTAGCAACACCGTCGCGATGCTGCCAACATAATCTGTTTCCAAACTCCTTGCTGTCTGGTTTTATTTTACTTGTTTACTCGTTTTTCAATTAAATTATCCCATTTCCATGTTGATATACTAGTTGTAGATAAAATAGATATCAGATAATTATAGAGTGTAGTAGGACCTACACTTGAGCTATTCCTAAAATAAACCTTTCCTAATTTTTTTATGAATGTAGAACTAGTTTGACCATCATAAAATTAGAAGACATAGTAACTGCAAATGTTACATACATGTTTTGTTACTATGATTAAACTTGAACTATTTAAGGTACATTTTTCGAACAGCAATATTAAATTGTTATAGATACATAATATAATATTATGAATCTATAAATAATAATATCCACGAGGTCAGATAAAAAAACTCAGTAGTACACTTTGTTTACGTACAAACAACAGCAACAAACAGGAACCGACCGGTATAATCTTATTCGAATAACATTGCCGGTCCATATTTTACCTCCCGCTGTAAGCCGATTAAGTAAATCTGATAAAACGTGTAATACATTTTAAAAGCTATCGAAACCGCGCACAAATCCAATATTTCGTTTATACTTAATAGGAAATCAGATCGTAATATCGATTTATTTATCACGCCGGAAAGGTTAAGTAGAGCTGTATTCTATTACACTCACGCTTTTTAACCGACTTCAAAGAAGGAGGAGGTACTAAATTCGACTATATATATTATATTTGTTATCTCAGTACTTTCGACTGAGTGAACCGATTGAAAGCTGGCTTCTCGTGTGGTCCCATCTCAATTTAGTCCACTTTTGACAGTGGGTTCCATAAGAAAACCATATAAGACTAATTTGAAGTCGGTTTTTTAATACACCAACTTTAAGTAGTATACCTTTTCTACAACATAGTTTACTTCTTTGCTTCCACGACGGCAATAGTCCTGGGGCCCGAGTCCGCTATTTTAAGTCAGTGAGTGGCGGGTTAAAAAACGTTCCAGTGTACTTGTTATTGTGCCTAATTTTCGTATTCGGATAAGAACAGTCACTTGCAATCCTACAATGACAACAGTGGCAAGCAGGTGTACATTTGTCATTGAACTAATATTATCTGAATACGAAAATTAGGCACAATAACAAGTACACTGGAACGTTTATTAACCCACCACTCACTGACTTAAAATAGCGGCATCGGGCCCCAGGCATTACTATGATTCTTTACCATTTAATAGTCACGATTGGTGACAATTAAATGGTTTTTTGGTTTATAATTTGCTTTATCTAATCGTTTACGTGCACACAATAGTGAAAACGAAACATATTAGATCCAATGAACAAAGGTACCGACCGAGTTCATTTATCTTTAAACTCAAATTACATTTTACTAAGCTTTTGATGGAGCTGGTCAGGCCATTTGGCCAGACGAAGTGACGGCAGGTGGACTAAGGCGGTGACAGAATTTTGGCCAAGGCAAGGCAAAAGAAGCGTCGGTCGTCCGGAAGCAAGATGGGTCGACGACATAGTTAAAGTCTCGGGTCGAGTCTGGATGAGGCTGGCACAGGACCGTAGAAAATGGCACGAAAAAGGGGAGGCCTATGCCCAGCAGTGGGACGACAAGGGCTGTGGATGATGATGATGATGAAGCTTTTGATAGTAGCATTTTCCTCTACAAATACGTTTTCACTTACTAGTCTATTTAGAAATGCTTAAAATAAAACTGCTAAAATAAGAAACGTTCTTTAAAAGACTACGTTTACGAGCGTCAAACGAACGCCCCAGTTTAAGATGAAGCACTAAAATCCACACACGAAACGAAAACTATGAATAATTAAGAGTTTGCGGTTTTTGGCGGGATAGCTGAACGATGCAGTAGAAACCTCTTAGTGAAACTGTGGATATATGATAGTGGAGTATGTGATATTGATGGGCAGAAGATTTTCTAAGTTTGTGAAACTGTTTTAATACAGGGTTGGTCACAAGTAGTCCCTGATTTAAATCTGGAACGATTTTAGATCATCATTTATTTATAGGCAACATTACTATCATTGCCTTTTGCCAGTCCACCAATAACTTTTTTATTTATTTCCATCAAGAGATATAATAAACCCATGCTATTATCAGCTTTGTTTGTGCGATTATCCAGAAAAAAGCGCAAAGAAGAAGACTTATTTAGTAAATAGACAAGAAATTCTGACACAAATTCCGATAAACCTTTAATTTTCATTGTCCATTCCAAAAATCACCCACACATTCCGAAAAGCACACAGCAAACCTGGAAAACGTATTGCATCGAAATTTGCAGCAGTAGGGACAAACGTCCGTGACGGATTGACGCGCTCGATACCTTATCTTATCAACAGAGTGGCGACCGCAAATTGTGCAAATAAACTAATGAAACAGCACCACTCTACGCCTACGTATTACGTCACAGCCTGGGTTTCAAAGCTCGCCTCTATTATTGTTCAAAGGTCAAGACAGAGTGCTGATTATTTGAGATGTTTCATCAAGATTCGGAGCCTACAAAATTAGGGAAACGCTTTGTCATCGCACCTTGGAGCTAAAGTGATTTATTACGACAAGGCTCAGTCCTTACTGTAAAGTACTTCTTTTTTTTCCTAACTGCAAGAGCATTTTACTTGACCTTCAAACGGAGGATTTTTAAGCACAATTTACTACACAAACGTGTTACCTAAAAAATACGTCGTATGTCAAATTGAAGCTAAGTACATTTAAATTAAACCAAATGAAAACAAAATAGCAGCACAAATACAAACAACATTAACATCACCATTATTCTAATCCACAAATTAAAACTTCAGAACATTTAACAACGAAAAACTTCTCCAATCTAAAACAAGTTAAAAGAAAACTAATTTACGTTTTTCTCATAAACTGGCAACATTTTCCCGGTTAAAATCAATTGGACTGAATCGGGAGTGTCCCTTAAGGCTACCCTACAACAAATGTTAATTAAAAACGTATCCTACCATTTTCAGGCATTTTCAGGCCCAAGAGTAATTGCCAAAAAGCTATGAAACTGTAGCTTACAGAAACACTTGAGAAATTATTTCCTTTTGTGAAATTAAGTAGAAGGCTTCCCGGCTTAACAGTTACATCTATTTTATCAGGCGGCTGAAAAATACGACGGTATATAGTACCTTTTATTTTTAAAAGAAGCGGCTTTGTGTCGGATTCTCTGAAGTCCTGCTAATAATTGTGTTTCTTTCTAAGGAAATGTAGCCATGTTTTATTCATAGTTCCAACTACTAAACCGCTGAACGGCTACTAACTAAATAGTTCATTCATTACATACACTGATTTCAGTAGGATCCCGACTGCCTAGGTCCTAAAAAAATAAGCTTTTTACAAAACAACCGATCTTTTGATAATGAGAGGAACCGCGAACGAAAACTAGTACCACATATATCCTCAACGAAACCATTACAAAATAATTATATATATTATACAACCTTTCCTCCAATTACATTTCTCTTAATAACCTTTATTAACATGATAAACTACTAGGACGTTAATAACTAAAAATATTACGATAGCACCACATAATAAGTTTCAGCGTAATATATTATTATTAATTTATCGCAACTTGAGATAAGCGTGTATGAGATAACTGACGTCACTCGCTAATTAGGCGGATAATTAACTTACTGTTTATGCGGCTCGCCTTCGTCAGACTTTTTGTGGGACAGATAATCGGGCCGATTTTTCCACCGATTTTGTGGTCGACTCAACGCCTACGTCCGTCACTTTGTCTGTGGCTATCAAGGCAGCACGTCACGGACAGAGAGAATCTCATGAATAAAAGGAGGAAGGTGAATTTACAGAGGAAGGTGAATTTACAGAGGAAGGTTTGTCTTCGGCTTTTGAGGAACAGAAGAGAGAAAAGATCGGTCAGGATGCGCCGATTTAATTTCTGACAGACTTTCTGTAGGACGTGTGCGTTGCACTATTGCTTTCAGTGTGTTCTATTTTTTTCCTACAAAAAATCGGTCACCGATTATCGGACGTGATCGGACAACCTTATATGGAAGGTTCATAAAACTAGATTAGGTACCCTAAACCTAATCTAGAAGTAAAATTGGTCAAGGCATCTGCTTAGTGTGCTTTTATCCTGCTCGTGGGCTTTGTGAAAAGTAGCTGTATCGGTCACAGATATTTTATAGTCTATCACTAAATTGCTAACGTAGTGTTGTACTTTTCTCTTGGGAAATCGGGAGAAAACAAATAAAGCACAAGTTTAGAAAAGAGTTTGATAAAGAACCTAATTTTAGAAACAGAGTTTTTAACTAGACATAGTCAATACATATAGTTAAGGTCGCAACAGGGTAATATAATTGTAATAATAAATATTGGAAAAGAAAATTATAAATAAGATTGTGGATATTAAATAATGCTTCATTCAGGAGAAAAAGGTCGTCATAAACTGCTTTTTATTTATCATTATGCCTCTATTTTCCCGCTTCTAAATACACACATTTCGCAAAGCAGTGAAAAATGTGCTAATTTCTTATTTGTCGGCCACAAATAAAAATAAGATCAGTGTTTTTAAAGTGAAGCCTTTAACTTAAAAACTTATTGCATTAAGGTGAGAGATCATTAAAGCAAACCTATTTCTTTTCTAATTATTGACTTCAAAAGCAATATGTGATCACTTTAAAGCTATGATGTTTTTATATTTCTGTTACGTTATATTGTGGACCGATTTAAAAAAATCTTGTTGCCGTGGATGACCGTTAATATGGGACCACCTCTGAGATACATGCTAATGTACTTTAGCTGTGTTCCCATAATATAAAGAATAAAGTCGGTTCCTTTTACCATATATGCGTAACCGATAAGTGGAGTTTCTTGCCAGACCTTCTCTATAGGAATGACATTTTGGAGTCATTTTTACGTATTTTCAAAAGGGTCTTCTTGAAATACGAACATTATTGATGTATGGAACATACCTGACATATCCCTTCCTCGGCGGATAGTCCTTGTGGAAGACGGAGTGGTTGAGGATCATCTTCTCGCAGCCGGTGTCCAGCCACGAGCGCTGCAGCACGAAGTCGCGGTTCTTGAGGGGCGCTGGACACGACACTGGAACAATACAATAAATGGAGGGTTATAACAAAATAGAGGGACATAAAACACTGTAAATACATGAATTATTTCAAGTTGAAATTATAATCTATAAGAGTAATATTGTGTCAACTTCACATGTACAATATTGTGTACTGTGGGTAAACTGATTAAATTGTTAATGTCTGAAATATGGATATGGTTGAAAGGCTCTTTCGTAGAGACTAGTCGAAAAATATATATTACTCAACAAGCGCTGTCAAAGTATTACTGCTGTACCAAATTTTGACGCGTGTTTGTTTTATTTATTTATATTAGTTTTAATTTTAGTATAGTTGTTAGTGTTTAAGTATTGAATTGTAAATAACTAAACAATAAATGATTTGTATAAATACATGTCGTCATAAATGATCAAGATGCTTACATGTTAAAAACAATGTTTATCGAAAGCATAGACCATACTTAATTTCCTCTCGTAATAACATGACAGTTAATTACGGGAGAAAATGTGTTTTGACCAAATAAATCCTCATTTCTTACCAACTTATAAAGATTTAGGGCCGATTTCTCCAACGCCAGATAATTTTTATTCGAGAGATAAAATTCGTGTTTGACAGATTTTGTATTGAAGACCTGTCAAAAATTCTAAATTATTCCTCTGATAAAATTATCTGGCGTTGGAAAAATCAGCCCTTAGTAAAGTTCTATGTAAAACGCTTCGCAAACTATTTATCTTACAAATTCCAATAACATACTACTAACATGTTTGACGGATAATGCAGAAATTTCAAATCATAGAATTCTTTACGGAGTTGGTACAGCAAATATTTTCTAACATTCTGATCACAATAAATCTTATAAATTGTCTACAGACTGCTGAATGTACGAAACAATTGTTTACTAACCAAATAAAGACAAATTAGGACTAAACTAACTCTAAACTAGCCTAAGCATTGGTCCAATTTCAGTAACGAACTATTTATTGTACCTAAACACATAAACGTAATCTCTTTTATAAACATAGACTGCTAATATTATGTTTACTTCTAGTAAGTTCTACAAAAGATATCAGACCTCCTTGAATACTACTTAATGTTCGCCTGTTAGTTGTATTTATTTATATAAGTTTTAATTTTAGTATAGTTGAAAGTGTTTGTTGTTATAGATTTAAGTATTGAATTATAAATGAACGTGTTCCAAAAGACGATAAACCTTTTTGACGAAAGTTGAAAGAGTCAAATAACAACTAATTTACAGTTATAAAGATAAAAGAGCTCTCAAACTCTAACTTTTTAGGTACTCTCAAAACATAGGTAAAACATAAATTCTGAAAATTAAGACGAAATGGCTTCCGATGACATGCCATGACAACAGTACCAGCAAGTGACTACTAGACTAATGAAATACATTAATTTAAGTACATTAACTTAAGGAATTGTTGCCCCAACGTTAATTATTATAGTGAGCATATTAAGCAACTATTTGCCATTAAAAGTTTATAGTAAATGTAGCATACTTGCTCGACTTTGATAAATGTTTTGTCCACTTAAAATGATCGGGATTACGCTTAATATATTGTTAATTTTAGACAGAAACACGATAGTTTAGAAACTTGCTGATAAAATTAAACGTTTTTAATAAATTTGCATAAATTATAGCTGAGAACCATCTCGAACACGTCAGCTTTCCATCGAAATCGGTACATTCGTTTTGGAGCTAAGACACCAAAAATAGACCGACACGACAAACATGTAACGCTTCTCTTTTCGCAGCCGGTTAGTAATATTGTTTTGGTATCCGTTAAACTACGATCACGGTTAACCTTAATGGTCGGAATGGCAGGTAATAGGTACCTACTGTAATCACACGGTTTAACGATCTCATTATGATGTACCTCGGATGCCATTTACTTGATACCAGCTTCCAATAAGATGTGACCTATTTTCAGAGCATTATAGTGTCATAACTTAGAAGTTTCGAACTGGCATCAAAATGTAGAGTTAATCGATTGTGCGATGTGAACAGAATTTAGAACGTATTTTTATCACGGTTTTCTCAAAACTTTTCGAAGAGATTCTAATGTATGCCATTTTTGTTACCTAATTATGAATATTCCAATTCTTTTCATAATAAAGAAAAAATCTAGAGTAAAATCAAATTCAAATTCAGTACCTAAAAGAATTAAACTCCGATAATTGGCAATTAAAACGTTAAAAATAATGCACCTTAGAACTAGTGATTTTTAATTACATTACACAAAACAATTAATTTAGTTAATCTTCTGGACATAATCATATCTCAATAACAAACATAAATCATTATTAGCGAAGTTCGGAGTCCCAGGAAATGAAATGCCATAAGTTTGAGACGAGAAAGTTGGCACGGCGTTGTTTGATCATTTATTATACAGCCGATAAGACGAGGTTTCGCAGGAGTACAGTAAGATACGTAACGTGAATAAATGCGTAAGTATTTATCACGAATACATTCCTAGAATTGGTTGCTGAAAGATGCACTTATACATTTCACTAGTAGATATAACGTAAGCAAAGTAGCTTTTCTAACTTATCAATTTTCAGGGGTTTAACATATTATTATATTTATCAGAAATAGCCTTTTCCCCTGTAAGCATTAATAAATAAAATCGAACGACGAATCAAAACTCAAACACTACAAGGTACACAAAACATTTCTTAATCATATTTGGTTAATAACTCAGCTAATCATGAAAATAATGAAAACAAACAAAACTAAAAGCACTCTTACTTAAATACATTCATGTTTAACATAAAACTATTTAAAATCAAACACGAACACCTTAAACGCAGAAAAGCAATCCGAGGCTCTTCAGAGCTCATAATTGCCTCCACACCGACCGACATTTTCAGAAATCTTTTTGAAAGAAACTCGAGGAAAACTGTCGCGAAGATATTCATAAAGAACTTTTATCTATAGAACCTCAGGCAAAATGAGAACTAAGCGAGGAATGAGTCATTTGAGCCTACGAGTTACGACCTACATACAAATTCCTAACTAAATCAGCAATGGATATCGTTTTATTCGATTACGCTAATTCAATTCGTCCTAATATGAAAGCTTTTAAAGTAAGTCAATGATATTCGGTTTGGTGTATTGGTGGGATTTTATTTCAAGAGTGTATGGAGGGGTTTCAAATGTAATGGAGACTGTAAATCAATATGGCATCCCTTAAAAGGTCAAATGTAATACTTGTGATATACATACTGCTATGATATGGGAATAAATGTCCATAGTGTATTGTAAACTTTATAAGCTGAATACGCATTGCGCCGACCCCAAATAATTGGGAACAGGGCAGGGAGATGATGATGATGATGTATTGTAAACTTTATAATAGTGGCACTGTTATAAGAAATAGTCTTTATTTCAAAACAATAAGGGTCATATTCCTTATTCCATGTTACCACTGACGCTTGGTAGTCTACCCATTATCAGGAAACAGCAGAACTTTATATGTAGGAAATACAAAAAGTGTCCTCAAATAGCAGTTCGTAACACAGTCTGCTGGCACCGCAACAAACTTGCTAATTGGACAACTTTGCACCTCCGAGTAATTGTCAAAAAGAAACAAAATATGTGGCTGAATTTTCATTAGTCTAAATGTTGTATGAATGTTATAGGACTTTTTGCTCAACACGGTGTAGTTTAGCAAGATTAAAGCTCAATTTCCGTTGCAATCTACTGAGTTTTATTCAAAACTTGATAGGCCCGAATTTTCCGTGGGTATATTTCTCGCTCCACCCTGTATAGCTTTGATAGAACAGCCTGTATATTCGACGGAATGCTAGCGATCTCGATCCCTCCAATAACCGCATATTTGCGCATCATATCTACATGTACATAAATAAATAACGTACTCATTCGTGGTTATTTGATGAAAGGGTTTCACTCTTTGTGCTTTCATAACTCTATAACATTATCTTTCAATCAATTTAACTCTAAAGCCACATAATACCATACATTTAGTTAATTGTAATTTAAAAATAACAAAATAGACATAATAAAAATTGTATCAAATACTCACTTATTATTTATTTATATTTTTTGGTGTTCATAAAAGTGTTCAAACATCATACACATCAGAACCATTTATTTAAACGTGGCCATTTGTCTCTGTGTTATGACAAACGCAAGCCCAACGAAATCTCTAATATTTATTAAACGTTAATATTATCGTTACATATTATAATCATACTAAAGTACTCTATAAACACATAGCCAAACATATTATTATACATTGCCAATGGCGGTTTCAAATCCCATGTAATTTAATGAAAGCCAAATTCCATTTTCCACACACAATTACTCTCGTGAAAACTAAATATGTTTCAATTAAAATAAATAAGCATTGTCTTTGGCGTCTGTTTCCACTCACAAAATCTAGTTGTTTTTTTAAATTAAGTAGGTACTTAACGTTTCATTAAATTTTCTATTTGTTTGTTGCCATATGGAGACAACACTCGAAAATAAATGAATTCCATGTGTAAAACCAAACGTAGATAACCTAACCGTAGCAAATAAACCTTCTATATCTAGCTTTCTCTCTCCAAATATATATCCTATATTCAAATAATTATCAAACCATTGCGCAATATTTGAAAGGTAGGTATTTCTAAATCCTACAAAAATCGATTCGCTGTACATGTCGAAAACGCATATTTTTGAAAAGTTGGCAGAGCTAATAAAATAGAATACTAACGTCACGGGCGTCGGTGGCACGCCCGTTACCCGCAGCCTCGCACGTGTTCACAATTCCAACTTGAACCGACCGTGCGTATAGAAGGGTTCTGATGCTTTATTACTGGCCTCCAGTTACCTGGGTTCTGTGTAACCTTTTACTGTTATTGTATTAAGTAAGTAATAAAATAATTATTGCTAAAATACTAATGTTTTATAACCTATGCACAGGTAGAGAACGCATAAAACTGGGAGTCAAATTCACAGACCGCTATTCCACGAAAATTACCTACGTTGGTAGAAAAGCCGCAAAGCTTAAGTGGACTGGGCAGGACATTTCTGTCAAATGTTTGCAGACCATCGGGCCAAAATTACTTCCGAATGAAGCCCACAAAACCAAGAATGACCATTTTAGAATTCGGTGGAGGTGGCGAGATGAGCCCTATTCCTATATTATGGGTTGGTTTGCTTTTGGACATATTGTGTTGAACTAAAATAAAATCAATGATGTAGAATATTTTGCAACTATAACCTGAAAATATATAAATTAAAGTATGTAGGTTTACCATCGACAAATGCAGGTCTCTTGGATAAATTGATCGAACATGTTGCCAATAAATGATTTGGTCTTTTGGGACCCTCTACGATTCCTTTTAGAAATGGTAAAACGGGGAATATCCCAAGGGGAAGATCCTCGAGGAAATTTTGTGGCCAAATTGGAGATATTCAGGACTAAGGTCGAGTCATGCAAACTGCTAAATAGGAACAATACAATAGATGAAAATAGTTCAGAAAATGTAGTGGCAATAAGCATGCGTGAAAAATAAAATCTTAAATACCATGTTGTTTTTTATTATATAGTCGATAATGTGGTTTATATTTAGGAAATCAAATGATAAGATGATTTAATGAAGAGGAACTGCCATCTCAATCATATAATAGTTAAACAAAACATTTGAAAAATAAATAATGACATCATCTTGCATACTGCTCTACATACATCCAATATTAAGAAAATTGAGTTCAAGTAGAGCATTTGATATGAGATTAAATTCCTAGTATGACTATTTGCATTCAACCCCGACGCTCAAGTATTACCCTTTTATGATTTTTATATGGAACGCACGAAAAATTAATTTTATTATTATAAGTCAACTATACTACTTAAAATATATGACTTTAATTTATAGTCCTTTAATATCAAAGAACACAATTCAAACTTACTTTTTAACAACTCCAAAAAGGACCAAATTGGTAAACCAATAGTCAATCGTCGGTTCTGTATCTTTTCTAAATTAACTTTGCCGTGAACCATCGTATGTTGTTGTGCATTGCGTCCATTTAAATTCAGACCAACCCCAGCCACCGCCTCTTAGGTACTCAATCGTATGCCCCATTACTCTCCTTACTACTACTACTCTGTCCAACCCCTCTATATTTACACTACTCTGTATTCCACAAGCATATTTCCACATTTCCACACTGTCGTGTCATTATTTAACGTCATTTGACATCGGGTGCGTACACACGTCACGTCCGCATACCGGCTTACTCCTAGTTCAATAAAACAGCTTTGTCCAGCATTCCCTAGCGATTTAGCGGTAAAGCAACGATTTCTTTGAACGATCCAGTTTTATAGTCCTCCTATTTTTTTACGACTCGTTCCGAACGTAAAACTCACCGATGAAAGGTTACTTCGAAAAAGTTGCTATAAAACTGATGTTGGACCTCCTTTGTTTTTCAGACAAACAGATAAATATTCAAGTTTGTCACTTTGCGAAATTAATACTGTTTTTGTGGTATTTTTGGCCGATATCGATTCGGTGAAGTCGACCCGACATAGCCTAGGAAAAGGCTAAGCAGAATAAGATCGATCCAGTGCAGGCCAGTTCCAAAAATGTCTCTCTCTGCATTGGGGAAGACAAAGGCATGTCAGATTAAGCACCTAAAACCGAAACGCATTTGCAATCTACCGCAGAATTCACAATTTACCGCAGATCAAAATACACCTAGTTCTACCTAAGTATCCCGGCTTTGATTGCGTAATAATTACGAAGGCATTACTATTGTGTGAATTCTTAATGTCGGAAATATCATTTTAAGCTTTTTGAAGTCGAAGTTGTCATGTCATCAAGTCGAAATCTCAAAGTACATACTTTGAAACCGGTTGACATTTTCTGTGACATGGACTGGCTGCTCTTTGAAAATAGGGCCAACGGTAAACTATTTTGATAATCTTAATTTATATTAAAAGAAAAAATATACATTTAGTACTTCGGATAAAAAAAAAACTGTATAAATATTATTCAATTTTTCAAAATAAAAGAAAACTTAGTAGAAAACCCGAATCAATATACAAGAGTCAAATGACATGTTTTTTAAACAAAATCGTGACGTCAGGCGATTTTTTTTTTAAATATTCTAGTCTAATCTAATATTTTTAATTTATCTATCAAATGGGCAATTAAAATACCCCATTAATCTACTTTTCATAATCATTAGGTAATTGGAAGCACTGTTTCTATCACACTATGATCTATGCTATCAGCTATGTGTATCGCTACACTATGTTTTATACAATATATTAGATTACAATATAAATGTGTTACCCTCACGTACAATTTGGTATAATAACAATTAAATACTGGAAGCAATTACTTTAACATTGTTTAGGGCGGGACCTATTACGTTGGTAGCGGTGTTATTGATATTACAGACAAAGACTAAACTATGAAGTATGTGAAATATGTGTTTAGAACAACTATTTATTTATTTATTACATTTGGGAGTACAGTAGTATATTAAGCATAAACAATTTTGTCTTAAACTAAAACTTAACGAATATACTACCCACAACATTTTCCACAGATTACTATATTGCATAATAAAAACAAGCTATTAGCAAACGTTAACGCTAACTAGCTGTGGGTTGCGATCAGAAAATATTTGTTAAGGTTTATATAAAACAAAAGTCTCCGTTGCGGGCAAGTAGACCTACAACAAGTTAAGTAAACGTTGAAAAGCTAGTGACAATTTAAAGAGTCAAGTAAAATGTCAATAGTCAAGTTATATACATAGTTTACAAGAAGCTTTAAATAAAATCGATCCAGAATCTGACTCACCACCATAAAAACAGTATCTCTCTGCGAGAAGCCTTTTGCACAGCATTTAGAAACTATTTTAGCATTTAAAATTCTATCCCCAGCTTGGAAAACCACAAATCGATGAGACATAAATACAGTAAAATACTAATCTTCTCATAAGTAGAGATATATCACCCTTTAGTATCATATAAACGTGGCACCGTCAAGTAAGGGTGTACTTAATGGCATAATTCCCAACCACGCTTAATTTCAACTCGTAACTAATGATATATGAACTCTTGTAAGTCATAAATAAGTAGGGAGAGTATCTAAGTACACGGTTCATGGTTATAATATCCTTATACGAGATAGTCTGTAACCGAAAAGGAATCTTCATGCAAGGAGGTAGGATGTATATTCGTCTGATCGGGATACCAACTTCAATTGTTTTGGAGTTAAGTTGGTGCAAATTTGGTTAGTCGACTAATTTGTAATGACAGCTCAAGTTGCGATGAAACAAACGTATCAGTGATCATGAGAACCATTATTAATGAGGATCCCACTTCACATTAAAAGCTTCGTTAATATGCCCTTGACACCTAAAATTACGAATCATCCATATTATTTTTGGCAAGGCACTCTTAAGTCCCCTTAATTTAAAAATAAAGTTAAATTCTACTCAGCGTTTTATTTCTGATGTATCTTAAGATAAGGTTTGTAAATAACTTGCCTCAAATAAGAGCATTATTTAACACCATCGTAAGCCTTTATGATATGCTCATAAACCTACTGAAGCCACCATGAGATAAGGTTTTAAAAAATGCGTATCATTACCTACCATCTTCAGCCTTTATTTAACCCACTGCTGGACTAAGCACCCTAACGCCACACCAATTTATTTTAGACCCTTTCATTTATACGAGCGTTAACGATGTTTTTCATCAGTCCACTTGGCTGATAGTCTACTAGATATACTGCCGCCCTAAATAATACAGATTAGGAGTAATTACTTGATTAAGATGATTAGGTAAGTGATGCAGGCGAGCCTCTTGATCGCTTTTGATTAATGACCGTCATTTACATATTGGGTCTCTATGTCATTAGAGTAATTTAGCTTCAAAGGTGGTCGCTTAATTTTGACGGGATATCAAGACCATTTATGGGGAAGAAGTTTGGTGTTCCGTGAATAGATAAAACAGTGAACTAGCTAGATAATAATATAGAAAATAAAACTGAGGCGTTGTAAGTTCGATGTGACAGTCTGTCTGCGGCATCTTGTCTTCTGAACGAATAAAAACTGTCATTGTTGATTCTTTTCAAATTCATCGGCGTCCTATCACAATCAATACCGTTTTTTCATGAAGAAGCTGCCTGTCATGAAGAAATCGACAATATAAAACACAAAGAAAACATAAGACGATGAATGAAAAGAATATCTATGTCTTCTTCACTGTTCTACATAATGAATAAAACAGCTATCCATAATCTATCCATTAAAACCTTCTTTCTCGACTTACATTATGGTATTATGTAGGTTACAAACATATGTATAACTTTACTACACCTACCATCTTTGCTCGCCTCCTGGGCAGTTTATTTCAAATCAATCAAGCACTTAATTCGAGTAGCGCTCAGCGGTGCTGACCACTTTATTAACTATCAATTTATTAATAATTACATTGAGAGCCGGCTGAACACATTTTGCACGGAATATTACATTAAAAACTCTTTTTTTTCTGGAGAAAAGAAAACGTTTTTAACGACTCTTGGATCCATATAATGCAATTACAATAAACAATTTCTAAAAGCTGTTTGTTGTTTTGGTGGTATATCAGCCCTATATTTATGATCAAATTGCTAAGAAAGCATACAAAGGAAAAGTTTTCCCTTATTTACTTTATTTAATAAAATAGAAACCTTTAGCTCTAATTTCAATTCTGGTAATATAAAAAGACTTAACATCTCAATCTATTTATTTTTCCCTAAATATTAACCAAATCTCAGTTTCAATGGGTTTTATACCAAGATATTATTGCTACTGTCTTTATTCATGCCTAAACTAGTTTTTTATCATATGCTTTCCAAATTCAATACACTTACGCAAGAAAACTATTTAAGCGTAGATAAATTTTCTTTTCGAGTCACACCACAAACATTATATTTAATACACCGCGCTTTGTCTCTTCAAAATGATTCTAAAAAGCACTTCTATTGTTCGTGCATTTTCTTTTTATATTTTACCATAAAAGAAAGAATGATAATGGAGATAATATTTTATAATTTTCTGCACGCAATTTTCCTTTTTCTATAGCGGTTCTAAAGGATCGGGGATGCTATGCATTATTGTACTGACAAAGGTAAATTATTATAAGCTATTATAATTAAAGAAGAATTAAAAGGCTAGGCAGAAATAGGTCATATTCAGTCACGCATGTTTGCTGCATAAAATTGTGTATAAAAGTAATGGTTCGTGCATTCGTGTTATTTTGCTATTTCGATGTTTGATAAGTGAGAATAAACTGACAAGCTTAAACCACAGACATGTCTCGAAACTGAACTGAACGCAAGTCAGATCAAATTCATACAAATGTAAATGCCAGTAGAAAGCAGTTCCAGGTTAAAATGAAGAAGTACTCCGGTACTCCGGGTCGTGCAGCACATCATACAGGGCGTCTGGTTCCACGTCATCGAAACAAAACAAGTACTCACTAGCATAGTAGCCGACGTCGTTGTTAACGTTGATGTGGCCAGCGTCCTCCGCCGCGAGCATGTGCGTGTCCCACACCGACCGGTACTCCGGGTCGTGCAGCACATCGTACAGGGCGTCCGGTTCCACGTCATCGAACTCTGCCACCACCTGAGAAAAATAGGTAGACATATAAACTCAGAAGTCTGGCAATATATATGTTGCTTGGAATTATTCTACCCCCTAAAAAAGTGACATTTCGACGAGCGTTAACGCTGATCGAATCGCTCCTGTGTATGGAAGTGACAAATCTAAGTCACGCGACTTATCGAAGAACGAGCGAAATGTCCTTTCCATAAATTTGAGCGATTTGTTCATCGTTTCCGCTTGTAGAAGAGGTACTTGCCTAGGGATCTGTTTTGATAGAGCTATTGTTTGTTCCGTGAAACTAAACCTTTCAAGTTCTAGTCAAAGTTGTTACAATTTAATCACCTAATTATCTATATTAAGTTTTGTAGAGTCTTTGACAGTAACAATAGCCCTAATTAACAAGAAACGCCAAAGTACTAACTAAACTCCACTTATTTTTCATGTTTATTTTTGTACTAGAATAAATCAATTAATTGTAATAGCGGCCATCATTTCTTTTTTATTAGCTCGCTTCGTATCGAACTATTGATCCATTGCTTCCCTTACGCCTTTCATCTCAGTTCACAGCCAATCCCAACGGCTAAAATCTGGTCTGAATGTAAAAATATTTTTGCAAAAAGTCTCTTTTCGTAAAAGTACGTTTCATTCCTCGCCCCAATTACTCAGAATGATTGCGGTGAATTTATTTAAAGTTGGATTGTTTGAATATGATATGATACTAGAAATTTAAATTCGCTACGCAGAATTTTTTGCTTCACTTTCGGTTATATTCTTCCCACCTCTCTTTTTCTTGCGACTTTCGATCACTTTGATTTGTTGGGTTCGGATAAAAATTAACAAGTAGGTATTATTAGAAGGAATTGGTAAGAAACATGTACACATGTGCTCATGAAGAGGCCTATACCCGACTATGGGTGACTACAGGCTGAAGAAGAAGATGTACACAAACGAACATAATCATTAAACTAGGATTACATAATCAATATTTTTTAATAATTTTAGCTTAGGCGCTAATAAAGCTCAAGACCTCTTCTCAAAAGAAAGGCATTGATCACCCAGATTTAATCAAGGCTTATTTGGTACGTTGGGCACGGCTCCAAATACTACTTTTGGTTGCTAAGATATGAGTGACAGAGATTATTTAGGAGTAAAGGAGTAATTTACGTGTGTAGCACATTCAGCATTCTTCATATAGAATGGTATGTAGGATTTAATACAAAAAGCGATGGAAGCGCCTAGACGTTATTACAATTCATTGCTACATTAACTCTATCCTTGACTCAAGCGCAAATGACCTATGACAGTTAGACTAGCTTTGTTATATAAACACTAGCTGTACCCGGCATGCGTTGCAATGCAATTTTTTCTACCTAGCACCTGCCTACTACCTACCTACTACCTACCTGCCTACTACCTACCTACTACCACTTAGGGGTATGAAAAATAGATAGTAGCCGATTCCCAGACCTACTGAATATGCATATAAAATCTCATAAAAATCGGTCAAGCCGTTTCGGAGGAGTATGGTAACTAACATTGTGACACGAGAATTTTATATATAAGAAGAAGAAGAAGATAAAGAAGTAAGCTTCGAAATCCAATTTGAAAACAATACGCTATATAAAGAAATATTCTATTAAGTTCTAATAATTTAATCAAAGGTTATCGAAGGTGTTTAGGTATATTGCACTTAATTATTCTTTAACTAATTATTTATTTAACCTCATTAGATCATTATAAGTGTAAAATTATGTGTGCTTCATTTAATTAAACATTATTAATAATTTGTGGTACTACAAGTACCGAGTTTGGTTTAGAAATTACCTCGCGGCAACCTTTGTTATTTCAGTGGTTTGAGTTTGCTGAATATCATTTAATATATAATTCAGTTCTCAACTGTTAAAGTCGTGGTGTACCGCTAAGCTTTGGCTTTGCCTTCTAAGTACACCTATTCCATTTTATCGTTTTGCAGCCACTTCTAGTTTTAATACTAATAAATGAAAACAGAACCTTCTGAAAAGTGGTTAATAAAAAGAATATTTTTGTTCTGAAATGATATCACCTTCCTAATTATCTACGTTCCCTAATAAAACAAATAAATTAAGTTTGTTATTTACATTTCAATTCCGGACGAGACAAAATTTATTATCTATCCAGATAAAACCAACAAATGTGTATTTTATAAATTTTCTCTCAGAAAATAAATCTTTTCACAGAATAACACGAAAGGTTTGGAAAATAGGACGAAGATAAATAAGTAGTCTAACAATTTTCCTACGAATTATTGTGAAAATGTCAGTCTGTCAAAATAAACCGTAATTTCACCAAAGCCTGAAAATGAAAATGGTTTTGAAGAAATATAACTCAAATGTTTATCGATTCTGTACGCTGTAGGAGGCAATTTAGTAAATGTAGCGTTGTCCATTAGAGTTTATACGACCTACTTGGTACAAGTAAGGCTCAAATAGGTAGTCTATGGTACAATTGTCTATGGAGTTATCGCGAAGAAACTGGGAGGAAAATACGTCAGAAGTAATTTGACACGGAAAATATTGAATTGGTTTGAAGATCCGCGAATCTTGGAACCAATTCAATATTTTTTGTATGAGCTTCCTCATTTTCTCTTGGTTGAAATTTAGAGAAGCTATTATATTTTGCTAATGAGATACCCGCGAATAAGAGCCGACCCATATTACATTATGCCGTCGTAATATTTTACTCACTCATTAAAATTTAAGCTGATAAATTATAAAATAAATCTTTTATTTATATCATAAGTAGATAGGTACTAATTTTATAAAAAAACTACTTAACTTATTAAAGTACCTATATAATGTACGCAATTTGCCTAAACTAGGTAAAACCTGTACCTACCATGGGCGTAAAAAAACAATACCCACTTGCTTGTCACATCTTATTTATTCGTTCTCTCTATTAGCAATTTCTCTAACTGAGAGGTCTGTATTTTTCCTCCAATCCAGTAGGCAAGGTTCGTGGCAACAACTGTCCACATACCATAAACAATTCAGATAATATTTGTATTACGTCCCTAAGGAAAACCTCTTTCAGTAAATAAAGCGTGGCTTATCACACTTCGCGATATATTATCGGTCACACCATCTTTTAAAGGGTTTTTATAATGATATTATAAGCATAAAATACTTTCGGGTTTACCTGGTCTTCAATTCATTATTTTGAAGAGGTCGCCAAAGGTGTGCATTAGGTACACCTACGTTAAAGACTCTCATGTACCTATGCATAGCAACAGAGACATCTCAGAAAATAATAATAATACCAGCCTATAAACGTCCCACTGTTGGGCACAGGCCTCTTCCCGCATAAAGAAGGCACGATCATTTATCACCACGCTTGCTCATTTACGGATATGAAATAATGTATAAAAAAGTAATAGAATTTTAAAAATAAAGTCACACGGGTGCATTCCTATTTTTACAGTATTGATTTCAGTAATTATCGAACGGGGGAATAACAATACATTTCCCCTCCGTGGGTACAGTGAGGCGTAAGAGGCGATGAACTCATTGGAGGCCCAATGAATATAGACTCACTCTAGGCTTCCCACATATTACATGGAAATTTTAATGAGCGATAAAATATAGTTGCTCAGACTCCTGATAAAGAACGCTACTATCTATCCTACCGGGAATTAAAATATGATTTAGACTTCTGATAAAGAAAATGGCTGCCATCTGATTCATCAGAGGTTAAGTAATCAATATTATTTTACATTACCCTTGGATTACTTCTCTGTAACCAGATGCCTCAAATAACTAAAAATATATTTGATATAATTATCCTATTAATGCCCAAAATTTCATAACTAGCAACACAGGCATAACATCAATGATCGATAAACGCATTGCCTCAATAAATGTTACAATATTAATTCATTTACTAGACAACATGTGAACATGAATACACATTACCTACAAGTATTCGTTTCAGCATGGAGTAGGAAGTTTACTGGAAAATTCCATTTTCCAACAATCCCGGATTGCAAGCGTTTTGCAACCGGGATAAAGTTTCAAATGGAAAATGTTGATCGGCCAATTTAACTGCAGAGACGCACACGCTCTATACATTTATAAATATAAATACACGTGCAATTTTGATTTGGAATTCTACACGTGTTGCTAGACAGTTTTAGTAGGTATAAATAATAAATGGAAAGAAAATACAATAAATTGCTGTCCTATACTAAATCATGTTATGTTTTTTTTATAGTTACTAGAACCATGCTTCGATGATTGCTTTCATGTTTTTAAACCATGTGAACGTGTCAACCTGCATGTTATTATTATTTAATATTTATACACCTATTTCCCAAATTAAAATGTGATAAACGAATTATTTGCCCACTAACCAGCTCAATAAAAACTTTGGCTTCACATAAATTTATTAACAATTGAACTGACCCACCCGAATGTTCATATGTGACTCATTGGAAAGGGAAGTGGTTAAGAAGCAAATAGCGGATGAATATCCTAGATGAAAAGTGATAAAAACTGCAATATCTGGTACGTATAGTTCCAGCTAGTGACCGGGTAGGTACTCTGGCAAAAAGCTGGCACATTGCCTAAGGTTTTCTTTCAGAGCTACTCGTATAGCTAACACATGCTAGATAATATTACACAAAAGATACGCTGTAGGCACAACTTACGTATTTCTAGATCGGAATTCCATGTAAAAAATAAAGGCTTCATACATAGGGCCTAATGCTGTCCTAATGAATTCGGAATAAGGGTGGAAAATTAAAGTAGGGTGCGAAGACCTCAGGTTTTAGTACCTTTGATTTTAATGAAAACAGGATTCTTCTAATGTTTTGTCTGCCTACGGTACAAAAAAGAAAACTCAGACTTTCCGTTATAATAAATATTATTTTACCCGTACAAGGTAAATATCTACGTAGTTAACGATTTCTAAGAAATATACCTCTATGATACACTATACAATATTTTTGTTTCCAGATTTTACTAAATGTTCTGTAAAGGAACCCTATGGCTTTCTTGGAAGATAGTTAAGATGTATTTTAATTGGTTATTTCATTTTAGATACTTAGTATGTACTCTCAAACCAAGACAGTCATTTTGTTTTAGCCTTGCCACTTACCTTTTAGTTTAGTTCTTTTAGTTAACACTCCATTGAGAAGGCGAAAATGGAAACCGATCCACGACACCCAATGCACCAATACGCTCCGGTTCCGCAGAGGCTCAAAAGTCGACATAGCTTGGTGAAAGACGTTCTCCCATTGCGAGCCGATGCTCGTAAGACTAGAGTCGACCTTTGGGAAAGTAGGTACCCAACCATGCCACCCATCCCAATAGCCGAAAAACTTCCTCCCGGCCATAGTTTACCCTGGCCGACGTGGAAGTCTTTAAATAGACTCCGGACCCAAGTCGGCCGGTGTAATGAAAACATGTGCCGGTGGGGTTACAGCACACCTGAGCCGTGTGAGTGTGGCATCCTCCCCCAAACCATGGCTCACTTAATGAGTTGCCCAGCGTGCCCTGCCACCTGCACACGCGAGGACCTGTATGAGGCGACGGACAATGCCGTGTGCGTGGCTGAATACTGGTCGGGAAAAATTTAACTGCCATCGATCGACTCGATAAGAAGAAGAAGTTAACACTAAAATAAATAAAATTTCAGATCTACAGCAGATGTATACCGAAGTGTATTCTCAGCATTTATTTTATCTTATGTGTAACAAAACAAAAACAGGAGTGAGTATATTATTTTGCTCACAAGTGTACCTCGGGGGTTTGTGTGGCCCGCGGTGTAGTTTGAATAACAATGTCAACGTAGGGTGTAGAATAACATCCCTCTTTACTGGTGCCTTTGGGAACACATGATAATAATATTACCTAGAGTTTGTATATGTTGTTTATAAATATATTTAGAAAAATACGAGATTTCAGATAGAATAACAGAATAATAGGTATCTTCAAGTATCTTGTGATATCTTAGGTTATTAATTAGCCTCAAACATAATAATATGTAATTTTAACATATGTTTGAGTCTAATTAATAACCTGCCTATTATAGATAGAAAAATAAAATATTCATAGTCTTTGTAAAATCCTAATAAAATCACATATCTTTGGGTCTAATTAATAACCTAATTGGAATAGTCCTCATATTTGTATGATAATGTTTAGGTATCCTAATGTTACACCCACAGAATTATTTCCAAAGTACCTACAGCTTAAAACCAATGTTATTTAAACTGAGGTAATTAATTTAAGGGTTCAATTAAAACAAGGAAAAAAAAGTACTTAATAAAGATTTCATGTTGAATTAACCATCACTAAGTGTATTTAGAGGTTCAAGGTGCTGAATATTTTAAAAGGAGGCACTTTCAGGTAATATAAAATACACACATTACACAAAAAGTTCGTAGGTGTTAGAGCGTTTTCACACATTATCCGATATGATAAAAATCGGACACCGATACGATACCGCGGCAAGAAAAATGTATTATATTTACAAAACTGATATCCGATCGGATAATGTGAAAGACAGGTACACGTTTCTTTCATTTACTTGCCCCCGATGTATTGGAGTCCGATAGGTACCGATGTCGTGTCGGAAAATTTAAAAACAGTCTCTGGCTTAGAGTTTTCTTGTTATTTCGCATATTTTCCTTAAAATATAGCGTCATTGTGAGACGGCAAGTAAGACTCGGCACTAATACATTATCACCTTTCAACACTCTTTATTGTTCTACGTTAAGGCAGCTAAACACCGTATAAAATAGGGTTGGCAAAACCTACCAATGTTAATTTTTAAAGAGCTTTTCTGCTTATTTACTCTTGTACTTGTATGGCTTTATTTAATGAAGTATCTGCTTTATCTAAAGTGTTCTCTAAGACGCTTAGAAAGCGAGTCTTAAGAGGCGACGAACCCGATATTGGCAAAATTAAGTAAAGGGCACTTAATATTGATTAGGAGTATTAATTAGATTGATAGGGCTTATTATGAGAAGTAATAAATGAGTATGTTTTCTTTTAATATATCCAAATACAGACGTGTTAAGTTACGTTACTGAAAGCTCAAAACCTATCGAAAGAAACTGGTTCTGAAGCCTGTACCTGACTAATATTAGGAAACACACTATGATAAAAAACTTTTAAGGTAATCACAAAAGCAGTTCCTACAGTTACAAAGAAATTGTATTCGATAACCTTACAGTCCAACCCTTAGCGCTTGAAATCTCATGTTTATTACAGCACCGGCGATAGGTGTTACATTTCCTTCAGAACAGAGGTAGGCAAGGGTAGGCATATTGCTTCCGTTAATATTTAGTGCAATACATAAGCTTGACAGCCCTAACGACAAGGCAGCTGGGTGCGACAGTTAATGCCCGTTGAGCATTGTTTAAACAAGCTCCGGTAAAACTTTCCCGAGTTACTTCGCAAAGACGCTTGCTTAATGAATTTATGGAGAAAACTATCAACAGCGCCTCTAGTTTTTATTTCAGTTCTCTTTCAACTCTAAGACAGGCAAGTACGACTTATATTTTATTGTTGTACTTTAGCTTTCTAATTATTAGTACAATCTTCGGTGTTTCTTTCTTTTGTGGGATGGGTTTTTTTTAGGGTCTATGGTATAAATGGTATTTACTCTGTCTCTCAATTATGTCACAGACCTTAGAGTCACAGACAAATTATTTGCAAGCGTCTTAAATAATATATGTATTTCTTCGTCTAAGTTAAGAAATTATGGATTTAATAAACAGGTTTACAATGCGCAATCAATAGACTAAAAGTCTATCTACTCAAACCTCTTTGAACCAAGTCAACTATCAAGCTTGCATATGACAGTTAGCAAATTTGAATTTTGAACCCGCAATTTTAATGGCATATCCACACATGGCCAGTCCGGTAAATTTACGATGGTCATAAATAAGCGACGTGGCGCAAATAAAGCTTCCTTATCTATGGTCGTTATAAATCTGTGGGACGTGTTGCACATTGATATTACAATATTATGGTTGCGAGATCATTTGTGCGTAACGACTTAATAAGTAATCGTAAGGGAATTAGGGAAAATTATACAAATTAATTGGATTGTACTTATCCCTAAATAAATATATCTTGGTTATTAATTAAATCATTAATTTAGAAAACGTATTTAATTTTCAAATGGTGGTTATGTACTTAAGAAGAGTGAGCAAACTTTCCCTCCGGCTACAAGAGTCTTCATATTTATTTCCGTATGGAACGTAAATGGGTCCTGAAATACGGAAGTTATTTAAAATATTTATGTGATGCTGTAATATGTAAGTTTTTAACCCAAACACCACAAAAAAAAACTATTTTCACCTTAAGTATTTTAATTGTACGCAGCTTTAAAACAAAAGATTTAAGTCTTGAAAGGCAAACATGGAGCGATCCCTAATTCATCCCAAGCATTTAGTCTAGACCCTATTAAAAAAATTGACGACTTCGCTCAATACCTAAGTTGTAGTAAGAATGTTTACAGGATAGCTGACTCAATAAGAATGAGACACAGCTCGTTAAATATTACGCAGACTTGAAGATACTGCGTTGAAAAGGTACGAAGATACAATATACTTGAAAGGTTGAGCTGAAAAAGTTAAGGATGTAAAACAAAAAAAAATAAAGCATTTGAATCACACATACGAACAGTTCAAGATACATATAACACAAAAGCTCTTAAGCTATTAAAATTATAGATTTATATACCTAGAAATATCTACTTTCAGGCGTTTTCGAGAAGTGTCATTATCGTCAAACTGCCTCGTTGGCCTAGTGGCGCTAAGCGCGACTGCTACGCTAGAGGTCTTGGGTTCGATTCCCAAGTCGACCAAGATGTTATTGGGTTTTTCTATTAAATTCTCAGTAGCAGGTCGGAGTTTGGATTTGTGCCCGGTTAGTGGCAATAGCCTCGCCCCCTATTATATGGGACCTAAACATAACGGCGAACTGTGGGTGTACATTGGTACACTTCTGCCTAACCCTTCGGGGATACAGGCGTGATGGTATGTTATGGTATGTTATGTTATGTCATTATCGTTTAGAAAATCCGAGAACCGATCCGAGACTTCTGCCTACATTCACTGTACAGAAATTCTCTCCCTACTTCTTAAAGCTAATCGTAAATCTTAACTTGTAAAAAGTAATTTTGGGAAACCGTGATATAAGGCCTCAATGGGAAAAGGGTAAGAGACCTCCATCTATTGGCCTCCGTTGACCAGTTGAATGTCTAAGATAGGATAAAATTTTCCCGATCCAAATCCCAAGTCCAATTATCCTGGAAGAACTTCAACTCTCCTAAAACCGTAACCATCGGAAACTATTGACTTCGAATTAAAAAGGTGAATATTTTTGTAGTTCCATTGGTGATTTTAGCATTTTCACATTTTATAAACTAAGGAACCTTCAAGGAGCAAAAAAAAATACATACCTATTTTATTTATCGTTTATTTCCCTCTTCCATTTAATGTCTCACACTCGAGTGTTATCCGCATCTTAATCCCATTCTATTACGTCATTTCCTCCAATTCTTTATGCATGCATGATACCTTTGTCATCTTTTTCAGTCACTGTTACCTAGTAAGTACGTAGACTCTATTTTGGAATTCCACGCGGAAATTTCCCGCTGGTTTCCGATAAGGGTACTGATAGGGTAAAAAGGTGCGGGTAACCTTTTAAGATCAAGGGTAAAGTTGAATTTAGCTCGGTACTTTTTATACCGAACTTGGCACCGAATCATGCGGGTCACTTAGGTTTAATTGATCAAAGGTAACATCCGCACGACCTGTTGAGGAATCCTGGCTCAATGAGAAGACTAAAAGTGTTAGTGACTTTTTTTGGACAAATTCCGTAACAGCTACAAGCAATGTTACAGAATGGCAATAATAATCCTTTCATTGTTAAGGACTGGTCTAGACATTAGTTACAGAAGATATTAAAGACATTCGCACAATTATTCTAAAAACATTATCTTATTACAGAAATAGTAATCCTCTTGTAAAAAGGGCTCTTATTTTGGACATCAGTTAAATAAGACATTACAGACATCGGGACCATTATTAAAAAACTTTTTCTTGCTAAATACTTAAGTATCCATCAGAGTTAATTAATCAAGCCTGCAATGAAGCCAGACAACTTATCTAGATCCTCGACGCAGTATGAAGTTTCTAATTACTTAAAGTTTGGATGCAGCGGTTATTTATGCAAAACTAGCCAATGAGCTATTCATGATAGCTTAGACGTTAATTATCTATCTACACTAATATTATAAAGAGGAAAGATTTGATTGTTTGTTTGTTTGTTTGTTTGTTTGAAATGAATAGGCTCCGAAACTACTTGACCGATCTAAAAAATTCTTTCACTGTTGGGAAGCTACACTATCTCCGGTGAACATAGGCTATACAAAATTTTCAAAAAAGTTAGGGATCCATACTAAAACCTCAATAATGTAAACCAAGGTGTGAAAAAATTGCCAAAAAACTTTCTTGCATCGCGTGCGCTGCGAAAACTATTGATTATAGAACAAAATAATATACTACGTTTTTGTAGAACATATAATTATCTACAAAAAGTGTCGCGACAGCATATGTCTAACTATTACAGTTAGGTCACAATAAGAGATATTTATTAAAAAAAATATTATTGAAAGGATGCCGCTAGAAAAGGCTCTTTATTTGTTACTTGGTATTGATCCTTATCAAAATAAATTACTTCATAGTCAAGACTGCTTCAATACCTTTATGTAACTTTTTGAATTATTCACTTTGGACATTCCCTTCGAAAGATATCACGAGTTTAAAATATAAGAATTAGAAAAAAGTCGCGTGATTGTCGCTCACTCTGCTCGGCTAAGTATGCGATTTATGCATCACTGAGGTACGGGAGTGTCTATACTAATATTATAAAGAGCGTAATAGTAGTAATAACACAGAAACCTTCAATCCTAATTTTTAATAATGTGTTAAGTACCCGTGCGAAGCCGGGACGGGCCGCTAGTTAGTAAATACTTAAATAGACTTGACTGTAAAAAATCCTGAGCATTGCATAAAAAAGGGCGTGTTATTGAAACTTCTAGGAAAAATTTTTTTCATGAACCTATAGATATATTGTTTAATATTTAGGAACTTAAACTGCTCAGTTACTTGCAATATGTAAGATAGAGGTCTTTAGTAAATTCTTTTTTTTGTTACAGCCTTGTCATGCCCACTGAATGAAGGTAAGATCTCTCACAAGTCGATAGGACTTTATCAAAACTTTGGTGTACAATGACCGTCTTAATACTCCAACGGGAAATACAGACCAGAGATCAGACCAACTTATCCCAAACTTTAAAAAACCTAAACTCTAAGCTTTTAATGCTAATGCAGTTTGCGTGTCTAAACTTGCGGATTGCTTGATTTTATAGTAGACTACGAACTTTCCATGGCAATGCATCCATTATTTAAGTAAAACGTGCTCGAATACAGCTGAATATATCATGAGACGTGGCAATTACTCTAAAGTTATTTTGCTCTGAACTTTCGAATGTTTTTTTCACATTTACGGCCAGTGATATAAATTTATTTGGTTGATTATGTAAAAAATTATTACTAATTCATTTTTTTTTTTAATTTGGTTTATTTTTTCTATTATTCCATGGTGTAATTTAATGAGATATATTCTTGTTTATCTAGTATTCGTGTCATAATAAGATTCTCCTTAACGTGGAAAAAATATCCTAGAACCCCAAAAAATATTTGCATAAGCAGGGGATCGAAAACGGTTCCTAGCACTGAAAATATTGCGTTATATTCAGGAGTATCGGATCAAGGCTTTTCCATATGAATACTCATGAATATCCTTCGCGGTGAACGAGCTTCTCTCGAACCTACCCCAAAATAGATGAATTAAATACGATTGCATAACACATGAGCGAACCTAGATCCTTTCATGTTTCGCTTCGAACAGCTCTTTTATCTACAATCTCAGCTGTGTCTGCAGTGATAAAATACGAGAGAAAAATCACTGTATTTTTATAAGGACTTATTTGATTCCTTTCAAAAGATTTATTAGCTACGTGTTTTTCATTATCAGTGCTGAGATTTCCTCGTGTCTTAAGGATTTTATTAAACGAATTACCTACCTCTTTTTCCTTATATACCGTTATAGTTATTTCACACTACGTGCAAATATTATTATTACAGCCAATATTTCTCCAGCTGCCAAATCTATACACACGTGTATGTATTGATGAGATTCTTATTCAATCACGCATCCAACGAGGAAAGAGGAATTATTGTAACGATTTGACGACACCCCAACTTTGTATCGAATGCTGATAAAAATATTATTATGTAGAGCTGCGACCCGCGATTTTACTCAAGTCTTTTTTCCGCTTCTATAAATTATCGAGATGAAAGTAAACCAAGTACTAATCGAAGGTATAAACTGTTAAGTGTTCAATTTTACCCAAATCCGTTTGGTAATTTTTGCGTAAGAGATTAAAAAATGTCAATACATCTATCCACACAAGAAAATGTCACGTTTATGATATTGAGGGTACAAAATGGCAATATTTATCGACATAAGCGACGATTCGATTCATGTGTCTCGTTACAGACATTTCTAACAAATCTGACTTTGATGAATGAATATTTCCGCGCGAAATGGCAATGTTCGTGAGGCCCTTTGAAAATCTGTGATTTTGTTGGAAGCTTTGATGTGACTTTTTAATAAAATTCTGAGGCCAAAATTATGATTAATTTACTTTATTATGGCTGCCCCTGTGATACAATTTTAATATAATGTGCTTATATAAAATATGTAATATTATTTTCTGGCTCGAACATCAAACCAATCATGGCTCGGATTACGACAAAACGTGAACTTATCTATTAAGTAATTAAACGTAGAAGACTTAGAAGGTCAATTTTTTGTAAGATAATTAAAATCCAATCAATTCAGTTTATTGGGGCTTCAAAAATATTTCCTCTCCATTTAATAAGAGGGAAATATTACCAACATAATAATATATCAAAATCGTTATACGCGCCTTTGCTCGTCTCTACTCAGCCATCAATCAAAACTTTTGTGATTTTACCTGCATTGTGTCATCGATCACTAACGCCCACATCCAAACAAAAATCCGCAGGCTTAAATAACATTGGTTCCAGGTTTGGCGCCAATGCACCAATCCTATCGCAAATACGCATAAAAATAAACTTCTAGATTCTCAGCAATACCAAGTCAACAAACCGAGCAAGAGCCAAGCATAACGATTGTGACAAACTTTTGCCACACAAGTCAAACTGACAGCGAACTGTTTGAGAAGTTGCCTCGAATCGGGAAATGTTTCCGGAATCTCGCGACTATCTACACAACTATTCTAGAGGACACTTTAACTTAAAACATCTTAAATGCGTAATTACAAAACTCTCCCTTACAAATAACTTTTCTATACAGTTGCTGTCTGCAATTATTTTAAACTCCGAAGTTGAAAATTTCTAAGCAACAAAACTTCATATTGTATTATAGCCCATAAAATTAAACAGAGTTTTCAATTTCCTATTTTTCCCAAAAGTCATCAATTTTTCACAATCCTTACAGTACTCTGACTAATCTGTGGCTATAAAAAAGGTTAAATATAACATGCTCTCCCCATTTTCTCTGAATACCCTGAAGGTCACCGCAAAATATTTTAAAAATTAAAAAACTTGAATGGTTTTCTGTTTTTCAAACTGATACAAAATGGATTGTTCAGTTTCATTCAAAAGTTGTCAGATTTTCAGAAAGTTCTGACTTTCCTAGTCATTAATCTAGAAACAACAAAGTCGATCGTTAACTGTCACACTGATTCAAAGCGCACAAAGTATTTGTGGGAAAAGCAATAAAGAATGTATTAAAGCCATAAACTATTAAGTAGGGCGTAAAATTACGACGTATTATACCACAAAAGATGGCCACAGAGCCGTAAATGTTGCGGACTGTTTACGACCAAGGTCCTGTCATTATCAGTAGGGAGATTAATATTAGATCTGGTAACTGTCGATCGGAATCACGATGTGGGAACAATAAAACTCAAATGATTCAGTAGGGAAGTAAACAAGGGTTTCCTGTGAAGAGATCTTTTGATTCTTCTTTTTTTATTTGTTGATGCCTTTATTCCTGAAAAGACCGTGGGCAGTTTACCTTATAGCTATGTTTAGCCTTATTACCCGACTGCGCCAGAAGGAGGGGTTAAGTTTTCTACGTCGTTCATCAGCGATAAGCTTGTCATTTGGAAACTCTTTCTGTCGTCATTTACTTCCATGGAAATGAGGACCAAATCAAAGGAAAATGGAATTGAGCGTTAAAAAAAGCAACCATAAGAACAGCCTTTCAAAATGTAAATTTGTATTTAGGAAACACAGGCACAGAGGAATAAATAACAGTTTATTAATTTGAACGAAAGCAGTTACAATTTCTACTTTCGAAGACATAATAGGCAATCACAAAAGTGAACATGACGTGGTAAAAACCGACGACTCAGCAATTTTGTATTAAGGCTAAATGCTTTGGGTGTGGCAGACGTTCATCGGTATTGTTTCTTAGTCTCTTTCTTCATGCAACTTAGTATAAGAAGACGTAATGTCGACCTAGTCTAAATAATTTGATGAAAAAAATATTCTGAAAAAAATATTAAATTAGATATATGGTCCATGGGAAGGTCCCAAAACAGAAATATATTTTTTGACCCTTTCGTAGTTCCTTCAAACCCAAACTTTGTGCCCTAAAGCTTATCCAGTACTTTGGAATTGTTGCATTTTCATCTACATTTATTGGACTTAAACTATTTGTGGAATATGAAATAGTTTCCATGATAATCGTTTTAAACATTTAAACGTTGCCCACAAACTGCATAGGCTAATGAGTCTGTGCGGTTCGCGGCGCATTTATCATAATTAATGCTTTAAACACAATTAAAATCCAACTTCAGCGAGCGAATTTAAATCGTTTTCGAATAAAAAAGGAATTATGCATAAAACTGTAACTTTATAAAATAAACCCACTTTACAATGTATTTTGTATTGTCATGGTACATACGATTTTAAATATTTAGATCCCATAATCTCAAAGCTCTCGAATCATCTTGTCACATCTTGTTACATTCTTAGTATGTCATCTCACCTCACAAGTATTTACTCCATTTTCGTTTTAAGATCGGCAAAACCAGGCTTTTGAGATAAGAACTTTTTTCATATGAGTAGCTAACCCTTTTCCCGCAAGATACTTTCACGTTTGATAATATGAAACTTTGATACATCTTCATACAAATAGTTTACCTTTCCAAAATACCAAAGTAAAGTTACGTGATCTAAAATTACCGCCGTTGTATAAAATACCGCAGCGCTAACGAACGATCTGGCAATTAGATTAGGCTGTGCAATCAAGCCTGAATCTGTCACCAAATAGAAAACAAACCAACCCTAAACAAACGAATACAGTAAACATTTACTAAGGACTAAGGTCAATGTTTAATTAGTTGGAGAGAAGAAAGTAAAGGAAGATTTATCTTAGAGAATAAAATAAGCATGCTAACTTACGTAGGTATTTTTTTACCGTTTATGATGCATAAGCTCGCAGTAGTATGGAGATTAGGATCTGACATATGTAACTAGAGGACAGCCATTTTCAAAATGTTAGGGGAGTTACAGGAATGCAGAGGAGAGAGAAAAAAACCATTGAAAGTTCCGTCAGGATGTTATTTTGCTAAATAAAACAAAATAAGTGGTTTCCTTCTTTAACGTAATATTTATTATTTATTTTTTCATGTCCCATCACTCATTTCCATAATGTAGTTAAAAAAAAAGAATCCCTAACCTACATCACAATTTTTGACGACAGATGTAACTTATGAATAAGCAATTCCATAATCGTTGCCAAACTTTTCTGATTATGCTAACAAGCCCCTAAAAGAATGTCAGAAGAACTTGTCAGAATATGAAAGTGAGCTCAAAAGTAAAAAGTTGTTCGGAGGCGACGACGGCTAGACTTTGGTAGATCTGTTAATATTTTATGTTTTAATCAAAGTTACACATAAGGTGTAAGCCACTTACACCTTATGTGAAACTTTCCTTCAAAAGTATTGTTGTGGTACTGAATCCGGCTGAAAATATCAAAATATCGAAACGATTAACTATTTGTTTTCAAATCAAACTACAACAACACACCTTGACAGTTCGGAGCGCGCCGTGTGCCGCATCCTCAGCCCACACTTTAACGCCGTCCTTCTCGTACTCCAAGGTCCAGCCTGTGTCCGAAGCGAGGAGGTTTTTTAGTGCTTCGAAGTCCGAGTCATCGGCAACGCGCGCTTCGCCGCGCGCCCATCCCGCGCCTCCCATTCGAGCGCGAACATCACAACGCGATGCGAACGGCGAACTGCCGCCGCCACGCTAGTGCCGCTGCCACGGCTACGCCAGTCGATGGCACGCGCATGCGCGGCACCAAGCCGCCATTTTAATTTCATTCTTTTTTAATTTTGATCGCTGGTAATGGCAATTGGCTTTCTTTAATAAGTGTCATTCCCGCTAGTGTCGGCTGTCGATACTTTTCTTTTGCGAAGTCAGGTATCTGTAAGGGTTGTCACTCAATTCTCGATTCGTGGTAGGTGTCTGACAAGACATTTTCTATTTTCTACTTCCGAATTTGGAGAATAAGTACGCTGTTTTGAAACATCAAATTTTGATTGCTCCACGTAATATTAAATTAATCGGATACGATGTCAAATCTTTGTTGTACAATATAAATGATGTGCACATGCTACTTGCCAGTCTAGTCAAATACATTTCCCATATATAACCGTATAATCCTCCTCTAACCTTATTGTAGACTGTGTCATCCTTCTGCTTGAAATAATGGATTAATAACCAGTCCTGCTAAGCTTAGTCGTTTCTATGCTAACATCTAAACCCTTTTCATACTTAGGTACTGAATGGTATAGAAGATTAGAATGCTAGCTAAGATTTATTTATTGAATTTGGTCGTCAATACATATGCTATGTAATGCCAAATAAAATTATGGGAATAATGACAACATTCAATAGTAGTTTTATTTAATATTTAATTAAAGCATTTTTTATTCTTGTCCCGCCTAGGTATCTATGTATATAACGCAGACAATACTTTTAACCCATTTTGTCAGCTTCATCGTCTTACTAATGTCATTGCCAAGGTATGTTAGCACTGGCTGATATCAGGCAGAGACTTCTGACAGCGTTTCTCCCATCCGTGCCACGCGAGGAAACCTTGTCGTTTGAAGATTTTCTTTGCGCAAGTTGACGCTGCAGTGATGTCGTCTGTTACCAATTCTGGAATATGTTATAAATGAATTTGTGAGGAATTTGTTATAAAGGAATTTATGATGGTTTGCCGTCATCATATCATGCTTATTAAAATTTGTTAGCTTTGGTCGGGTGTGCTGATTTAATAGTTAAAAAAAAAACTATATGCTCCATTTCAATTTCAATGACACCTGTTATAAAAATATGTACCTATAGTATGCTACATTAATAAATTCAGCATGTATTTTGGTGTGTTATAAAAAGAAAGTTCTATTAATTTTACTTTCAATTTGACAGCTAAATAGCCTCTACCTAGCTTGAACTAAGCAGATATACACTTGTATTGTAGGTACAAAGATATCTACACATAATACTTCGACTTACATACTTATTAAAGCTACTTGGCAATTTAATTAACAGAACTCACCAGCACAGGTAACGTGGCAATCCTTCCCCGGCACTGTAGTGTTACTGCACCACAAGTTATCATTGATCTGAAATAGTCCGTGATCTCTCGAACCATTCTTATTTACTCTTCCTACAACTTCCGTGCGACGACTACTCTCACTTTCAATTAGACATACCCCTGAAATTACACAGCAAGATGCGAAGTATTTAAGAAATAGGCAAACAGGTTAAGCATCTACTAAAGTTTTAGATTGTTGTACACTAAGGTTGTACATAATTACCGACATAGCGTCCATGACGTTCGGTCTCTGGATAGTGAAAAGGAGGAAGATGACTGGGGCCCGAGTCTGCTAGCCTGACCAGCAGCAAATTTTTTTATTGAAACAATACATTTCATATTTTGTTAAAGACTGTATACACACGAAGGATAGATAAAACCATTTTCACCGAAATTAAAACTTTCAGAAGCTCTTTCAGAACACCGCTTCCCGCTTCCTAGAACTCAGATAACATTTTCACATTTGCCAAAAATAAATTTAATCAACTTACAATCTCCCATTTGATTTTCAGGGAACCCTTGTTTTCTCAGTTCCTTTACTAATTCACATCTCTCAAAATGTTTGGCTTCACAAAAGATGCATGCGCTACAAAATAACACAAATGTATAAACAACTTGCTTCATTTTTTATTTGTCTGATTCTAGAGGTTTATCTTACAATAAATGATAAAATGAAGCTGCTGTTGTTTATATAAAGATTATGTACGATATTCTACAATATGAAATCTTAAGGTGTATGTACACAGAGTTTCCGAATTCGTCAGAACATTGAGTTTATCGTTAAACGAAAACTTCTTTTGTTTTTTAAGTGTGTACTTGACTATGTATATACTATGCTACTACAATAAGTTATTGGAGCTTTTGTATTGTTTGTTGACAGTGGATGTAGAGTCGCATTTTGCAGTTTTACTCTATTATTTTTTAGAGCAGAAACTTCTCTAAGGTTTTGATCTAATCGTCAAAAAAAATATTACGACAGAAGCATATACATTTGCCACCAAGCAGCTGTACACACTTCATTAAGATACATATAGCTATAGTATTAATAATTATAATCGGTCGATTCATAATAAAACGCAGCAACATATTTCACACATGTAAACGCTCCTTTATAGAGAATTCGCTAATGATTCATGCTAACATGCAGCATAGTTTGTTGACTTACAAAGGGGATTCCCGTATACAACGTAAGTATAATAATAATACATGTAGGTTTATACTTCAAATATATTGGTGCAGTTACATACAAAGGTTACTTTGTTTAGTAGGGAATACGATAACAACAATAGTACAACCTTAATGTGCTTTTGTTTTTGTTTATCAAGCAAATATTTTTTTATTTATTTAACTAACAATTTATATAAATACACGAGGAATAATGAAATACGTCGGTAAAATAAAAATGTACAAAGGAGGTGCTATTTATTTTTTAAACAAATATCTTTTAGCAGACCTGCGAATGCAGATTTTTATGTATTAATCTAAGGGTACGTCAACATCTGATGAACGTTGTTCTAAGATGTTTATTTTTTATTCCTTTTTACTGACCTCAGTTAAACATGTATTTAGCTTGCTATTTATTACACGCTATGGGCCTATGACGCCTGATAATAAACGATTTTTATTTAATTTTATTTATGTTGATAAAAATGCAGGTGCCTATTTGTAATTATATCTAACTATGGCAGTTAAGAAATTAAATCTGGCTTAATTTTTAAAATGTTTGAAAGAAAAGAGAAGATAACAAAAGTAGTAATGAAAATAAACCATAGGTAATCTATTAAATGTTATTAATCTATTAATTGTGTGATGAGCACGATCATTTGTTCTGGTTGTCTGGGTTTAATTTATCTATAATATGTATGTATTTAGAAAGAAGTATATAAGTATGTTTATCAGTTGTCTGGTTACCATAACACAAGCTCTGCTTAGCTTGGGATCAGATAACCGTGTGTGAGTTGTCCCGGAATATTATTATTTATTATTATTAATTACCAAAAATGATAATTAACTCTATTCAAAATTAAATCAGTGTTTAAAAGCATTAAAAACCATTAAACACATTATTTTTTACGCTATTCTTTACTGTTCCGATGTATTTTACTCCTGTCTATCATTCAATAAGCTACATACAAATAAGAGCGTTTTTTTCTAAAATGTTCTTTTCTTTTTATATACCTACCTATCAGTTGAAAAAAAATCGATCGTCTTTTTAGGTAAGTACTGTATAGACAAAGGAATTAACTGAGATGACGTAAGAATTAATGGTCATCTTATTGGGCTTATCAGTCAATGACGCAGGGGCGCCCCCGCCTCTCATCTTAAAGCATTCTTAATTTACCTACTGCACGATCTTTTGTATACTATCACGCTTGCAATCTTCAAGGGGTATGGACAGAGTGGTACCCTTTGAGGAACAATCTTTGACTTTATCGTCAAAGACAATGTTTTTAAAATGTATTTTATGATACCGAAAAACTTTAAATGTAATAGGAGATTTATAGTTAAACCTTATTCCTCAAACTAATTATATCTAATGAAGTCTAATGATAACCTAATTATAAAATAACTATAGACGAAAAACTTATATTATTGGTAGGCATCTATCGTTTCGTTAATTATAAATACTTGGTTCTGTTTTCTGTCGTTCTTGTAAAAATTAAAATAATAGCAAGACAAAAACAAAACTTTAGTACCTATATACAAAACTTTAACACTGCCGGAATCGAACCCGCAGCATACTCTCGCAGTGCAGTAAGTTACCACCTCTACTTATCCGTGCAGTTGGACAAATTCGATGTTGGTTTCAAACTTAGACTATAGATAACTATAGACCGATAGTATCGCTAGTTTTCCTTCGTGCCAAGCGAGAGCACTTTTTGTCTGTATCTAGTACATTCGTTTACTGATTTAAAGTTATTTTTCGCGCAACGACAGACTTATATGCGAAAATATCGATGGTTTCGACATTGTTAGGATAATATTAGGGTTTTAGATAGTTTTATTAAAACGGCGCGCTCCGTCTTAATACAAAATTTACGATAAAACTAGTTCATACTAGTGCTCACGGTTCATACACTGATAGGCTCACTCTTTAGTTTCTTATCTATACTCTAAGGTTTCAAACGACCTTTGTTTTAAATCAAATATTTTTCGTCGTACAATTAATTGCATTTATAAAATTAATTACCGGACTAATATGTAGGTAATATACCAATATACCTATAGTAGGTATACCTATGAAGAGTGCAGAAAGAATCAAGTAAAAATTGAGCATAAATATCTTAAGAAACCAGGGGCCCGATGAAGCTATTTTAAGTCAGTGAGTGGTGAGTTAATAAACGTTCCAGTGTACTTGTTATTGTGCCTACTTGTTATTGTCCCTTTCGTATTCAGATAATTTTAGTTTAATGACAAATGTATGTAGGTACACCTACTTGCCACTGTTGTCATTGTAGGATTGCAAGTGACTGTTCTTATCTGAATACGAAAATTAGGTACAATATCAAGTACACTGGAACGCTTATTAACCCGCCACTCACTGACTTAAAATAGCGCCATCGGGCCCACAAGCATAAGTGTAAGATAGGCTTATCACTTTCCAACGTTACAAAATTTATTAGTTTCTGATATTATTTTTATAAATGACAATACGCAACATAGTTATCGTTTGCAATGATAAATACTCCAGTTTAGAAAATACTTTGTCAATAATGAGACATGATAACTTTGCTATAGGTCATCTTAATCAACATCACAACTAGAATTCTTAAAGAGTAACAAGAAACAGCATTGTTTTCTATTAATGTAGGTATACTTACTTAGTATGATTTTACCTGGATTTTACTGTACCATGAAAGTGGCAACTGATTGAGATAGCTTTTATTTCGGAGCTGCGGCGCTGAGAATTCTTAGCCATCTCGCGGCTCAGCGAAGGCGAGGACGGGACCGGGGTGTTTTTGGTCGGTACAAGACATATCCCCACGTCATGCCCTCGACTTGGGTTGAAGCCATTAGACTATCGACCCACAAAAAAATGTATGCTACCTGTGGTTTATGGTTTATTTACTTATGGTTTATTAACCTCTGACCAGTCGGTTTTAAAATGCGAAATTCGAAAAACTAAGCTTCATACACAAAAATTTAAAAGTTTTAATAAAGATTATAAGTCCTGCTTTCTAAAAGTCAAAACAGTCAAACTGTTCATATGGTTTTGTAGGGCATACTTACCCATACCATACCATAATAATATGACCAAACAAAACAACACTATTGAAATAGTTAAATATTTTATAACAACTTTTCCTTATTGTCAAACCGCTGTTCGTTGCACCGCCCGGGGATTTACTTACCTATCCTGTTTTCAAAACACGTCGCGTAGCAACGACTAACATTCGTGACCCTGTATTCTTACTGATAAAGAGGATTCCCCTGTTCCCAGACACTATATAACATACATACCTATATTTACAAAATTCTCAGTCATATATAAACGAACTGATTGAGTCCCAGCTCATATTGTATCTAAACACCGAACGAGAAGGTTGTTTAATTAAAAATCATGCAAAAATTTACAGTATTTTTGTTGGCTCTTGCGGCTTTATGTTTAAGTTGTGAGGCAAAGTATTTTGCGACAAGATGCGAACTGGTTCAAGAGTTAAGGAGGCAAGGATTCCCTGAAGACAAAATGAGGGACTGTAAGTAGAAAGTTAAAAATCTTCTTAATTATTCAAAAAGTTTACGAACATTTTTAGTCTAAAATAAAGTTTTGTTTCTCTCAATATATAACTACAAGATGATCTAATGTTTGTGGTCACGTTACATTACGATGTTAATTAAGAAATGTATTTTTTTATCCGAGTTCATAAAAATGATTTGTTATACATATTGTTTTTCATACCTAATATGCAAGCAAGTTTATACCCAGATAAGACGTATCAATCTGCTGGTTTGTTATTTATAAACGAGTTAATGTTTTTTACATACCTCAGTACTGTTTTTATATTATCTTTGTGTTACCACAAAGTAACATTTAAGTGATTCTTTCTCATAAACCACATTTACATGTGGTTTATGAGAAATAATCACTTAAATGACGAGTTCAAAGGACCAAACTAAAAACATTTTTTTCTTCCCGCCAATCAATAATGGACGAAAATTGACATCTATAATCAACAGCCACATTTTTTACAATTGTCCTGTCTTTACCACATTGTTCTCATAACTTTTTTTTTTTTTTCCGTGACAACTCACACACGGTTATCTGATCCCAAGCTAAGCAGAGCTTGTGTTATGGTAACCAGGCAACTGATAAACATACTTATATATTTCTAAATACATACATATTATAGATAAATTACACCCAGACAACCAGAACAAATGATCGTGCTCATCACACAAACATTTGTCCTGGGTGGGAATCGAACCGACGACCTCCGGTATAGCAGTCAGGGTCACTAACCACTAGACCAACAGGCCCGTCTAACTCACTTTTTACTTTCAGGGGTGTGCCTAATTGAGAATGAGAGCGGCAGGAACTCGTCCAAGATGGGCAAGGTCAACAAGAACGGGTCCCGGGACTATGGCCTGTTCCAGATCAACGACAAGTACTGGTGCAGCAACACCAGCACTCCTGGGAAGGACTGCCATGTCACTTGTGCTGGTGAGTACCCCTATATATTATGATGAAAGCTAATAGAGAATGTGGATAGTTTTCGTTCGTGAAATAAAGTTGCTATGCAATATGCATGTGTGCAGTACCTTAGCCATGTAAGCCTGTAACAAAACGGTCAGCTTAGCTAAGGGAATGATTTGCAGTACTAAATTAAATAAATTCGGTATATCCCAAATAATCTTAACAAGCATAAGGACAGCGGTCAAATAAGTAATTTTGAGGTATGGAACCCAAATCGATTACCAAACTCTAAGGGCTCGTACACATTGCGAATTCGCAACTCATCGCAAAATTCTGCGAGCTCGCGTTCCATTTTGAACTTTATTTACTAGAGGTTCCTGCGATGTGGCATCGCATCGAATCGCATCGCAGTGTATGAGCCCTAACACATTAAGTTTAAAACAATATCCATCACTAGGTACTGTAACCCAGAGGAAATCCACCATTACTAAAGTGATAAAATTAAAAACTTCAAATACATACTTCCCTCATTGTTCCTCTTCCTAGAATAGGTATTATATCTTAAAACCTCCCAAAAGAGCTTCAAAAGCTAATTATTTTAACGTTTGTTTCCAGATATGCTGTTAGACGACATCACCAAAGCTTCGACTTGCGCTAAGAAAGTGTACAAACGCCACAAGTTCCAAGCGTGGTACGGTTGGCGCAACCACTGCCAAGGCGCCCTGCCCGATATTAGCAAATGCTAGACAAACCAAAGATCTATAAGCTACGTTTACTGAGAAAATTAGGGCTGATATCAGGGCTGAACGCGGTTAGTTGAAGATCTCATTCTAGAGTACCCGTCACGAGAAGCTATAAATTTTGTAAACACACATTCAGGGGTTTGCAATCTTTGGGTAGAATAAAATAAAAACAGTTTTGTACTATTTTTTTACAGGGATAACATTATATTAACCCACACATCTTATTACTGTCTTCAGACGATTCTGATTATTCTGTTCATAAAATTCATACACTCGAAAAACCATTACTCTCTTTTTGACGCAATCAGTCAAATAAACACATACCTTTTGAGGTTCTTTTCGTGGCGAAATAATTTCCTTGGACGTACTGGGTCCTGGATCCATTATAGGTAGTAAAAAAATAACAATTCCTTATACAATAATTAACAATAACAAACAATATAACCTAATCCGCGAAAACACCACAAAGAAACAGACGCATTCGAAACTCGAAAGAGACAACGTCAGCGTGAACTTACTTCAAAATCTTAGCCCAAATGTTAACGTTTCATGAATCAGATGCGTTCCAGTACCACAAAACCTTAGACGACAGCGCTTTATATCGCTAAAATGTAACCCGATCAAGTGAAATTGCTCATTAGTTTCGTATAACACGTACGTCACTTTGACATTATTGAATTTGGGATTATTGGTTGTTGATTAAATTGTCGCTACGTAACTTGGTAGAAGTTCTTTATTTACAAAAATTATAGCTTCTCGTGGCGGGCACTTTAACTGACTAAAATGTTCTAATTTGTATTTTCAATTCTAAACATGAACCTAAAACCTGAGAACTTACCTTGAACTTAAGTTTATTGTAACTCCGTTATAAATATAACTGGTGAAATCGGCCCTTATTGCTACGTCTTTTTCTTTGTTTGAGTGTCTTATGTGCCATATATGTGACACTCAAACAGTATCGCAGTGTAAACGTAGTTTTGTAATAGTATGTAAGGTATTAATATACACACGTTTTCATAAATCTCTGTGGTTTGAATTTTTGAGTTGCTGGAAATTGATGATCTCTCCTTTTTAGGTAGTGAAATCAAAACACAAGTATTCCATAATTAATTTTATTACCTTAAAACAAAACATATACACTATATACACGACTTATCTGTTAAATTAGTGTGGTGGACCCATGTCAGTAATAACACATACGAGAATGAACCTTACTGCTTGCAGACAACGGTCATTTTAGCAAGGCCAGCGACCGGCACTGGCGTATAGTTCGTAAATTTAAACTACATTCAAGCTCATTGTTCATTATGTCGGTTTCTAAGCTTATCCCGGACTTTCTTTTCAGCTTCCTCTGCTTTCTTCAGCAATAAATCATCCACAGCCTTCAACTGAAACCATACACAATATTATTTACAATGTTATGCAGTACAAAAGCATGTTTATTTACTCTTTATTATTATAGCGCACAATAGTACAGAAAATATCCAAATCGCTGTGCAACAAGTCACACACAAAAATAAAATAAACTTCTTCTTCTTCCCGCCTTTTTCCCAAATTAATTGGGGTCGGCGCACCATGTTTTTTCCTTCCATTCCACTCTATTAGCTGTCATACTCTCATTCACTGCTTCTTCATTCATATTATCTCTAACGCAGTCAAGCCACCTTTTTTTCGGCCTTCCTCTTCCTCTCCAGCCATCCACATCCAAATGTATCACACATCACGTAAAAATAAAATAAAATATAAATAATTATTAATGTAGATCTATAGAGCAAAAATTTGGGTTTGTAAAAACAATCCATGTAACTATTCACTCAATTTTAAAAGTTTCAAATTCCTTAGAAGTGTAGGTTTTACAAAAAAAAAAAAACATAATTATGGGCAAAACCGAGCCAAATAGGCTAGCAAATACAAGGGCACAAACCAGTCTACAAGAACGTAAGTACAGAACAGTTAGTAAAACCATTTTAGATAATTATTTCTGCATCTTCAGCCTACCTTAGTTCCAAGCTATGTTGGGGTCGACTTTCTGTCTTACTGGATTCAGCTAAATAACATTTATTCAATCATCTAAAGATGATTATTTCAGCATAAGTAACGATATCGCATAAACAGAGAGGTTTGGAAGAAGAAAGGGGAGGCCTTTGCCAAGAGTCTAATCTAAAGTGCTAACTAACTAAAAACAAAAAAGTTTCAATATAAGGTATTGCTACTTACGTCATGACAGAAGTTATTCTTGATAGTGGCTAGTTCCTCGATACCAGCTGCCTTCTCAGCCTCGTACTTGGCTGTCTGCTCTTTAATCTCTTCAATACGTTGTTGAGCCTTCCTAGAACGTTCGCGAAGTTTCCTGTCCTTTTCTTCAGCTTCACGTAAAGCGCTGTTTATTAGGAAATAAAATACTATATAAAATAACACGAAAAAATTATGTTTATTTTTCTTGTCGCTAGTCGCACATTTAAACTGGTTATCTTCGAAATGTTAAGATTTAAAACTCAAAATAAAATAGCAAGAATTATAACAATTTCATAATCAAATTACATGAAATCTAGACGCTTTATAATAATAGGTAAGTATGTGCAGTAAACTTATTCGCATTTTTCAGGATTGGCTGACTACTTTTAAAACTCTAACTGAGTCTGAAACTAGTGCGGCGATCACGACGTACGTATTTAGTTTCTCAGAAAATAAATTATGAACCGCCTATAGTTTTAAATTACCAACACATATTACATACAGGTTGAAATTCCAACCTTCTAACCCCCGGTTTCTAATCAACACAAAAATTACCTGTCAAAACTCACTTTAAGAGCGGTGATTGGTTGTTGGTCTTTGAGCCAACCAATCACAATCGTGATGACTTGATTTGACAAGAGATTAAGTTGATCAGCTTATCAGAAACCTGGGGTTAGTCTTACATTACCAACAAATATTACATACAGGTCGATTTACTATCTTCCAAGCTTAAAAAACAGTAGTATACCTCTGTGCCACATTCTTTTCCTGTTGCCTCTTAGCTTGAGCCTCGTTCCTCTTCTGAGCAGCGTCAGCCCTGGCGGCTTGCAGCTCACACAGCTGAGCCTGTAACTCTCCCAGTTCGGTGTTCAGCACGTCTAGCTCACCCTCCTTGCTGTCAGAATCTAGGTCACCGGATTCTAAGTCCCTAGGAAATGTGGACAGAAATACATCGAATAAAATACTTGTACTCTTACTTTTAAACTATAGCACTTCATTTTTATAGTAATATGTAACGGGAATTAGCGCGTTAAAATAATCAGTCTGCTTGCAACCACGGCCGGTGTAACCTGCTCGAAACGTGCCTAATAAGAAAGCCCAATAAGGGTATATAATATGTATGTAGGTACGCGCATAGAATATTAATTATTAAAAATTATAAAATTGTTAAATATATCTAGAATACTTTTGAGATTACTACCACATACTTCAAACTAAAGTTTTACACTGGGTACTTTCAAGTCCTTACTTGAAAGTACTCCAGAAAGAGACGCCTTCGTTTCTGGCAGTTTTAAAACTCTAGTTGCTTGTTTCCAAAATGTCATTACTACAGAGAAGAAAAGGGAAGAAACTACACAGGTTACTCTTTTAGAAAGCAAATCATCACTAAGTGTAAAATTTTACTGATGACATCTAAATCAATTTAACAATTCTAATAACAATAGTTGAAAGCTGAAATTGCCAACCTGCAATGAGCAAGTGTGGTGATCAATGATTATTTCTTCTATGGGAAGAGGCCTGAGCCTAGCAGGGAGACGTTTATAGTATACGAGACCGGATTATATTTAAGCCATCCTCGAATCTTAAGATGTTGTGTTATGATACATTTATAAGATAAAAATTACTTTTTCTTTTATTGAATGCCTTACAGATGCCTTTTACGTATTTTTTTTATATATATTTCAAGTATTTTTCACGCTTATTTGCATGCATACAACTAGCTTTTCATGTTGCATATAATGCGGTCCTAAATAAAAAAAATGCTTACCGTAGGCTATCAGAAAGCTTCATGATCTCATGTAGCAAGTTATTAGCGGTATCCAGGTTAGGTTTGATGTTCTGCAGGTTTTTGAGGCTGTTCTCCTTCTGCATGAGAATGGCTCTCAAAGAGTTCAGCTTCTCATCAGCCTCTTGTACGTTCTGAGCTGCTTGTTCAGCTTGGGCTTTGATGTCATCCGCATCATATACCCTGGGATATACACAATATTATATGATCATAAATCATAAAGAAACATTATACAATACCTAAAATAATAGTAGCTTCATATGGATATTAAATGTTTTTTTATTGTTGTAAATGTTTCTGTGTTGTACAGGCATTGAGTTTGGAACAAACTAATTAAGACCGCACATTTGAGTGGCCGGAAATTGTCGTAATTGAACCATGTACGAATCAGTTGGTATAAAGATGAGCAATTTTTTTTCTTGGTGCCAAAGAGGAATTAGTCAATTTCGAAAATAATAATAGCAAATTGGAGAATATTGGGAATTTAGTATTATTTTATGTCTAACACAGCCAAGGAATACTGAATCTTAATACTTTTTATATCAAGTGCTTTTTTGTTCATTTCTCTTACCTGAGTGCCCTCTTCCTAGCTACTTCAGCGGCCAGTGCTTCTTTATGTGTCTTCTTCTGTTCTATTAACATCTCGGTCTGCCGGTTCTCCTTTGCCAAAGCTTCAAACTCTTGTTTCTCCTCATCACTAGCCTCTTTCTCTTGTTTTAATTCTTCTTCCAGTACTTTTATTTCCTGATCAAGCTGCAATCACAATAAAATGTTTAGTTATTTCTCAAAACTCATTTACGTACATAGTTACAAACGTATCTAATGGCTCATTTCCACTGGTTGTTATGAAGCAGATGGGCAGGTTTACAGGAGATAGCGTCTAGTGGAATTGCGAAAGTCGTTACATAATATATAACGATAAATAATAGTATTTTAATGAAGTTATACACTGATTTTTTTACCTTCTCCAACCTCTCCCCACGTTTTGCCTTCTCCAGTGCCTGGGCATTGAGCATGTCTAAGAGCTCCATATTCCTCTCTTCTAATGCTTTCACCTGAAATTATATAAAAAATTATAAAACACATTTTATGACCTATACTAATAGTAGGTACGAAAGCAGAAGTACTCTACTATACTTTCACTGCTTTTCACTTGGTATATTATACAGCAATTTTTGATCTTAAGACAGGACAAATACTCCTTTTTGCCATGATAATCAAATATAATATATGTCAGTGGAGTGTTTACATACAAAGCCATTTGTGTGACATATTAATAAACATTATCATAATCTGACAGTTCAATGATCATCTTACCTGATCAGTCTTCGCAAACAACTCCTCTTCATGCGGAGCAATATCCCGCAACCTCTCCTCATTAAAGACCATCAAGTTGAACAGCAACAGCAGTATTGAGTGTGACGTAGTTGCTGTTGGCTGCAGGAAGTGTATGAGACTGATGGTTGCGTTGACCTGCGGCATCACGGACACCAGGTGGTTGATCACACGGGTCATGTTTATCACGGGGAGCAGGTCCCAGTAGTATACCGTGTTCTCGTTGCGGTCCTCTTCAGGTGGCGGCTGGAAATGTTTATAAGAAAATGGTTATTACAGAATAAAAAATAAATAATGTGCAGTAATGAAAATTCAATTGTAGTATTACATTTATGTATAAACAACATGCAAAATTAAATGTTCTTATACTTCTAACCTTCTAAAAACAAAAGCAAAACCATGTAGGATAAGTTTTAATGAAAGTCATCAAACTTTCTTACTCATGGGATAGTTAAATATCTTTATATAAAAGTATAAGATTAAAAAACATTATTTGCAGTACTTACAGCAAGTATAGCATCCCTATCTATGCCAAGCCTATCGAACACTTGGAACAGTGCACCCATAACAGCATGAGGTTTCTTCAGATCATCAGCTGTTAGTGGATAGTTTGGAAATTCTCCATTCCAATTGCCTATGAAGTTTTCCACGGTGAATGCTTGTGCTGGAAAGGTAAATATCACATTTAAGTATTGTAAATGTTATAGGCAGTAAACTGTTATGAATGCTAAAAACAGTTAATTGCAAAACAGCTTACCTCTCTCCATGGTTGTATGAAATTACTGCGATTACTATCTAACGCAAAGTAACTACAACCTCCTACAATCACTATGGCACAAACACTGATATTAAATTATTTATATTATCAAAAACACTCCAAACCACTGAGGCACAAAGTATAGTATACAAACAACATCAACAAACTTTACGATTGTTTCAAATTCAAAAACGTTTAAAACAAACGGATTGTTCTGTCATGCGGTCCAGGTCCACAGATTAATCATGAAACTATCGCACAAATGAGAAATAATCATAATCTAAATAATGCTATTGCGTGTTTATTTCTGACTAGAACTAGTTTCATTAAATTACATTTGATACATCAAGCATAAATTATATGAACATGCTTTATTATAATTAGTTTCATTTTTATATTTTAAACACATAACAATCTTGAATAACATTAATTAGAACAAGCGAACGAAACGTAGTATGTTGACGTTGTCATAAAAACGTCACCTTCGCTCGACTCGATTGTCGACGATTTCTCAAGAAGTACATCGAAATATATTTCTATAAAATTTAAATTGTTATGTACAAGTGTTAATTATTAAAATGAGGATCACTAATGTGAGACGCGGCCGTATTATCCGCATGGGATCAGCATGCGCGATTCTACTGGTTTTGCTGTACGCTTTGCATAAGTGGTCCACTGAGAACGTCGGCGCCGAATCCGGCATAGAACTCCTTTCGGACTCCCAGCCTGCATACTATAAGTCCCATCGCGATGTTTACCCAACTTTAAAAACAGGTAATTACATTTATTCCGTAAAAATAATACGTATACATTTTATTTGTGTTATGAATAGTGCTAATGTAAGTACAGTTAGGTGGCCTATAAGACCGGCGTGTCAATTAGACCTTAGTGTTTTTGTTACGTCAGTCCATGTTAGCATGCTGTATAATTGGATATCGTATCTTTATGTTCACAGCTGTGACACAAACTATTGTGGCACACCAATTGTATTTGCTCTCCATTGTAATATAACAGCTAATTTTTGTTATTGTTTACTGAGGTGTGGAAAATTGTACAAAAGCTAGTTCTTTTAATTTATAGCACAATATGTAGATTTTAATTAGTAATTTTAGGTATATACTTCAATTGCTTTATCAAAATTATTGTGAACCATTATCATTTAGATCTCATGATAAGTTTTACCCAAAACTTACATTAGTTAGAAACTGATTACCTTGCATGGTCAATATATTTATCTTCTAGTTCACATGATTGTTACTAGTCTGTGCTGTCCCACAGCTGGGCTGAATGGCCAAGTCACATTTTGTGAAAACATTTCAGTTTTAATTTACTATGTAAACAAAATGGCAAAATTATGCAATAAGACATTTAATTTTAGATTAAAACTTTTTTGAATGTCCTTTAAAATATAGCGCCAACTCACAAAAACTAAATATTTGCTTTGTATACATTTTTAATAATGTTACCTTCCGGTGTTTTAATCTACTTTATGATATTAATAGGCTATGGAATCATACATACAACCTAATAAAGTATTTATTTACTTTCATATGTATCTCCCTGCCCAGATAGAAAAATTTACATTCAAATGTCACAATTTTTTTTATCAGGGTTTTATTATTTCATTTCCATCCCACTGCTGGGAAAATGTCTATATATTTATTTAAATACTCATTTGACCAGTGGTGTGAAAAAAATGCAGGTTGCATATTTTTTACACCACTGGTCAAATCAATTTCTGAATTATTACAGATATTTATCGCAATATTTTTATGGGTGTATTCAATGGCCATACTAATGTATTCCAATGTCCTCTGATTAGAACAAGTTAAGTATTCTGGGCCTATTCTCTGCAAATCACACATCAGAACTACTTTTAATAATAGTTCATTATTTATTAGAGATGTAAAAAGCATTCATTTAACTTTGCCTGTATGTTGACTATAGTAAATTCATAGAATAGATAACATAGAATTACATTTATTTACCTAATTAAAGTAGTTTAAGTTTGTTTTTATACAAAACTTTATTTTAAATGTTCAACATTTAAAAATTATAACATTTTTTAGTGAAAGCAATATCCATATGAAATATCAAAGTTTTTGTCAATAAAACAGAAAAACTTAGCTTTTGTCCATATGGCAAACATACAACAGCTGAGTACAAAAGTTGTTTATTTCAACCACACTTAATTTTAGCTAATAATAGTTTTGTGATAGAGTCTGGCCGGAAAGAGAATCTTCAGAGGATTAGATAGATTAAAGTTTGTTAAATATAAAAAATTGCATCATAATTTCTGAATTATTACAGATATTTATCGTACTGTTTGTGTTGGTGTTATGTATGGTTATACTAATGTATTCCAGTGGCCTCTGATTAGAAAAAGTTAAGTATTCTGGGCCTATTCTCTGCAAATCACACTTCAGAACTACTTTATAGTTATATAATAGTTTGTTATTAATTAGAAATTTTTAAGTAGTAGTATGTAAAATTATTTACTTTTATATACCTTCGCCTGTTATTAGATTATCATAATAGGGTAGATGACTGGGTATGAAAAGTAAAAATCAATTTAGTCCACCATTTATAATCAAAATATAATAGACACATATTCTTTCTTTTATCAAATCAATTAAAAATACGAAGATACACCGCTTTAAAGTTCAGGAGTAGGGGCTTGTGACGTCACGGCTTGGTACAATTTTTGCTTAGACGTGACGTCACGCCAGATTTGTACTCACTGTATCTTCATAAGTTTTTGTTTACGGGACAAACGAAAAAATATGTGTCTAATATTTTTATGTTATCGAAAAGATGGACATACAAATAAAAAATAGTCATCATCCCTATAATTATGTTTAAACATGGAGATAAATTGATGTAATAAATCTTAAGTTTAATATGTAAATGTATAAACATTTATCCTCTTTTTTATATATAAAGTGCCGCATGTAGTTTAAACTACCGTATTTCGTACGTTGTCAAAACTGTAGCGTCCTTAACTCCTTATAGTGCGATTGTTATATCTTCATGTTAATAAAATTATGTTACAGTAAGAACTTAATGTTTTCAGATGCCGTCTTCATTATCATAATATATCTTTTGTAGGATGATAATATGTTCTCATAATTTTGTTCCATTTTACGCCTTGACTGTTGTCTTTTTGCTCAGATCTAGATATAATATCAATGCCATGGTTTTACCGATGTGCTCTAATGTATATATACTAAAAATAAGTGAATAATTTGAAATACACCTGACTAAGTTGAACAGATCTTCAGAAATTATAGCTGAAACCACTCCCGAGTCATTCACCTTTCAAACAAACAAAATCAAAATCGGTTTATGCGTTTGAGAGCTACGACGCCACAGACACGTAAAACTTGCACATCATTTTTGCGTCAGTCAAAAATATAGTATTAACTTTGAATATTGTTTCAGAACTGGGTAATTTCGAGCCGAGGGACCTGAAAGTGGTACAAGGGCCTGGTGAAGAGGGCAAGCCGTACCACATGCCTCAGGACAGGGCCAATGATATCGCGGAGTCGGAAAGTGAATACGGCATGAATATCGCTGCCTCTAACGATATTGCCATGAATAGGTATTAAATAATTCTCTTTTTTGTATATTTTTGGTGCTTTCTAGGTACCTAGTTAGTCTGTAGGTAGTGATACAATCATATTTTTTTTACATTGTGGGTATTTTTATGGAATTTACTGATACGTATTCTCTTTAAATAATAGCCGTGACCGTTCAATTTTATCATCTGTTTTTTTTTTCTGGTAAATGCCTATGTAAGAAACAAAGTTTAAATCTTTGAACTAATTTCTGACATAAAAAACTACATTTAGCACATTATACTAATTCCAGTAAAATTATCTCAAAGAATAGCTAATTAACAATTACTGCTCAGTGTAAACAGCTAAGAAACTCATGTATGTATCCCTCTAATAATAAAATATATTGATTACAATTCTGTTGTCCAGATCGATCCCCGACACCCGTTTGGACGAGTGCAAGTACTGGCACTACCCTGAACAGCTGTCAAGCACGTCGGTCATCATCGTCTTCCATAACGAAGGATTCTCGGTCCTCATGAGAACCGTCCACTCTGTCATCGATCGATCCCCGCCGAACATTCTCCATGAAATCGTACTGGTGAGTTTATGGCTACTACTATAAAATTGTTGCTCAATAAAAAACAAGTGAGAACTGGTTGAAATGTCAATCAAGTTTACGGGTATGCGAATTTCCTTGAGAAAATTTTGAATCGCTACCGTAGAAATCGAAAGTCCAAAAAATATATTTGCGAGGTACAGGAAATCGAATTCCGAGAATAACAAACCCTATCGAAATACCTCGGACACATAAATTTGCATTTTCCCAAAACTTCCAAACACATTTAATCCTGTATTCGACATGTAGTTTTAAATGAGCTTCAACCAATTAATACAACCATGCTTTCTAAATCAATCTTCACGGCTTACTCTAGTACAAACTCTTAAATCAAACACTTAATTAGATCCGTATCATTCTCCGTGAAACAACACGAAAATCGACCGAAATTACAAAAAAATTAAAAGAGTTTTGTTCTACCAATTTTCTTATAATGTTTTACTAAGCCGTTTAACGTTGTTTCTCGAGCAATTTCATGAGCGAATTACATTTGCCGCTAGAGCATAACGTTACCGATAACCCAACATCTTCTGAATGTAATAAACTCTACGTCGTACACTTTGATAAATAAAACTTTGTTATATAAATATCCACGGATTTGTTCCACTAACCTAAATATTTACCGGTCTAAGTACCTTGGTTTTATATTTTCTTACTCGTTCCTTTAATCGTCTTTAATATTTCAAGGTAGATTTGGAACCTATTCATTTTTCTGTTCAAGTTAATAGTATTTTTTAATTTAAATAAATTTAAAACGCCCTATTAGTTTACCATGTTGGTTTATAAATATTTAAACGGGTCCATTTGGGTACTAATGAACTATTTGTATGCACAAATGCAACTAGACACAATATAAATAATCCAGCTGCAATTTACTGCATATTAAATATTGAATCAAATTCGAAATAATGCACTTCTTATTGACACAAGTGCAGAAAATTTAAAAGTCAACAAAACAACAATAAATGATCTGCAGAACGAACCACTTTTAGCATTGTTATCGAAATGTCATGGAAAATTAGTTGCACTAGTTGCATTGTAATCACTATTATGTAAATAAGGTTGATAAAATTATGCTCTAATTGGTCACAAGTATACCGATTGATTAATGGTCAATGTCGATATTTATTGGGCGATTAGAAATGTGATATGTAACTAATTACGATAATGATCCGATTTCATTAGTATTCCTTGTAATCGGAAGAATATCTACTCTATTTATACTATCGACTATACAGATATAGCTTGGCATGCTATTTAAGTAAAAATATAATATTTTTATTAATAATAATTTAAATACGTTTAATTAAAATCAGTATATTTTGTTGCGCCCTGTTTTGGAAAAACTTATGACTAATTTTCTTCAAAATAGGTCAGTAGTTTAGCCATGAAAGCCTCAGAAACTCTTTGAGTTACTTTTATACTCATAATATTAGTATGGATTAAGAAAAATTAAAAGATTACGAAAAATACAGTTTAGGTGTGATTTCACCTCTAAAATTGTAGACTGCAATTATTTCGATTCATATATTTTCTTAAAATATTGTGCATGTAAATACTTTCGAGCTAACCTAGCACGTTATTACCGCAAAGATCTAAGATGTCGGAACAAACAGAAGCCTACAGAAGTCATCATAATAGTTTGAAAACGTTTACAAACTATTATGATGCGCCTGCCATTGTTAGTGTTACTAATGCATTGTCACGCAATACGTGAAACGAAACGGAAATCTCAATGTTCTATTTTCAAAACGTAATAACGTTCTCAGTGCGATTTCAATGGACTATTTTACACTAATTTCAGGGTTAAATTTGGTATTGTGAAGTATTTCATCACTAATTTTTATTTTACCTGTTCCTCTCTAAGTATATCCCTATCTCTCTTTCTCCTTGTAGGTAGACGACTTTTCAGACAAAGAAAACTTAAAAGAAAACTTAGATAACTACATAAAACGATGGAAGGGAAAAGTCCGACTCATTAGGAACGCCCAACGCGAAGGTCTGATCAGGACTCGATCGAGGGGAGCGCAGGAGGCGACCGGTGACGTCATTGTCTTCCTAGACGCTCACTGCGAGGTCAATATAAACTGGCTACCTCCTCTCCTAGCACCCATATACCGTGACTACAGAACCATGACAGTCCCGGTAATCGACGGCGTCGACCACAGAACTTTTGAATACAGACCCGTTTACCAGCACGGAACAAACTACAGAGGCATCTTCGAATGGGGAATGTTGTACAAAGAAAACGAAGTGCCTGAGAGAGAATCGAGCCTTCACAAGCACAAATCAGAACCATATAAGAGTCCTACACACGCTGGCGGTCTTTTCGCAATAAATAGGAGATACTTCCTTGAAATTGGTGCCTATGATCCTGGTCTACTTGTCTGGGGTGGCGAAAACTTTGAGCTGAGTTTCAAAATCTGGCAATGCGGTGGCAGTATTGAATGGGTGCCTTGTTCGAGAGTAGGACACGTATACCGCGCGTTCATGCCTTACTCCTTCGGGAACCTCGCCAAGAACAGAAAAGGATCTCTGATCACGATCAACTACAAGAGAGTTATCGAGACTTGGTTCGACGAGGAGCATAAAGAGTACTTCTATACGAGAGAACCGATGGCTCGGTTCTTAGACATGGGTGATATAAGTGAACAGATTGCTTTGAAAGATCGCTTGAAGTGCAAGAGCTTCGGCTGGTTTATGGAGAACGTCGCTTACGATGTGTACGACAAGTTCCCCAAACTGCCGAAGAATATTCACTGGGGTATGGTGAAGAATAAAGCGACTGGTATCTGTCTCGATACCATGGGGAAAGGTGCTCCTGCTTATATTGGTAAGCTATTTTTTTTGCTGTTTTTTTTCTATAGCTTACTGTAATAAGCATTTTAGTAGACAAGATTCTGTTTTTAGCCTTAAAATGGTGCGCATAGAAAGGTTTTTTCCAACTCCTTTCAAACGGATGGTGTTTTATGTTCGTATGTATGTATCACTTTTTAATAGTGTAACTTTCAATTCAGTTATCGTAAACATCTTTTCATAGGCTCTTAGATAACCCTAAAACTCTTCAACAGAAAATACATGTTTTGTTTATGTTAGGTACGGCGTCATGCCACGGCTCCGGCAACAGTCAGTTGTTCCGGCTGAACGAGGCCGGCCAGCTCGGCGTCGGCGAACGCTGCGTGGAAGCCGACGTCGATAACGTCAAGCAAGCGTTCTGCAGGCTCGGCACTGTCGACGGCCCTTGGAGGTGAGTGAATGAAACATATTGTCTGTATCTTCAACCGACTGCAAAAAATGGAGTTCTTAATTCGTGTTTTTTTTTTAATATATTTTTATCAACGAGAGGGTAGAACGATGGGTATTCTCCCCAGAAGTCCAGCAGGCTTGGTTTTTTGTCTTTTTTTCATTTATGTATGAGTAATCAAGTATAATGTACCACTTTTTCTGGAGTTTAAACCTTCTTCCAATTATTTTCTGGGTAGAACATTGACTGAACTGCCAACACTAAAATGTCTCTATTGTTTTTATATTTCACAAATACATACATTTTATACAAGGTTAAATTTTCTAAAAACTGTGGGATTGTATTTAGAGAATTTCAACTATGAGAAGTGAAATAATAACAATGTTTTGGAAATTCACAAATATTGTGTGAACTTTTTAAGTATGTTACTTTAATTGAAACACAATCTCTCTTAACCTTACCTACTGCCGTTTAATCCTCGCATATTAAAAGAAAGGCTCTTTATAAGTATTGTTTTATATTACTTTGACTGTGTGATTTTCATTGTGTATGTCTAGGTATGGCTGTATGTTACGTAAGTAGTTAAGTACTCAAAACAAATATTTTACAGATTACTAGCTGTACCCGGCATGCATTGCAATGCAATTTTTTCTACCTAGCACCTGCCTACTACCTACCTACTACCACTTAGGGGTATGAAAAATAGATAGTAGCCGATTCTCAGACCTACTGAATATGCATATAAAATTTCATAAAAATCGGTCAAGCCGTATCGGAGGAGTCTGGTAACTAACATTGTGACACGAGAATTTTATATATAAGAGATTATATATAAGATAACATAGTAGATGTGCACCGCGGTTTTACCCGCGTGACTTTTTTAGGCAATTGCTTAAACATTTTTCTCCGTAAGAACCATCCTCGTACTTCAAGTAATATAATAAAAAAATAATTTGCGAAATCGGTTCAGCTGCTCTCGAAATTTGCGGTTAGCAACACATTAGCGATTCATTTTCATATTATAGATGTGTGTGTGATGATATAGATATATATTGTTCTATTTCCAGTTACGACGCAGCCCACAGTCAGATCATCCACCGCCTACACGGCTACTGCCTAACGTTACAACCTCATTCGCGACAGCTGGGCCTCGCGCCCTGCGACCCCAACAACACGTACCAACAATGGACTATCACGCACAAGAAGCCCAACTGGTGAGGGTAGCACTAAGCGTATATATAGAATAAGCTTCGGTTTAGTACCCAATACTCAAACGTAACTAGGTTTTAAGGCGATTTCACTAGTAAAATCTGATGAAACTAGATTTTAAGGGGCAATTTCTCATTAAGAAGTAGGACCCAGTTAACTAACTGCCAATTCCAATAATGTGTCCACAGATAGTTTTCGGAAAAGAGATTAGAACTTGACGTAATTTGTATGACGCTAAGTCAATATTCTATCTCTAGTACCTAAGTACAACTATCTATGGATAATGGATATGGTATTGAAAATGGTCGTTAGTTATCCGCGATCGAGTCTCGATTCTGCATTTAAACCAGAATTGTGTTTAGTTGTTGGTGAATAATGGTGCAATGTCAATTGGAGCTTTGAACTTATATAAGGGACAAAACTAATCGGGTTTACATTTACCGGAGAAATCAGCTCTAAGGCGTTCTGAAAAGTATAGCTGTCGCTATATTTTGCCATAAAGTGATAAAGACAGTAAGCGAGTTACAATCTAGTACGTTTGAGTATTTGGCTTTTAGGTATGCTCTTGTGACGTTTTGGAATCGATTGTATTGTTGTTCTTCTACTTCTTTTTCTACTTTTATATTAATGTGATCGGTCGTCCGTAGTTATTAATATTCGTCTGAGTATAAGCATGGTTCTAAAACGTCATGGCCTCTTGATTTCTCTATCTTTCACATAAGCTATAAGATGTGTGTGGTTTCGAAAATGTTTTTAACCAGGGTTTGTGCCAATACTAAAGTTTGTGGAAATCTCTCTAGACAAAACGTGTGACATTAATAGATAATTATAGTTTTTTATATTGGCTGAGAACTGGCTGTAAATGAACTATGTGGGTTTATGGGAAGGTGTTTAACCCTGCAGTGATTGTAATGTAATTAACAATTAACTCACTACGGTCTTATCTCGACACTTATACACAAATACCTTCGACTGTGTGACCCATTCTTAACTCCTATAAAAACATATAACACAAGTAGGCCTTTTGCAAACAAATTCAACTGATTTGCTATCGGTATGTGAACTGACTAACAACAGGTTATTTAAAAAAACGACAGAATACGTATTATAAATAAAATCTAATAAATCGTATCATATATAAAACTAATAATGCGTAATGGATTTTTTTACTTGTATCACAGCACAAAACACACTTTTTTTTTTTTTTTGTACAGCAATCATAATTTGAAGGGTATAATTTAAAATAAAATAATTAACTTGTTTTTTACTTGTACTGTTTAAGGGATCTTTACGAGGATCAGTGACGAACACATCATTCCATAATATAATCTCATCGGCAAAAATCGCCCAGAAGACACTTTAATACCTATCTACATAATAATATTATTCTAACTACCTACACCTAAGGGGAAAAAACAAGTCTGGGACGAATCAAGTAAATTCAAGTTCGAAGTAGAAAATACAGGGTGGCGAATGGGGTAAAAGAGTATTTTTTAATGTCCGTCAGATAGTATATTAAAAAATATTAGACACGGTTCCTTTTTAAAATTTCTTTGCCAAATATTCTAGACGATTAAAAGTTCCGATGACGTCACAATTGTGTACATTTCGTGCACAAGCATGCGTAATTTAAATATTTCTTGTGTGTTCTTATTTTGAACGCAAAAAATATTCAAATTCAAATCATTTATTGCGTTCATGTGTTACAAAGTTGTTATAAGTGGGTTTTAGTTCAAACATGAAACCCGGTAAGGGCACAGCAACATTTGCTATCTAATATATAATACTGGTCTAATCCTTTTTTATCGTCTAACTGGCGGACTTAATAGATATAATAATTTAAACTTTAAATAGCGAATATGACTGTGTCATGAAAATAGGGCCACAAGTGTCAATTAACAAACACATCAATTTTATCGACCGGGGGAGTTCCAAATTCAAGAGGCTCGCGAAATTAAAAAAGAAAGTGTAACATTATGTGATTATAAGACTGTTTCATATCACACACAACACAATAGCGTCTAGGCTAAGAAGAACAACAATAATGATCGATTCGATTACGTCACAGATATCGTTCACTTTTGCCATTACTAGTAAGACAATGTAAAGCCGAATGTGGTTCAATTGTTTAGGGCTGCTAGAAATGTTTGATGTCCATTATTTTGTATAGATCACAGGAGAAAAGGAAATATTTATTCTAGGAACCGTAATGTTAATTATAAAAAAAACGGTAACCATTTTTTTTATTTTCGTTTAATACAAATTAATTGCATTTTGTGTTGGCTTCATTTAATGAGCTAATTATAAATCAATAAAGACTGATTGCCTATATAAATATTTTCTTTTTTTTCTGTCAAATTATCATTGAAATTATTTTTTCTGTATTATCCTTGTGTTGTAAAAACAATTTGTATGTACTTAAATATGTATGTGTGAAACATTCCTGTAATAATTACTGCCTTAAAATAAGCGTTTGGTCATATGCTCAATTATAAAGCCTTTTTATGAAACATTCTGTGTCAAAATAATAAATTGGTCGTAGTCATGGAAAAGTGAACCAAACTAATATATTTGAGAAAATAACTTGTTTAATTTCGGGGAATATGATGAAACGATAAATTGATTTTTTCTGACCACCAGTCGAGCAATATTACCCAGTACAATAGGTTGTGAAGGTCAGATATACAGTCGCTCCATAGAAAATGTTGGCATTTAGCTGAATCCAGTGAGACTGGGACCTGACCCAAACAAAGTTCAAAAGTAGTCACAGATAAAAAATGAATTAATGTGGTTCACTTTAACCTAACTAGGTATGTCCAACTAAAAGTCGATGCAGTGATTTTAACTTAGATTTTAGGAGATTATTTCTTTTAATTCCTTTTTTAATAAATACTAGATGAGATTACAGTAGAATATAATACAACCCTACAGAAATATACACATTAATATTGATAAACATTCAACCAAGAATCTCGTAATCAATGACAAATTGATATTGAGAGAATAAACATAACATATATTTTATAAATGTAATTAACGTGCTATAGGAATTATACGTTCAAGAGGCAAATAATAATATAAAAATGAAATAATTAAATGTTGCCAGTTTTGCCACACAAAATTACCATCGTAAAAAAACCCGAAAATGAAATAATTGTATATTAGTTAATAAATGTACTTTAATTTTAGTGTAAATTTGGGTTATCGGCAGTTTTATGTATATTATAAATAGACATACTAAGGGCTTGATAAAGATTGCGTTTCATTAGGACGACGCGAATATCGCGCGAATGTGCGAATGGTTGTGTGATCGCGCGATTCTATTCTGCACAGCATTTATTGTAAGTGCTCGATATGCGTAAAATAAGGCTTAATATGAAAAACTTTAAAATAAACATCAACACTAACAATAATCATAAGCCTTAAACGTTGTGTTTTGTAACTTTGAATTATATTTTTGAGAGTTTATTCCATATTAAGGTTATTTGTATGAAATAGCTCGTGCCCCATACAGGACCATAAACAAAATGGTAGGTTGGGGTGGATTGATGAATTATCATCACTACTAACGTTTTTTTGTTTAAAAGTATGACAATAAACATCAAGATCTTTGAACTTTATTATTTCAAAGTTACCAAACATAACGGTATTTAACTAATATTATATTTTACTTTGATAATTGTTCAATCTAAGTTAGACTTAAATTGGTGTACTTATAGTGTAAAAAAAACATCTCTGATTAACTTTTTTTCCAAATAAGTTTGATGATTAAAAAAAACGAAAATGTTTTGGTCTCTTTTTCCGCATGAAAATAAATGAACTTTAGGTCGATGTGATTAAACCTTAAAATGGCTGTTTAAAACCCGAAATCGATGTGTATTAGATTTTTTTTTATCATTTGTCACATTTATCTAAGTTATTCTAAATTCTAATAATTTATAGGTATATTTTATTATATTTTAGGTAATACATACTTCAACCAATTTGCAAAATATCTTAGGTATCTGGTTTCAGTTTGGCCTCGATATTTGTATAATAAAAATAAAATTAGCTATCTATAAACCAATCGAACTATTAAATTGAGATTTCTTGCATTTATGTGCTATGATGATTCAAAAGTTTAATTTAATCCATGGCGGATATCTGTCTGTGTCATATTAACGACGTTATCTCTATACAACTGTTTTTTACTTATCCTGAAATTACTGAACATTTCATATTTCATCATCATCAACTTGTACATATCTAAATTAATTTCCAGGAACGAAATATGGGATTATTTCAAGTGCCTAATGGACTGAATGTGGGTCAAAATATTGCAATAACATGACCCCATTATTTGGCACATTGTAATGTACATTTATTATATCGACATACCTACATAGAAGACACCTTTCTATATATTTAAGATTCGTACGTTTTTAAGCTTATTGTTACAATCTAGTGTGAATAAGGCTGCGCACACACGGACTCGGTCTTGTGCTACGATCTTGAGTAACGCGCGAGAGCGGGCGACACTAACTGCTCAAGCCGTTCGTGTATGGGTGGCCTTAGCCCTTGTGTTCCTGGAATGTACATGTCTTGTATAGATTTGTATTGGTATATAAAATTACTGTGATTTTAACGACTTGACAGTTTTATATATTTTTCAATGTAGAGATAAATAAATTATTATTTATTGTTAAAATGAGTTTCTATTTCACATAATATTAATTTAAGATTTTCAGCAGCATACCTGGATAAGGCTTCAGTGATATGACTGAACAATAAAAATAGCCTTTTATGAGACTCGACAAAGAATAAATCGGTTGAAGGGGCATTGAAAATAAAACAAAAGCTTTCTAATCATGTTATTTATTACATAAATTATATATTGAATTAAATAAGCAGGTATTTAGCTAACATAATTCGTGGTTAAAACCTTCAACATCAGAAAATAATAAAGTTGGTACTATAAATGTCACAGTAGAAAAATACTACCCTAATGGCGGTAGGAAAAATGGCGCGAATACAACTGAATGTGTAATAACATAGATTTTGCCAGATATCCTAGAAAAATCGTTATCGTAGTTCGTCTTTAACAAATATTTAACGATCTCTCTTACGATATTTTAGTCTCGTATGTCGTTCTTACTACAAATACACGCTACTGTCAGTCTGTATCTATCTACTGTGATCATATTACAAGACATCAAGATTCTTAAGATATATCTGAAGACATCTGATGTTAAATATTACATTATTATATGTGTAGGTTAGTAAAGAATATAAGGCAAGGGCACTTCTCAAGTGTTAAAGTTTAAAAATTCTGTCTATGGATAAAACATAATTGAATCTGGACAGTTCTTACTAGAATATAGTATTAGTGTACAAAATTAGAGGTCATAACATCATCATAATTTCTCTCTGTTTAATGTTTAAGGTTTGTTTTTATGCCAATGAGTCACTCTAGTGCAAAACACAATTAGGGTGCAACAAAACTTTTAAGTAATCACTCAAATGTGAATGGATTTGAATTTTTTAAACAAACCTTATTCACAATTTAGTAGCAGTATCTAAATTAGATATTACTCTCTAATATGGAGTATTAATAGCATTAACATTATACTGAAAATTTTGATTATCTACTATCTACCATTAGGAAGGGATTTTCGACCAATATTCGTCCCAACTGGTGACTCGTTGGCTGACATCCAAAATGGACCAATTAGGTGACGGGATATCAGGAGCAAGCCAGTTAAAATCGTCCAAATTATCCCAATTGTTCGAATTCTGGTCCAAAGAGGACATATTGAAGTGCTTTTCTAAGTCATCATAATACAAATTGTATGGCGCCGTACATATGTCGGAGCAATCCTCAACGATGCCTTTACTAGTTACATGTAAGTAAATATCACAATTATTGGATGTGTGCATGCGTAACTGCTGGCAGGCAGCAACCACCTTACAATTTGAACATTTCTCCATAAATACTGATGAAGTGACAGGGCCGGACAAAACGATACAGTTTTCTAGATTAGTTAAATGCAAAGTTCCCATGACCCCCTTGAGGCCAATGGTACAGTTCTTTAGATTTCGTAAAGCAACATCCCTCTGATACAATGCGTCATTGTCAAGTAATAAGACTTTGTTCTCCTGAGTATCAAAACCAAAAAGCTTGTCATCCCATTTGTTGCTATCAATTTTTCCGGCGCCATCGTGATCATCAAGTGAGCTTTGTTTCTGGGTGTGGGATTTAGGAATTTTCTTCTTAGAAAAGCCAAACTTTTTCCTTGGAACATATGTCTCTTCTAACTCATAGCATTTTGTCTGCAGATTTTGTACTATACCCAAATATTTGCGCATGTTAAACTCTTTTAAGAAGAATGATGATGTCACAACATATTTTTGCAGTTCATTAATCTCTCTTTTTATGTTGTCAAAGTGTAAAGGTAATGTGTGTAGTTCCAGAGTTGGAACTTGCATCAGTAAGTCTTCTACATACTCTGATTTGATTTTGAATGATCCTGAGAAGAAGTCTTCATTTTCATCAGATGCGTCCACCTCCTCCCTTGCCTTATGAGCTTTCTGTAGTTTCTCTAAGCGCTGTGCATCTCTTCTACTTAATCTTTCTAATACAGAGTTTCTATCACTCATTTTCCCTTTTTCAACAATTCCTCAATAGTTTTATTTATATCTGAATTCGGGTTTGCTGCTTCTTTTAGTACATTAATTGTATTTATAGAAACTTTTCTTGCATCTGTGTGTTTGGAATCGGAATTAAACTGCAAAATAAATGTTTATATTAATGTCTTGGTATGAGGCACTAACTAACATATATTAATGATCTTCTTCAAGAAGTTTTATCATGCCACCAAGCACTCAGTTAAGGTGAAAACAATGTGACACGTAAAAACAGTTTTCAATCATATATGAAAAAGTTTCAAATCAATATACATAAAAATTTGCTTTACAACAATCCACTTTCAATGGAAATGATTTTAATTCTTATTTACAAATCTAGGTGACTATATCAGTGTATCAAAATGGATCAAACTTGATGAACAAATGTTAGAACTAAAGCGTCAAAATGAATGACTAATAAGTTATTTTTTAATGACATAGGCACTGATAATAATGCTTTGGAACAAATATACTGATTCATGTATTTATTTAGCTATAACTTGTTTGTAGTAATTTGGATTAAGTGTTGCCAGCTTTTAATATCAATAATGGCAATATTTACCAAAATCAACAAGCCCCTTTGAAGTACAATCACAAACATAAAACATGCACAGATTAGTCCCAGAAAACCATTTAATAAGATTATCATCTAAACAATCAGTGACCATAAAACTAATATCGAATTTAAGGAGTAATGACCTGTTTAAGGAGTTCATCATCAGGTTTGACCAACTTGAACAGTGCGTAACCAACGCTTCCGAATGTCACCACCCAGAAAGTGGCTTTAATAGCAACATACATCTCACCGCTTGTTTATAATTTGCCTTCGTTTTTCCAAATGGCCTGGTCAAGGTCCCGGATTTTTTGATCAGCTAGTTTTTCACCCAGCCCGTAGTAACCCTCAAGCAACCAGTTGTGGTTGCGGTACATGTACAAGCGGAAATCTGAAAATGATATTGTGCCAGTTAATGCCTTAGACAGTATCAAATCGTATATGTTCTGTCGTATATTTCGTATGTACTACTTTTCAATAAAGTGTGATAACAACAGAATGAGTACATAATAACCAGTTTCCTATAACGGAATTGGCAGATGCCAGTCTGTTTACTGATGGACTTGTGTACAAAAATAGACAGATGCGTATAAAACTCTCTCCGCATTACCATTTTTTATAACAGTGCACATGTTGACAAAAAGAATTGAATGACGAAATAAAAGGTAATTATTACAGTCGTCTCTTGGAAAACGTACTAAAATAGATATTGTTTTATTAATTATGCGTATGTATAGACATTTAAATGTACAGAAATAAAGGAACCCACATACCTCTATCGGTGTTTAATTTGTACCAAAGACCGTAGGATGCGGCGAGACCGACGCCTTCCACCAATATAGCAGCTTTCAAGCCAAAGGTGATGTACCGTTTGTACGTAGGCTTAGGGGCCTTTGTAAGCATAATCAAAAAGATACAAAACTAATTGTTTTTCTAGAATAAAACTTCCGATTGAAAATTCACTCCATTGAATGAATGTCTCACGCGATGACGTAAGGAAAAGAACGTTCAGAAATTCAATTATATTTTAGTTTTTTATTTTATTATATTTCTTTCCACAATCAGTACATTTATTTATTTTTGTATTTTCAAAGTTTTAGTGACACATACTATGTGTGTATGTTTTCATTTTAATATAAACAAGAAAATTTGACTTGACTTCTATTCTTAAAATTATTTTTTGAATTTTGTTGCATTTTACCTACGTTCCGTTACTCACGAAAACCGACCTTAAAGATTAGGAAAAGGACTGTTATTTATTTTGTTTTTAGGTAGGTATGTTATGAATTTAAATTAATGATGATCAAAAGCATTCTTTTTTATAAAGAGCCCATTCAGTTTCTTAAAAATCCAAAATCCATAGTCAGATACGTTTTATAGTTGGTAATCAAAGACCATTTCTGTAGTTGTCATCAAACACCTAATTTAAAACATGGCTTCATGACTATGAATGTTCTACAGTTAAATAATTTACTTGTTTTTAGGCAAACTTTCAACTTAGAACTTTAGTATCTAGGACTAAGTCATAAGAAGTTACTCAAAGAAGAAAAATAAACATGAAGTATTTCGGAATAACTTTATATTTTTATACATTTATAATAACTAATACTTTGTAGATACAGTCATGTATGTTAAAATTGGAGGTTTCTCCTTTGGTTTCTCAATACCAGAGGCCAGTTTATTTCCATCCTTAACGTCATTGAAATAACGGTCATTAGGTATATATGTTTGGGTAAAAACTATTCCTCCACTTCTTCTTCTTCTTCAACTTCCTCTTCTACGTCCTCACACTCTTCTTCACAAGATGAAGTGTCCGTCAGAGCCAACCTTGTGCATTCTGGCAAAGGATCCTGCATAAAAAATATTGTCACTACATCACATTGTGGAGACTAATATGTTTATCCTGCATGTTAAGGAAAAATCTATAAATACGAATATTATTAGGTACATTTTTTTGTGGCTTATCGATACTTGAATTCCCTTTTTTTACGGAGTTATAATAACTATCCCATCAAAAACACAAATGTGAAAGGCTGCCAAGTTCGATACTATGGGAATGCTTCGCCTATAAAAGAAGTGAGATCTGAATAAGTACCAAGTTCCATAAAAATACCTCAAATCATAAATAGTTACAGGAATGCACACTTGATTTCCAGCAGTTTTTAAGGTACATTTTGAATAAGTATCACGTTACATAGAAATACCTAAAATTATAATAGTCAGAGAAACGCACACCGGTTTTTTTAGCAGTTTCCTGATAACATTTATTATTTTCAGCACTTTTTAATGATGTTACTTCGCAAGTTTTCACACACCACACACCTTTTCAATGCAATGAATCGACACCTTTGGACTGCAATGTGTCAAGTATATAATTTTCTATTAAAACTTGCCAAGTTACATCATTAAAAAGTACTGAAAATAATAAATGTTATCAGGAAACTGCTAAAAAAACCAGTGTTCGTTTCTCTGACTATTATAATTTTTGGTATTTCTATGTAACGTGATACCTATTCAAAATGTACCTTAAAAACTGCTGGAAATCAAGTGTGCATTCCTATAACTATTTATGATTTGAGGTATTTTTATGGAACTTGGTACTTATTCAGATCTCACTTCTTTTATAGGCGAAGCATTCCCATAGTATCGAACTTGGCAGCCTTTCACATTTGTGTTTTTGATGGGATTTCATTTATTTTTGTTAGGTGTAGGTTCTTTAATATTTTTTTATCACTTTTGCTTTAGGAAATGTCTCATTCCACTTAGTTGTAAAATTAGAAATTATTTAGACTATGCGAGAAAAAATAGTCTTTTCATTTTTGTTTGACTGATTTAGCGCACCTAGTGTACCTAGTGACCTGCTTTGCACTTCGTAAATCGTGGGTTCGGTTCCCGCAACAGACACACACAGAGTGGTGAACAATTATGTTGTTCTTGTCTTTAAGACAAACATGTATAGTCTTAAATTGGTATGTATCTAAATTTAAATAAGTCTTATCTCATTTCCACTCCATACCTACTTATAGTAGAACAAAATTACACATTCGTTGTTTTCGAAACTGACTCACACTTGGCCGTTTTCAGATTTTTACTTTATTTCGACCTAAAGACAAACCTTCGAGCCAAATTTCAGGTCGGTACGACCATTGGAAGATACAGTCATTTAGTTCATTATGACTTCATAGTAGAAAAAAGTTACACCTTCGCTATTTTTAAAACTGACTCACACTTGGCCGTTTTCAGATTTTTCCCTTTACTTTGACCTTAAGACCTATCTCCATGCCAAATTTCAAGTCAGTACGACCATTGGAAGTGGTCTAGGTTTTTGATGAGTCAGTGAGTCAGTGAGTCAGTGAATCAGTGAATCAGTGAGTGTATAGTAAAAATAGCGATTTTCTGACGTCAATATCTCAAGAACTGCTATAGGAAGAATAATGAAATTTTGTATTCTAGACAATTAAGGGGATGTCAACAGACCCTCGAAATTTCATATGCTTAGATAAAATATGTTTTGAGTTATAGGGTGGTCGAAATTGGCCCGAAATGGTTCGTGTAATATAACCCACGGCCGGTGTGTCGCTTTTTTTTGCTCGAACTTGGCGGACACACTGCCGTGTGTCTAGATAACTCACCCCAATATGATATCTGAACCGAATCTTGTATCCTTCAAGCTTATTATCGATGCATTCGCCTTCACATGGCTGCCATTCGCCCCAAGCAGTGGTGCGGCAGTTTGGTGGCGAGCTGGGATCAATTGAAGTTGGTTCCTCACTGCAAAATACATGCGTACATAATATATTATCTCTACGACATCGACACACTAAGTTAGGTATTAATTCCTTAATTCAGTAATTATCTTGGTTTTTACCTTGTAGTAGTAAATGTGGGTGGTGTGGGGGGTCGATATTCAGGTCTTTGATACGTATCCTTTGTCTCCTCATTACCATCTTGATCTTCACCACCTTCTTCTTCACCTTCACCTCCTGAAGAATTTAAAACGACTTTACGCATATTATCCTCAGAATTCATTGGTAAGTATCTAGATATAGTAGGATAACTATCTAGATCTAAATCAGAAGGACCATGATACCCGTAAGACGTAGCTACCTATTTTTTAAGATGCAAGGAAATTAAGGAAACGATTATAAAGTAATCTTAATCTCGGCATCGGGATCTTACCCTTAAGGTACGAATTACGTTAGAGACGGTAAGTACGTTACCTGATTCTTCAGTCACCGCCGGTTCGTCTGAGCAGTTGGGATTGTAATAGGTCCGAACCAATTGGAACCGCAATCTTGCGAACGGTTTCACTTGTTCTTTTGGTATCTCTGGGGCTATAATCGCTGAGGAAATCGGCTGTGCTGGTGCCGTCGCCTCGTTTGATGACTAAAATAATAATTATACGATTATGTTAGTTTCGTATCGCACGTGTAAAATAGTACGTTTAACGTGGCCTATTTTGTAATACCGTAATCAGACGTAGTCATATGCACTTACCTTCTTGAAAATTACTTACATCAAATTTCTTTCCACTATCCGTCCCTGCGTCCATAGGATACAAATTGAAGGTAATATTTTTCGCCCACACATTGATCTTGGCTACACACAGCTCCAAGTTGGCGACTCCTAGGAACCAATCTGGGGAGGGCACTATGGCGGTTGCTAAGGAAACCATGTGATGCTTCCTACTCGCTCTGAAGGTCGTTAGGGTGTTCATGTTTGGACGAGGCGGTGCAGTAGCCTTTATTATAGTTCGAACGTGAACTCCTAGCTGGAAAATGGCAAACATATTAACGTCATGTCTCTTCAACATTTAGAAATATTAATTAGTAGGTAATTATTTCCAATGTAAGTGTTTGTAACTTGAAATGAACAAATTGTTATTATATTTCACATGTCTTTACGCGCCATGGTGTTATAGATTCATATACAATATTCATATGTATGTTTTATTTCAGCCCTTGTCATACAGAGTATTACAGAGATAGTAAGAGAACTTTAGACCTGCAGAAGAAATGTGCGAGTGGTACATAAAAGGCTTATAAAATGAAAATAATGTTACCTGTTCATAGATTTCAATTTCTAAGTTGGTCGTATTGCCCTGTTCTGCCAATAGTTGCAGACCGGGTGTAGCATCTGAGTTGTATTTGAAGAGTGTGAAGTCTTTGCTGTGGGAGGCTCCTACGACATCGCTAAACCTAGCCAGTTCTCTAGCCGTGGGGAACATGGCGGGATGGGTGTTGTATGACCATAGACCTTCGAATGTCAGCTGTAGGAATAAAGGTACTTTCTATTTTAAGTTCGTCAACGAATTGATAGCTTCGGAAACATTTACAACATCTATGAAACGCACTCTCGATTCAAGGGTTTTTTTGTATAATGCAAACTTAATCAATTGGCATACAACAAAAGTATTTTTTTTATAAGACACTAAGTAGTCTAGTATAATATCCAGAGGCAGTAGTGTCATTTGTTTCTCAGCTTCCTTTGATCATCGCTGAACAATATAACATTGTTAAAAGCGACAATCCTGAATTAAATTTACCTGATACCTAGCATCCTCACAAAGCTGACAGTTGTCGTTTTCCATGGGCTGCATGTCGTCCGCCTTCCTCCGATCCTCGCAGATATGCTTAGACAGAGGCCCCTCAAAACTGTACCACACATCTGGCTTTACGGCAACCACTGCGTATATTGTTACGCACTTGTTGTCTTTTTCAGGAGCTGTCCATTTCGCCTAGTATGGAGAAATTAAGAGTACCTACTTAAAATATGGTTATCGTTACTAAGTATATGTCTTAAAGTTTAATAACTTGGTTGCCCGAGTGACAGTGCCATTTTTACTACTAAGTACTTAGTTTAAAATTGGCACTACAGGTATTCACATACTTAAAGTGTGATCTGGAACACGTGAAGTTTCATAAACTAGGTATTATTTATATTACGTTTGTGTTAAGATTTTGAAGTCCATTATTTATAAGCCCTATCATAATACACAAACGTAGGTACCTGAACAGAAATCTTTGGTGTGATGTCCGATTGTATAATAGTATTGTTGCAAGCGGGATGAAAGTTTGAGTCGCTAGAAAATGGCTCCAAAGTCCCAGCCTTCAAAGGAATAGGTTTTCTGGGATTGTTCTTATTTACAGCTGTGTCGCCTTGTAGGGATATCGTGAAGGCGATGAATGTAGATACAGAGTCCCGTGAATAAAGACGAACTGAAAAAGATATGACATATTTAAAAGTGCTTTTGGACCCCATCATTTTATACATCTAGATGTCTTTAAGAGTAACTTAAGAATTTATTTTAGCAACTACCATTAAAAATATATAATTATATACTTAGGCTCTTAAAAACATTTAATACTTGCAAAAGACCTCGGTAAAACATCTGCACTCAAGTTTTCAATGAAAATTTTCACAACCATTTCCGGAAAGTCGAGCCCTTTCCACAGTATTTATATACGCACGTACCTGTATATTCCTCCTTCGGTATATACATATTATCCCTGATATTTTCAACATCTATAAAGAACCGGTTATCCGGGGCCAGAGGCTGCGTATTGCTACCCAAAGGGCTTCGGTTGCAGACCTCATATTCACAATAGAAAGCTCTAAGGAATAAAACTACGTAAAGGACCTGATGTAGACCTGAAAATAAGGAGATTTTTGAAGGACTTTAGAACATAAATACCTAGGTACCTTCATATTCTCTGAAGGAATAGACAAACAAGAAATGTTAAACGTGTCCTGAAGAAGGGTAAGCCGATCCTAGAACAAATTTATAATTTACTTTTTGTTTAAAAAAACGGAAATAATCGCTATAAAATAAAGACACCAGACTACGTAATGATAAAGAAATCAAAGCTTTTTCAAACACATGCCCTTAGGGATGATAATACTTTGAGTGCATGTTTAAGTCGAGTACAATTATTCAATATTGATAAAAATCGAACAGCCTTTAAAAATATTCTTTTTTTGGATCTAAACTATAAAAAGTGACTATGTACATAGTATAACAGAATGTATAAGAGTAAATCTCAAGAGATACTTACTGAATATTTTCAAATACATTTTCACATGAGGCTGAATATTCAAATTATTATTACTTTTATAGGTGTCATATGATCACAGGTCGTCGTGCTACTAAAACGTGTGACAATTAGTGTATTAGACCGATGCATCTCCCCTGTCTATTACTTAATTTACATTAATTAATCCCATAAAATATTCTGCCAAAGCAATATAGCTCTTAATGAACTGTAATAAAGTCTAGCCAGTTTATGATGAAGTGGTCTAATAATAAAGTTGATATTTATGTTCTTATTTATGGGAATGTTCTAGAATCTAGATTAAAACGCATCGCATTATATTGGAAACAGGGTAGGTTCCGCTTACAAGCCCAATTTAGATGTGATGGTATCTATTTGGATCTTTGCTTGTACACGTAGATAGAAATAAAAATCCATCATGTAGATAAGTACTTTATGTTGTAGCTATAATCCTTAAAAAAATATACATATATAAGTATCAGTAATATAATTATACTTCATTATTCGTTATCGCTTAAAATAAAAAGTTTTTCCATGATCTGATCTTCACTTCTCTTCGTTTGGACTTCCACGATCCTCCGGGTAAGATCGGAGCCATCACTCTGCGGCCGACTGAAAAAACAAATGACCATCAATGATCAAAGTAGAAACCTTAAAAATTTGAACAGGCTTCTGTGTTCGAATCTCGTCAGAATGTTGTGTGGTTCAAATTGAGTTGTTTTAAATTGCAAAATATTCCATGTGCCACTTGGAGGACAACCGTTTTTTATTTTAAAGTAGGCAACTGTGTAATGCGACACCTATTTAAAACTGTTGTAATACACCTTAAAGGCCGATATTTACCATGTAGTTCGTTCTAATACAAGGACACAAATGGACATCCTAGGTATCTAAATCCGAGCATTGGAAAATAGGATGGTAGAATCTTTTTTTATTAACCGTGATATCGGGTATTAGCTATATTCATTGTAGGAATTATTGAGTATGAGAGCTCTACTTCACCTGTCAGGTCATCTTCCTCCACATCTTCTTCCTCCTCGCACTCGTCCTCACAAGCCTCCCTCTCGAACGTCTCGAAGAAAGTCTTGCACAGCTTGGAGACCTCCTTCTTGTAGTGGTGCTTTGACTGTTACATAGATTTTAGTAAATATTTAGATACTTATGCTATTATATATATTATATATGTTTTATAGTAGAGAGAAGATAGATGGAACTAGAAAAGTTGAAAGTATCTAACAAACAAGACGATTTCCAACTAGAAAAGTCGTAGTGATGATTTGTTAAAATTTCGTGTATTTATTTATGGTGTATTTAACCCAACTAGTGCATTAGTTCGTTCAATTAATATGATAAGTAGGACAACTAAGTATATGCCGCAATTAATATATATACCTGTCACCAATCTGCATATTGCGGGAAAGACGTATATTGAAATAAATATCGCTGTTAGTCCGTCGAAAATTTTATACGTAGGAATTTAGCCCACTATCTGACTACCCATTACGATTAAAATACTAAAGTAGGTACACAAATGTCTAATGAGACTGACCTACACTTAGCCTAACCTAACCATGACCTACTATTACTATCTACACACTTACATGAGGATCATATTTCTCGACTGGAATCCCATCCACCAGATGGTACCTCTCTCTCCAGCGGTAGCCAATCACCTTTCCGTCCTCGCATTCCCCGTCACATGAGCTCCATTCCTGCCATGGAGACATAGGACATACTGCGGCAGGTATCTCCTCAGGTGTTGTGGGTTGTGGATTGGTTACTGGCGGGGGTTCACTGTTGAGATAAAGCTAGGACTGTCAACAAACCTGCCCGAGCTATATTTGACGGTTTTGAATTTTAGAAAATATATTTTTAGAGTATATTTTAATCTTGAGGACTTATGGTTAAAAGTTGTAAGTATTCAATGAGGAATTTCTAAAGATCGAAATAAAATGTTGTAGCTAGGTACCTAATGATAAGCCTTGTGCTTGATGAGAAAATTGCGTACGAAAATGGAGATATCTTTGAAATGAATGTGACCATGATATAGCTATATTTACGAAATCTACGACATGTAATTTCTGTGCATGTGCTTCCGTTGAGTTCTAGGAATATCAAAGTCTTTTAAACAAATAATGTTAATGATAATGTCGTTATATAAAGGAGGTGAAGTATACTATAAATGTTGATGCAGATATGGTTCTTATGGCATGGTGATAAGGTCTAATCTACTTCTACTCTACTAATCAACAAGTAAGCCTCACCGCCCGTCCCCGGCGCTATCTAGTTGTGTTTGATACCTGGAAGGCGCGGGGGGCTCCGGTTTGGTTTCTTCACTCGTCTCGGCGCTTTCTTCTGAAGTTTCTGGGGCCTCTGTCGCTGGAGGTTCTTCTATAAAGGGAGATCCAAAAATATACGGATATATATAAGCAAACTTAAATATTTACCCGGAACCTTTATTCAGGATCTATCTCCCAATATGTATTTAACGAGCTAAATTACTGATTTATGGCATTATACACCTAATAATAATGAATACCTGTTGGTTCTTCTTCAGCGCACTCTCTGTGATAAGTCCTTATCAATTTGATGTGGAACTTTCCAAATGGATGCATGTCTTTTATGTCTACCTCGTAAAATGGTGAGTTCTTGTCATACGAACTCATTTCCACTCGTGCAACAGCGTCTTGTGGAAACGTTTGTATATTAGGCGACTGTAAAGCAACATTACAATTATACCTTTTTGGCCTTAGGGTAAGTTTTTCATAATGACTGATAAGATATCCATTTTCTATTTTCAACGAGAAGAAACTTGTAGGAAGGCATATAAAAACAACTCTCATAGACTTCAATGACTTAACATAGAACATTTAAGTACCTCATAAGAAACACCACTATCAGTACCAGCATCCCACGGATAAAGATTAAGCTCTCTCTCCACTAGCCACGTGTTATCCTCCTGGCAGAGATCAAACCTGGTGACTCCTAGGAACCAGTCGGGAGAAGGATGGAGGGCCACGGCAGCTGAGAACAGGTGGTTCTCTTTATCCACTCGGAAGAAGGAGTAAGTGGGGACGTTCATCTTACGGTAGCCGTGCCCTTTTCCTTTAATTAGGGTTCTTACTCCGTCGCCGATCTGAGGAAAAAGAAACACAACGTAACGATTTGTTACTAGTGACAAATACGTTGGCAAATCGTTAATCAAATCGAAAAAAGAAAGTAATAGCGATTGGTAAGGTCTTGGCTGGATCCAACGGATACTGATGGACGATTATGCACGGTTGTCTGTTTTATATCCGGTATCTTTTTTATGAACTGTATCAAATCCTATGGTCAGTCCATGTACGGCTATATTCAATGAGAAATATATGTGTTTGGTAGGGATTGCACAGCGCAGTAAAACACGACCGTTCATTACTCGCTTTATTAACGGACTGTCGGTACATCGAAAACTTATGTCTACATACGTTACACCTCCACCCTTATTTAACGTTAACATGACAACACTTATAACTAATAATAACCTTATATCTATAATACATCTATAATCTTAATACCTATTACATATAAAATTTATATCCTCAAAACCATATCTCCGCACTGGTTTTATAACTCTTTTGGGACGATTCACCGGAGCTTTATCACCAGCATTTCCTACCCGTACCTCAAGCTGTGGGTTACCCCCTATTCCCTCCCCAGGCCCAGATTCCTGCGCGCTCGACTCGGGTAAATTAGTACCCAGGCCCTGTTTTTCAGGTCCAATGTCTCTTACCATTTCACTCTCCGAGTTCTCCACAGCGGATCTGGGTTCTGGTAATGAATTTATTTCTCCTACTCCGTAACTGCTTCTTCTGTTTTTAATTTGGTCGACGTGTCTTTTCAAGAAGGGACCACCTTCCTTACCTACTACATAATTACGAGAGCCAACCCTATCTGTGATAGTGCCATCAAACCACTTTTCTCCGGTATAATTGCGAGCCCACACTGGGTCACCTACTTGGAAGTATCTATCACTTCCACCTGCATGATATACTTGTCTATTCTGAGCCTTGTTTATCCTTATTTCTACCTGCCTATCCTCGCCTAGTAATTCTAACCTAGTTCTTAATTTCCTTCGCTGTAACAACATAGCTGGTGACTCACCCGTAGAACTGTGTTCTACGTTTCTATACATCATAAGATATGTTTGTAATGCTTCATCCAAATCTATTCCGTCCCGTATTGATTTTTTTATAGCTCGTTTACACAGTTTAACCGCATTTTCTGCTGCACCATTAGAAGCAGGGTGATAAACCGGTGTAAAGGTTACTTTAATGCCGTTGTTACTCATAAATTCTTGATATTCCCTACTCGAAAATGGTGGACCATTGTCTGAGACTATTTCCTTGGGCAAACCAAAGCGTGCAAAGGTAGTACGAAGTACCTTCACTACTGCACTAGCTGTGGTTCGTGGCATTAAAAAAACTTCTAACCATTTACTTGTAGAATCTATGATTACCAAAAATGTCTTGCTTTGAAAGGGTCCCAAAAAATCTACATGTAAACGCGACCATGGTTCTGTGACGTAAGGCCACGGCTTTGGCGGGGCCTTTGGGGGTGCCGTTCCTTCAAGACCACACGTGACACATTCCTGACATGTCGTTTCGATATCGTGGTCAATACCTGGCCACCACACAATACTACGCGCTAGACTTTTCATTTTTACTATACCCAAATGACTCACATGCAATTCCCGTAATACAGCTTCTCTTAACTTACTCGGTACGACTAAACGATATCCCCAAACAACGCATCCTCTGTCTAGGTATAGCTCATTGCGTCGTATAAAATATGCTTTTAAGTCATTTTCCTTACAATCATTGGGCCATCCCGTCCTTATAAAATTTATGACTTTAATTAAAATATTATCTTTACAAGTACTTTCTCTTACGTTTTCTCTTGTAATTGGTAAAAAATGCTGGATGAAATTTAAATATGTACATTCTTTATTCAATTTCTTTTCTTTACCTACTGGTAGCCGAGACAAGGCATCTGCGGCGTTCCTTTGACTACGTACATACTCTATAGTGTAGTCATAACCGGCTAAAATTATTGCCCAACGCTGCATCCTGCTCGCTGCCATGACAGGTATACCTGTTTTATCGCCAAAAATGGTGACTAAGGGCTTATGATCCGTCCTTAATATAAAATTGCGCCCGTATAAATATTGGTGAAATTTACGCACACCATAAATTATAGCTAATGCTTCGCGTTCGATTTGTGAGTATGCTCTTTCAGCTGTATTGAGTACACGTGACGCGTAAGCCACCGGACGCTCCTCTCCTTCTGGACAAATATGTGAGATGACAGCGCCAATGCCTACACTACTCGCATCAGTAGTTAACACTAGAGGTAACTCAGCGGCATAATGAGCTAGCACTTTACTAGATACCAATAAATGCTTTACTTTATTAAATGCTTGTTGACATTCTGCCTTCCATTCATATCTGACATCCTTTTTTAACAATCTATATAAGGGTTCTAGAATAGTACTAATATTTGGCACAAATTTGGCATAATACATTACCAATCCTAAAAACGAACGTAATTCCATAATATTAGTAGGTGTAGGTGCTTCTTTAATTGCTTCTACTTTTTCTGGACAGGTATGCACACCTTGCTTACTAATTACAAAACCTAAGTAAGTTACAGTATCCGCGAAAAACGTGCATTTTTCTTTCTTAATTCTCAAGCCATACCGCCGTAGTCTCTCAAACACTTCATGCAACGTCTTTAAATGCGTAATCGTATCTACTCCTGTAACGATAATGTCATCTAAAAAGATACCTACTCGCGGCATGTCCGCAAACAGCTGCTCTAATTTTCGTTGAAAAATACCTGGGCTAGATGCTAACCCATAAATTAATCTGTTGTACATAAATAAACCTTTGTGCGTGTTTATAACTGTATATTTTTTTGACTCATCTAACTCAAATTGCGCGTACGCTTGTGATAAATCTAATTTTGTGAATTTTTCCCCACCATGTAATTTTGTAAGCAAATCTTCTACCTTAGGCAAAGGATAGTGGTCCACTTCTAAACACTTATTTAATGTTATTTTAAAATCCGCACATACCCTTATGGTACCATCTTTTTTCATCACCGGTACGATAGGTGTAGCCCAGTCCGATGTGGAGACCGGCGTGATGATTCCGTCTCGCACCATCTGATCAAGCGCGCGCTCAACCGGCTCCCGTAACGCATAGGCGAGTGGCCGTGCGCGCATGAATGTGGGCCTTGCTCCCTCCCGCAAGCGAAATCCCACTTGCCCACCGGTGAAACGCCCCAAGCCATCCTTGAAAACTTCAGAGTACCTGGAACTAAATTCCCTTACATCAAAAACATTGTTTAAATTATTTAATTTATGTACATTACATGTAGGTATAGGTATACCTAACTCACTAAGCCAACATCTACCTAATAAATTGGCCTTTCCGCTTTTTATCACATACAAGTCTAGCACTTTTGTTATTGTTTTAAATTGTACCTTGACCTCAATCATACCCACGGGCGTCACTGTTTCGCCCGTATAGTATCGTAATTCTAAACTACTCGGTTTTAGTTTACAATGCACAAAAAGGTTTCTATAACAATCGTAACTTATACAAGATATAGCACTGCCGGTGTCGATCTCCATGTTTAGTAAACAACTCTCAACATAAACACTTATAGTGAATGGTCCAAGTAGTAGTGATTGTGGATTTTTTGTTGTTAACGAATAATTACTATGATAATTTACCTCATCACTGTCGCTGTCCTGATTATCTATACCTCTATTATCTTCATGTATATTATGCAAAGATGTACCTTCTCGTAATTTTGGGCACATCTTTTTTAGATGCCCACCCTTGTTGCACACTCTACATACATACATTTTAAATTTGCACGTGTTTTCATCGTGCGTGCCACCACACACTTTACATCTTTGCTCCGAGTTTATTGCCTCTTTCCGACTTGTGCTCGCCCGGAATTTACCGCTACTCGCTCCGCTTATGCCGCTTGGACCGCCGCCGGCTGGAAGAACACGCGGTGCTTGCGTGATGTCCCTCTGACTTTTATTTTTGCCTTTTTTACTCCGTCCCATGAAATTCACTGTAGTGTCAACATTTGGTATGCTGTCACCTGCACTTCTGCCTCTGGTACAACCTTCTACCAATGCCGCATTTGTTTCTGCTGCTTCCATGGACATAGCTATAGTAAAGGCTCTGTCAAATGATATATTGTCATCTTCAGTAAACAATTTCTGGCGAATATCTTCATTCGATAAGCCGCATATAAACTGATCCCGGAGGTTCTCTGCTAAGTCCCGAAATCCGCAGTTTTTACTCAGTCTTTTTAACTCGGCTACATACCCACTTACGGATTCTTCCTTATGTTGTATACGTTGGCGAAATTTAAACCTTTCTGCCAGCTGACTTGGCTTTGGGTTCAAATGCTTCTTCATTAACGCCACTAACTCATCATAAGTCTTTTTAGCGGGTTTGTCGGGTGTACACAAATTTATCATTAACTCGTAAGCTTCACTCCCTATCACTGTGATTAATGTAGCCACTTGTATCTCGGTTTTCACTTGATTTGCTACAAAATATTGTTCCAAGCGGTCAACATACGCCTCCCAGTTGTCCTTCTCAAGGTCAAATGGTCCTATTTTGCCGATGGTCATTTTGTACACTATAATTAATTGTTTCACGTTACAATCCACAAAATTATACGCGTGAAATCTTGTGAGTCCTCGTCGCCACTGAGAAGTATATGTGTTTGGTAGGGATTGCACAGCGCAGTAAAACACGACCGTTCATTACTCGCTTTATTAACGGACTGTCGGTACATCGAAAACTTATGTCTACATACGTTACATTCAAAAGTCCTGAAGTTTTTACCTTCTCTCGTATTTCTGCTTCAAGGCTACTAGAGTTAGCGTGTTCAGCCAGATCCTTGAAGCCATCGCTCGCAAGAGTCCCAGGCATCCACAGAATGTAGTCAGCATTATGAGAAGCCCCGACCAAATCACTGTATTTTGGGACCCAGTCGTTCTCGGGGTACAAATATGTATGGGTGTTCCGAGACCAAATTCCAGTGAAAGTTAGCTGTTGGAGGGAAATATGATATGTTATTGAATGTGCAAGAACAAAAAAAGTCTTCGGATAAGCAGTCTAACAAAGATCAATATTGGGTGCATTCTTAACATCGCACCAAATCACTTTTTTGGATAATCTATAGAACTACTGGGATTAAACCGATGGTTGCAGTTCAACTGAAGACCAGGCTAAATCCTATATAAGAACATAACAGTTACCCTGCTTCTCATTACTTTATTTTGCTTTTTCTACGACAATTACCTCATATTTAGCTTCATCACAGATCCCGCACTCGTAGTTCAGATTCGGAGCCACATCGTCAGGCTGCCTCATGTCCTCACATAACTTCTGCGTTAGGGGCGCTCCGTCTTCGAACCAGATCTCGTTGTTCGCTGCCACCATGGCACGGAGAGTGACGCACCCATTGCCAGATGACGGTGCTTGCCAATAAACCTGGACAAAAATCCTAATAGAATACCCAAAATCCAATGAAAGTTAAGTATTTCGCTGAATCAACCACACAAGGGACAGTAAAACAAAAGTAACGATAGAAACAGACGAACATGTAAAAGAACCTCCTCATTTTTTGGAAGTCGGAAAAAAATAAGGCAAGACTAATGTAACAAAGTTTTTGTTATTGGACTTTTCAATCTTTTACATGACAGGTAATTCGTACCTCAACCGAAGTCTTATGTGAGCTCATGGCCTGTTCGACGGAGTATAGGCATCTGTCGCTGAACTTAGCCGTGGCAGTATTTTGAGGCCTAAGCTCCCCAGGGTACAGAGAGATCAATCGCCGCGGATTCTTTGGGTCTTGCTTGACGTCCCCCTCCGCAGATATCATGAAACTCGTGAACGAAGACTCATCGTCTGTTTCTTTCAATTGAACTAAAAAAGGAGAAGGTAAGATGGTTAAACAGGAACGTATGAATCCTTGTATGCTTAATGTATTTAAATAGTTGCTTATTGACTTGCTTACCTATATAGAGTTGTTCAGGAATGTAGGCATTATTTTCAGCGCCTAAAACTTCCAATTTGAATCTACCATCCGGCTCTGAAGCTTGTGTATTAGAACCATACGGTCTCCGGTCACATCGAAATGAAATCCCATTATGAACTAAGGAATATAAACTTAAAATAAATAAATAAGAAAATTGAAACATTGCAGACAAACAGTTTTGTCCACGACTTTAGATAAATGTAAGAGTTTGCTTTGAGCCTGTTTGTTAAATACTAGGACAGTAATGATTAATATAGACAATGTCTCGTATTGAATTTCAGCTAGGATCGGATTGCGACCCTAATTACCTTAATTAAAATGCATGACTTCAGGGTTAGACACTACCATTTTAGAATTATCTACTGCGGTACTGCCTCAAATTACTTAGATAAAGGTTGGTTGACAGAGACTAGATACGCATCTCAAGTCGTAAATTGTAGTAGCGCGAGCCAACCCATCCACGGTAACTAATAAGGTATCTTTGATATCCAAAACAAAGACCTTATCATATACCTTCTGCCCATCATTATTTAAAGATTAATTTTATGTTAAAGTGTTGCAGTAGGAACATTTAGCGCGTAACGAAACGCAATCCCTAGAAAATAAAACTGTCATTATTGACAGCTGCGATATGATTGTAATTATTCTCTACGGGGAAATATCGTGTAAATTCGCGAGGTGTGGTGTGTTGTGGTGACTGTCTTCGTGTCAAATGTTCGATAAATGTCTACTAAACCAATAAAAATGCCGTCGGCAACAAAAGAAAAGGATTCCACGATCCTCAAGATCGCAGTGGAGATGCTCAATGCAGCCGACAAGGTACCACAGTTGATAGAATTCGATCAAAGTCAGCCTTTGTCCAGTATTATTCAGCTTTTATGCAAGCCTTGGGGTCTCCCAGACCCTGAGAACTATGCTTTACAATTCTCCGAAAGCAATAATCAGAATTACATTACGGAGAAAAACCGAAATGAAATAAAAAATGGATCTGTTTTGCGTTTAGAGTTGTCTCCAGCAAAAACTGTCCAGGATATCCTTGGTAAAATAAGTAATGGATCGGAGCCCGAACAAGTCGTCGCCCTGACAAAGTTGTCAGTTTTAAGTAGTGATCCAACTTTCGCACATGAGTTTATCAACAAAAAAGGTTTGACATTGATCATAAACAATATTGAAAATGGTAAATTCAAGGGAAACTCGCTCAAATACGCTCTCATTACCTTTGTTGAACTCATGGACCATGGAGTGATATTCTGGGATGTACTTGAAAACCAGTTCATTAATAAAGTGGCTAGTTTTGTAAATAACCAAGCCAATACTCAGGATGCTAAAGTAACACAGTGTTGTTTATCAATTCTTGAGAACATTGTGCTGAATAGTTCAAAGAATTCACATGTTGAGAAGGAAATTACCATTCCAAGCTTGATCTCCCACTTACAAAATCCTCACCAAGATATAATTATTCAGCAGAATGCTATAGCTCTTATAAATGCAATATTCTCTAAAGCTGATATGACAAAGAGAAAAACTATTGCTGCTACATTGTCTTCCAAGCAAGTGAGATGTGTGATATATGAAAACCTCATTGGTGCAAGTGAGTTTAGTAAAACTGCTGAGCAAGGATTAGGAACAGAGTTAGCTCACCAACTGTATGTTCTACAAACTCTGATGCTTGGTTTATTAGAACCTAAAATGAGAACAAGAGCTGATGCACAGGAACAGGAATCACTTGAGAAAATAAAGGAACTAAGAAAAGTTGCCTTTGAAAATGATAACAATCCAAACATTGAGGTCACAATGAGACGGCCTCTTGGAACATACTCTAAAGATTTCAAAAAACTTGGTTTTAAATGTGAGATTGATCCAATAAAAGATTTTAATGAAGTACCTCCAGGAGTTTTAGCTTTGGACTGCATGTTATACTTTGCCCGAAACTATTCAGAAGATTACACTAAGATAGTATTAGAAAACAGTTGTAGGGCTGATGAACATGAATGTCCATTTGGTAAAACTAGTGTAGAATTGGTAAAGTTACTCTGTGACATTCTGCATATTGGAGATCCTCCAAGTGAACAGGGACAGACCTACCACCCATTATTCTTCAACCATGACAGGCCTTTTGAAGAACTGTTCTGTATTTGTATAGTCCTACTGAATAAAACATGGAAAGAAATGAGAGCTACTACTGAGGACTTTATCAAGGTATCCAGTGTTGTCAGAGAGCAAATCAGCAGGGCACTGTCCGCCTCTCCTAAAGGCTTTGACAAGTTCAGGCAAAAAATAAACCTATTGACATACACGGAAATCACTCAGCTATGGCAACAAGAAAGGAATAACAGGGAAGAATGGGAGTCAACCGCCAGACCTATAGTTGAATTAAAGGAAAAAATAACTCCCGAAATTATTGATCTCATTCAACAACAAAGGTTAGGCGTATTAGTTGGGGGAACGCGTTTCAAAAAGTATTCGTCTAGAGGTCAGAGGATAAAGGACAAATTCTGGTTCGTTCGCCTCTCGCCGAATCATAAAGTGTTGCATTATGGCGACTGTGACGAAAAAAGTACGCCGAGTTTGGAGGAGCTTTGCAATAAACTGGCTGTAGCAGACATCAAATGTGTTATCACTGGTAAAGATTGCCCGCATATGAAGGATTTAAGGGGAAGGAAGATAACTCCTCATTTAGCATTCTCTCTCATCCTCAAGTCTGCAGAAATGCCTTCCTTAGACTTCGTGGCACCAGACGAGCAGATATTCGATTTCTGGACGGATGGAGTGAACGCGCTTTTAAAAGAAAAGATGTTGAGCAAAACGTTCGAGAATGATTTGCAAACTTTACTCTCAATGGATATCAAAGTTCGATTACTTGACGCGGAAGGTATCGACATCCCGAAGGACCCGCCACACATTCCCGAAGAACCAGAGGATTACGATTTCTATTACGATAACAATTAAATTGCTTTGCTATAGTTAAGCTTGCATTATACAAGGTTATGGTCGTAGATTAATTTTACGTAATTACATTTTAAACATGACGAAATTTCATCTAAAATGTGAATAAAAAATAGTTATATTTTAGTAAAGATTATGAATAAGTATTAATTTCGTGAATAATATTATAATGGGATGTTTTATATGCAGTTACCAGCGCTTTTCGATTCGTTGAGAATGTTCTCCCCTAATTGGAGATAGGATAGGACGCATTACATCCGGCCGGTGCGATAGCTCATGCATACTAATGAATTTGTACTACAAGTGTTATCGATTTGTCCAACGTTATTGTCAAATATTTTTGTGATTTTATAACAATTGATGATTTCGTTTTTATGTTATGCAGTAATTTACTTTTAGTCCCAGTCTTTTTTAGGTTTATTCTTGATATTTCGAATGTTTATTTAAATGAATGAATTTGTTCTCAAGTAGTTAGTGGCGTATTCGGATGGCGAGCTAAAATAAAAGCATATTATTTTAGAATGTTTAATTTTAAAAGTTTTGATTTAAAAGCCCAATATTAAACATTCCTTACGACATTAATTTTTCTCAAGCATATGATTATGAAGTGTTTCGCAAATAATTTAATTTCTTTTAATTTGTACTTAAGACAGTGGGTATTGTTTGAAGGTACTGTGTAAACATACTCTCAATTGATTTCAAACTTATGATTACTTCTGCCCAAGTTACCAGTTACTTGGAATAACACCAGTTGTCTATGAAATATTTTGTATATTTTTAAATAATGAGCTCAACCTCATTTTATCAAGTTTTTTTTAAATGTTTTATGAATAATGACTCATAAAGTTTCCAATCAAAGTTTTCCATTACAATTGTAAGAGAGCACAAAGTATTTTAATTATATTATGTATCATAGTTTGTAATTCCTTAAATATTAAATTATTGTTATAATCTATTACTGATTTACTCTGTATCGACTGAATTCTATTAAACTTCCATTTTATTCTAATGTATTGTGGCCATATACCAATATTATATTTTATATACCAAAGATCATGTCTAAAGAACAAATATATTTAAATGTGTATGTATAAATAAAAGTTTTAAAGCCACTGTATTGTTTTATTTAAAACGAAAGCAATAAAAATAAATATAAAGAAATTTAATAAAATTTTATTTTTAAAGCTCTGCAGAAAAGGGCTTTTCAAAGTGGCTGGTAAACATATTGACACTTAAAAATTAATTGATATAAAAACATACCAAGTCACTTAATTTTCTGATTTTCGTTGTGCGCATAGGTGATATGTGCATTTAATACCTTTATGCTGTACATTTTCAAACCTAATCAACCGAGAATGAACACAGTGACAACCCTTGTGCAACCAAGAACTCTGACACAATCTTACCACAAAACCGTAGACAGTTCAATTGAATTTTAAAGAGATCATTTTAAAAAGTTGTATATTTAAGGATATGATTAAAATTTTTGTGGTAAGATAAGCGTGGACAAATAGCCGAAATCAATAATAATTAATTTCGGGCCACTAAATAAAAACTCACAGCACAGTTACAATAATACTTTATACACTTGACTTAAGTAATTACTGCATTTTGGACACTTCGAACTTAGTGTTAATGATTTCTTCGTCGGAGTCGAGCAGTGGGAGCGAGCTGGTGGGTATGTTCTCCTCGACCCAACGCAGGTCGGAGTCCAGGCTGTGTGTCGGCTCGGACGACTCGCGCGCGTCGCCCGCCTCGCTTGAGTTCGTGCCGCGCATCTTGACACCGTATGCGTCGTTCACGAATTGTTCTTCTTCATCTGTGGGTTGTGTTGTAGTTTTGGTGAAATAAATATTACAAAGTTCTCAATACATATCACATAATGTCTGCGAGTGAGACTTCTCAAGATATTTATAAATATTATGTGATCAAAATATGGTAGATGACTGATTATCCTTTAATGTCCGTTAAAAACTACAATAAAAAAAAATAGACACGTATATAGGGTGACTGGTAATTAGTGACCGATCCTTAAACACTTGATTGTACTCATGATTACAAACAACTTTCCCAAAGAAACTTTTTTTGTATACTCATTAGTTTTCTTTTTATCGTTATAACAAAATTGCTGGCGCGCGGGCAAAGTTCAAACTTCGCGCGCGCGCCGTCGCCCGATCAGCTGTTAGCGACGAGGCCCCGCGCCCGCGTTGTCGATAACACAGGCAATGTATGTAGGAGCCATTTTACCCCGCCCGCACCGCGCCTCTTCACCCCCTAGCCATGCAGAGTGACGAAGGTATAAAAAACAGTTGCTCCGGGAAGCGTGTCGCATGCGCATTGTTTGTTTATTTTTTGCCGCCCCGCCCGCGCGCACTATGTCGTACAACTACACCGCGAGTGAGTACAGTGATATGGTAATGTGCTACTATTCGGAAGGGGGTAATGGTGAAGCAGCAAGACGATTGTATCATCTTTTGTACCCAACAAGAACTCTCCCAACCCCAAGAACATTTTTACGCGCTGCACATTAAACACCGCTGGACTTTTTTTTGTGGGGGCACGTGAAAATCTTAGTGTATCGTGATGGGCCAGTCAATACCTACTTCCGATGAACTAAAAACTAGGATCGAAAACTGTTTCGAAATAGTGAAAAGTGACACTAACACTCGGCGGCGAGTGCAGGCTCACATTATAAAACGTGCGAATAAGTGTGTTGAAGTGCAAGGTGGACACATCCAACAATTAATGTGAGTTAAAACTTAGTTGGTTAAAATCATAATAGGTATATCTGATTAAGTAATAATTTATCGTTGTAAATAGTCAAGTTGATTCCAATTTTTTAAACACGCCAGTCTAATGCGAAGTTTAGCAACGAGACTAATTACAAAATACCTACGTTTTGCTTTAGGCTGCTAGTCCAAAGCCTAGATAAGTGTGATGGGAAACTTGGAATAAATTAAATCATGCCCAGTGTCGAGTAAGTATCAAATCAGTTAATAATGTAGTGGTATCTTTCAAATCGTTTCTAAACATCCATCGTAAAAGTAATAAAAACAAACGCCTGAAGTTGGTTTATAAGTAGTCGTAGTTAGTTTTTAAAGTGGAGTGTAAGTTAGAAAGATTATGTATTTATTGTAGTAGCGCGCGCGTAAAGTACCAAAATACTAGTCTCAGATATTATTTTATCGAAACATAATACTAAGTCTTTATTGCATTCCTTATCTATTACATAACAAGGTGAAAGTTCAATAAGAACCCTGTCGGGCACAGCAACATAAGGAGAGAGAAAGAGGGCTCAGTAACAATTTAATAATATTATTTAACATGTAGGTACATTGCCTGTGTCATTGACAACGCGGGCGCGGGGCCTCGTCGCTAACAGCTGATCGGGCGACGGCGCGCGCGCGAAGTTTGAACTTTGCACGCGCGCCAGCAATTTTGTTAAAACGATAAAAAGAAAACTAATGAGTATACAAAAAAAGTTTCTTTGGGAAAGTTGTTTGTAATCATGAGTACAATCAAGTGTTTAAGGATCGGTCACTAATTACCAGTCACCCTATATGTATAATGGACCAAAAAACGCATGACGTCATAATCTCGTCCATTTTGTGCAAAGGTATGACTACATTAGCCCCACTCCAGAACTTAGATTGATAATAATAAATAATAATATGAAATGATTAGTTTTCGAATAAGAGAACACAAAGTAAATAAAGCGTATTTCAAAAATGACCTATCCTTTCTTTTTCTACAGATTAAATAAATAACTAATGTTGTATACCTTCGTCATCATCAGCGTTATCCAGCAGCGGCGTGAAGGCGTACCGCTGGTTGTTGTTGGTGGGCCGCCACAGAACCATGATGACGGTCAGCACGCTCGCAAAAAGGATGTGCCAGTACGCCTCGTCCATCCATACTTCTTTCCATTCCTGAGTTAGATGGATTGTTTTGAGATTTGGTGTTATACAAACTGGTAATTATATTAGCCTATTCCTATTGTAAGAAAGCGGTAACGCAAATAACGGTAAAAGAAGAAATCCTGTAATTTTTTTGCTATGAGGGTAGATTGCGTTTTACTAAATAAAAATGTCAAAATTTATTTATGCTGTTAGTAACGAAAGATCCTTTTTCTTATCGTTTTCTTTGCGTTATGTACCTATATTTCTTCCTATCTACGCAGAGAATCATTCATTGAATATTTTCTTCTTGAAAACTTCAATCATAATTCAAAATCTATTAAAATTAAAAGCCATTCACTTACAAAAATGTTTGTTCTTAAACGTCTTGTGCTAACTTATGTATCAGATTTGGGAGCAAAATCTTTTAATTTATTGATACTTACGGTAATACAGGGAAGCACTCTGTAGGACTTGATTGAGTATAGCATGAACACAATAGATGATATCACGGCGAATATCAGCGTGTTCGTGAAATGTCTGTATAGCGACAACTTTATTGTGTTTCTGTAACAATACGAAAACGTGTTTAGACATAATATAGGCAGTGTGCCGTTAATTATCAGGAACCTCGACCACAGATCTGTAAATAAGACTTAATAATAAACTTCTTTGTTAAGGTGTTTGATTTTGTCATTGACAACAATGAGGGTAGTTTTGGAGGTGAAAGTGTGACGTAAGAAAAAAAACATAAAAGTTCAGCAAGCTAGCATCTAGGACTATTTGGGACAGCAGCAGGTCGCGGTTGGAGTCGTTACCTAACAGTGGGAGTGTCACTAACCTCCTGAGCTGCAAGGTCCTCATAGTGTGTGCGAGTGAGACAAACACCCACCAACATATGGCGCTGTCGAGCAAGGACAGCGGCACCTCGGACAGCAGCAGGTCGCGGTTGGAGTCGTTGGCCTTGTGGTGTAGTCGCAGCCAGGCGTTGATTCCACCCAGAACGCCCCACAGCACGCCCGTGCCCACCACACGCTGCAGGGCCGGGCCCAAGCGAGGTCTACAAACATATACAACGCATTAAAAACGGAACCATCGAAATCCTAAATTGGGTGAAAAACGGTCATATTAAGACCAGACTCTAAAATGCTCAAAGTTACAGCCTTGATAAACAATAAAATACAATCTTTAAAATTTTGAAGGCCACGAACGTAAAAGTATTTTAATTAAATTTACACAAACGTGGTCACAACAGGAAAAAAAACATTACAAGTGGTAATTAAACATACGAAAACTGTAAAAAATATGAATTGAGAAACTTAGTCAAGAAACGCAGAAAAAATCCTAACAGGAGATAAAAATAAAGATGAATATATATGTGTCACTCACTTGACGATACCGAATCCTAGAGAAACAATAATGACTAGCATCCTCGCTAAAGCCCGCTTAGCGACGGATATCCACTCGGCGAACATATACACTTCGGCGTTAAAATAACTGCAATACAAACATTATATTCAAGTACACAACTCTGTAAAAAATACATAAAACCACAAAACGTTGTCTGGATGTTTAATAGAACTATAATTTGGATCCTTCAGGCAGTAAGAAGCTAAGGGTGAACACAAAAATGTTTCAAGATAATCAGAACATAAATAAGCTGTTTTAAGAATCACAGAATTTGTCCAATAAAAAACCATTCTCAATATTTTCAAATCAGTTTTGGAATACCTGATCGGGCCAATGTGATATTTAGCATGCAATAAAAATGTTCACACAAACTCACCCTGAACTATTAATGGAAGAATAAACGCCATAATACGTGGCACTCTCAACCATGCCGAGGAGGGCAACGCCTCCGATCCAGTACTGTATGCGGAGGAGGTCCCTCCATTGCAACGAGCAGACAAGCAACCAACCCGTGCATAGGAGGGTATACACACCACACATTACACCGAAGAACTAAAATGGAAAATCACTGTAAATAGGGAGGAATAGTTTTGAGGCAAAGAATACAATTAGAAAAAGCACTCGTCTTAAAATCAAAAATTTGCGCAGTTATGATAGAAGTTAAAATGAAAAAGGCATTTCACGTAAAAGGTTTTAACCTCAGAAGAAAGACATGCAGATCAAATAGACCAAATCTTGGAAACAAAGAAAAAGTTATATCCTTTGTTAGTAGTTACATAGTTCCAAAATGTAACCCTAAACGTTTTGTCACCATAAAACGTAAAGTTTAGTAATAGTTTCGTTCAGTTAAATTGGTAAAACCCCCTGCTTAAAACACAGGTCGGTAAAAGCTGATTATTTATACCGTTACAAACTTACCGGTAAAAGCGGCCAGATAGCAGCGGAGAGGTATCCAGAAGGCGCCGCCATCTCCACACTGGCTGTGGCTCTAAATTGTTTGTTGGAAGACAACGACATTTTCAAAACGTAAATGCCTTCGTTCTCAACAGTCAAAAGGTTGTGATGTGCTGATTTCTAAAAAACATATACAATTGAGGGTTGTTTCCCATTTACATGGGTTCTGGAGGGTCAGTAAGGCATCCTGAAAAAGGACTTAGCTCCTAGTAAGTGCGGAAATCCGTATTAGGAACCTCTGGATGAATCGGACGGAAGTGTGGATTTTTGGCATACTTTTCGTTAAAAGTAATGATATATGATGGTAACTAGCTGTTTCCCAGCCACAGCCAAAATATATATTTTTATCAGGGATTTTTACTGTACACAAAACAAACGTGGTTGGTTAACCATCCATTCTAGGTTTCGTCCAAAAGTTTACACAAATTTTCAACCATAGAGATTAAAAGCAGTTACTTACCGACACAGTCGGCACCCCATCTGATTTCGTAACTTCCGGCAGTGTTTTTTCAATAAATATAATGTGGTTGTCGTGGCAGACATATTTCTTCTTCTCTTCTCTCAATACCTGTATTGTACTGGTGCCGTTCACATCGCCCACCGACCTTTCCACTCGATTTGTGCATGAGACTACTTGCTGCATGGACAAATAAGAAATAAAAGTGTAGAATTATATAGCAGAATTTGTGGTCTTTAGATAGAAACCGAATTTTAGAATAAAGGTAACATTGCACAGACAAAAGAATATTCACAGCTTTAGAATCTAATTGGTCATTAATTTGTGTATTTAGGAGTTTTAAAATTATTTATCTACACTAATATTATAAAGAGGAAAGATTTGATTGTTTGTTTGTTTGTTTGTTTGTTTGAAATGAATAGGCTCCGAAACTACTTGACCGATCTAAAAAATTCTTTCACTGTTGGGAAGCTACACTATCTCCGGTGAACATAGGCTATACAAAATTTTCAAAAAAGTTAGGGATCCATACTAAAACCTCAATAATGTAAACCAAGGTGTGAAAAAATTGCCAAAAAACTTTCTTGCATCGCGTGCGCTGCGAAAACTATTGATTATAGAACAAAATAATGTACTACGTTTTTGTAGAACATATAATTATCTACAAAAAGTGTCGCGACAGCATATGTCTAACTATTACAGTTAGGTCACAATAAGAGATATTTATTAAAAAAAATATTATTGAAAGGACGCCGCTAGAAAAGGCTCTTTATTTGTTACTTGGTATTGATCCCTATCAAAATAAATTACTTCATAGTCAAGACTGCTTGAATACCTTTATGTAACTTTTTGAATTATTCACTTTGGACATTCCCTTCGAAAGATATCACGAGTTTAAAATATAAGAATTAGAAAAAAGTCGCGTGATTGTCGCTCACTCTGCTCGGCTAAGTATGCGATTTAAGCATCACTGAGGTACGGGAGTGTCTATACTAATATTATAAAGAGCGTAATAGTAGTAATAACACAGAAACCTTCAATCCTAATTTTTAATAATGTGTTAAGTACCCGTGCGAAGCCGGGACGGGCCGCTAGTTTAATATACTTGGATATTTTCAATACAATTTTTTTGCAAAAAAAAAAACAATGGATTAAAAAGGTCTCTTCAAACCTCCAAGCCATACAAAAAGGAAGATCCTTTTGTTCTAATATTGGACCTTATTTCCAAAATGTAATTTTAAACACATTTACTATCAAAGATCATTTAAGACATGTTAATTTGTTATACAACTTTAATGAATCATTTGATATAGGTTTAATAATCTCAAAAACAAATAAAAATTGGTTTACGATTCTTTATTACACGCTCGAATGTAGGTTTACGATGTTTCCTTGTCGACCATTACTTTCATAAAGTATACAAAACTTACATCCCGCTCTTACAATATTTTAGTCATGTTTTAATGCCTGCAAAATAGAAGTAAAGTTGTTTTGGGCATTCTGCCATCATCATCCATGCAAGTCAGAATCAAGTATGGCGATTAAATTTCCTATTTAGGTAAATTTGTTTTCCTGTCTGAAAAATCTGTTGTTCTTTATTTTAGCTGAAAAAGCCAGCACTCTGAGCGCACGGCAGGACATTATCAAAAAAGTCGTTTAGAATAGAATATACTTTATTGTACAACTTTAAAATGCTTTAGTGCTTCGATTTAATCGTATATCTTGTTTTTATTATATTACCTGTTCAAAATAATGTAGATAGTCCGGAGAGCATATCGTCTTCGCCCACTGATAGTTTACTGTTACTTCAGTGTCGTTCGTCACGTCACATTTTACTGAAACAACACAGGCATCTATAATACCGCAAAATATAACACTATTTTTTTATTTATAGGACATGTTCAAAATAAAAAATGGAAGGTATAGTAGGAATGAATAGGCATGCATCGTTTTCTAAAACATTCTAAGCAAAATTCAGTCCATAATTGCAGCTATCAAGCAATCAAGCTTACAAACATTTCAACTCTGATGGTAATCTCTTTTATCATTTCTGTGTCATCACAACATTCACACTATCACATAGTACTAGACTCGTAATTCTTCCGTTTCCTTTATTGTCATTGCTGTCGGCGAACAGACAATGTAATACAAACACGTGAACGAAACCAACTGTGACAGTAATTCCGAAAATGAAAACAAACATTTTCATGGTATGATTTATCTGTTACCAGGCAAATGTTTTGCCTTGTACGAGCCCATAGCTATATGTCTATATAGGTATAGCTGTGGGCTCGTACAAGCCTTTACAACTCGTACAAGGCTTTTTCTTCTACAGGTAAATAAACTGTAAACCCTCCGATTAATTCATTAGCTTTCCGATAGTGAGAACCAAGTTCACTAATGATTTTAGAGTTATTTAGTGGTAGGTACTTTAGATAACTAAGTAAATGAGCTTGCTCTGATTTTTTATAATGTATCTTTTAACAATGTTACTCTAATAGTGTAGAGTAAAGAGTATTCTATTCTAAATAAAGTCTAACTTAATGGCACCCCTCTTCTCGATATTTTATTCAAGGACGAGTAAAAGGAAAAACGGGAAGATATTACCGATACTATACGTCTAAGCAATTCGTCATATACGGATACGGAATGTATACTACTTTCAACTGAAACATCACTAGCCATAGAACCGTGATAAGACCGGACATATAAACGTTTTATCTAAAAAGCATCAGATAACTAAACTGCGTTCCGATAAGATTGCATCTGTACTGTTCTTTAATTAACGAAACCTATTGACAAACGTTTTCAATACGATCCTTTACCATGTCTAATTTAGTCCCGTTCGAGCATAATTTTGTTCGGTAGAGCATAATTTTAAATTGCATTCTATTTACGACTGTATTTTCCCAAAGAGAGCAGAGCGTTTTCATAATGACTTATTAAATATCGTCCTTCCGGAAACGAAATAGAGGTGTAAATATAATGCAATTTATTTTTGCTCTCCAGCGGATAACAAAGTATGCTCGAACGCGGTTCTTGTGATCGAGAGCATTTTTTAATCCGATTTCTTAAGCCTTATAAAAAACTGTCTGGGCCTCGATTCAGTTATTTAAGAGTTGCTTGAATTGACCGAATGACCTGCTTCATTTGGTCATTTTTACGATAGTTGGCATTCTGCTAACTGTCATTACGATCATTCTCTTCGAGAGTTCAATGAGATTTTATTGTAGGCTTATCTGAATAAGAACATTAGGCACAATGACAAGTACACTGACCGACCACTGAAATGCATTTTAAATAACTGAATCGAGGCCCTGAAGCACAGATAACTCGTACTAAGAAAATTTATTTATACAAGAGCATCGAACTTCGTAGTAGCCACATAATCGTAAACATTTCAAAATTAGAACACAAAGTTTATTATATTTATATTGAGTCTCGAAACGCGTATGTACTAACACCCAAAAAAATTACATGTGCTTTATTAAGTAACCTAGATTCATAGACTAGACTAGCTTAAATATAAATAAAAGATAAATACATATTTGCCTTTTTACAGACCATATAAATTGTTGATAGATAGAACATATATTATGCAATGAAAAAGGTGCTCGAAGTGTTTAAAAAGTGACTATATTTTTTGTATTCTCCAAAATTTTGGGAGTATGGGGTAGTCTATACTCCAAAATTTTGGGAGTATGGGGTAGTCTATATATTTTAACTGTTCTGTGACTACAAGTAGTAGGCTTTTTTCCAATAGTGTTCAAGTGATAGATATCTAATATTAAACTTGTCAATAATAGTTGTTCTCACCTATATTATGAAAATGAAGATAACAATTACTTCACAATGATTGTAACTAGTGGACAATACTGTTTACTTAACAACCTATAGTAAATAGTGTTATAATGAAGACTATTATTGTGTACTGTATTTAATGAACAATTAAACCTGCTTGAGATGAATAAAGTATGAATAGAAATAAAAATAGGTTTAGTTCGTCAATATGAATATCATAATTTCTGTTTTATCAAAATAAGAAAAAAAATATTAGATAAACTGCACTAAAGTTAAGGAGTGATGAATTTTAAGGGTGTTAATCTAGGTTATAACCTATGTGAATTTCCTAGAATACCCACTATCAGATGAGTAATACCATTTTCAATAGCCATATCATTCTGTGGCAACTCTTATCACTGATGTGAAACACATTAATATTATCCAATTATGTATAGGACAAATTGAAACTACCATACATTGGACAGACTATGACACACTTAGTTTAATTTATGAATAAGTGGCGGCCATTGGTTTTATCTACGTAGTTCATGTAACACAACTATGTTCAACTCAGAATTAGGTTCTGTTATGGCTATGTATATATACCTAACCCTTGAGTAGTAGAAAACTTATTTTACAGGTTTTTTTTATTTCCGCTGACAGAGGACTTAACATGCAAGAAATGGTAAGATCATCATCATCTCCCTGCCCTGTTCCCAATTATTTGGTGTCAGCACAATGCATATTCGGCTTCCATTCATCTCTTAAACTCATCATCCCAGCATTCACTCCTTTCTTTCTCATATCATCTTTCACACAATCCATCCATCTCTTTTTTGGTCTTCCTCTGCATGTATACCCATTCACATTCATTCTCATAACTCGTCTAAACAAATGGTAAAAATTAAAAGATATTTTTTATGTAAGTATCTAAATACTGAAACTACAGTAATGAATTGTAATTTAGCACTCTGTTTATTATTTGGCATTACCTAAGGAAGTTTAAATCAAAATGATCCATGGCAATAGGAATGGGAAGATACATATACTATTTATTTATTTATTTGATGCTCAAACACACATTACAATCAAAGTATAATCACTATAGATAGAGAATAACCACATTAGCTAATCATCATCTGCCTAGCCTGTTTCCCAAACTATGTTGGGGTCGGCTACCAGTCTTACCGGATTCAGCTGAACACCGTATTTTACATGGAGCGACTGCCTATCTGACCTCCACAACCCATTTTACTGGGGAACACAGTATCCCATAGTGAGACTGGTTGTCAGAATTGACTTAACGACTGCCAAAGATCTTTGTATGACAGCCGGGGCCTACTGTTTAATGTGCTTTCCGAAACAAGGAGGGTTCTCGGTATGTTCATGTTAAATGGTCACCCATCCACGGACTAACCGAGGCGAGCGCGGCTTAACCTGTATTATCGGTCAAACCGTACGGCTTACACTTAGCCACGAGCCCCTCATAACTATTAGTGAAAATATAACATTAAAATAGTAAATTAAATTGGAAATGGTTTACACATGAAAAATTATGATTGTTATATTTATCACACAGACAGGACATGCAATTTAGTTTAACACTATAAGGGTTAATTATTAATACTTACACATAACAATGACTTGAGAATCCTTAAAAAGTGATTTAGCTAGAGTAAACACACAATTATCCTGAAAAAAAAAAGAAACAAGCATACAAGTTCTGTGAAGTATAAACAGTTTCTTTAGAAGTAAAAGAATGGTTTGTTGTCCTTTTTATTAAATTAGTTTTTTAATTAGTCTGAGATGTAGGCATAGAAATATGTTTTGCATTAATCAATGTGGATATTGATAGCAACTACTACAAAATACCTAATAATGTTTAACCAACAATACAAATTTTATCAGTAACAGTTAAAGGCTGAAGGAAAATACATTTATTTTCCTGTTACATAAAAAATATATTTTTTTCTTTTAAGATTACTGAAGTTTTTTTCTTACGTTTTAAAACATCTAGTGTTTAGCCAATTAGCATTTTGTAAATACTAGTACTTGAAATGAGTCAGTAATAATACCTATCCATACGTGGTTTTAATTATTCGTTTATCAACACTGTTGCTATTAAGTTTATTAATTACGACTAAAGAAGAAATTAATCATAATACTTCACTTTAAATCTAGTTACATTTTGAGATATAAAGATATTCTTACCCCATTCAGCGGTAAATCCCATTTTCCAATGTCCGAAAAGCTGTGCGTTACTTTGACGATTGTAACGATCAATATAAATAGGATTCGCAACATCATGATTGTTTCAGCCGGCAAAAGCACGAATTATTTTATAAAAACATAAATACGGCCAAACAACATTTTAATTTGGTTTAAATTACAAATAACAATTATTTATCAGAAAGGATACGCATTCACTTGACAGACATTTGTTTGACATTGATTAGAGCTTTTTTTGATGTAGTGTCATCTAGTGTCATAGTCATACTCACTTCTGGGCGTTTAGACAAACAGTCTTTTAAGCACTGTTTTTTCCAAGCGTAGCTTTTTAAACATTTTATTTATTTTGTGACTAAAAGCAAAATTTTTGTTAGGTATTTTTTTAAAACCAAGCAAAATAATTATTATCAAAAAGTTAATTGATATTAATCGGTAATTTGATAAGCTTAAAAGATGCTTGTCCCAAACACAATTCGATAATCTTTAAAAAATACATTGTCAAGCATTGTCAAGCAAGGCCTGTGTGTGGTTTATTTAGTGGTTGTCGTGTCAAAATATTTTTGTTTTGTTCTTCGTATATTTCTTCTAAAATCGCATAATATGTCACACTTGTAATGTTTTTTATTTATTTAAATGTTAAATTACGTAAATTAATAATAAAAACACTGAATACTTATCATGTTTTGGTGATACATTATCCATAGTGTGGTACCGTGGTAGTCATGTCAGATTGCGCGCTGGTATCCAATGTAAGCGAACACGATGTGAGCATGGAATTAGGGAACGGCGAGATTATAACTATATACGACTCCACTGTTAATATGATGGTAAATGACTTTGATGACGAGGAAACAGTAGATGAAGAAGAAGCTTTAGCCGCCCTTGAGCACGAGGACCCAAAGGCGGAACTTAACTGCCTTCAGAGGGAGGGTGATATGCCCTTGGAGGAACTACTAGCGCTGTACGGATACGACAGAACCATGGATAAACCCATACCAGAGCAGGCTCCCGAGGTTGTGCCCGAGGAGATTGAGAAAGCTGAATCAGCATTACAACAGTTATATAGTGAGACTACTAGTCCAGAAGCCACACGATGCCTTAGGTCTGGCTCGAGACCGCCTTCCGAAGAGGAAGATGACTATGATTATAGTCCAGATGAAGATGACTGGAAGAAGACAATTATGGTAGGTAGTGACTACCAGGCTGCAATACCTGAGGGTTTATGCAGCTATGATGATGCACTGCCATATGAAAATGAGGACAAGTTATTATGGAACCCTTGTTTTCTAGAAGAAAAAGTTACAGAGGACTATATGAAAAAAATATGTTCAATGAATTCCCCAACAGGTGTTGATGCTGTACCAAAGGGAAAACAGTTAAGAGATGATGAAGAAGCTCTTTTCCTTCTTCAACAATGTGGTCATAATGTAGAGGAAGCCTTAAGACGGAGACGTATATCAGCCCAGACGCCTGCTCATGCAAGCCTTTGGTCAGAAGAAGAGTGTCGTAACTTTGAAAATGGTTTAAAAGCCCATGGTAAGGATTTTCATTTAATACGACAACATAAAGTAAGGACTCGGTCAGTTGGAGAGTTGGTGCAGTTTTATTACATATGGAAAAAAACAGAAAGACATGATATATTTGCAAATAAAGCACGTTTGGAGAAGAAGAAGTATACATTGCATCCAGGTCATACAGACTATATGGACAGATTTTTGGAGGAGCAGGAGGCTTCCGGTGCTGGGGTGGTGAGGCCAGTGTCTCCATCTCCTATGATGGAGTTTGGTCCCTCCCCAGCCACACAGCCTGACCCTCTGGCTTTGGGAGAAAAGGAGGTGTTCTCCCAGCTAAATGCCCACACGCCACCTCCACGAGCATTGTCTATGGAGGAACAGGAACCTCCAACAGGCTCCTAATATATGTATTATTGGCACAGGCCATTTGTAGAGAGCACTGTTTGTAACATACTTAACTATGTTGTTATTAGATTTAAGCATATTTTTTCCTTATTCATTAAATAAACTTTTTTTTTAACACTATTTTATATGAAGGACTGACTTAGAACGGATTTTTTGTATTTTAACATTTTTAAACAGTACAATGTAAATAATAATGCTGTAAAATTATGTTATATATAATGTATTTGTGAATAAGGGAATTATGCCGAATGGTGAATGGATGTGTACCTTCTACAGGTAGAAGAGGTATGAAATTATAAAGTGTTTGATTTAAGAATAAACAGTGCAAACTAATGATATTATGTTCCTTTTTATTCATAGCACTTAAGTCGGTATGATACTACTTAGATAGGGCTAGGCTTTCATACAGATAGTGGAAAGTGCTTAGTACTTCTACTGCAAACTTGCTGCAAATGAGACTGATATTAATAATAATAATAATAATATTCCGGGACAACTCACACACGGTTATCTGATCCCAAGCTAAGCAGAGCTTGTGTTATGGTAACCAGAGAACTGATAAACATACTTATATATTTCTAAATACATACATATTATAGATAAAATAACACCCAGACAACCAGAACAAATGATCGTGCTCAACACACAAACATTTGTCCTGGGTGGGAATCGAACCCACGACCTCCGGTATAGCAGTCAGGGTCACTAACCACTAGACCAACAGGCCCGTCAATTAAATATTATTTTAGCATGTGATCCCAAAAATGCTGCTATGCTTAAGACTTTCTAATAACATGTTAGAATTTCGTAGTTAAGTGTACAGAGCCTTCAAAGTTTAATAACAAGCATGGATAAAAAAACTACGCATCTAAACTAATCTGCGAACCTTCTCGAAAAACGACATGACCAGTACTTAGCGCCCGGAGCCGGTGGCGTACCTAAGTGAGCTACGTACCGATCATATACTCGGAAAATTACCGGTATGGTATAAAAATATATGGAAATAGTCAAAGGAATACTCTATTACCTACAGGCTATCATGGGATAAAATTATGAGACAATACATTTTATAACTTCGTTCTCTTCTTCGTACTATAGTTCGGTTAAATGCGACGTGTAACCAACTAACCACAATAAAGAATAAATATATTTTGTAGGTACCTACAGAACAACAAAAGGCCTTTGGTCTTCCTTGTCAGATATATTTTTATTTGAATGCTGAATATTGCATTGGCGCATAGAATTGTGCTTTAACAACTTAACTGTCCCGCCAGCGCCAGTAAACACAATAGTTAAACAATAGAAATGTTCATATGACTCATAAGACAGGGAAGTGGTTAAAATCTAACTTTATTTTTCATGACTATTTACCACTATTTACCCACATAAAGAGAAAAGGGGACCATTATACTTTATCTATGCAAGTATTAAGTATTTCAAGGTTTTCAAGTGCGATTTCTTCGAAGGCATGACTAATATAACTGCACTCTGGATAAATCACTTACGCCAATTCTTAGATTACATTATATCTTAATTGCAACTAATTTGCACACAATATAGAATTAAGGCTTGTTTACAGTTGGACTCAGCGCAGTTCTTCCCGCATGGAAAGTCGTCAAAAAGTAAGTTTCCTATGTACACTTTCGTTTGATCCAATTTACCCGAAGTTTCATTAAAATCGGTTTAGCTGTGAAGGATCCAGTGTGTTCTGCCTCCCGTACTGCAATCCCTTTAAATATACCTACCTACTGTGCTTCACGCTTGTCGTGTAGGTAGGTAAATTCTAAGGTGTCGGCGCACAACCATACTGCGCACTTCCTTATTAGGTACGTCATAATAAGGAAAAAAATAAAATATGATACGTTGCACGGGTTCAGTCTAAAATTGTCACTACCTACCCTCATTAATGTAGACATAACTACTAAACTATATTAGGTACCAATGTAGGTCTGCCTACAATTATGTTATTTTAGTCACTAACTCAACAGTAACATGTTTAGGGTTCCGTAATTTCGTAGCTATAGGGTGCCAACGGGACCCGATTGCCAAGCCTCTTTTGTCCGCCCGTACATCTACGAGTATCTCTCTGTCAGCGGGTCGCGGGATGTTTCTTATGAACTGTAATCCCATAAGTGGATTTTTATAATTTGTACGTATCGAGCTCCGTGGCGTAAAATGGAACTAACGTTTTGATAACATTAAAATAACTCCATAAAAGAATTAAGAACACGGCCGCGGAACCTCAAGACGTTATATGATAACATAATTTTATAAATATCCTAATGTTACAGTCGCACTAAAACGATGCAACAGTGTTCTAAACATGAAATGTGTGGTAATTAAACACACCACTACACCAGCGCCCTCAATTCTTCTTTCAGCGCAGACTCTACTGGACTTAGAAAACAGTAATGAAACATGAATTAAAATATATTAATATTTTTCATAAATTTTCATTTCTTAGGATAAGTACATTATCACAATGCTTGCAATCATTATCTAAAATAATGCAAGGCTTAATTATTTTCGAGCGATTCTTAGAACGTCAATGATCAATGTGTGAATCGGTTCAAAAGGTTCAATCGGTTGGAGGGTTGATATGTCAAATGTCAATTGTCAGTTATGTCAACAAACTACAAAGTGATTCTGATTTGAGACCAAAAAATAACCAACACGCTTGAGAAACCTTATTTAAAAAAATCTATAAGTTGCTCAGCTGACAAATAACACATAAGTTATATTGAAACATATAATATGCATCAATAAACGGTTTCTATAACAATTACAATTGTAAGTACAACATCGGCGTAGATTATCGATTTCGTGAATCCAAAACAAAAATGACTGTATGTTCAGATATGTCCGAGAAGGAGATCCTTAATGATTTTAAAGAAAATTATGGCAAAGTCCGCAAGCTGTTGGACGAAGACAGCAAGAATGATCCGGAAAATGAGCCATACATGTCTAAGTACAGGGCAAAGAACATTCTTGTGGGGATGAGTGACAGTCTGAAGAATTTGCTCGGTAGTGACACTCCTTTAGATGAAATTAAGCTCCACGCTATGTTGAGCGCCGTTCTACTCAATATAGGCATTATAGACATGGAAACAGAGGAACTCACAGCAAGTGAAAAAGTGCTCTCCGAAGCTGTTGAGCTTCTCACCCCAAATGCTGCAAAACCAGAGATTATTATTATTCTAATTAATGTCTACAACAACTTGGGTATTCTGTGGTCAAACCGCGAAGAACCTGGCAAGGCTAAAACATACTTGCTTCATGCCAAAGAGTTGTATGAGAATTTTAAATGTACCATGCAGTTGCCACTCCCGATAGAACAGATCATAAGCCCCATGGGTGACAGCCCCATAGGAGATATCATGTTACTTGAGAAGGCACACACATTAACTCTGTACTACTTAGCTCAAGTGTATGGTTCTTTGAAAGAGAACTTAAAATCTGCTGTATATTGTCACGTAACTTTACGCAGACAGTTGCAGTATAATGACTTTGAGCCTATAGACTGGGCTTTGAATTCTGCTACTTTATCTCAATTCTTTGCTGAGCAGAATGGATTTCTCCAGTCTAGGCACCACTTGGCTGCAGCTTCTATGATACTGGAGCAATATGAGGTGAAGTTGCGGTGTGTTGCAAATGATGAGGTTTCTCTTGCAAATATGGAGACATTTCGGCATCGGTCAGCTGATGTAGCTCGTTGTTGGGCTAAATACTGTATCTTGCTGATGACTTCATCTAAAGCAAGGCTTATGAGTGATTCTGAACAGCTAACTGAAGCTATAACAGGTATGTTAACTTATGAACTAACTAAATACAGACACTTTCAGATTATACTTACATTTTGTTATTTATTTATATTCAGTAGTTACTTTATTTGATACTAGCGGTCGCCCGCGGCTCCGCCCGCGTGGACCATTGGATTTATTTTGGATTTTTCCAAAATAAAATTTAGCCTATGTTACTCGTGGATAATGTAGCTTTCGAATGGTGAAAGAATTTTTAAAATCGGTCCAGTAGTTTTTGAGCCTATTCATTACAAACAAACAAAGTTTTCCTCTTTATAATATTAGTGTAGATTTTATTAACACTTCTAAATAAGTGAAGGAGTCTTATGCTATTTATAATTGACTATTTTATATTTCAATTTACAGATATGTCCAACCTTACATTGGAGGACAATGAAAACATCTGTGGTGGAGACATAACCAAGTTAACCTTCCCGGACCTTGATGTTACAAAGTATGAGAGTAAGATTGGTGACAAGTTTCTACTGACTTACCAGGATGCAAGGGAAGTCTTCTTAAGCTGTCAGGATTGGCTGAACAAAGCCAAAGAGTACTATAAACTTGATACTCTTGCCTCTGATTATATAGAACTTATACAAGATAGTTCCCAGTCATACAGCTATCTAGCATTCTTTGAGGAAGACGACGAAAGGCGCGCAAAAATGCACAAGCGGCGCATTGACATGCTTGAGGAGTTACTAAAAGAAATCAACCCAGTTTACTACCTACAGTACTGTAGGCAGCTTTGGTACGAACTTGGAGAGGTTTACTCAGACATATTAAACATCAAACTTGAGAAACTAAACAAGACTTCTGAGAAGCCAACACCTCATGCTTTGAAGAAGATAAACAGTCTTTGCGAGAAGAGCATTGAGAATTATGATAACTTCTTAAATTCTGTTAAGGATAAAGATGGTAAAATGCCGAAAACACTACAGTATGATATGATACGGCCTGTGATCAGTGCATTTGCTTTTATTGGTAGGAATAGCATGAAGAGGATTGCTGTGGACAAAGCAACTCAGTTAATGAATGTGCAGAAAAGCTTTGACTCATATCAAACTGTGGTTGATATCTGCACGGCCAGTGAAGAGGCAGCGTCAATGATGCAGGAAGAATTCCAGTTATGCCAAGAGATGGTGAACATTCTGCCGATTAAGATAAAGAGACTACAGTTGGAAGCACTTGAATAGGAGGATGATGTACATTATAGTGGGCAGCACTATAATGTACAAAAGTGTTGTATGGTGTATTCTGGCTGCTTCTAATGCCCTGCTTTGGAACTGTTTGGTATGAGACTGTGACAGATTAGATAGTACTGGCTGTAAAGAAGTATTTAAATAGTGTTTTAGGGCCATATTATGATGTGTTGAAGCCATCATTGTTCTATTACAAAAAATATTACCTGTTTACGATCAGAAATGACTTTACTTCTCAAGGATTTAGGTAGGTAGGTACTCTAGGCAATTTCACGAATTAACAAATAGTAAAAATCTCAAGATTATAGTTATCTAAATCTTTTGAGTAAAGAGTACTTGTACATAGAGATGGTAATTTTTATGTAAATCAATTCATATAAAATATGGTTCTAAAATGTTATGATATGGACATTTCCTTTGGCCGTCGTTGTTGATGTACCACAAGCTTTTAATAATACTGCGTTGCTTATAAATAAAAAATATTTAAAAATCTGACTCCATTTAAAACTCTACCAGTTAGAAAGATACTTCAAGTAATTTACCTGCTAGAATGGTGTTGCTCTATTTTAGACTGCAATAAAAAAAAATAGGTTCAGCCCTCCTTAGGTTTGGGACCATTAATATCAGGAGAATAAAGTCTAAACACTAGGATACACTATGGGACAAACTGTTTCTCAACCTAACGAGCAACGCTCAAATCTACGCGTTGCCCAGTGACGCGCAACATATTACGCGATATAGGGTTACTTAACATTTCACGTACCTATACTAAAGCCAATATGGAAAGAGAATTAAACGTTATTACTAATTACGCAATTATCAACTTTGACAACATGTGTTTAAGTTCATTTTAGAATGACAAATATTACCGAAAAGGGCCTAAAAGTTATTTGAATGTGATGGAAACTGAACTATTAGTCATTGAATGAAGGTTCATAATCCCAAAGCACGTTCATTATTTCTTTAAAGTGGCTGATGTATAGTTGCGGGTGAGACAATCCGCAACGTGTTGCATAAATTTGTCCCCTAGTGTATCAAAGGCTTTTTAAGGTGCAGGTTAGAAAATCTTTGCTATATCTTTTATAGCAGGCAAAGTAAATGTAATGAGCTCCGAAATTATATTTTATATTGATGTATATGTATAGTATTGTATAGCCACGTAGCAACAATATATTGTTACAACATTTAATACCTACTACTGCATTCTGTAAAAAAATATTATCTATATTTATTAAATGAAAATCAACGATAATTTCCTCTTTTTATTAACATCATAACTTTAAATACTTACATTTGTTTTAATATTAGCGTTATAAAAAGTATATTTAGTACATAGGTAGTCTCTTTACTCATTAAGTTTAACTTTACATGAATAAGGAACAATTATCAAAAATATCTTTGCTTTAAATTACTTCTTTCAGAAATATCGTGACAGGTAAAATAATTCAAAGATATCCATCGTTAGGTTTTTTATGTATTGCAAGAAATATAACATTGAGATAGTATGAATACATTAGCTCTTATAGTTTCTATGAATTATAGAATCAGGCGTTACTCTGCGGAAATCCATGACATTAAATGTCATGAAAAATATTTAGTTTTAAGTCCGCTACAAAAATCCAGGCTTGGAAGCAGGATGCAGTCCCACCTTCCCGCCCTCATGCATTTTTGTCGCTTTTCGTGCGTGTTTGCATATGCATGAGGGGGGGGAGGGTGGGCTTTCCTGCATGTGCATATTGCATGAGGGCGGGAGGGTGGGACTGCATCCTGCTTCCAAACCTGGATTTTTGTATCGGAATTAAAATATAATATTTTTCATAACATTTAACTTATAGTTTCTAGTTTTATTCACCTTATTCCGTACATACATCTATGTGAGTAGGTAAAGAAATGGTTTTAGAGAACAACAGGTTATAACTATTTATGTAATTTTTAAAATTTAATACATCAAAATGAGATTGGCCAGAGGTAACAGTAAGATCGGTATTTTATTAACTAACATTATCTACTACTAATTATAGATAAATAATCCTACTATCTACAATACAGCTAAATATAGTAAATATACATTTTTACAGAAGCTGTTTTGAAGTTGGCAACACCTAAAACGGAACATGTTCATCAGGCCTGCTAGAATATCTTAAGCCTTTAAGCCTTTTTAAAATATTGAAAAAGAAAATATAAAAAAAATATAGAAAACATAAATAAGGAGTGTGGCCTAAATGTTTTGCCGAATAAAAACAGGCAAACACGCTTGGCCACACCCCTAATTCAAGTTTTCTGATAATTTTCAATGAAAAATCTGGCTTTGTGGACACGGCTTTACAGTCGGGATTTTGTAGTGGATGTGTTTATTTCAGTAGGTCCCAAACTAAGAAAGATGATTGCAATTCCAGTTTAACAGTTTGTAGGCATAACTAAATGCTGAAGTCCAGCTACAATAACGGTCTAGCTAGGCGGATGTATGTTATGTATAAAACCGAATTTCAAACTAAGAATTTCATAACAAATAGTGCAATTTGGTGCAATGTAATCGAGGTTGAGTCATATTTAGACGAATGCATTTGAAACCGAGCCAAATTACACAAAAACAGCTCTTGGGTGTTACGTACTAATGCAGTTTTTCCTTTTTCGTACCGCCGCTTATTAGTCGCAGTATTTGGAGTATTACTATCCTTAAAATTAAGATGATCATTATAATAGCGAGTAAGATGACAGCGGCTACGTCTAATAAATTATATTCTATGAAGTTGAGTTCTCTTGCGGTGGAGTGCAAGGGGTCTAGGTCTCCCCATCGGATCACTCGCTCGACCCAGTACACTGCTGTGTCCAGGGGATCAGCTATCCTGTCTTTCCAGATCTTGGAAGCCCGTCGAGCGCTTAGCCGCATTCTGAAAACATAAAGCCATCAATTAACATCGTAGTTTACTTTTAATTTACTCCTTACCACGATAAAACTTGCGTAAATTGATAAGTAGGATATCTGTCTAACCCAGTTGAGCAATAATTCATTATCGGTCAGAAGATAATCTTCAAACCATTGTTTACAAGCTTTTGTATAAGAACCGTGTAAAAATAAGCCTGTCCTCTGTCCTACTTTTTTTAAGAAAATACAAAACGGCGAGAATAAAACACATGGGACTCTTAACCCTTTCGCTGACGCATTCGGGTTAAAAGCTAATGATGACTAATTGATAATATTACATAACGTTGACGCATTTAAACTAGTGGGATCGTGGGGTTAAACATAAGGAACCTGTCACACTTTCTTTGCGTGAAATGATTTATGATCAGTAGGGAGTTAGGGACAATAGGTTATCGTTAACTACTGATAACTAATTAATTGAGATAGATCTTTTAATTTAACTCGTCATCATGAGTTGGTTATCAATGGTGGGTAAGTACGAGATTACGTTGGATGTTAAAATACTCACTTTAGAATACAAAAACTAAAGAAACGCTGTTCTAAACTACCGCGAAAATTTAGTACATATTATACATATTTACAACCTTATAATTATCTACCTCGATATCTACTTAGATATCGAGGGTTCCGTTTGGGTTACCTATGTATCGACGATCGGAAAATAATCGGGTCGGATCGGAAGATAATATGTACCAATCTACCAGAAAAGTTATTATTGGTAATTGAAAATAATTTTAGATTACATTGCTGTGTTTCCTGTATACGTAGGTATTATCTGAATACTAGCCATCTAAGTATAGATGGATATCTATCTCCGTGCTTTAGATACAGCGGCTTCCATTAATTACGCAGTGACCTATCTCAAAATATTGATTTTCATTGTTTGCACTAGGATTAGAGTTATGTGGGAGATACGTAGTTGTCCGTATTGTGTTCTCTATTATCCCTAGATAAAGCGTTAGGTAATGAAAAATTCCACTCTTTCATACCGCTATTTTCAAATAGGTTATACAATATTGGTCCCAATGTATCTATCTAATTATGGGCTACGTCCAAGAAATAAATGAAAACAATTATTTATTTATTTATATTTATATAAGATTAAATTTTAGTTTAGTTGTAAGTGTTTGTTCTTGTATTTGAAATAAATAAGATAACAATCAATTTAAAATGACTGTTATGATCTTCATAAAATGAAGAGTAGGTAAGTATATTATTTCTCGGAAGAAAATGAATCTGCATCCTTGTGCATTTTAATCCTGCCGTCTAACCACTCAACCATTGATCGACGACAGTAAAATCTTATCTTGAGGTAGTTAGGCAAGTGATTACGAAAAATAAATCATGTATCGTTTACTAAACCCGACTAATTATGATAAACAACATTAGACAAACATCATTATGAAGTAGGTAATTTGGATGATGGATGGGTTGCGCCACAGATAATTAACACCTTACGCCACATCTTTATTTAAACAGGATTACCTTTGTAAAATGGTTTATTTAGGGAACATTGACATTTTGCGGTTTATGTTTGGCGCTTCGCCATTTTCAATAATGTTATTTAGACCGCTTTCTGGGCCGCGAAGACGTCATCATTACCTAAGTACCTACAATTGAAACTAAAGTATGAATTTTGGAACAAATATTTGCTGTTATTCATTCGTTCCAAGTTAACTATCATTTAATGAACTAAGCCTAACGGCTTGCTTTTATTTCTTGTTTCTATGGTTTTTGCTCTTATTGATTAAGTTGAGGGACTATGTTTAAAAAAAAAAAAACGACATATAATTTGCATATATTATTATCTAGCAGTCTTTGTAAACTGTTGATTGCTATCCATTGGGATGGGACTGAATTTACCTATGTTTTAACTAGAATTGAAAAGAAACATGAAGACTGTGATATAGTTACGTTAGTACAGCTAACGCAGTATGTAATCTAACAACCAATTGAACATCACGCAATCGCATGAGCATTTGCGTAATCTCCTAGATTATTATCAAAGGTGTATAATCTAGTTATCTACATTTCCATACTAACTTAATAAATTAAACAACCTAATCAATTCTATTGCCAGACACCTGTGTATTGTGCAATGCATGGTAGAAATTACAAATATGACAATCGGATAAGTTTAAATTTTATTTTTAAGCATGGTCTTTTTCAATAAATTGCAGGTAGGTATTTATATGTACATATCTATGTACAAATATCAACAGATATATAAGTAGTTATCCTACTATTTCTATTTCTAGTACCTATAGAACTGCATAATAATATAGGTAGCATAAATAAGTTAAAATTTAAGTGTCTTGATGTTAAAGCGAAAATGTAAAATCTTTTACTTAAATAGGGTAATTTCTTTCAGCATTGTTAAGTTGACAACCCTATTGATGATATGTCTAAGCATCCATTATTTACACAAAATTATCACAAAAACCAAAATTGTACAATTTATGACTTATGGGAGTTCAATTTATAACTACAATATTAATTATGATGGCCAAGTAATAACACAAGCAGAGGAAACAACTTTCCTAGGATTAACATTGGATAGCCATATATCATGGAAAGCTCACATAGATAAAATTTGTAATAAATTAAATAAATTCGTATTTGTATTATATTCATTGAAAAAAACCGCTTCACAAAAAACAGTCCTATTAACCTATCACGGCTACGTCACTTCAACCTTGCTATACGGGCTCATATTATGGGGTAACTCTACTGATTGGCACAGGGCTTTTCTAGTGCAAAAAAAGTGCATTAGAGCAATTGGTGGTATCCCTCCATGGGATTCTTGTAAGCCATTATTTAAAAAATTCAAGCTTCTAACCTTGCCGAGTTTGTACATTCTAGAATGTGCTAAATTTGTTAGACATAATACGCATATATTCCAAAAAGCTAGTGATAGGCTTCCTAGACATACTCGAGATCCAGAACGCTTAGTAATTCCAAGAACAGCTAGGACTACTCTATACCAAAAGAATTGTTATTACATGTGTATTAAAATCTATAATAAATTACCAAGAGCTATTAAAAACACCACTAATCGTGTCTTTTTTAACAGTTTAAAAACGTGGCTAATAAGCAAAGCATTTTATTCAGTTACTGAACTCTTTAATTAATATTTATTATTTTTACTTATCCTGTTAATTTAAAAACTGTTCTTATACTTATTACTTTAATATAATTTAAGATTGTAGAACTTTTAAATATAAGACTTATAAAATGTATGTACCTATTTTTCTGTACTTGAAATGTGTAGAAACATAATTTAAATGTAAATATTTGCATGTTAGATACTCTCTAACTAAGTGTTAGAACTTAAGATTTTTTTAACACCTTCATTGTACAACACTTATGGCGAATAAATGATTATTATTATTATTATTATTACATAGGCTGTCATATTAATTTAATGGTAATAAACAAGCTAATTCTAATATCTCCATCATGCATCGCTCGACAGCAGCGATTTGTCACACGTCGATTAACCATCCGATATAATGTATGTTATATGTATTAGCCCTATGACATTATGGCTGCCACTATGACGCTTAAGAATTTTAAAGCCATTCCCACCCTGTTTCCTACAACCCCTGTGTCAAGGGAGTTTACATACATCAAATCTCTTATGCAGTAAGAACACCTTGGCAAGCATTTGTGGATTAATTCATGGTGGCTATCTGTGGCCACTGTGTTCGTATTAGAAGGCTCACACCATACGCATTCATGCTATTAATAACTATATATTATTATTAACCTTGCCAGCTTTCGCCAGCAATAGTCAAATGCTTGTCCTATACGAGGGTCAAACCCGGCGTTGTAATCTATACCATACTGCTATCTGTGCAGTCATAATATATTATGTAGTCATGTCTGTTAGTAAAGTATATGGGCCTTCGGTTACAGTTGGGAGATGATCAATACACAAAAACACTATAATATAAATTATGATAAAACAGTTGAATACTCACTCAGCACTAAGCACGCTCTTAAGTCCATCCAACAAAGTCTTTTCAGACATGTCGGCGTAAGAGATGGCCTTCCCTAGTCCAATAGCCGTGGCTGATGCGCCATTCAACGGTTGGTCACCGTAGAACGGAACGATCAGCATCGGTTTTCCCGCCGAAATAGCTTCTGTCATTCCAAGAAGTCCTCCGTGGGCGATAAATGCAATCACTTTATTGTGTTCTGTGGATTAAAAAAGATTTTATATGAGTGAGAATTGAATGAACATGTAAGTAGTTAAGTAAGAACTTAAATAAGTAAGTACGTACGTAAGTAAGTAAGTACTTAAATAAGAACTGAGCTTTGAACTGAGATACAATATTTTTCTCTAAGTATATTATTGTTATATCACAGTTCAGTATGAATACGTCATATAATCTTCTAACAATGACGTATAAAGGAAAAACGCATTTTCCATATTTGCAGTATCACGATATGCGATAATCTTAATTCTTAGATGTAATTGCGTTATTGCGAATTGATAAAATCACACCCAACCACAAGAAAACGAAGAGTCGTGATGTTAGAATATACATTTTGTATAACTTCCTTATATATTTAATACTTTTCCTGAGAATATTTGTGTAATTTTACCGCGTTACTAACTATTTTTAGTGTCGATGACATCAGTTCCTAAGAAGGTTCCTACATCACAAAGTAAGTACAAGAAAAACATTTTAAAACTCATTTTGTATGTGAATGGTATGGTATTTATAAGATTATTTTCTGTGTATCTATTCGGAAAGATTAAGATCGGCGGTAAGGTAATATAAAATTTACAATAATTATTATTAAAAATTAAAAAACACGCCTGCCATGTAAAAAAAAATAAAAACAAGTCAAATATTTGCAGTCGGGGTCGGTTACTTGGAACAATTCATTACAGGTCCTCCGACTGCAAATATTTGACTTGTTTTTATTTTTTTTTACATGGCAGGCGTGTTTTTTAATTTTTAATAATAATTATTTTTATTTAATACCTTTTTTTGTGAACAACATAAAAGCATGACACAACACAAAAAAAAATTTCGTTCGGAACCCTTTGCAGGCGATTTTGACTCACACTTGACCATTTTTTAATGTCCACATAGCCTATGTCACTCGGGATAACTCAAAGCTTCTACTGATACCACAAACATTGAAATCGGTCAAGCCTTTTAGAAGTTATGGTGGAATAAAGAAACTCACAAACATACATACATACAGCTGGTCTACATACATACATACATGAACCCTGAAAACATAACACTCCTTTTTGGGCAGTCGTGTAAAAACCATGGTTCTATGTAAATTTGCCACACTAGACAAATCTTTACTAGTTCAACCCTTTGGGGTTTCACAATCCAGACTTAAACGTCTATTGATCACCCATGTCTGGTTTATACGGGGATCGATATCGTAGCACGTGTAATACCCGTGATCCTTGCAGTCAGTTGTTTTTATATTAGATATGTAGTCCTACGTATTGACTGTACAACGCATTCCCTTGGCAACTGTTTCCAAGACCGACTACTAAGAAAGGAAGGAAGTAATAATTTATGTAAGTAATCGTATGTTACTAGTTAGTGTTAACCTATTGTTGACACCAATTTGTATTACAAGTATAAATTCAGGTTATATGACGATAAACTTTCATTCTATATTGTTTTCATATTTGATGAAATCATATTTCAAAATACGCGTTCTACAGCGTATCGTTATAGCCTAAGAGCCAACGACTGCCAGACCTTCGTCATTTTATAAAAGCTGAAAGTTTCTCAGTGCATGTGCCCTATATAAGGTGCTATAAAAACATCTGCCACGGCTTTAATGGGAGGTAGTATTGTGTTTATAGATTACAATAGTGAAGATAAATTATTCATTATTTATAATCTTTTTTTTCATACAAAAAAAAAACGTATAAATTTGAATTGATTTATTAGTATAAAACCATCCCGTGTAAGTAGTTGCACTTTTAAAACACTTGTATGCCTGCGTATTATTGCGTACCTAGTAGATTATGTAGTGACGAACTAGTCAGCTGATTACAGTTTTCATTCACAGAAAAGATGGAAAGAGATAGCAGTTGTTTTCATTGACGAAGCGTCACATTGCGCGTAATTTGTGAACCACGTTACGCAGAATAGAGTCAACGTTAATTTAACTATTTTAGTCTCTCAAATTTAATTAACTGTTCCGGGGTACGAAAGTTCTTCACTATTGTAATCTATAAACACAATACTACCTCCCATTAAAGCCGTGGCAGATATTTTTATAGCACCTTATATAGGTAAGAACGACCAGCGAATATGGAGTTTGGGTTGTGGTTACTTTGGCAGCTATCAGGTAGTAAAGGTGTATAAAATAGTACCTAACTTTCGTCATAGTATAAAAGCTAAATTTTATATATTATGTTACTTGGGGAGCTATAAAAAGACGTTACCTCAAATGCCGGACAGTTTGAATGGTTTAAACATCTTGCCAGACACATTGGAAGTCTGCTGTATGTGCTACTTTTTTTTTAGAAAAGGAAAATTAAAACCATACAAGACATCAAATAAAATAGTCTTGTGTACCAAGAAGTTTTCAAGAAAGAGGGGTCTCGGTATGGTTAGAAATGGTGACCCATCTATGGACCAACCGCGGCGAGCGTGGCTTAGGCGTAGGCGTAGGTAACTATAAAGACATCGAAAACGAAACCTAGGTATTCACGCGGGTGAAACCGCGGAGCACAGCTAGTTAAAAGTAATAAGATTAATTCGAGGGGCTTGTTACTAAGTGTACGCCATACGGTTAGACCGATAATATAGGTTAAGCCACGCTCGCCGCGGTTGGTCCGTAGATGGGTCACCATTTCTAACCATCCCGAGACCCCTCTTTCTTGAAAGCTTCTTGGTACTCAAGATTATTTTATTTTATGTCTTGTATGGTTTTAATTTTCCTTTTCTAAAGAAAAAGTAGCACATACAGCAGACTTCCAATGTGTCTGGCAAGATGTTTAAACCATTCAAACTGTCCGGCATTTGAGGTAACGTCTTTTTATAGCTCCCCAAGTAACATAATAAATAAAATTTAGCTTTTATACTATGACGAAAGTTAGGTACTATTTTATACACCTTTACTACCTGATAGCTGCCAAAGTAACCACAACCCAAACTCCATATTCGCTGGTCGTTCTTACCTATATAGGGCACATGCACTGAGAAACTTTCAGCTTTTATAAAATGACGAAGGTCTGGCAGTCGTTGGCTCTCGGAATATTAGCACAAGTGTTAAAATGTCAATTTATTCAATTAAAGGAAGTAGGTTTCTGTAACAACTAAAGTCAATACGATCGTTCATTACGGAACTAACTAGTTGTTAAACAATAATTAATTGTATTTTGTATTCGTCATTTAGGTCAATGAATAATATTGGATACTTAGCTACCTACTTTTTTTCTTTGTTCAAAAGTAGAAATATCAAGATAGGATTCTACAGTGGATGGAAATTTGTCGTGACGTCTTTACTGGCTACAATTCTTGCTACGGAGCTACGTCACAAGAACTTAATTTTATCATTGTCAATTTTATTGTATTGCAAAGGAAACATATCGCGTCAACGCCTATTGTATTCGTGTTCGAGTGATCCACTGGAGATGGTATTTTCTTACTATAGATCTATTGAAAAATTCCATACTTAGTTAAGTAATCAAGACATTTTTTTTCTATTGATATTTTTGGTGTTGGCTTCACCTCAGGTCGCTAGTAGATGCATTACGAAAGGGCCCAATTTAAAGAGTTATAGTGATATAAAAACATAATTTACTTACGAAGCAGCTCATACTGAGGGATCCATTTAACCTTCAGGATGTTTCCAGTCAGCGTTCCCTCCTCATCACTGTCCTCGTACTTCCAAATGACCCTCTGCTTCAACTTTGAGAGGGCACTCACAATTATATCCTCTTTGTACTTGGGTATAGTTGCCGTTTTGATCAGTGACCCCCAACTGAACAAAACGACCCCATGTTCAGACTCGTTCAAAAACCGTTCGATGTACTGTAACAAGAATAAATATTTAATAATGGACTTGTAGGAACTAGGTTGCATCTTAGGTTAATTTATTTTAAGTTTTTTTGTTCAGAAAACACATCAACGGTGAAGGAATACATTCCAAAGAGATCGCCAAATTTGAAGTCGAATTTATAATTTGAAGTCGCCAGCCTACAGGCAAAAAGCTTGTTCATTAATGCTTAACACAACAGTGGAACATTTGTATAACAGTACGATATTTTAAATATCTATCTATTGCAAATAGCTTGTTACTTGATTGCCTATCAGTTCTAGAACAAAGACCCAATTGATTGTGGACGCATGTGGTCAATTTATTTGACCCCAAATGAACAGTTTTATTGCATTTAAACGATAGAAGTATGTATTACGATTATTATCGAACGAATATCTGAATAAAAAATGGTAAGTGAACAATAGATTCCAGGAGCAATATGTGAAAATTAAATTTTTCATACAAGTGCTATAAAACCTGTAAAAGTTTTTTCTGTAAATGGATGTGGTTTCATTCAATATTAAAAACAAAAGATTTCTCATTAAATTATAAGCAGGTGAAATTATTTTATATTATTTCCAAATACCTAAGTAATTAGTTGTCTATATTCGTATTTGTTCATTATAATATTAAAGTAATTGTTTCAGCTGTTTAAGTAGGGCAAGTAGTCACAATGATATTTTTACAAAGAACGTGTGTCATCATGACAAATACACTTCTCATCAAAAAAATCGAAACACCTCGCAGTTTATGATTTGATAAGGATTATCAGAAAAATGTGTATATTTAGGAATAAATGTAAAATGTCATTTAATAGTGAGTAGTATGAGGTTTTTAAATCCTAATGTTAATGTTCTAAATTCAAATTAAGTCTTCATAGGTTTCGTATTTTGTATAATGAGTAAAGTTTTTGAGACAAATGTGTATTTAGGGTTGGAGTACGTTTCTCGTTTAAAAACTAAAAATTAGCGCTTGTCTTTAAACTTTTTGTTTCTTATTTCATTTACTGTGATTTTGGGACGTCTGAAAAAACTTTTTTTTCTAAAACATATGGATACTTCGCCCGCAGAAGCCGCCCAAGTGGTGGCATTGCTGGATTCTGGACTTAGTCAGCGTGTTGTGGCTGCAAGATTGCATCTAAGCTTATCATCTGTTCATAGAGTCTACAAACGCTATCGGGAGACTGGTTCGTTCACGCGCCGTTCAGGATCTGGCAGGAATCGGGTCACTTCTGAGCGAGATGATCGATTTATTGTAACAACTTCTTTACGAAATCGACGCCTTAACGCTTTTCAACTGCAGCAGCAGCTTCGCGTTGTACGAAGAGTAGCTGTAAGTGACTCTACAATAAGAAGAAGGTTGAAGGAACGCGGATTGGCACCGCATAAGCCAGCGAATGGGCCGAAATTAACTGCAGACCATCGAAGAGCGCGCCTTAACTTTGCACGCGAGCACCTAACTTGGTCATACCTTCAGTGGAGCAAAGTACTGTTTTCTGATGAGTGTAAAATTATACTGTATGGTAACAACGGAAGGAACAAGGTCTACAGAAGAGATGGAGAACGCTTTGCACAATGCTGCATTGAAGAAAAGGTCAGCTATGGTGGCGGTTCGTGGACGGTTTGGGGAGGAATCAGCGCCGACGGTAAGACAGAACTTGCCTTTGTGTCTGGGCCACGGCTGCCTGCACTAAACTCTCATCGGTACATCGAACAGTGTCTTGAACCTCATGTGATGCCCTATGCACATTTTATTGGCAACGACTTCATATTCATGCACGACAATGCTAGAGCTCACACCGCGGGCGTCGTACGAGATTATCTTACCGAAGTCGGTATCTCCATTATGGTATGGCCAGCAAGAAGCCCGGACATGAATCCCATTGAACATCTATGGGATGAATTAAAGAGACGAATTCGAGCAATAGATCCAGCCGCAGAAACACTTAGCCAGCTGCAAAATGCAATCCAAGAGGAATGGGATAATATACCACAACATGTGATCGTGACTCTCATCCGATCGATGAAGAACCGTATGGAAGCAGTAATAAGAGCTCGCGGAGGGAATACAAGTTATTAAATAAACGTTTCTTACATTTTTTTTCCATTTACGCGTGTTGTTTTACCCATTTCCTTCATATTCCATACAGGGTAAAAATTACTCATTATACAAAATACGAAACCTATGAAGACTTAATTTGAATTTAGAACATTAACATTAGGATTTAAAAACCTCATACTACTCACTATTAAATGACATTTTACATTTATTCCTAAATATACACATTTTTCTGATAATCCTTATCAAATCATAAACTGCGAGGTGTTTCGATTTTTTTGATGAGAAGTGTATTTAATTTTAAACAATTTCAATTTGTTGTTAACATACTTACATTATTTCGCCTCGTTTATATATTTATTTCGGTGTTTCTAGGTTACATATATTTTAAAGTAGCTTTACCACCATACTTTTAAATTTTTTAGGCAGAAAAGTGCGGTTATTTCATACGGCGCATAAGAGTCAACATTTGGATGTCAGTATCGATTGGTTTTGAGGTTTTTGTTTGTAAAATACAATATATTTGACAACATCTTGATCTTTTTACCCGACTGCCAAGAAGGGTTACGTTTTTCGCGCGTATCTTGTATGTATAATAAATAATAAAAAATAATAAAAGTTTATTATGGAACAATAACACAAGACTAAGTACAACAAGTAAAACGAATAACGATGATAGCTGCAAAAGTATAAACTGTAGCGCAGCTAACAACGCCCTTCTCCAGATACAGAATGGAAACGGGACCCATTAAATAAGCTAGACTAAAATCATTCATTATGGGTCCCCACTGTGACAGTAACATTGCTATCTACACTTCTAGACTTAATTGAACTTGTTTTTTACTTTTCAGTTTTTATTTAAAGTGTTTTTTTTTGCAGTCGGTTTTTTTTTTATTTTTTAAATTTATTTATTTTTTATTGAAAAGTCCTACGGCATTTAGTTTGAGCGCAGGCTAAAAGAACCATGAGCCTCCTAAGAAAAATTCAAATGTCGATTGGTCCTCTATTCAGAGCAATAGAAAACTAACTACGTTCACTAAGGCACGACCTGCAGGGTTTGGATCTCAACTTGTAAGATGGCTGGATCTATGTAAGAAAGAAATAAAGAAAGAAAGAGCCGGCCGGCTCAGGACATCTTGATCTAGGGGTATCTTAAATCAGCTGACTGATGCACAAACAAAATATTTTATTATGTATTTATGGCTATGTCTGATATGTAAGTATAAATAATGGGTATCTATAGTTTTCTCTTGCAGACAGTTTTATCAGTCTGATTGGTATAATACATAACGTTATCATTTATAGACGAAGGCGATATCAATTGATATGTGGGTCAGGGTATATCGTGTTACAGGATACAATAGTAAACAGTAATGTACAAGTTGTCCCTATGCCCAAAAGGATAGACAGAGGTAGTAATACCGCTCAATTCTATAAATGATCCATTAATTTAAATGAATAACATAACATAACATACCATCACGCCTGTATCCCCGAAGGGTTAGGCAGAGGTGTACCAATGTACACCCACAGTTCGCCGGTATGTTTAGGTCCCATGTAATAGGGGGCGAGCCTATTGCCACTAACCGGGCACAAATCCAAACCCCGACCTGCTACTGAGAATTTCATAGAAAAACCCAATAACACCTTGGTCGACTTGGGAATCGAACCCAAGACCTCTAGCGTAGCAGTCGCGCTTAACGCCGCTAGGCCAACGAGGCAGTTAATTTAAATGAAGAAAGAACATAATCTGGCAAGAATTACATAATATGAGCTTTTTACTGAAAATATTTAAAGCACTTTACTCCGTAGTACTAGTTACATGTAATGTTCGCCCTTATCTTCTTATTCATAACATATTTGCAGATTGTTATCTCTACTCGAGATATACAGGGTGTTAAGAAAACCCTGTCCGTCCCGAAAGGGTGTTATAGGTTTCACAATCACAATCCCAAATAAATTTAAATTTGGAATATTCATAATAGTAACAATAATAATGAATTTTGAAATAACCATTTTTTTTTTCCACAAAATTGAGATTAAATCAAAGATGACAACACTATTTTCGTCGGTATTTTTGGAGGCCTTTTGTTTAATCATTTGCTAGCACATGTGACGACGACGATTCTCTCTCGCATTTTTTTTTTTTTGTTTTTCCAAATTGTTTTACTTTTTTTTGTAATCAGATATCGATACCTAACAACACCTTCACGGATCGGACAGGGTCTTCTTAACACCCTGAATCTTCACACATATGCTCAAAAGGATAGTCAGAAGTAGATACTATGATTCCTTCATCTTAATTTGATGTAATAATAAGCGCAGTTATAATTTGTATAATATTTAAATCATCTTATTACTCTGTGGTATTAGTTACATGTAATGTTCGCCCGTATCTTCTTATTAATAATATATCCGTAGATTATTATCTCTACTAGAGATATAATTATTGGCGGGCCTGCTGGTCTAGTGGTTAGTGACCCTGACTGCTATACCGGAGGTCGTGGGTTCGATTCCCACCCAGGACAAATGTTTGTGTGATGAGCACGATCATTTGTTCTGGTTGTCTGGGTGTAATTTATCTATCATAATATGTATGTATTTAGAAATATATAAGTATGTTTATCAGTTGTCTGGTTACCATAACACAAGCTCTGCTTAGCTTGGGATCAGATAACCGTGTGTGAGTTGTCCCGGAATATTATTATTATTATTTATTCTCTTTTTTTATATATTTTCTACCATTGCTGGCGAATACATCGATTTCGCGGGCTTGTGGCCAAAACGAAATCAACGTTACTAAATCTAAAGTTAACTAAACTAAGCTTGTATGGATAAGAATTTACGGACTAATCTACATGTGTTAAGAATGGCAGCTTTTTGGATGAGGATGTATGTGAGGGGATGAATCTTTAGTATTTTAAGGCTATTGTGTAGAGTTTTAGGTATCACGCCAGTTGACGATATAACAATCGGTACTGTGCGGACATCATCTACGCGCCACTGAGTTTTTAATTCAATGGCTAGGTCTGTATATTTAGCAATTTTTTCAGTAAATGTTGTTTGCAAGTTATGTGTGTTCGGAACTGCGATATCTATCAGGAATACAATTTTATTATTTTTATCAAGCAGTGTAATATCCGGTCTATTGTAGTGTATAGTTTTGTCGGTCATAATCGTCCTGTCCCAATAAATTTTATATTCAGCTGATTCTAAGATAGTTTGTGGTGTGTATTTATAGTAGGCTATTTTGTCTGGGAGTAATTTATATTTGTAGGCTAAATATTGGTGAACTATAGCGGCAATTTGATCATGCCTGTGTTTGTAATCCGATTATTATTATTATTATTATTATTGAGCTTTAGTCAAGTTTTATGATACATACATAAAATACATATAATCACGCCTCTTTCCCTTGTAGGGGTAGGCAGAGACCACTTCTTTTTACTTGCTACGATCTTTACACACTTGTTTCGCTTTGTCCACTTTCATATTCCTTCATACATGCTCTTCGGTTTAGGGTATCCTTGACCTAGCCTTTTTTCATTCACACCCGCCTTATAAATATACACTTTTTTCGTCAATCGTTCTTCATTAATTCTCTCGACATAGCCAAACCATATCAGCATACCTTTCTTAATTTTTGTCACTAAATCCATCATCTGACATACTTCATCCACCTTACCGAACATTCCTCCTCTTACATTCAACGTAGCGAAGCGGCTCTCCGTGGGCCGCTTTTCAAGTTTTATCACTAGAATTAAAACGATCTGACGATTAAAATTACAGTGGGCGGTAGGCCTATACCTATTGGAACTTTAACCCTAACTTAGAAGAAGCATAAAAAATCATCTTTAACAGATAGTCTCGTACTAGGTATGTCACCAACGCACCACGCAATTCTACTATGCTTGACGTGCTGCAGGTTCGATCCCGGCATCTGACAAATATTTGTGTGATCCACAAATGCTATAATTTTTAGTCTGTTCTGTACTTGAGTGGTATGAGCGTCTGTCACAGCTATTAAAATAATTACCTAGTGAGGAAATCGTTTATAAAATAAAAAATATACCAGCTTGTTTATATAAGGTGCTATAAAAATATCTGCCACGGCTTTTATGGGAGGTAGTATTGTGTTTATAGATTACAATAGTGAAGAACTTTCGTACCCCGGAACAGTTAATAAAATTTTAGAAAATAAAATTGTTAAATTAACATTGACTCTATTCTGCGTAACGTGGTTCACAAATTACGTGAATTCGGTGCGGAGCGGCAACAGCTTAGGACACGGGATGGTTTTATACTAATAAATCAATTCAAATTTATACGTTATTTTTTTTGTATGAAAAAATATTTGATAAATAATCAATAATTTATCTATACTATTGTAATCTATAAACACAATACTACCTCCCATTAAAGCCGTGGCAGATGTTTTTATAGCACCTTATATGTCCCGCTGCAAGGCAAAAGCCTCTTACCGCATAGAGAAGGAAAAAGCATATAAATAAAAATGTTATTTTCATAATTGTTATATAATGGTAATAAATGGTAATAATGGATCTTGGTATCATAAATTTTTACGAGTGAGTGACCCTATTGAACGAGTTGTACTACACAACTATCGACTGTGACCACATTGAACGACTTTTCGCATATACTGAGAAATAAAGAAAGTGGTCTTACATAGTTTATTACTATCTAGTAGCTTAATAGTTTCGCCACCTGTTTTGTAGAAAGTGATTTAAAAAAAACATTGAATAACTAAGCGGTGTGCTTAAACGAGTTTGAATAGTCTGAAATGCTAATGACCACTGATAGAATCTAAGTTATTTGCGCAAAAGATTCGATATAACTTTGGGTTTTTTTTATAGGCTAGTACTTATTTTTAGGTTTGGGGTGATCATACCAATACAAAATTTATTGAAACAAAAAGTATATACATTTACAAAAAGTTTTTGTTCGTTAACAGTCCTAACAGCCGCATTAGTAAAGAATACTGTGTCGCAGCCATTTATATTTCACTACTATATCGACGGAATTATCAAAGCTATACTAATATAAAACATGAACCCTAACCAGAGAGATATGGAATAAGAGGCATTTGCCTCGGAGTGGGACAGAAATGGCTAAAAAACCTCATCGCTTTAAAAATCAGAATGAAATTAAAATGGAAGTGCATTCCTACGTCATCCAGCGTGCCCATTGTCCTTCAAATGTAAATGAAGTATTCAGATAATGAAAACAAGTATATACAAATAGTTTGTATACCGTGTTACATAATAAACCAATGTATCATGCACACGAGCTACATACTCTCGTTGCAATTGTATCCGCTGCGTCCCCCCATATTAACTTCGACTGTCAGTAATGATACGCAATTCACTGGAATTACAATGTTATTCAATTGTTTTCGAGAATGTTTTACTGGTTGGACATTACTTCTAGAGTTTATGCTGGCCTGGTACATATTTTACTTTGAATTGTTGGATTGTTCAGCTAGTAATGAATGGTAGTTTCCGTTTAATGACTTAGTAACACTTAAAATGTGGAAATATTTTTTCATAATATTCTTTGATGTATTATGATGATCAGTGTTGCAGTCAGCTGGCAAAAACAGCAGAGTAAATCTTTGGTTCGAGTAAAAGTCCGATTGGGTCGCTAGTGTCCAGTGAAGTCTATTTGTCAAGTCCCACCAATCACAGACCAGTTGTCTTTTATTAGTGTAGACTGACTGATAGACCTGAAAGACACTAGCGACCTATTAGCCCCCAATTAAGACAAATTACAAAAGCACTCGAATAAGTGTTTTATCATAATACCTTTACTCCGGCTAAAGAGAACCCACATTTAAACTAGGCACATAAGCCGTAGATACCTCAGAAATTAGTACATTCATAACACAGCGAGCACCGCCGGGGCTTCTAAGCTATATCTACGTACACAACTTGTGTAATATACTTGTCAATAACCTTACTTTTCATTCATTAAAGTGGAGATATATTCCTATTTTCGTTTACCTATTTGAACAATTTTATACATTTAGGCGAACGTCTTGGGGATGCTCCACTGGTTTTAAACTAGAGCAATCTTTAGATTTTGTGATTGCGAGAAGTCGTATCTGGATTTTCTTCTGTTTTATTTAGTACCTGCTACTACCCGTTCTTCTAGGATAAAGCGAGAAGAAATTTCTCGGTTCTATAAGTGGTTATTTAGCAAGCCTGGATAAATGGCGTACGGTGATAACACAAAAAAAAAAACAATTGAAGTAGCAATAAAATAAGCTTGTAGTCCTATTAATTTTGTTTTGATGTTTAAACAAAATCAGGCAGGCCAAATATAATCGCATTTATTTAACTTGTTGTAAGTATATCTTAGACATGTTTTTAAAATGATAACCTCAGTTAGAAAATGATAAAGTTTATCAATTCTCAAACAATAGCAAATAATAATTAAATTAAGTAGTAATAGTCTAACGATATCTAATTAATGATGTCAATTCTAATTTATGTGGTCCATGTGTGGCCTGACAAATTAGATACAGAAAAATTCTACGGAGTACTTTTACAACACTTCGAGACGTAAAATTAAATTCTTAAAACACATTAGTGGTTTACTAACAATCACTATTTAGGTTTATATAATGACTTGTTTACTAAAAGCCAAATTCCAAAATGTGACATTATGTTTCCAAAACATCATTAAATGACCTAATTACCTTTCTAGGCCACTGGCTGGCTGAGATTTGACCTAAGGCACTTCTGGATTGAACGACACATAATAATCAGACATTTGACCACTGGATGTTATATACCATGATGTTGAGATTAGCATTTAAATAATGTCTTAGATAGATATATGATTTGACAATAATAGTGTAGCGGAATCATCACGCTAGGTAATTTTATTTAATAGACTTGGGGCTTAGACTGGAATACAACATTTTCGTAATTTCCAACTTTTCTCCACCTGTCATGGGGGGTTAAGGCGTAATCACTATAAGGTTTTCTGTTTTGCGGCTCGAAAATTGATTGAAAGATTTTAAACGAATACATTTAGTTTTAGCGGATCCAAGATTTCTTCTTATTAAATAAAAAGTACCTATATTGTTATCTAAATTAATCAACTATCTCCGCGGAAATATATAACACAAATTATAATTATCTACATATCATTACCATCAATATTTCACTATGTGAAACGTGCCATTTACACATAATTTAAGTATTTTATAAATAAAAATGACTGTCTTAATATTGAATTTACTTTTTTCGTTTGCCTACCGATATTTTCCTCAAATAACTACAAAACACATTCTTCACCAAGAATGTTGCGTAACTAAAGTAAATATCAAATGTTTTAATTCATTCTAAATCCATAAATTAATATAAATGACATGATAATCGCTGTTTATTGATTAAGTAACTAATGTTTTTATTAGTCTTTTACGCTTTCTCTCACGACTAGAAAAATATCTTAGAGCTGCGCAAAATTCCGCTGCATCAGAATTGCAGATTTAATATTCAAAAACGTTCAAAACAAATTTATTAGCACTGTCACTACTTTTACAAAAATATTTTTATTTATTTACTTTTTATTTTTTACTAGGTGGGTAGCATCAACATTGAAATATATTTTTAGAACTTATTAAATCAAGTTACTTTTCTCATTGCAATAATTCGTTCATGCTACTTCACAGTTGTCAATAGTTTCAGTTACTAAGTACATGTAACGCGAGTCGACGTTTCAACAGAACATTCGTTACGCGAGACGAATCGGAAAACAAGGGGAACGAATCGAGCGATAATTTTACTATATACTTACATGTGGTATAGGTTTCCTGCTATGATCTAGATGCATCCCACCGACTTCAACCACACCCGGCAATAGTGGGTAAACACCGTTCATACTGTGGAAAGTATTCACCAACATCATAGTCACATTTTTTCCCAAATCCTGCAAATCGGGGATCCTCCTTCCAAATCGTTTCTCAATAATCGCCTTTTCTTTCATTTGTATCGCATATCGGTACCATAACTTATAATATACGTTCATAATTGTGTTTTCTAATCTTTGGTAGAATGTCATTTTATTTCTATATTCTGAACTCACGAGTGGTACATATGATGGGTTATCGGTGACCCCGATGCGATCAGGACACCATTGCATTAAATAGCTCGATAACAAGGATATAATGGGCGCCTTTAACCCGTGGACATGTGCGAGGCCGAGCATGCAGTCACTGTTAAAGTTTTCCACCAAAATAACATCATAGTTCTTCTTCAAAGCATCCGCTAAAGGTGGGAAGTCTACGATTTTTGAGCACACGTTTAAAGCTAAGTCCGCGAGCGGTTGAAATTCTAAAATCTGCTTGATGACTTTTTCTATTCCTAAAGTGTTGAGAATCTTGCTCATGCTATCGAAGTACGCTAAGTCGATAACTTCCAGCCCCTGTGCGGCGATGCCTTCGAGACTCACTGTGGTATAATTAGCTGGGGGGTTTTTGATGGGGAAGAACGACACTACGGTGACATGGTGTCCTCTTTCGGCTAGCGTGCGGAGGAGTGGGTCGAACACCATCTGATGGCTTTTGCCGGTGTGAGGGAAGAGACCGAGGATGCGCGCGGACTGTGCATGGTGGACGGTGAATACCGCGAGCAGTAGTGCGAGGGTCCGCATCGTGTGGACGACGTGCACTCGCGGCGGTCGGGACCGTACTGTTGATACAATACCGCGCCAAACGCTCGCTGTCACCGTGTTATTTTCAGAGTATCGGTTCCGAGTTGCCCTGCAGTACCTAAGCACAAGGAGATAGCGTGATAGAAAGGGCAAGGTGAATGCTATTCTCTGACATCGTTTCTATTAATATTCGTAGGACAGAGGTTATCGAACTTCTAAGATCAAAGAAGATTCGATTCGTTAGCTAAATCTATAATACCAATTTGAATTTTGATTTCAAATTGTTTCCATATCCAAAAATCTCAAAATCTCTTTTTTTCTATTATTAGGAAATAGAAAATTAATTAAATATACAGACAATGGATTCTTCTTTCAACCAGCATTCATCATTGCCAAGCAGTGAGTGACCCCGAACTAGGCCAGTCTTTCTTGCAATATCTACGAGTAAATTAATATTATGACAATAATCACCTCGTCTTAATAATAAACACTTCAAATCATAATAATTAGAGCTACTTACAGCAATATACCAGGAAACGAATATCTCTGAAGTGTGAAAGACAAGTGACAATTACTTCAAGTATACTGGACAATTAAGCTAATTACACGCCTAGCTACCTAACGATATAGGTACCTATATCCTCTAAGATCACGATCCACGTGTAATACTTAATAATTTATTTTCAGAAACTGTTGCTAATTTCTGGCCTTTTTTAACCCTTATTGCAATGATTTTTGTCACAGTTATGAGTTCCTGAGACAAAAATGACATGTTTTCATCTTGGCTCATGTTAAAATTAATAATATTCTTAAATTTATGTCGATTTCCCAAAAATATCCCCGAACATATTATTATTATTATTATTTCCGGGTTTAACGAATTTTGGCATGCTAACGTTAAACGTAACAAGTCAAAAAATCATAAAATTGTAACTTTGTGGTTTTGTAACATAAATATTTAATTTATCTTTAAAAAATATAAGTATGGAACGCCATACGCAACGTTTCTAATTTGAATCTCGTTTCGCATTGTTTTTGCAACCGCAGAATCTGCATAATTCAATATTTGCAGAGAGCGAATCGAACCTAGGACCTCCAACTCAACTGAGTCAGCACTCCAATGACTTAGTTTCAAAATGCTAACCTGTAATAAACCGGTGTTAACGACCGCTCTAATTTTTTATTGAGCATAACCGCTGTAATCTAGTTCGCTTTTTTTTCCGCAAATATTATAATGGTGAGCGCTTTTACTCTTACTTTTTGTAGTATATTATTTACAGTTGTAACAATGAACGTTCGATATAACTGTTGCGTTCGTAGAGGGGTTATTGAACTTTTATACAACCGATCAATAAATCTTCTGTGTTACATTTTAAACTATCGCGCTGCATGTTTACAATAATATAATTCACGGGAATAAGCGCGTACATGCATAAATACCTTTTTGGGGCTTGACGTTTCGACCGGGTTACACCGGCCGTGGTCACGGCCGGTGTAACCCGGTCGAAACGTCAAGCCCCAAAAAGGTATTTATGCATGTACGCGCTTATTCCCGTGAATTATATTATTGTAAATCTTCTGTGTATACAGTTGCATAAAATACAAAAAAAATGCACATAGTCCTTTATCTAGTCGAAGATTCTGATTTCGGAACGGACATACTGAGCTTTTAGATCATTTATCATGATCTTTAAATCAGGTGTCATAACTTTAATGGGGTAACGATTGCGTGCTCTATTGACAAATATACGGCGAGTTGAATTAAATTAAAGAGTACCCAATCGTGCATTAATTCATGTAAATTAGAACAGTGTAACGAAAGGTCAAGAAAACGATGGTTGTTGTGCGCCACGACCACTTTAATGAAAGTTGAATAAAATTCCCAATCTATACTTATAATAAATCTGTAGAAGTGAAAATTCTGTACATTGAAAATATAAAAAAAAAAAATGGCGGGAGGTGTTTCTAGACCGACACCGAACACAAAAATTTTTGTCTGTCTGTCTGTCTGTTTGTTCAGCTATCACGCAAAAACTACCGGTTCAAATACAATGAAACTTGGTATAATTATTCTTTATTATAATGGGCACCACACTGGGTAGTTTTTATCCCGGAAAAGTATAAACAATAAAAAACAAACTTAATTTTGCGGTTAAAAACTCATTGATAAGTTTCGTCATCCACGCGAACGAAGTCGCAGGCACAGCTAGACTATCATAATTCTATTCTGCAAATTTTCCATAAGACAGCTAACCATCAAACATCAAGTGTAACTAATTAATTGAAATTCTTTATGTGGGTCCCAGTTATGTATGATTCTATGTTATTACATAGACAGTCAGTGTCTCTAAAAAACTACCTCGAAATGGAGTCCCATTTGTTTCACTAAAAAAGCTTTTATAAAGGAATACCACCCGTACTACGAATAGAGGGCATTGGCTAAGGACGCCTATGGGTCATGACTCACGGTCTAGACCGAGGAAATGTTATCGATTAAGAGGGACATATTCTACGTAGCATGCTCGGTAGTTGCATAGACTGCATACCTTTATCGCGGTAGTCTGCAAAGAAGTTCTCGTCAAATACCCGGTGGTTTAGCCAGTGATATTCCACGCTTTTGTCTTCCCGATAAAAGAGGAAGACCATGAGGATTTCCGCTGGGTAGAAAGTTACAACCCTATAACTGTGCATGTTTGTTGGTCATTGATGGTATGAGAAATAAAGGAGCGAATGAGAATGTTAGAGCTGTATGGGCGCTAATTAAATGGGAGCAGGGATGGGACAAATGATTCCTATTTACAGTACGTCATTTATCTTTAAGATCGCGTAAGTAGTCGATATCTCTAACTGCATAAGATTTTATCCGATCGGAAATATTTTATGATTGGTAATTTACATATACCCAAAACAAAATGTATACTTTCAAATAACAATTTGATTAGGTACCTTATAAGAAGACAATTTGATAACTAACATATTAAATAGTTGGCCAACAAGCTAGCTAATAAATAAAGACTAGAAAATCTAGAATCTCAGCATCTAAACTTTCTCAGAGGCGGCAGGAAAATCCAGTGACAGTTTGACACACATTTCACTTATTAAACAGAAATCTTGCCTCCAATATTTAAGTATTATTGTGTTCTGAATAACTTTAAATCATACAAGGTACTGACTTGATTTTGTAAGCAATTATAGATAATATAACGCAAGCGTAGGAGCTAGCAGAATGATAAAAGATACTGGGTGTAAATTTCATACATATACAAAAAAATACGATTATTTTGAAAGAATAGGCACTAATTTCTAAATATAAAACCAAATAATTCTTTAATTAAATGTACAGTCAAGTGGTATAGGACCAAGACAACTTCCTGTGATGTACATGTTTGTGAAACATAGAGACCCCAGCGACAATAATATGAGCGGATGTCGTTTTTAAAAAATAGGCATAGCAATAGTATTTACAAATAGTTTTAGGCTTAGTCTTATTACGGAAAAAGTTCATACCTTTGATAAACTAATGGAAATATCTGGCATGAACCGGTGGTTGTCAAGCAAGCTATATTGGTTATCTCTGTACATTATTTTCGTAAATTCAAGGTTTGGTGGTGCAACAATGGAAATTTATAAACAAGTTGTTAGGTTACTTACATGCGGTATAGGAAGTGTGGCACAGTTTTTGATATGCATGCCGCCAACTTCGACCACGCCTGGCAACAGAGGACGAACACCATTCAAACTGTGGAACGTATTCACCAACACCATGCTAACGTTTCTTGCCAGGTCCTCCAAATCAGGTATTCTACTTTTAAACCGTCTCTCTAATATCACTCTCTCTTTCAACTGTATCGAATACCGAAACCAGAACTTAAAATACAAGCTCATCGCTGTGTTTTCCAGTCTTTCCAAAAATGTCATTTTTGAAGTACTTTCTGATGTCATTGTTGGCACATACGAAGGGTTGTCAGGCAAACCAATGCGACTGTAAGACCAGTGTAGCATTGGACATGAGAGTAGCGAAATAACAGGAGCTTTTATCCCGTAAGCATGTAGCAAGCCGAGCACACAGTCACTGTTAAAGTTTTCCACTAACACCACATCGTAATCGAACTGCAAAGTTTCGATCAGAGGAGGAAATCTGACGAGTATATCGCATATATTCAACGCCAAGTCTGATAACGCCTGGAAAGCAAAGATTTGAGTGAATAAATTCTTCATTCCCAGCATATTGATAAATCTGTTTGATTTCTCAAATATTTGAAGGTTGACCGCCTCCTTCCTTATTGCAGCGATGCCTTGCAAGCTTATATCTGTGTAGTTTGCCAGTGGTCTCTTCTGGGGGAAGAAAGATACAACTGTCACTTTGTGCCCCTTTTCAGCTAGAGTTTTCAGCAGTGGTTCGAAAGCCATGTGGTGGCTTCTCCCGACGTGAGGGAACAAGCCCAATATTTTCGCGGCCTGAACATAGTTCAGCACAAGAAACACACTTAAAATACTAATTAATCGCATCTCGCGGGACTTCCGAATTGCGTCAATATGCAAAGAGAACTGTCCGGTATCTGTTTGAGACAGTAATATATTGTAAACGATATACGGTCAGCTGGATAACTTGTGTTTTGTATGAATCAAAATGTAGGTAAAAAGATAAGCATTATTATTTTGGAAAAAAAAAATGTTTGTAATAAGTTTACTATCCATTCCAGCCCATTTGGACTCGATACACATATAGCAAGCCGGTGTATTTTGGCACAATCAAAAAATTGAATTACAGATGAGAAATACCTGACGCGATTGCATATTTTTGATACCTAGGTTTCAGAAATATGCAAGTGGTAGGTACCTACTTGGAAAAATAAGGACAAGTTATTAGGGTTATATCGATTAAAAATGATTTAAACTAAGTTAACTTTAATTATTATGTAGATTAGGTATCTCTGCTTACTGTAATTAATTTACATTTGTGTGTTAATAATGCACCTACAGTAACTATATTTTTTAATATCAAATTATTTACTTTTGTTTTATCAGATCGCTTTTTGAGTACCCATTTATTCAGGCCATTTATGTTTTTCGAAAAAAAACTTTTTAAAATAGAAAATGAACAAGGACTCAGTTTATTTTAAAATATAGTGACAGTCCTATTAATACCTAATGGTCCGTCTCCAAGTTCGCTTCTCAAAGATAAAAGAGCATTAAAATGGCACTTAGGACAAACTATCCTTGTTAAATGTTCTTAACCATGAATCGTACTTGCCTGCCTGATTGTACAACGCTTGCTGGCCGTCGCGCTTACTATGTCTTCTTAGCGAAGGATTGTGGCGGTTGTGGAAATGAGATGCCGCTACATGCAGTGCAGTGCGCCGTCTCGCTTCCACACTGGCCACAGTCCTACTTTAAGAGCTCATAGTACAGGCACTGGAATCAATAATTCTCTTGTATTATCAGTGAACTTTCATCCTGTAACACAACAATGTCATGCATTATCACATTCTAGAAGTTACATACGTAGGTGCTCTTAAGAAAACAATGAGAGATAATTAAGTATATGTAACTTGTTACATACATACCTAATAATTAATAGCTTTTGATAAGAGTTCCGATTGCACTATGGCCGTGAGGTCTAAAGTTTGTGTTACACCAATCGTTTTATTCTCTGGATCTTTATAATAATATAATAATATTCCGGGACAACTCACACACGGTTATCTGATCCCAAGCTAAGCAGAGCTTGTGTTATGGTAACCAGACAACTGATAAACATACTTATATATTTCTAAATACATACATATTATAGATAAATTACACCCAGACAACCAGAACAAATGATCGTGCTCATCACACAAACATTTGTCCTGGGTGGGAATCGAACCCACGACCTCCGGTATAGCAGTCAGGGTCACTAACCACTAGACCAACAGGCCCGTCCTTTATGAAGATCACGACTGATCACGAAGATGACACTGACTGACTGAAAAACGTCTTTTCCCTGTTGCAATAGCTGACGGACTGCCTCGTCGACGGGAAGGCACAGGGTGGGTAAATTCCTACTAGCCAAAATCACTAGCGCGCTAATTTTTTCTCTATACCGGGGACAAGCGCATTTACCGTTCCATGCTGTTACAGTTCTGGAAGCGAGACGCCGCTACGCGCGCTGTATATCGCCGTCTCGCTTCTACAATTGCAACTGTCCTGCTTGAACTCGTAGTACAGGAACAGTCCACAGACGCTAGTGTAGACAAGGTCTTAAACTAGTCGATTAGACTATCAGAGTAGGTATTTATACAGCTACGTGCATATATCTTTAACTACTTTACGACCCCATCTTCGAGTAGGTACTCGTCTCACACATCCAGTCCAAAAACATTTGGGCCATCACGACAAATCATTTTACTCAGGAAATTAATTTACATTACGTATTCATCATAAAAAAAAACATATCTACCTGCAGGAAGCACGTGTTATAAAAACCTTACATAATAATATATGGACCACTTACACATTAAATAAATAATTTATTTTCCTGATTTATAAATAACAAAACGCGACCGTCGCGTCGTGGCGTCGATCCGATCAATAAATTTTCTAGTTAAGAGATATTTTCCATGACACTCAATCAATCTTGTGTGTAATGCGTCCTTTAATAAGCGTAACAATAAAATAAATTACAATTAATTAACTTGTTAATTATGTAGATAGGTAGTTAGCCACACCTATAATTTAACAGCCTAGCCAGCCAGTTATTTTGTCTCATAGTTAGGCAAAGGTAGGTCAGTAAATTACCTACTCATCGACTTATTCTTAGCAATTTTTCAAATTATCTGGTAGATACAAAACACTAGCGGTCGATAGCCTCAATTTATAGCTACTTATTTATAAAGATCAAAGATCGAAAGAATATAGCTTAATGGATAATTGATGCCAAAGTAAAACAGCTTGAAAAACAATTGGCTAGTAAACATTTCTTTCTTTGGCCCTTTAAAAACAATAACAATAAATAAATCACAGCGAAACACGTGCCGTTTATATAATAAACTGTGTATTTAATGTTAAGTGTTAAGCATATTTAATTGTTATAATTTATAAATAGAGTATTTGTTTAGCATTTTATGTAGGTAGTTGTAGACAATCAGCATCACTATTAATTTAAATTGTCTTAAGTAAGTATGGTTTACGAATGTAACACAGCAATTGATTTATTTTTATCATTAACCAAACAATTTTATTGATATTACTATGTGTTCTATATAATTTACAACATAGCTGAAGTTTGTTGACATTGATCATTAAGTATTTATTTAGCATTAAAATAAACCAATGAACTGAATACAAGGGCAGATCCAGCATTGGTGCCAGGGGGTGGTCACATAGTCGTGGCCAAGTCCCAAGAAGCAAGGGTGCCCCCAGCTTTTGGTCCAGAAATCAGTTTTTTTTAATAAGATTTAGCTTAGCCATATTTTATCAAGCCGACACAAAAGAATTTTCAAACATTATTTCTCACAATGCAATGCTCGTTTATTTAAAAAAAAATTAGTTGTTCTCCCAAGTTAGGTAGCAATCGGCCGTTAACAAATGAGCCTAAAATAGGTAGCTAATTTCCTTTTGCACCATGACATTGGCCGCGCAGCGCGATTTTTTTCTACATCATTACATATTTTGTTGTTATATTTGGGTTTGTTACTGAACTGCTCGGGGTCCAGCTGCTCTTCTGCCCTCTTTTAGAAATAGATAACAATTTAATTAGTGGTCTACCTAGTTCTTGGACCTAGCCCAGGGGGTGGTCATGACCCCATGACCACCCCCCTGGATCCGCGCTTGACTGAATATTCATTACAGATGGCGCGATTGTCGCATTTGAGGTGTCTGTAATGAATCAGACAAAATAATGAAGAAAATATTTTGTGATAAACCAATTTTTAGCTAACAGTATCATAAATTAATTGATCAGGAGACTACCCACCAAGCGTCCATCCATATTCTCATGTGACTATTCACGGTACCTACTTATTAGATACGATTTTTTTTATCTAGTTAAGTATCCTATACCACATAATAGAGGCAATCGAGATATGTTCGGGTATCTAATCTCAGTATTAGGTCAATAAACAGTACACTGATTGGAAGTGTGTTCTAATGTTATTTAGATATATCAATACATGGCGTATTTTGTTAGCATAAAGGTGCTTACTCACACCGGGTAGGAGAGTAATTTTTATCGCGTTTAGGTATGAATAAGGCTGATATTTACACTGAGCGCCTAAGCATTCTCTTTCATAAAGAAGTGAAATGTACAAATCAACCATATTTCAAGGATCAAAAACCCTTTTTTAAACGCTTAACAAAACTCTGCTTAGGTTCCTCTTCCGACATATAATAAGTATGGATGTTTCAGCTAATAAGGGCGTAAAGTCATCGGTTGCAACTTTAACATCAAAAGGTGTAGAAAACAAAAAACAAGTAATTACTTGTAACTTTTAACTGTTTGTAGAGCTGCTGATAATGTAGTTATTTACCTACTGAGGGCCATTTTATTAGATTTTAATGATACGCCTTTGATTTGGAGGGTAAGATTATAATGCAATAATACAATAACTTATACAATAATTTTTATTATCAAAATACTGCGAACTTTCAACTATACAACATTCCTTGTTCATCGGACACACGATACAACCGCAGGGCGCTAACAATAAATTAATTATGACTTATTGGAACGAGTGACTAACGTATTCGATGTCGTTTTATGCTGCAATCAGCACTACGATCATTCTGTAACAATAGAAACACAGGTTAAAGTACATTCTTTAAAACTTTACGTATAAATCAACGACAGCGCCCCTACTTTAGGTAGCTTGGACCTTTATACCACTAAACATGACTTCAAGTCAGATTCTGGGATGGTTCAGACTCCTTTTTCTTAACCCGGTGGAAATCTTTATTAAACTCCTAAGCCCTTAGTCTTAAGGCAGACTGGCATCAGGCATACCACAATCTGTCTAAAATTGAAGCATTTTTTAAGTGTAGGGGCTTCTTATATTTTTTTTATTAATGGGACGATTATTCCAACATAATAAACTAAAATAAAATAAATCAAATCATGATTTACCAGTGTTCAGTGTTCTATTCACAAAATATTTTTTCTAAAATCTCTATGATTTCGTTAAAATTGAATCTTTGTTGATAGCAACTTAGATATAGACCTGAGGAAAAGACATGGTTTTTCGTCAAAAATGTTGCTATCATTAAAAACAAGTTTGGCTTTTTATGGTGTACAACATCTTACAATTTTTTTAAAACAAATTCCAAGATGTTTTTTTATCCAGTCAGGCCATGAACCTTGAACATGTTAGGTATTTTACATGAAGCATAATTAATTTGTCTTGTGAAAACCCCTATTGTTTTACTTCTCTTTGAATTTGAACAAAAGAAATATGTAGTCTTTACAATAAGTCTTTTTGACTAAACTAATGATCCATTATACAGCCTTCACCTGAGTTTCCTCACAATTCACAGGTGGAAAATACATTAACATACTCATTTACTCATAAACATAAAAATTTAAATAAGTGATTTTTTTCAGCATAAGTATTAAATTAAATAGATGTAATTAAGTTTTGTATACTTGTTGTTGAGATGTCGTGGTGGCCTAGTGGTTCAATGAACGGAATTGTATGCACGAGGTTGCTGGTTCGAACCCAGGCAAGTACCAATGTGGCTTTTTCAAAGTTATATGTACTTTCTTAATTATTCTAAGACACTTCTGACAAACGGTGAAGGAAAACATCATGAGGAAACCAGGATTCCAAAATTTGGGATCTGAAATCGCCAATCTGCAGAGTGCAAGCGTGGTGATCAATGCTCGTGCCTTCTCCATATGGGAAGAGGCCTGTGCCCAGCAGTGGGACGTTTATAGGCTGGATTATTATTATACTTGTTGTCAATATGACACGCGTTTTTGTCTGTAGTTAGTTTTTAAATGATATGAATCATATTTGTGAGATCTATAAATATTAATTCTGATTCTTGATATTGTGATTTTTTGTTGTAATAATCTATCATATATGCTATAGTTATTCAAAATGATGATGTCTATTGGATGTATTTTTCATATTTCATAGAGAATGCATTTAAGTTTTAAACTATCAAAAATAGATCAATTGTTTTGAAGTTTGAAGTTGAAGTCACAAAATATTTTTGGGAACATCAAAAATTGTACATATCATCAGCCATTTTTCGTTTTCCTTAGTAAACATAATATTTCAAGTTTTATGCATTCACTAACATTAGTTTATTGCCAACCTTGAGCAACACATTATTGGAGATGGCAACATTAAAAGTATTAATACCTCCTTATCATGGGCCTATTAAATTGAGCCATTGTAGCATGACAGCTGTGATAACAGAATGGAATGACATGTATTTAATAATAATCTTTAGACAGATTTAATATAGAGATTAGATAAATGACTACATTAAGATGACTAAATATTTTAGTTATAGTCTAGCTCTGCTTAACTATCAATCACTTAGCCTTAGTAATTTAACATAATGATCTTAGCTTTGATTGATTGATCTATAATGTATAATCTTTAAATTAAGTTATAAGCTATAATACTAACTGCCTCGTTGGTGCTACGCTGGTGAACTGCTACGCTAGAGGTCTTGGGTTCGATTCCCAAGTCGACCAAGGTGTTATTGGGTTTTTCTATGAAATTCTCAGTAGCAGGTCGGAGTTTGGATTTGTGCCCGGTTAGAGGCAATAGGCTCACCCCCTATTACATGGGACCTAAACATACCGGCGAACTGTGGGTGTACATAGGTACACCTCTGACTAACCCTTCGGGGATACAGGCGTGATGTTATGTTATGCTATAATACTAATGTGGTCAAAGATTAACCTGAATTTTACTCCACACAAAATATATTATAAGTCGGTGTGGGTTACAAGAAGATTCTAATTATCTGGCCAGAAGTAAGACTGGTGTAAGTATATGTAATAAAAAATATTTCTTACCCATAAAGGTATAAAAAGAACGATAATAAGTAAAATGCGAGTTTGATCCAGCCTTCTCTTTGGCAGACGGTCAGCACGTCAGCATTCATGATACTGGTCGGGTCATAAAGACCCGGGCCAGACATCACGGGACGGGTGTAGTATCTGAAACACAGACGGATTGGATTTATTTTATTTGTATCATATTACATTGGCCATAGCTTTTTTTTTATAAGTTACAACTGAAAAAGTTACAAGACATGTGTATCTGTTTTACTTTTTATTAATGTATACCCAGAGTAAATTCATTTTCTTAACCAAAACAAAAATGTTATAGCTTAAGGAAGATGGGGTCAACAAAGTCCAACACATAGCTACAGGTGAAAAGGTGCAAATGCATTGTATGCAAAAATTAATGTGACATTATTTATCAAGAATAATTTTGCTTACTTTTTTAATGTTGTACATTAATTATTATATTTTGTTTGTAACTGATTAAAAGGTCATTCAGTTATCATACATAATTTATTCAGCTTAAAAAGTTCTAGAAAATATTGAATAACACAATCAGATCCTTTGGGAATACACATTTAACTTTTAATTAGATTGAATGCAAAGATTAAAACAATTTAAGTGATTGGCTAAGATTACCACAAGCAATATTAAAAGAATATAAATATAATAATAATATTCTAACTTTGATAAAATTTGTACCAAAATATTAAGCACCTACAATGACTGACAAATATTTGCTTTTTCTGCTCTGGGACAATTATATTTAAATACTGATAACAAAGGTATTCGAAACATAACATCAGTTTGGTTCGTATTTGTATTCAACGCATATCCCATTTCACGGTGTCACTTCACATTGTTCTACAAGACCTTGTCCTTACTACGCCCCTGATAATGTTAATAACATAACCTAAACATCGAAATTCTTACCTGTGTAGATGATACAGGATCAATGGAATGTTTATCAAGAGAGAGAACCATTCTCCTGATAATAAGAACAATACGTTTATAAATAAATGCAGCAAGTACTCCGGTAATACCAACTGAAACAGTAAAAAATAGGTTAGTTGCTGAACTCTTTTGAACTTTGGTAGCATTCCATAGGAATAATACGCACCGGGTTTAGACTGTTACACTGGTCTATGGGGTTTTTATAATCGGTTTTTAATTCGTCAAATGCAATTACATGGAATATAGAGAAAAATATTAGAAATGCGTCTATTATTAACGCTATAATATACGAAAAGGCTGGAAAACTGAACGCCATTTTCGCAAAATTTACAAAGAAGTAAGAACTGAAATAACAACTTAACAAGTGACAGGTGACAACATGGGTGACAACGACCAAAACATAGTGTCATGAGAATTGAGGCAGGTGCAGTCTAGCTACGAGGCTTTTAATCTCTAAATGATACTATTTGAACTGCCAAGATAATAATTAAATCAATGCTTTGTAAAAAGTTATTAAATGCTAGGCAATATCAATGTTATAAAAAAGTTGTTAACAAAATGATAATTCGTAAAACAATTTACATCTGAGCAAGTAGCTATAGGGTAAAGTTAATATTATATGTAAGATCAGAATGTTAAACCGTATTTAATTGTTAAGGAAACGCCTTTAACCTTAGAGCAAGCTAACAAAGTCTTCATATTAAAAACCAATTAACTTGAATTAATTGAACGCGACCAAAAATGTGTACAAATGACAGCTTTCCAACTCAGTTCTGCAAACAAACGACCAATTTTAGAAGTACTATGTTACCGAGTCAATGGAAAGTTTTGATCCACTTCCTAATTTGACCGTAATATAATTTGTTTGCGATTACAGATGTACAGCAAGCAAATAGTAAAATATTATTGAATAAGTTAACGTATTATGAACTAATAAACGTGTAAAATGTGGAGTAGTTGGGTGTTTTGTTTATGTGTTGTGAAATTAGCTTTGTGTATCGAACATGACTTCAAAGGTTTTGATGATAGCATATTATTTGGGATCAACTGGCCCGGCAGCCAGGATATCCAGAATCTAGTTGACGGAGAAGTTCAGAAAATTGATGTAAGTAGTAATCTCAGGGTTATTATATGCACTACAAAACAGTAGTATTGGGTACTTTATCACTAGCCAACAAAACAGTTAACCTGAAGATTGTATTTGGTGACTGAAGATTTCACCACAGACATCATTTTCTCATTCCTTAACGACAAAACCGTGGCTATTTGATTTAAGTTGGCTTCCTTGACCTTCTAGAACTTTACATAAACCATTAAGGGGCCAGTTGGTCGTCTTAGGGGCGGAGTAGGCTTTAACATAATTAATATTTCTTAGAAGTTGACTTAATTGAAAATTGTCTCATCCATTTACTATGACTAAATTTAGTGTTTTTAACTTACAGACTGAGCCCTGTGAGTAATCAATATTAATTACTTCCTGTCTTCTTATATTCAGTGTTTTAACTAATCATTTCACTTGGTATGTTTTTTATTCTAGCTACCAAAAAAAGAGATCCTTAAAGTAAAAACTTCGAACAAAGAGGTATATGAGTGCCGTATACCAGAGCTACGAGAGAAAGAGTCAAAGAGTATTGATGATTACGATGGGCCTTCACCACTGAGCTTGCTGAAGCCACTGTTCTCACAGAAGATATGCTCATACCGGCTGGAAAGTTACTGGAGCTATGAAGTGTGCCATGGGAGGTATATTAGGCAGTATCATGAGGAAAGGGAAGGTAATAAAAACTTTTTATTAAATGTTATAAAAGATATTTAATGTCATGGATTTCCGCAAAGTAACGCCTGATTCTATAACAAAAACTTTTTCATTTCATTGATAAATAGAGACTGGATGGGCATGGCAATGGGTATATCTTGTTTTAGTTTGTGTTTACTAAATAAGAACAATATGTTGTAAGTATGACTTTCATAAGTGTATGCTTGTTTCCACAAATTAAGATTTTATTGGATTAAAAACCAGCAAATTAAGGTTTAGTTTTGGATTTGATACATAGAATATGTTTTTGGAAAGTAGTATTCTTGTTCAAATAAATCCAATCAGAAAGAATTTTTATAGTAAAACTATAAGCCTGACTCCATTTAGATGTTAAATCACATTGAGAATATATATTTCAGGAAAACAAGTCAAACTCCAAGAGTATTACCTTGGCAATTGGAGTTCACAGAAGCATGCTAAGTTGGAGGCAGATGTGAAAGCTGCCCAGGAGTCTAAAGACCCATACCGCACTGCTAAAGTAGATGGTGCTAAGCTACCTGCAGTAGAAATGGTACTGGATGATGGTATGTATTAATAGTCTCAGACTATTCAAAAACTATTTGATAAACAACAGAATTGTCATGCCATACAGGTGGCAACTTATTGGCCAGCGAAAGTTTGAGTTTGGTCAATGACACGAAAAAAAGAGGAAGTAGAACAACAGGATTTTTGCAATTTAATTTTGTCTACTGCTACTTCTGGAAATGTCTTCTTAGATATTAGCTTCAGGAAAACAATTGGGTCACTAATAATATATATATTCTTTTTTTCATTGTAAGAGTTTATATTAAATTTTTTATAGACACTAGAGCTGATTTTATGTTTACTTTAGCATTTAGTATTATTATAGCATTTTTTTTAGTTCAAAATAATGTAACTTTGAAACAGTTAGGTACTGATAAATTGACTACTATTGACTAATAAAAATTCTTGAAACACATTCCAGGTACGGTATGCGACTTAAGCGGCAAATTGCGTCTAACCCGCGTACTCTACGTATGCTATAGCCACGGCAAGCACGAAGTATATTCCTTCAAGGAAACATCAACGTGTGAATACGAGATCATCATCCTTTCTCCCTTACTCTGTGAACATCCTCAATTCAAGCCAAAAGACGTCAGTGAGAATATTATAGACTGTTTGAATGTCGGTGATGCTCCTAAGAAGCCAAGGAGTCTTCTGAAGATGGAGGTTGACAGCCTAAGGTTCCATCATCAGACTGTTAGGATGATGAGCAATGTAAGTAAGAGAATGTGACTTGTTTTGAAAGCTTTTAGTATATTTAGCGTTTGTTTCACTTAGGTAGGTAGTTTTGATATGAAATCGTAGGTAGTATGACTTATTATGTGTAAGAAATCATATTTTTATTTAGTCCTTTTATTCAATTAGTCTAGTAGTGGTTTCTTTTACATTGCCGGGAGTCAAGTCAAATGTATTTTTTACCTACACCTACACATATAATCCCGCGATTCATTTATGATCTGATTTAATACTTAGTTCATTTTAAATAGTAATTTCTTCAACCATAAAAATTCAAGGAAGATCTATTACAATAGCCATTTCTTTCACCTTATAGTTCTCAAAACCCAATTTAGCCTGATATATCTTTTCATTCTATTAAGTTACAGAATATACTATTCTCACTCGAACTTATGCTTTACCTACATGCAATAAAGTTCAAAATTCCAAATCTTTTATGTTACTGTGTTTATGAAATTAATGCAATCACTACCACTGTGTGCTATATGCGTGATCCACCATCACCAGAGTGTATTTCACCTTTATAATTATTTCATTGCATCAGAATTTGTTTTAATATTTTGTAGTGTGTAACAAGCTTATAGTATTTAAAGCAGTAATTGCATTTACTTTGTGATATGGGCATAGTTAGGCGGTCTATCTATATAATATATCTACAAAAATATCTCCAAAAGTACATGATTATTTGTTACATATGAGCAAAATTATGATGTCAGTAAATAAATTTTGTTCTTTGAATGAAGGTATTCGCGCATTGTGTCTTTCTGTCATTCTCCACCAATGAGAGACAAGCTATTGGCTATTGGTGGGAATTTACCTGAAGCATGACTAGCGAACCTAGTGGATTTTTAGATAACTAACTATGCCCATATTGTAGTGTAGTACCTAGAGGCTTATTTAACATTTTTGTTGGCGTTATTCAGGATAACGATCCTAAGGATGTACTAGCTGTGTTGAAAGTTGAGAAAATTGATAAGGTAATTTGTTTGTTTTATTTTGCATGATTTAGCTTGTATTTGTAATTTGTGTATGTTGTTTTGTTATGTGAATGCTGGTGAGTACATTTCTGTAAAGAAAATGATTGCGGAAAAACCTCCATATATTCAGATATTAAATTCCTTCTCGATCAATTGTTGATTAGCAAATAACAGATTTTCTTAAAATGTATTTTCAATTTTTGTTCCTACTAAAGACAATTTTTCTGAAAGATACTCGACGTAACTAAAATAAGTCACGAATTAATCTTTATATTACAAGAAAGAACATAAACAATTATATACAAAAAATATTGGGATCTATCCATGAAGCGGGCTGCAATGGTCCTTGATTTGTCTTTACTTCTAATTTATTCGGCAATTAACGGGCTTTAAGGGGACACATTTCTTACAATCCGAGACTAATCTAAAACTTACAGGACGGTGAAACACATCTGAAGTTTGAACTGCATCCATTGAACGAGGATGAGGACTTGGTGGAAGACAGCAAGCCTCAATTGACGGAGAGGAAACCTCTGCCAGTGATCACTGATGACTCGCCTGTCAGAGCGTTCCTGAACGGAGAGAACTGTCTTAATGGCGTAAGTAGATACGAAATATCCTAACTGATGATGGGTTTCCTTGTTGATTAGATTTTGATGTCATATACTGTACAAATTATATCATATTTTGTCTCTGATAAAGAATGGAAAAGCATCGTTGGTTAAGCATCACGTGACGTGACGTAATTTCATGGAAACCACAGAACCATTAGACGTTCCATTTGACGTTTAGTTTGAGCAGTGTTGCCAACCATACAATAAATAATGTTAGTGTGAACAGTAAATAACGACCAAAATCATTATACAAAATTGAACTTTATTCACACCAAGTTATGTAACACAATCCTTTGTCCTCCAGGGTACAGGGTGGTGGAAGTACGAGTTCTGTTACGGCAAGCACGTGATCCAGTACCACGTGGACCGCAACGGCGAGAAGACCACACTTCTGCTCGGCAAGTTCGAGGAGCAAGCCCATCTCGACTGGATTAAGGAAAATAAAGGGAAGGCGCCTAAGCCTGTCGGTATGTTAACCCTAAGCTTATATTAATGAGATTAGTGGAACGAGTGTTTGGAATACGTGTTAACGGTTTTAAAGGCTGTTGTGTGGTGAAATAGGCAGATGTAAGCTTATTCAGGGTAGTTTTATTTTGTTTTTGTTTGCCTTTAGTAAATAATAGAAGAGCATCCTTATTTTTTTAATCTTACCACATAGTGGCTTTTCTTTTTAATCTAGAAGTAATAAGCATTTTCGGATGTTGAGAGTAAGGAATTCCCGAATTTGTCTCATTGAATTTCTTTTTATCATGATATAACGAAATTTAGGCTACTATAATATTTTCAATATCATTTTCCAGAGTACCGCACATCAGTCTCCCACTTCTACTCGAACGGGGACATTTGCGACAAAACCGGAAAGCCGCGACAAACTGAAGTCAAACTAAAGTGCCTAGAAAACTCTTCAAGCCCCGCTCAAGTGTCACTCTACTTACTAGAACCTAGGACTTGTCACTACATACTAGGCGTCGAGTCCCCGTTAATATGTGACATACTACCGTTAGCAGATGACAATGGCCTCATAGAATCAGTCAAGATGGTTCTAGAAGGAATAGATCCGCCAACTATAACCAAGGACGATGATGAGGAAGAAGAAATTAATTTGTATAAAGAGAAACAGAGACCGAAGTTCGGGAATGATTGATAGGTCGAATTATATGAGTTTATTTATTACGTGATTTGAGTGTTTTATTAAGTTACTATATGGACCCTATTTCACTTACCGTTAGACATGTATTATGTTCACTAAATAGTCAGAGAGATTCAGTTAGAAGACCAAAGTGGAAGACTTCTAAAGCTATGTAGATTCAACAATAAAACAACTTAATTGAAACCAGAATTGCATTTTTTTTAATTGGGATTAACAGGGTTGCCATCCTAACCAATGTGGGTATAAAGAAAAAATAAACACATTTTTTTAACTTGACATTTATTTACATTCATATCAACAAAACGGGTGTTTGTATAAAACAGTTCTTTTATAATTTTTCATACCAATTGTATATCTAGTGTGGTGCCTCGAGAATGTAAAAATAATTTTTATTTTCTTGCTTCATTTTAGATATGCATGTTTACATACCGTGACTCGATAATCCTATCAAGCTATACTTAGCCTTTTGAAAAATAAATAATTATAAAAGAAATTGCATAGCACACCCAGATTCTGTATTTTTTTTAATGTAAAACGTCGTTATGATCGTCTTTAATCTAATCCGTTGTATTAGACTCCCGATGTTCAAGTCAATTTCAGCTCTTTTAATAAAAGAAAGATAAATAAAATATGTCCAATCCAAAAAAGTCTAGTCCAGTAAAGTCAATTGTCATAAATTGGTGTTGTCTTCAAAAGTCGGCTAACTCGTAAGTTAATTAGTGAATTTAATAATCCAATCAGGTTCAATCAAGAATCTGGGCATAAATAATGCATGTAAAAGAGACGCATCAGGTATTTCAATCCTCATAGTTTTTAAGAAAACCTTATGTCATACAATATGACAGTTTTTTTTGTATCGAGGATATTTGCTAAAAGATCGTCTCAGCAAAAAAGTCATAAACGGAACATTTTTTTAACATTTTCTGATTTTACATACTAAGTTTAATAAGTAAATAATATTTATAAGCGTCCAAGGCGACATTGATATAAAATGCTTAGGAAAAACATTGAGCTTGAAAAATAAGCTTATGGCATTTCATCGGTAACATTGCAGGCTCCTGACGACATTCTAACTTATCGACAAGATTTATCGACATTCGAACCAACAGTAGGCCTAGATTATTTAAATTAATTGATCACAAAAGTTATAAATGTTTTATACCGATCATAGTTCCTTTGCTACGAATTGGTTCGAATCAGTCGATAGAAGCAAGCGTGTGGCAACCGAACGGTCACCAAAAATACCCTTCTCTCAAATAAAAATGCCTTAAGTTTTCTCTATGCTCTTTCAATCAGACGGTGAAAACTTAGGCAATAGCAACAATAAGGTTCCCCGTTAAACACCTAGAAAATTGTAGGTAAAAAAATCTATTCACAATATTTTTGACGTCTATCTAGATCACACGTGTTGGAGGTTCCTGTATGGTACTGTGGGGCTGCCTACACGCAGCGAGGTACCTGCGACCATACCAGACGTAGATAGTCATTTGTCAGTGAAGTAGTAATAGATATATGAAGGAACAGGCAAATCGCAGGTTTCGCTAAGTGTCACAGCCTCTACAGTAACATTCACGCACCTGTAAGAGGCTAAACGACTGGTCGTGTCCAGGATCTCAGCTCCACTTACACTATTTTCAATATTCCCAATGTTCCATTTTTTAACAATACGTACATGCCTTTATAATAATTTATTTACCTTAACAACAAGAAAATAATAATTGCAAGACGATGAAAATAGATGTTTACAGTGTCGACTAATGAACTTACTAAAAGGAATCACAAGACAAAAATTGTATCGCTGTAACACCTAAGAAGGAAACTTATTCAGTCTAGATTTTGTCTTTCATTAGACATCAAAAACGTTGACTAAAATTAAAACTAAATATAGACCCATCTTGATAAACTTTTTTTAAATATAGTAATAATACTCAACTAAATTTAATTAAGTTATATAATAATGATGCTCTCTCTACATCAGTTCTTTTAGAAGATAAATCATGATTAGTGATGCGCAAAGCAAGGATATCTAATTACGAACAAACTATATAAAAGTAGTCGTGTCTGTATGAACAAATAAATAGATAAGAATATTTTCGCCTTGTCTCACGTCTTGCTAATTTCGTCTTGATGCAAGACTGACTTTGTACATCACTAATTACATCTAAAAAAATCCACATTTATTAGACTTAAGATTGGTCGTAGCTTTTTGAAACAAACGCATTGGCACAAGTTATTAACAAAAATAATTATAAATAATTGTTATATTGTAAACTTAAACATTTTTCGTAAACGAAAAAATAAAATAAACTAGTTTTCCCCCGAGTGGTAAATAAAGTTTACTTATTTTTTCACCTATTGAGCGTTTTCGTAATTATAAAAATGGTCATATTCAAGAAATAAATGTAATTAATACTTAATTTAATAGCTAATTAGAAGGTAAACTTTATATATTGATGGTTAGTGTCACGGAAAAATACCGTTATTATTTTGATAAGGTCACAAGTTTCTCGTGATTTTACAGACTTGTAGGTTGGCACTTATGTGGGTAGATGTAATTTACTGGTCCAGTGACCTCTCAGCCTAATTTGCGTATTTTGGGGAGGTTCATAGATAGTAATTAAGTATAACTAGGTATCTCTTGTTAACTGAAACCTTGAAATTACAATTTCTGTCCTGCCTATGGCTAAAGATGATAACTCACAGTTTAAAGTTAATTAGTCATTTAGATAATTAGTAACTTAACTTTAGTTCTAAAGTGAGAAATTTAGAGTCTAACAGTTTTTAGATAGTAACACAGTTTGCTTGAAGTAATAAGATTTTTGCACTTATAAGCTTACCTTGTTATTAAATTATAAAGGTGTCATTTGGATGATGCGGTATTTTTCCGTTACGTATATTAACCATAAATATTACAAAATTATGAAACAATCAAAATGTGCCAGTGACTATTACATAAATAGTGACGAACAGTATTTTAAATAGAAACATATTTTAAGAAGATGAATGAAATACCAAAACTTACATACGAAAATATTTCTATAATTAAATACTTACTACTAACAAAAATTTTTGACTAAAGGGCCAGTGTTCGATGTGTTTAAATTGTAAAAATGTTATTTGACTGTGGTAAAAGTTTACATTTATTACACAAAACAAGCACAATAGTAAGTTAAGTATATTACGAACAGATATTTCAAATATTTTACGATATATAATGCAAAATAACGGAAGTCGTTACTATGCGTCGAACAATTCACGCTATGTAACGGAAATCCATTAAATATTTAGGATGTATGGAGGATTAGGCATCCTTTAAGTAGTCACATCTTTCACTAAAGATGTAGTACCAGACAATATTATCGATTAGTTTTGATTGTAAAATGTATGAAATATCTCTAGAGGAAGGTTTATATCGGACTAGCCGCGAACATCGTCTCGGCTAGCCCTCACATGTTAAGTACACTATTTGACAACAAGTATTTGTAAACAATAAATACACTGATCACTTTGAGATCATATATCGTTAATCTAAACACTTAAAATTTTAAACGAAAAAGGTTGACTGCAAAACTGACAATGGCCACATTAATTATATTAGTTTACAATTAACTATCAAGTTGGTAACATAAAAATAAAAGAAAAAAATAACTGTAACAAATAATAATAATTATAATTTATTGTTCTAACGAACTTAACGGTGTATAAGCAAATACTTATCGATACTCGGCACTTTAGTACCAAGAGACACTTTGGATGATGAAACATACATCTTTGTATACGAATAAACAATTACTTCGCCGGTTACTTTGCTGAAGATATATATTTATTAAACAATTACCAGCTCTTTGGCGTCTACAAAATGTATCGACCCTTCAACTTATGCTTAATGTGACTAAAACTTAAATGTTAAGAAAAAAATAATTATAATAATAATAAACAATTTGGGGAATACTTTGGAAACGATAAATCCTTTGACACAAACCTTAACCTTATTCTTATTTAGTTAACAACTGTGCACGTGGACTCGACCGTAACGAACGCACCTTACCAAACTACGTCACTTCAAGTGCACCGGATACATCACAACAAACGTTCCGAATCTTACAACCTCTTTGCAAAGTTTGTTTTTTTACTCTTTTTTTTTTGTAAATTCACTAGGAACCAGTTCTGGAATATTTAATACGGTCTCGATAGTTCTTTAGAACGTTTCAATTGAACTTTGAGTCTCTTTGTACCTATTTGGAAGCCGTTCATGGCTTGGATGGCGGCCTGTGCGGAGGCGGCGTTGTCGTACGAGACAAAACCGAAGCACTTGGATAGGTTCGTCTGTTTGTCTATGAACACTTTAGCCGATATCACGTGGCCGAAGGGCAGGAACGTGGACGCCAGGTCCGTGTCCGTGAACTCCTGCGGCAGGTGGTAGATGAACAGGTTGCCACCTTCCGGACCTGTCAAGTGATCACGTGGTTAGAGATGTTAGAAATATACAAGTCAAAATATAAGGAGAGGATTAGTTACATGAATTAGGTTGCTTAGTTGCTGTTAATTTAACGGGGACTAAGAAAGACAGTAACAACTACAAGTAAAGATTGTTACCACTGGTACACAATACAACTACATAATATTTTACAACCTGTTGAAATCTGACTGTCTAAATGAGACTTGTGTCTATCTTATGTTACAACAAGATAGAGCATTACTGGGAGCAATTCAACAGACACATTGGTATACAACAATCGAGTTTGCATTGAAAACGTGTGAAGTTCTCTTTCCCAACACAGCCAAGGTTCACATACATACAATTATTATATCAACAATATGAGATATTAATGATAACCAACATAAAAACAAAGTAGTATTCCGATTTGAACGGTTGGAACAGGAAATTGGCGATTAGCCAAATTTTGGCGCTTGTCCAAAAATTTATGAACGTCCAAATTGGTTGCAGAAAACCATCGATTGTTGGTTCTTTTTGCTTATCATGCAGGGTACATGTATCCATGTGCATCGGCAAATACATGGGGTAATGTATCATCTAGTTATTACAACATTAATCTTCGGCTGCACTTCCTATCAGAAAATAAAGTAGTCACGAGAAAACACAGTTAAGAGTTTGCCGAACGGCTGAAATCATCGTATTAGGTAACACCACAAAATGACGCTGTATTTAAAAACTTAAATCCGCAATCACCAGTCAGCAACGTTGTGGCACGAATCCTTAAGCGAAGATATAAAGCGCCTGAAAAGTTGCTGGCTATTTCCTACGTCTGTCACTTACCAGCAAAATAAAGATTACCCGTACCTTCAACCTGCTTTCCAGCGGCTGCAGCGGCTGCGGAACCTAGCACAGATCCTAGTGGCGCCGCGGCGAATGCCGTGCCGAACTGCGCGGCGTACGCCGAGCCTAGTGGCTCAGCTGTGGACCCTGCAATAACCCAACAATTAGTTTTAGTATTTTCTTTTTAATATTCAAATGGAATAGGATTTTGGTCGCTTCGGAATGAATGATTTATTATTTTCCTATTTTTCATTTTATTTTTATTAGAACGCGAAATGGAAATAGTTCGTATTTTGAATTATTGTTCTTTTTTCCATAGTTTATAGCGCTTCATGGAAGACAACAGTCTTATTCGTTTTAGGATTATATTTGAAACTTTTGGAGCCATAGTCAACACAAATTCCTAAATGACCCAGTTAAAATCTTACAGTTTCTTTAGCTAATGATTAATGACATCTGTGAGTATAATGTTACCAGACTCATTTATTTCTATTTAAAGAGTGACACGTTTACGGTGTGACACTATTTCTGCTAAACGTTAATTTTACTAATGGCATTACAAAATGAAGTATTTAAAGAGTCCAAAGTATAGAAAAACATACTACAAAAACATTGCTTACTAATAACCCAAATATACGGTGTATTATAAATAGGAAAAGTACGTAAACGAGTTTTATAAGCAGCTAAGTCTTGTAAGATTTAAAATGCTCTCTAAATTCAAGAGCTGGATCGTACTACTCATAATATTAAACGGTAATGCTAGAGCTGCTAAATTTATACTGAATATTAAACGGCAAAGGATTACGTTTATAACGTCAAAAACATTACTCTTTAACTTTGTAAAACTGTTATGTTTTACTGCCTTTGAAAATTCATTCGGCATTATATAAAATTATTGCTAACATTTGTATTTTCATGTATAATTGGGTTACTAATAGGTACATACACTACGCTATATAAAACATGTGAGTAAAAAGTGATCGATACCCAAATTGTCACAAACTAAAAATCAAAAGGTGAACTACAAACACTGCATGCCATAATAACAGTGTCAGACAATATTAGTACTCATACACACAAATAAAACACAATTAACATAACACTCACGTAAAACGAATAAAAAGTAATAAATTTTAGTCTTTTAGTATACTTTCATGCAGAAACAATCAACTGTTAATTTTACACGAATACCTACTGTTTTGCAAAATAATTAACACGGAACGAGTTTAAATTACAATAAATTTGGTTCTAATAAGAAGAAAGAAAAAATACATCACTAACTAAAATAATGTTAGAAAATAATATCAAATTACGAAGTCGAAATTCGAATAATTTTGTACGAAGTTTTGTATTTCGCGGGAAACATATTGCTGTAATTTCATGATTACGTAAAGTAACTACGGAATTCTCAATCTAAATAACATTTAACAAGCCAATTCAATAAGCGAACGTAATCATGTACAGCAAATACCAAGCGTTTTTATTAAAATATGTTTAATTAGGTTACGAATTCCCAAACAGAATAGACATTTTGTTTGAAAATTAGTATTCACGGGGACAATATTTACATAGACACACTTCGGTTTTGTTATATCGATTGTCAATGTTATACAGTCTTTGCGAAGCAAGCGATGGCAGACCATGCCGCCTAAACAATGCCAACATAGAAATCATACCAGGCAAGTTCTAGATTCATGTGATAAATGATGCATACTGTCCATTATTCTAAGAACAAAGTCTGTAACCTTGGTTACCCAGTAAATAATAAGTTTCTCGTATTGCAACTGTCTAGAAGATACACGTATTCCACGATAAAACAATAAAATATCTATACATATTTTAAGACCGTTCAAAGTATAATTTATGCAAATGCTAGAACGGTGCCGTGTAATGTATAAAAACGACCTATGACAGTGTTGTATTGTTTCCGATTATAAAATACATTAATGCATGAAAAAAGGAAACTTACAAATTCAAATGAAACTGGTATTGAATGACTTGAAATGCGATGCATGTTTTTAATTTTAGTTTTTGATGTTACCATGTAACTTATCTAGTTGATGAGGTTGGGTACATCAAATCCTTTTCAACTTTAACTATATATCAGCCACTTTCAAGAAAGAATGAACGTGCTTTGGGATTATGAACCTTAATTCAATGACTAATAGTTCAGTTTCCATCACATTCAAATTACTTTTAGGCCCTTTTCGGTAATATTTGTCATTCTAAAATGAACTTAAACACATGTTGTCAAAGTTGATAATTGCGTAATTAGTAATAACGTTTCATTCTCTTTCCATATTGGCTTTAGTGTAGTGTTAAAATAAATCAGTAGGTACCTACCATTAAAGATTGCATATTACTGTTGATATTACTAGGAGTTTCACAGCTGTTAAGTGAACAAACTGTCTTTATCATAACTACTAAGTTTAAGTCACGGAAAAGTCGTTACATTGAATTGACGTTTCACGCGGAGAAGGTCTTTAAACAATGATGTTAATATTACAATCCATATTATTTCAATATTATGGTTCGTTGCTTCACTTATCACATGCATCTATGAAGCTATCGAGACTTGTCATTCCATGTCAAAACACACAATTCGTTTTATTGCATTGCATTGTTACCTGTGATGTTAGTCTTCCCGAGAAGACCTGAAGTGTGAAAAATTTTCATCGTTAATTAACTTTTTTTTTTACTTAAGTCGAAACGAAACCTGAAATAGGAAAGTTTGCGGACAAAAAGATCGTTACATGTTTTTTTTTCTTTTTACTTATATGGCTTCCAATTACGGATTCGGACAGGTTGCAATTAGTGGGGGATTTATCGAGGTGAAAATTTTGTGCTGAAATGATCGAAATTCGAATTTCATCGTATTCGTTGTACGTGGGAGACAGCATTGGTAATTTTATTGAGGTAGCCATTTTAACGATACTTAATCTGTGTTTATTATCTACAACTCATTTGCTTGCCTTGAGATTATCACACTGCCATAAAGACGAAGTGTAAAAAGGGTTAAGGTTTAAAACTTCATTTAAGTTATTTTAGTTGTGTCTTCATTTCCCATTTAAGCGTTCTTACGAGTATTATATATTCAGATAAAACTGACACAAACAATATTTATTTAGATTTAAACAGGTGATAGTCCGAACTTTATTTGAAGAAACTTTTTGGCCAACCGGAACTTAAGTAGTTTAAAAATAAAACATTTCGAAGAACCTCGAAAAACCATATGTTCAAAAACAGTTTCACTATGCTTTTGTGTTGTCAACCAGAAATAAAACTTACACAATGGTGGCGCAGCGGGTTGCGGCGCGGCGGCGGACTGTATCTGCGCCGCCTGCGTCACTACCGGCGGCTGTGTCATGGCCGCCAGCGCAGCCAGGTTCTGTACCGACACGGGGGCCAAGAGACCCCCCAGCTGGTCCGCCGCCCCCCCACCTAAAGACCCCACGCCGGTGCTTCCGCTCAGGCCTGCACCATTGAAACCGATATCCTGATAGTTAACACCTATGTGACAAAAAACAAAAAAGGGTGGCGTAAATAAAAATAAAATGGGATTAAATTATAATTAGGAGGAAATGGGGGATGTAGTGTTGACCGAATATATACCTACTCGTATAATATACAAAGTATATTTTATAAGCATTATTTTAAGCCCCAGTCGGTACCAGATTAGTTCTCTTTCACGAAAAGAATTTTAAAGGTTTTAAGTAAAATTAATAATATCCTGGGACTACTCACACACGGTTACTATAATGCAACCACATATTACTACGTTTTGAGCTCTGTTCTTGTCCGAACCATTTTGCTATCTCCCATACATACATTACGAAATAAGTGACATACATTATTCATTTCGTCTTGACTGTCGAAGAGATCCGATTACAGTTAAAGTAGGTAAATATTTAAAGTCGGTCAACACCACAGAGGTAGAATTAGGTTAAAAGGAAACAAAAAACATAAAAACGAGTGTAACACTAATTAAACAATGTGTAATTGGCTAAATGAATCATTAAAACACTGAGTCATTACTTGATAAGCTGAAAGTTGTGGACCGTTCCATCTTGTTTACACTTTGAATCATAAAATTCTTGTGTTTTATTGTATTATTATGTAAAAGGATGAATGCATATATGGGTATTTCCAGAAAGGACTCCTTAAAGTATTTAAGGTTTATTAGAAAAGTAACGTTAGTTGTTTGATACTTGGCTTTAAAAAATCATTAGACCGACACTATTGTTTCATTAATCTACAGATCATTCTTAAAAAAACTTGAATAATACAACCAATTAATAAAAAAAAAATATAAAGAGGTCCAACAAAAAAAGATCGAATAAAAAAGCCTTAAAAACTACATCATGCATATCAAACTAAATTAAAATAAGAATATCAACCAACCTTGCAACAGTGTGGACCCCTGTCCTTGCAAGAGTTGCTGCTGCAAGCCAACCGCCTGCAGTTGCTGCAACAGTTGCAGTTGCGTTGCAGGCGAGAGCGCGGCTTCGGAAGCGAGGTACGTCGCCGGCGCTATCGGTGAAGTCAACCCCCACAAGCTCGCCTGCATCGCTTGCAGCTTCTTTTGTTCTTTCTCCTTTTGTGTATCAGCAAATTTCACGACCAGCGGCGCCGAACAACCCTCCATTGTCTGACTGTGGTGTAACGCCTGGAAGATAATTGCTTTAGCGTGAGGTAATGTATTGGGAAATTGGTGTACAGGTTCAATATTCAGGAAACAAAGGTTGTATCAACACGAAACGATGAATAACTTTCATAATTAATTTGTTGCTACCAGGAACAGTGTCATATTTTTACCTAAGATTCTCGTAGTCAGTAGTATTAATAGTAGTATTACATTTTTCAACAAATTACAAAATTCATACTTTTTCTTTACCTTTTCAACAGTCTATTTACCTGCCACTGTTCACCATTCAAACTAAAGAACCATCTAAAAACATGAATAGGTACTCGTTTAAATATTTTTTTAATCTCACCATGTAGGTTCTGTTCATGTAGTTTTCGCGCTATGCTTAAGCCAATTAGGTCTCTCATTGATACAGCCAACGAAAGAGGCTTTCGTTTTCATGAATAGCTTGTTACTGTAATGTCATATACCCTCACAGCCTCGTATTATGAAATTAATCTACATGTATTTTTATCTCTTTTTCCCAATTAAAATAGTAATGGAGAATGTTTCAGAAAATATGAAACACTGAATGTAGTACTGCAAATTGCTTCGTAATTTGTTTCGTTCCGTCGCCGTAGGTCTCATAATGATTTTTGTTGGCATATTGTTTGTGATATAGCATAGATTAACTATGGTTATAGTGAATTTCTGACCACATTATGACGTTACTAATACGTGACTATTATCGTTAACCGCACAATTATGTGCCTCTTACGTAAGTTCTTTTTTTAATTCTTAGAATTTTATCAAGTACAAAATAATAAAAATATTACAACGAACGTCATATTTTTTTCATTAAATATAATATTATGTTGTTCTGGTTTTCATTATCCACCTAAGACGTTATATTGGTATTTAATAATAATAATAATAATATAATAATATTCCGGGACAACTCACACATGGTTATCTGATCCCAAGCTAAGCAGAGCTTGTGTTATGGTAACCAGACAACTGATAAACATACTTATATATTTCTAAATACATACATATTATAGATAAATTACACCCAGACAATCAGAACAAATGATCGTGCTCATCACACAAACATTTGTCCTGGGTGGGAATCGAACCCACGACCTCCGGTATAGCAGTCAGGGTCACTAACCACTAGACCAACAGGCCCGTCAGTGATGCACTAAGAATTTTAGATTAAAATTTCTAGGACCATGTAAAAAAAAGCTTTCATGTCTGTTATTTTATATAGACCTCTTTCTGTATGATCTTTTTTTTAAATTGATTTGAGTACTTGAAAAAATACCCACATATACGTCTTTAGTTCCTACAATCAAACCGTACATACAGTTTTGACATGCTATTATAAATGCATTTTAATAATATCTGTCTCTGCATGGCCCTCATCGACTGGTAAAGAGCACCATTTAGTATTAGGTCCTCTTTCGTACCTCTTGTGTCAATGATTAACCCTATACCACAAACAAACAACTAACCTTAATAGCAGCAATAGCAGCCTGCTTAGATACGAAGGTGACGAACGCGCATCCCTTGCTCTGGCCCTGCGCGTCGCGCAACACGGTGCACTCCTCGATCGCGCCGTGCCCCGCGAACAGCGCGCGCACGTCGTTCTCGGATAGCTTCTTGTTCAACATGCCCACGAATAGCTTGCGTTCTGTTGGAGAGAAAAGGAAATCATTAACAAAATGAATAAACATAATTAGGTACGCGCATAAGTAATAATATTTCTATGGTTACCCCTGATATAAGGACACAGGGAAGATTAGTTTGGGTCCTATACACCACCTTTCTCCTGTTCCTTAACAAAGAAAACGTCAGAGGTATATTAGTTTTTGGAAGAAATTGCGCATTTAAGGTATCTAAATAACATGTATTTTTGTAAATTTGTCTATTTATGTAGTTATCTAAAGACTAGTTCCTTGAACTCATTCAATTGGTTGTTTGCAACCACGTGTAAATAATTACGATAAGTTACACATAAGACTTTAAACTCTAGAGGGAAATTAAAGAAAAGCAATACAAAATTGCGCTTGTAGTCGTGTGTTGTCTTGTTCCCTCAAATGACTGCATAATACGAAGTAAAACGGTTAACCTTAATCCGTTAAAAATTGTCATTGCACAACGAACCGCATTAAGTAAGTAGGTACCCACTGAATAATCTTGTGCTATTACAATCAAGGCTATTAGAAAACGATACGCAGCGCGGAAACCTTTGTCTACATTTTACGTTTGTATCAAACGATCATTCCTTTTCGTCAAACCAGATACAATATGGTAACATTAAAGTTATTGCGCTATTTTATGTTGTTATATAAGTATTGTATTATCTATGGGCCCTAGTTGCCTGAATTAAAGGAATAAAATAAAATAAAAAATTGCGCTATTTTATTGCCGCGACACCTCACATACCAGCAATGCAATCCAGAAACAAAATCTCACTTCGTGACACGTATCGAATTTGCATCACACAATATCGACAAGTGCATTGTCGCGAGTCGGGCCATCGTCAGAAATCCAGGCGTGATCCTGAAATATGTACTCTTCGATCCCAAAGCTCAGTGGTCGTGGGGTTAACTCGGAAATTTACGACTTTCGACCTCGAACGGCTCCGGTCATAAAGCATTTTCCGTTTCGGTGCATGCGAATTTTTGATGTTGTTAAATCTTTGAGGTTCAGACAAGTGTGCGGACGAAACGGCCAGGGGTTGCGCCTGACCTACATATGCAGGGTTTTATTATTTAACATGTTGCTAGATGTCATGGCACTGTCGGAGCCTGAGATCTGTTTGTGAAATTAGCTCATAAGCTGCGGAAATGCTGTTATATGGAAATGTTAGTCGCAGACATCGTTCCATAAATTGAGTAAAATGATCCTCTAAAAGTTTAGGGAATTGTAAAGTTTCTCATCTCGTATGGTCGAGTGATTTGTATTTAAAGTCTGTCACTGAAAATTCATTAAACCTACTGCATACATGAAAATGCTTAAATCATTGTCGTCAATTACAACAGGTAAGAAGCACAAAAACTATTCACCTACTAAAACACAAACACATTTCCAAAAGCAAAATTTCAGCATTTAAAAATCGAGGTTGCAATGAGTACCGCGATTAAAAACTGCAAACACGTTAACGTTTGTACAGACAGACGTAAAATTTCCGACGTCAAAGGAGTGCGATATACAATGCACGGTGTGGGGGTATTATGCGTAAAATCCAACATTCGGGGGTCTCCGAGTCCCCCAGCGCGAGCGGGGCACGTGAGAGACGAAATTGAAAAGGCACAGAGACTTCAGTTTCCATTGGGAAATGAGCGAACGATGAGCGTGGAAACAAGTTAAATCCATGAAATTGATTTATAATTTTGAATGAATTATTAGTGTTGATATTGGATTGATGGATAATGTGTAGGTACCTAATCATGACCTTACTTTTGTCATTGTTATTGGTTCCCGCATGAGGCACTAGTTGAAATAACTTTCTAAAAATATATTTCTTTGTCAAAGTTTTAATTTTGTGTAGGTATGTGATCCCCAAACGGCTCTTATTCAAATCCGAATTCAATATAACCTTATGAAATAATAAATAATCTCCCCCAAGGCTGCTAAACGAGAAATGTCTCCATCATTTCATTATTAGAAACGTACCCCAGAACAAGGCTACAAATATTTCATGCCGGCAAAATCACCGCTCGTATAAAGATTAGCATGAAAATTGAGCGAGAAACGAAACTTGGAATCGCGCAATCGTCGGCGATAATGCATAAGGCCGTAACGTTACATTTTTCATAGCCTAGTCGATTTTGGTGGGGAAAGAATGAACGGCATGAATTTTTAAATTATGTGGAGCTTTCATATTCTATTATATGGCTGGATAATACGTTGATTGGTATTTTAGGTTTAAAAAACCTTTATTCTCAATAAAACATACGTGTCACTTACGTGAGAACAATACCAATCTTAGTTACCTAAGTTATAAATTTGCCACTTTTTGCGTAAATTTTCCAATTTCCGATTGCTATTGATAATTTTCTCACGGAAAACTTTATAGATGGTTGGAAATTTGGTTCATTGGCTACGCCATTTGACTATTTTATTTTCTCAGTTGCATTTACAATCACGAGATTAGTATGACAGTTAAAGAAATAAAGCGGTTTAACCTTAGCTTATGTACGTTTACACTAATCTGGTAATCATTTAGCTTATTACATGAAGGCTGTTATAAGATACAAGTCATAAAAAATAAAAAAATACTTCACTTGAATTATTAAATTATTAAGTAATCTGTGTGATTGTCATCACCAATTCAATTGTTTTCCCTACGATTTGTAACAAAAGCATTTTCTGTGTGTGGTTTGTATTTTAATTTCACGAATACATAAAATATTAACATTTTCCAGGTCCGCCACGATGCGGAATGAGCGTTACGTTTCCCTTCGTAATTTCCCGTGTTTCTGTTAATACTTAACGCTTTGCACTCCATTCGATGTGTTTGAATTTAGTATTATATACATACATATGGATAATTCTATGTGCAGAAGCCGTGATTTGGAGTTCGATCGAGTGAGTGAATGTAAGCGGTTTTATGTTTAGCGTTTATGTAATCTACTTTGAAAAAGAAAAAAAAAATAGACGAAAATTACCCTGTAACCTGGAATTGGTTAGGCTCTTTGCGGTTAAGTTAAAAACTGCTCGTTATGTTTCATAAACTAACAAAAACTAAAAAACTAACTAGAATATGAAGACCAAAAAATATTAGACCGCCTAGAACTAAAATTACGAAATCACAAACAAATGAAACAGGCATTGAACAACAAAAACTAACACTTTACAATTGAAACAAACTCCAGCGAAACGAGGAGACTCGACTAATTAGAATAATTTAAAGTGAATCACTAAACGAAGTGTAGGTAATCTGTTTAAATGCACAAGTAATTGTGTACTTAGCACAAATAAGGCTTTAAAATGTTAATGCTTTAAGTGCGCCATCGAGCCGGTAACGGCATCCTTCGTTAAACAATTTACATAACCTCTTGACGAGGGAGGGGGAAGGGGTGGCGTGTGTCCCACGATGACCCGTGTTTATTTTTAAGTCCTTCAGAACTTTTCTGTATTTTTTCAGACTACGTACTTTTTTTGGGGTTCAACCAAGGCATTCAAACACTTTTGGGTAGTAGTAACACACATATTGATGTATGGAACAACTTCTCTAATTTACTAAGTATATCAATGTGAGTAGGTTTATATATGAATACAATGTTATATGTAGATATAGAAGTAGTTCAACAGATAAACCTCAGTCATTCAGACAGACAGAGGAGGTAATTCGTTACAGTAATAAGTATTTGCGAATCCCATTCAACTTATTACATAAAGTAGTAAAGCTAGTTATACTCTATTTAAAATCACGAGAACACATCACAAATGAATTGAATCTCACGTGGCTTTAAGTCGTGTTCACGACAAGACAAATAAATTATAAATGTCGTGTTACACGTGTCTTTGATTGTGGACAACGCGCGGCATCGCCAGACGCTATGTCTCGCGACTTTCGACGTCCGAAAGTTACTATAGTGTGACTAAAGGCGGATAGTGTTGCTAAAGTTTTTAATTTACTTCCGTTTCTTTTTAGGGAGATCTCTTTAAACTAGAAAAGGAGAAGTTTAAAGAAACGTGATTGTGTCGTAAACCAATGAAGCTATTCGCTTGTTTATAAGTCTTGACAAAAAAAATACTAGGTAGCTTAGTAATTCCCTGTTTGGAATATATTTTATAAGAACGAGGAGGTTCCAAACTTATGTCTAGGCCATCATTTTTAAAGTCGATCGACTACGAATGAGATCGTAAATTCTTTGCGTTTCCAAAGACTTTGTTTTACGAGTTTTAGGGAAGTAAATCATAAGATTATGATCGAATACAGCCGCAGTGGGCTTTTGGGGCGGGTCGAGTATCTTCTTTATAGAGTAATATGATTTTAGGCATTTTACGTAAGGCTTTTAGATATTAATCATTTAATATCGAAGCTTAGAAACGAATTACAATCCTTCCATAAAACGTAGAACGTATCCTTAAAAATAATCAGATTTTATTCAGTTTACTGTTATGTTAATTTGATTTCATAAAATACCTTAACATATAAGGTTAAACAATTTTCGCTGTATTTAAAAGCAGCATTTAAGTTTAAAACGCTCGCACGTGCGATTGTACCGTGTGCGCGCTCACTAATATCGCCCACTCAAGCGGAGGACGTCGTAACAATTAACATGCAACTTAATGGCCGTTTAAAGTGACACTTTACTAGTTTTAAAGTATTACTAAATTATCATTGTTCCACTCCGTACATCACAACGGCCTTGAATATTTCGAACAGTTAAGTCATGTGATAAACGGAGCTATTAGTAATGTATTTAAATAAGTAAAGTGGATAATCGTTTCGCTTCTAACGTCAAGTATGTAAGGCATTTTCCTTGAAATGTTTAACTATTTAATCTGTAAGTAGCGGACTTCAGCTAAGTCTGAAACTGTCATAACTGTCATATTAAATAGTTATGGTTATTGATTGGTTTTGAGGATAACAAGGACAAATAAATTTAGTTGAGCGACGTGTGGGCTTTGGGGGTAGAACTGACTGAGAAAAGACCAAGGTACACAGGAATTTGGGGCAATTGAGAGCTTGTTAGGTGAAAGACAATTCAAAAATTTCTAGACTAGAAACAAGTGAGTTGCGTACACGAGAGAAAATCGGAATAATAAAAATAAAATAATTGGGGAAAGGCATGCTGCATTTACCCAACTATGGGTTAATTCTGGTGAAATTATAATATAACGCTATTTCAATCATTTAATGTAAATTAAATGCCTTTGGAATTGCTGTTGAAAAGCGAATAATGGTTGTAAAATTATAACCATTCCAATCCACGTATCAAAATATTTAAACCATGTTATTTGCTGAAATAGTAGTAATACTCATAGTGGCCAAACATGATTAAATAATTATCATGATTAAATTAGATACCAGTAACTGATTTGCATACAAATACCTTTGCAAGGTATTAAATATTTTCTCGTAATAATTGCACCTTTTGAATAATTAAATTATTGACTTAAATGATTTGAGAGACGTGTAAGAGGTACAATAGTGAATTATAAACAAGTATTGTTTCCGAGTTCGACACTTAGCTGAGACTTAATTTCTCATATTCATTGTTAAATTCAATAGAACAAGTCAAGGTATCCTTGGGAACTCAAACATTACAATTAATTGAGTTGAAGTATAAAATGTAATTGGTTTTGAAACAAGAAATACCTAGTGAAAACTAATATTATCTTTTGTTGTGTATTTATGTTGAAATTAAAAGGAGAATTAGGTTGCAAACCTTAATTTTTTGCACACTTTTAGACACAGGGGTACTTTTTTTTTAATTAATTTACCGTCTCACTGTTCCACTTAATATTGCTTAATAATACATTTAATTAAAAACAAAAAATACACCTTCCTTAAAGTGGGATGCTAAAATTGTCAAAATATGTCTTAAAATATGTTTTTTGCATTTGTATGTGTTTTGTGTATTAACGTTCTTAAATTTTCAATTTTTCACACATAGTCTTACTTATCCAAAGCCACCAAGTCCCCAAGTCACCAGTTAGCGTCACCACAAGCCCTGGCCACTTCACAAGCTATTATCCTTCTTAGGCTCGTAACTCCGGCCTTCGAAGTGCGTACGCCTGTTGCCACGTACTCGTTAAGTTTACGAGTTATGTGCTAGTGATGTAGCTGATTCATTCTTTATAGGGTTGGGCTTACCTGGAGGTAATTTAGTGGATAATATACCTGAAAAATCTGATTTACAAGTTTGATCCCAACGGTAACACATAACCTTTTTACTGGTTCACACTGTGAACAGTTCGAAGAAAATTTATTTTAATGAGAGTAATTTGTGAACTACTTAACCAGAAACCAGTCTTACCGTTGATACTGTGTTACCCATTTACTAGTCAATCGCTTCATGAAACATACAGTTTTCAGCTGAAACCGTTAGGGCAAGAATCCAACCCCAACATAGCTTTGGAAAAGGATGCGCAAAAGAAGAGAGAATTTATAGTATAACAAAGAAAAAGATAAGGTTTTATAGTGACGGGCCTGTTGGTCTAGTGGTTAGTGACCCTGACTGCTATACCGGAGGTGGTGGGTTCGATTCCCACCCAGGACAAATGTTTGTGTGATGAGCACGATCATTTGTTCTGGTTGTCTGGGTGTAATTTATCTATAATATGTATGTATTTAGAAATATATATATAAGTATGAGTATCAGTTGTCTGGTTACCATAACACAAGCTCTGCTTAGCTTGGGATCAGATAACCGTGTGTGAGTTGTCCCGGAATATTATTATTATTATTATAATATAATAAAAACTATGCTCAACATATTGATGATTTAATTGATTTAAGAATTGCAACATACATTCCTTAAATGGTGGCTTTTATTATTTTTTATTCTTAGGGAACGTCACTAAATATGAAAGCGTGTGTCTCATGACACAAAACCTCTAAGTTGTGGTTGGCATAGCTTTGAGTAAGTGTAGGTCAAATGTTTTTGTTTTGAGCTCATCATTTGCAAGCATCTTTTACTGGACCTTTAAAGTATTAAAATAATATTTTACTCTTAAAACTGTATTTCTTTTATGAACTATGGAAAAGTTTAGTTTGAGATATACCTAACTTAAAAAAAAAGAGTAGAAAAAGGATTTTTGGAGAAATTTAATTACTTTGATCTTTATTGCGAATAAATGATTAAAATATGCGTACGATACATAATATGTAAACATAAAACCTATCCTGATCCTGATTATTACGATCAAGTAGGCGCGTACATGTTTAAATAATCTTATACCCTGACCTTACATTACACCACAAAGATTAAATTTACTATACAACAGATTTCAGTAAACAATCTGTAAAACAAACAGTGGCCACATTTACATCAATTTCTTTTACATTAAAGTGTTCAGTGTCTGGGTCACAGTTTGGTGTGCGGAATCGCTGAACTTGCTCTGTTTTAAGATTAATTAAATTAGTGGCTTCCGGGTTGACTTCCAGACGTATACAAATTAGTAGTGTTTGCGGAGCTCGTTTACAATCCCGTGCAAATAAATATAACAACATTAATGCGATATTTTTTTTTAAAGCATAAATCTTGTCAATGCGGGCTTTCTACATGTATCAATAATGAATCAATTTGGGCGCCTGAATATAGTGATATAATTCCGGTAAATTTACGAGAATCACGCTATAAAGATATGAAACTTGATTTATGTTCATTTGATATGAACCCTAAATCTTCGTATGTAAAGATGCAATATAAGGACAAGAAACCAAAACAAAAAAATAGATGCAAGAGAAGGACACTTCTTCTTCTTATCGAGTCGATCAATGGCAGCGACGACCTCCGTGGTCGAGTAGCGTACGCACCGGTTTCAAGGTGTCGCTAGCTCTGAGGTCCCGGGTTCGATCCCCGGACGGGTCAAGAAAATCACAATCAGAAAATCACTTTTCTACATCGTCTCGGGTCTGGGTGTTTGTGGTACCTTCGTTGTATCTGAATTCCATGACACAAGTGCTTTAGCAACTTACTTTGGGTTCAGAACAATGTATGTGATGTTGTCCGCATTTATAATAAAAAAAAAAAACAAGTTAAATTTTTCCCGACCAGTATTCAGCCACGCACACGGCATTGTCCGTCGCCTCATACAGGTCCGCGCGTGTGCAGGTGGCAGGGCACGCTGAGCCTCTGCGGTACCGGAGCGTATTGGGTGTCGTGGATCGGTTTCCATTTTCACCTTCTCAATGGAGCTAGCTACATGTCTGCGGACATCTGGAGGTGCAATGCCGGCAAAGAAGGACACTAAATGATTTAGTATATATTATACAAAATCTTGAAATAAGCATATTCTATACGTCAAGCTAAAATCAGTTCCACATAACTCTTAAATAAAGAGGTTGCCACTTCATCTTATAACTAAGAACTAAGTGACTCCTTGTATCTGCACGCAGGTGTATAGTGTTGAAGCACTTTAGTCAGCTTGTTTCGCCTTTTAATTTATGTATGGTTTTATTTAAAACAATTACCCTTTGCGCTTCGTTTTACGTAGGAAATTCAGAGCGGAAAAATAAGGGGGAAATTACGTTATACTCGTAGTTGGCTGAAACATAAACCCGATTATGATGAAATTCGATATCCTTATTTAAAAACTGAATTTATCATTGAAATAAGCTATTATAAAACTCTCTGTTGTGCGTGTTCCTGTGTATGGTATGATAAATAAAGGAAACGTGACTTTGATGTAATAAATGACTTTAATTAAGATTCCACAATACTTCGTTATGACTAACTACGTACTAGGTATACGTCGAGGCAGGGCGGTGTAACGTAAGCGACTGGCGAGCCGATCGCCCGCGCTTCCATACATCGTCAAGAATGCAACTCAGCAAACCGCAGTTACTAAGCCGCCACATCTCCTTCCAAAAATATACCAGAACTTTTGACATTGTTGATCGCCCAAACATAACATAATCTTCATTTTTCAAATTATCTTTTCGCTTCTTAATTTCTATCACATGATTAAAAATGAAATAATAAGTAACTTTTTTATATGTGACTGTATAATCAAAGTAAGTAGTAAGTACAAGTCTTGAAGTAAGTGTGTACTTAGTAATAGGCAAACACCTTTAACCTTGGACGCCAAATGTGAAATCGTCTTGTTTATTAACTAGTACTCATGACTACCGCGTGTCACACACTCACACATTAACACTGAGGTCGACCCACTGGTCAAGACTTGACATCTATGATTCGTTTAAATTATATGCATGACTTATATCAAACAAACAGCTATTATGCGTAAGTGAACTGTGCAAAGTGTGAGAGTGTGTTTCGATTTTGAAATATTTAAAAAAATAAACCTTTAAACAAAGAGATATTGTAGTAATGCCTAATTGTAAATTTCGAATAAAAAATGAAAGTAGGTCGATAATTGAATTATGTACCTTCATTTCCAAGATCACAAAAAGTCAAATATAAATTTATTAACAACAAGCTGTGCCTGCAACTTCGTTCGCGTAGATGACGAAACTTATCAATGAGTTTTTAACCGCAAAATTAAGTTTGTTTTTTATTGTTTATACTTTTTCGGGATAAAAACTACCCAGTGTGGTGCCCAGGATAATAAAGAATAATTATACCAAGTTTCATCGTAATCGAACCGGTAGTTTTTGCGTGATACCTGAACAAACAGACAGACAGACAAAAATTTTTTTATTCACTCTTTTGGGTTCGGTGTAACTGTTGGTCTAGTAACAATCCCTGCCATTATTTTTTTTGATATTTTCAATGTACAGAATTTTCACTTTTACAGATTTATTATAAGTATAGATAGCTTATCTTTAAAACTAGTTTAATTATCCTTTTATGCATTTCCTGAAGAGATAGATGGGCCCACCATCATTTGGTGCGATAAGATTAAGTTAGCCTCCCAAGTTATCACCTTGAATATGTCTTGATAAACTTAAATGGCAAAGGTCTCATAGATAAACATTCCATAATTAAGAATTAACTATACATCAAATTACATCTGTAAGATTCTTTCCTATTTTCAGCTCCTATTTTATAAAACATAAATTATGCCAGAACCGACCAAACATTTTACCTTTATAACAAGTTTCTTTAAATCTCCACCCGTACCCTGAATAGATCTGGTTAAACAGTTAAAGTTCAAGATTATACTTCCAAAGTAAAATAGTTTTCACAGCTGGAAACTGCGTCGGGGAACTAATTTTCTCTTTATTATGTAGCCAGTTAGAAAATTTGTCAAAACTCGTTAACGCGCCCCGGCGGCCATGGAATCGTTTGTTTAATTTGTACGACTTACACAGGAAAACAATTCTGCTTGTTTTGTAATTTGTTCTCATTATAGTTTTTAAAGTCCGGGAAATGCAATAAGCTGCGTTTTTGTGGCTCCCAGCTACACAAACAAAACTAAAAGCAGGATGCTATACGAGTTTACTTTTTATTAGTTCCTCTAACAAAAACATGCGAAATATTAGAAGCTTGAGTAACGGGAAAATCAATAACCTGCACTATTGTAATATACAATTTAGTTATCTACTGCAGTAGCAATATTGGACGATTGCAATCCCTTTTAGCAAACCACAAACAGAATAATGGGATACCCGTGTTCAATAATATACGTTACCAGATTGATAACATATGCACAAACATAATATATTTACTACTAGTTTCGCTTAACATTTCAAATTCGCAAATAACAATGTGTAAAAAGATGAAAACGAAGAGGAACAAAGCCACATTCACGGGCACGTTAACAAGATGTGAACACGTATGCAGCGAGCGAGTTGGATTAAAAACAAATGAGCCAAACAACAGACTAAAAGCAAACATTGCTATTAAAAAATAAACTGCATCACACAACAGGAAACCAGACTTTTTTCGTCTACAAACTTTACTACGAGATCCTTTTAGTCGTAGGTAAAAACATCCCTATTCTCAAAATATTTCAACGGCGATGCTGAAGCGTGCATGCCACAACTTTTGAAATTAACGAGTGCAAACATTGTGCGATTTCGGAGCATAAAGTCGTATTGTTCACCTCCGTGTCTCCTGGCCGCGTTTATTTCGCTCACTATACTTATTTGGGGATTTCATTATGTGCGCCAGCTCTACAGCCGTACGGCCACCCCCGTGAAACTAAAGAGGGCATGGAATGTTGTATGATTAGTTTTAAATTGTATTGCCCCAATTTTCGCCGTACCTCGGATGAAAATTGAGAGATTATGCCCCACGTCGCGTGTAGCAAGAGATAATAATTTTGGAATCATGTTGACGTTGTAATCGTTTCGAGGATGATTATTTTTATGTTGTTTATTTTTGACTAATTTTGTAACAGTTCGTTTTTGAGACGAGCAGTTTTGAACACGAAATTGTATTTTGTAGATTTTAGTTTAGGGGTCGAGTGGCTTTCTCAATTATTTTTCTTTGCAATTACTTACCATATGACATTTTGTAGAAGCAATTACTGATAAATTTTCTAAGAAAGCCTTTTAATTAGTAGTTACATAAATAACATTTTACGCAACAAGAAATAATACGAGAAATCGAAACGAAATTCAATTAAGCAAAGAATGCCTACTTCCTTTGACTTATCGCCTACCTAATCTACCCAACAAAATCTTTGGAGAGGCATCAAACGAAACAGAATCGTCGGTAAATAGAGGGAAGAATAACAAAATTAAAATGTTCAAAACGTGATTGAGTCAAAAGGGAATCTTGTCTTTGCTGTCATTACTTTGTCAGTGATCGTTCGTGTGTGCAAAGATACGGCGATTTTCACACAGTTGTGCCCAAAACATCGTACGATTACGTAGATTGATGCAGAGTGAAAAGCTTATTGATGTGGCCATTGATAAGCTCGAGCTCTTGGCAGCCAATGTTTACTGTTTTAATATTAACATAAAATATGTTTGATATTTTTGGTTCTTTAATATAAAAACAGGAGTATTTATATTTCACAGCGTGAATATTTTCTTTGTTTGATATTGAAAAATAAATGAACTGCATTGCTGTACGTAAAGTAATCAATTATGAAGCTGCGTATCTGTCTACTTTTTCAGAAGCCTAAATAATAAATTCACAAATATATCATTTATGACATGTGAAGAACACAGGTGCAGCGAGCCGCAAGCTCATGAAAAATCAATCGCGATAAGGAACGGATGACGAAATGACGCAAAATAAATGTCAAAGAAAAAATAGACGCAGACAAAGCATTTTCATCGTAATCATCATGGCGTCGTCGATATCTCCACGAAATGGGGGAGAAGAGGCAAAAGCGTTTACTCATGAAAAAAATACACCAAGTAAATCTTCCCTGTGCAGCGAACTATGACAATGACGTGTTGGCATCAAATGCTAATAGAGAAGGAAGTGTACCAACGCGAGACGTTTCATTTCCACGCCGCCGCCTATCGCTCCACGAATTGAATAAATTTGAATTCGGAACCGGGAACAAGCACCTTTGGCGGGGAGAACGGGGTGGAAAGCGTCAAAAATAGTGGGGAGAGCCCGCGATATCAATCGAAATATTGTTTGTTCATTATTACAATACGCCTCGCCGAGAACGGTCGGAGCCGAACATGTTTGGATGTGCAGACCGAAGGGATTAATAAAATATGTGTTTATTGAAATAAATGGGTGGGGAGCTGATTGTATTGCTCACGCAGTTGGAACGGCTTAAAGAAAGAGATACTTGAAATTAATACGTTACAAATTGTTAAAATATTTAGCATGTCAAATATTATATTCGCAGGAAATAAATATGTCAGCTTATTGTGATCTCGTAATTTCTTCCAAATTGTATCCAGAAAGACATGTATGGAATTTGCTATAATTGGAAACGCTTCTCGGAAATATAATATTTTCCTCGTGAGACATTCAGGTGATTATCTGCGAAAAATAATAACAAGCCCTCGATCGACATCAATAAAATGTCGCCAATTCCATCGTAATTCGTAATCTTAAAAGAGAATAAATGGCATACGTGTGTCAATAGCGGTGCGCTCAGCAAACGAAAAAAATGTGGCATTTTATTTTATAAGCAATTCGTAATATCAGAGTGCGGGGCGTAGGAGTGCTTTGCCAATACCGATGTACTCAGTCGATGGAGCAATTTCATCGCAAATTGAAACGTCGTACCTGTTCAGTATATTATGTTGTTCCTTTTGTTGCTCTTTGATGCGAAAAGAAATGCGAATAATACAATAAATAGCGATATTACTCGCGACAAACGTCTGTCGGGGTGGAGGGATCATTTTCCCCCGAATAAAGACGCATGTGTCTAGTCTGTCAACAGTGCGATGCGACAGCGTAATATAATTTTATTTTTTGTGCGTCAGACTACCTTCGTATGACATTTGAGGGTTAGATTAGATTCTGTTTTGTTTGATTAAAATGGAACTGTGCGGTATTTTCCAAATGTCGCTTTCGCGGATAAAGGTTGTGCCATTTTTATGGAAATAGTGGACATAAATAAAACCTTTGTGAATCCAAATTCACAATAAATGAGGCATAAGCGTGTACTGTTTTTGTGTATTTTAGGACTCTGTGTTCAAAATACGCATTTTAATTAAACATAAACTTACGGAACGTAACGAAATTTTCTATTCAAAACGGTATTTTTTCATCATTATTCTATTTTAATTGCTAACATAGTTCAGCTCTTAAAAACCAAACAAAGACACGACTTCACATCAACATCGAAATCACAACAAACAAAACACTTCCACATGACGCACCGCAATATCGTCAAATTAAATGTTTTACATCATTTGATTCAAACGAACATAACGACGTAAGATATGACGTTTGTTGTACAATGGCCCGCTCATTGTGTCCGCTCGGTCGGAATTTCGCGGAGATGCAGATAGCGTCAGCACCGTCGCTTTGGTACCGAGAACACACAGACAAACAGACAAACGTACACACGAACGCACATAATTAGTAATATAATGAGAGTTAAATAAGACGGAGTGGAGTGAATGAACTGAGAGGTGGTGGGAACGCAGCCAGCAGAAATTTGAGAGGATAATTATGTGTAAATTAGACGATTACTATTTATTTATGGGTTTCATATGTGACAAAAATAGACTTGATGAAATGATTTTTGAAAATGGGCAAGAAATAGGACTTAAAGTCGAAACTTTCTACAAAACAGGGTCGGTTCAAGTACAATCAAGATGAAATGGTCAACGCATAACAGTATAAAGCAAGGCGAAGAAAATGTTTGTAAAAATACACACAAATATTTATACAACACTCGGCCGCAGTAACCCACTAACACGCATACGCACACATTGCACCCCGACACTGTCAAACAATTAAACACAAATGTATCAACACCGCGCGACGAGTCTTCAGACACAATCCGAATCTTTCACCTGTCAAACTGTGCCGCACACGAGATTAATTAACCCTCGCTCGCCAGCCAACCCGTCCGTGAGTCACGGAGCAAAACGCGTGAGAATATTAAACAAATACATTACTATTGTGTTAGCGCTTTCCATTTCACTTGACTGTATGACACGGGCGCTCTTATTTTCCGCCAACTGTGTGAGACGTTGCGCAAATAGGTTAGATACGTTCCCACCATCTGATTGTCGCTGTGACGGCCCGTTCAATTGTCGAATGGGCAAATCGAATTATTAGCGAGATGTAATTCTGCGATACGTCATATCATATTCAACTATGTATAGCGGAACGATATGGGAAGCAAATGAGACGGTGTATAGTCTGCGACGATAATAAGATTTTAGTGTGATGTAACTGAGTTACAGTTGTAAGCTGATTTATTCATGCGTAAGATTATTGTGTGTTACAGTGGTGTGCCGATAAGGATGTTGTATATTAAGGGAACGTGACTTGTTTTGTTCCGTTATAGAAGGCTTTACATATCCGACACACCGATTAACGATTAAATAATAATTCATTTGTCTTTGTCAAAATTTACACAGGAAATTGTGCGTCAATTTAAGATATCAATCCCTCGAATAATTATTTACTGCTTTTATATTACCAATAACATAATAGTCAACGCTTAAAGCTCAAGGTTAACAGTAGTAGTTATAAACTTATTGCGGGAGATCACAAAACGTGGAAGCGCAAGTATGAAGAAAAATAGAGACTTTAGACCAACAGTGGAACGGTAAATATCAAAGCTCACGTCAAACTAGCAAACATTAAACCCGTAATTTTATTTAAATACACAGAGCCGTAGTCTAGTCGTCCGTACCGGTCGACAACTCAATATAAAGTGTCAATATTTGGTAACGCCAGCGATGCGAGTAGGGACTGTCGAATCGATTCGTATCCGATAATTCCAGGTATCGAGAGAGGCTTAATTGGGGATCGAGTTGTCGTCGGCGCGTCGAGTAGACTAGAGAGCGATGAGCGAGTGCACAATACGTGTTGGAGGTGTCAGGTTAGGATTTTAGGGTCGGTCCCTAATAGTTATAATATACCAATCAATTTAATACAGGTATAAAAAGATATATCAGTTGTCTTATTAGGAATAAACCTATTCCAATACACGTGTAACTACATAAGCATTTATCTCAATCGTTTTTAAAGTTGCTACGAGCCTCTACAATGCCTCTACAATTTGATACTATTAACATTTTCCTCCGATTTAAACAAAAATAAAGCGCTCTAACCTACATCCACTGATCTAAGCCCACAGTCATTCACCCACCCAAAAACATGATCCTAAAACTTCAGTCAATGAACGAACGAACTAACAGTTTGATAGAATCACCGTCAATTTACTTAGGAGTCAACAGCTACGGGCTTATTGTTTGCTCTGCTCTCCGGTGTCAAGTGTGAATTAAATTCCCTGGAAGGTGTTCAAATGAACAGTCCAGAGTGTCCCTGAGAGGGTAGTTGAAAATTCGCGATTTATTTTCTATTGACAAACTGCTTCAGAGAGTATCAGTCTATTATGAAACTGTAGAAGTGCCTTGACTGTGTAACACTCGAGCGAAATACATTTGAATCGGAATTGCATTTACATATTTTGGAGATGAAAATGTTGATTCAGCATTTCGGCTCTTTGATTACAGAACCGACAAAATGTTTTTCGTTATTATTTTACGTACATTTGAGTAATTTGTTCTCTCATTTCATGCGAAAACACGAGCCAATAATGTTACTAAAAATTACAATAAAAACCTTATGCCGGAGTTTTTAATAAATGAATTTTTAATACAGAAACTCCTTTACACAAGTTTTAACTTTCAGTATGGCGTGCGTTTTCTAATTGTCATTTTTTCTGACAAACTTCTGAGAGCCACCACGGGGCACATCCTTTTAATTAAAACGGTGTATAGAGGAGTCGCAGTGGCGTTCACAAATTAATTCATTTTGTTTTAGTTTCTCGTTGAATTAACTCCCGTCGGCTCGTGCTGTGGTGCTTGTGCAAACATTCTCACATACACAATGGTGCTTAAACGTAGCTTTTATTTTCAAGACGAAAGTGAATTTTCCCATGTAATGGTGTAATGGTCACATTCATCGGTGATATTATGTAGAAAATAATGACAGTGCCGTATTGTTGTGTAATTTTTATATTTATGCTTTATCAAGTACTTACTTATTTTGTGTAATTACTTATTGCTTATATTTTAAGGGAACTTCGTTGCAGGCTGTTTCGAAATGACTTGCCCCCAATATGGTAAGGTTAAGGGCTTCGGGGTTTTCATGATATTCATTTCTCGTTCATATTTTATAATTTCACGTTCAGGCCTTTGCCCAGCAGTGGGATCTGATGTAGGCTACAAAGTTTTACGGTGTATAACATAATTACTACACAAAATTAAAAGATATTTTTAAAATACATAATATATCTGAAGCCGCGTGATATAGAACAATGGAAATAGAATATAATTTATTGTCTTCACAAGTAATATAAATTGTGTCGTACAAAATATAGCGGCAGATAAATTTAGTAGCGGCAAAATGAAATTATAATTGCTTTAAATATTTCCGTGACAAAAACACAAAACGCGTGACGTGTATTTAATATGCGTGAAATTTTTTGTAAACGCTTGCGATTCAATAACCGCAGTGTTCATATTTTAGTTTAATTTTATCACACGATATTATATGAAAACTATTTTATATAAATGCACTGTTGTTTATTTCGTAACATCTGTCTGAATTTCGAATTTATTTTATCCTTGACATATAACTATTTTATAAATTATTTAATACTAGCTGTGTCCCGCGGTTTCACCCGCGTGAATACCTAGGTCCCGTTCCCGGTTCCTTTGTATATAATAACAGACAAATAATTAGCAATAAATTAAAATTGCGACTATAATTTGAGATTTAAACTATCCTATCTCTCAAGTTGGATCGAACTGCACATGGTGTGCGAATTTTATTATAATCGGTTAAGTGGTTTAGGAGTCCATTGAGGACAAACATTGTGACACGAGATTTATATATATTAAGATTTTATTTGAAATTATTAGTCACATTACAATTTACAAAATATCTAGAGGGTGCATACTGAATCCAAGCTGCTGTGAAGTTGTGCTATGTTGCGAAAAAACGTACAGAAATTAGCGTGGAAATTACAGATACGCTTCTGTTTTAAGTAGGTACACAGGCATGCATTGAATGAAATTGGTAATTGATGATACCGAAGGCGAGAATTAAGGCTGATTTAGACGGGGTGTGATAAATTAATATCTTGCTAGTTTTGGAACATTGCTTGGCCGCGCGGCTATGTTATCATAAATGATCGACCATCAACGGCAATGTACCGCAAGTGCGGCAAATTTCTCGCACCATCTAAATCGGGCTTTATCCTCATTGCCCGATCATTTTCAATAATGGGTAATACACATTGTAGGCGGTATACCTTAACGCTTGCCCGCGGGGGATTATTCTGTAATACAGGATCCAGGTGTCCGCTTCACGTCTATATGATCCCCTATCCACGTAATAGACCCCTGTTAACATCTTAAAGGCTTCAGGGGTTCGAACGTGTTATTGTTTATCGAACTGTTTCTGTAATGCTCGTGTTGTATTAATATGTATGTACTTTTGTTTGTTTGGTGTACAATATACATACTATGTTAATGATTCACTAAATAGTTGTTAAATAGGTTGAAGGGTTAAAGGTAAGGTATAAACATACATTTTGTTTTTTTTTTTCAAAGAAATTGTGATTAAAGAGATATTTAAAAGTTTAACAGTTATGTGAATAAATTATGGTTATTTATTACTTTACGATAATTTTTTTATTAGCTACGAAGTTTGGCTATTACTCTCACCAGGTTTTCTTGGTGATAAAAAAAAGCACACCCATTTATTGCCCAAAAAACCATCCGTAAATACCATCAAATTATACTCCTTTTTCCAGCCGATTGGAAAGTTGATCAACATTTCAAAGCCCACAATACCGGCGCACCGAGCACCGCACAGTAACGAGCTCGTTCTCAGAAAGAGACGTTACCTAGTTAAATCGCAGTTTAATATTAATTTGAACGCCAAGGTGTAAGGGTTGATCCTTACCCTTTGAATATTTCACCACTTTCGGGTAAATATATTTATCTACGTTGCGGATAGTATTGAGATTCGCTGTTAAATACGGGTCGGAGCCTTGATCGAAATTACCTTTGATTGTTTCGGTTGTCAGGGCTACGGAACCTTCGTTAGAAACAGGGTAATCTGAGATGGTATCTTTAACAAAAATTACGGCGGTTACAATCTCATTTGGGAATGACAAAAGGTTGGCAATGTTGATGCGGGTCGCAAGGCTGCCTATAGGATTTAGTAGGACACATTGGTGCTTAAGCAGACTGATATAGGTTGGATGCTGGATAATCACATTTTCACAACGATGGCTGAGAGACAGATTTATTTTAAAATTATGTTAGATTGTGAGAAGGACCTCAGGACCCCAAGAGACAATACATTTTTGTGTACTATTGAATAAAATTTGTATGCGATTTTTCTTGATTTGATAAGCTCTTTTTAGAAATAGGTAGAACATAATATGGGTTAGTGATAAGCCTTTTGTAACAATTCTTTATCCAGTGCCGACTACAAATCGATATCGGGTGTCCTTAAAGTGACCAGGCAAGGGCAGTCTACGTGACGATTTCACAGCACATAATGTATTATAATATAATTAAATCCTCTCTATAAACGTCGAAGGCGAACTTATTAAGCAATGGCGCACGTTTAATGATAAATAGGAAACGTGAGCGACTTGTGAACGGCTACCGGTACCAGCGACCATCTGTCACGGTAGGAATCCATTAATCTAACGATACGGAAATATTTATAGTGAAATGTAATTATTTTATTAAGTGTTAACAAAATCGTAACCTAGTTTAAACCCTTAGAAAACTCGATATACCTTGCTCAATTCTGCTCGATTACATATCTTGGTATTCAAAAGGATTAGTGAGCAATAATTGTTCAGCTATTGCTGTCAAATTGCTTATTGGTGGTAGGCTTGCACAATTAGGTAGGTGTGTGTGTGTCGCTGGCATATAGCTGTTTTTAAAGCTTTGTATGATTGGAGTTAAAATGTTAAATTTTTATTCCATATGTAAGGGATCTAAGAATTCCATATTACCACTACACACACCAAAGTGTGTCATAGAAATTGTAACGCGATAGGTCCCTAGCGTCCCTTGCCTATACACAAACGGACGCGAAACAATGAAGTACGTGACATACACACAAACAGACAGACAGACGTCTTGCGGGCCATATCAACGGTTAGGAGCGCAAAGTCAGCATAACAGGCCTCTATAATACATTGTATATGTAGGTATATGTGCCTACTAGTGTTATATGTGACAGGGAAATAGGGATGGCAGGATATAAGATTGAAATCAGTATGAAACTTGTTTTCAATGGTGTTTTGACTTGTATTCAACACTTTTGTGACGTGTGACGTTTGCTTTGACGTAAGTGCTTGATTGTGAAAGTTTGTGTCATCAAAGTTATTCGTAAGTAGCACAGGTGTTGTTTATGACAATAGATTAATGTAATTTAGAGAGTTGTTAGTACCCAATTTAGAAGTTATACCAACAGTTTGTATTTGTAAAACGTCCACGATTTACGAATGTCGTAGGTTGTGTAATCGCGTATCACAGATAAGCAGCTCCTTAAAAATGTTTTCTTAATTTTCATGGTATATGCTTTTCTTGTGAATACTTCAGTCAATATGAATTACACTTTTAGCAACAACTATCCGCCGCGCTGCTTCCATTATTCTATTTAAACTTAAATAACGAAGACTTGACTTTCGTCAATATAGGCTGTAAGAAGAGTAGGTACACTTGTTTACAAAGTGCTTTACATAACACAAATACGTGAGTTTTCGATAGCTTTTACACTATGTAAACTGTAGAGAGTTGTCACAAGTGGTGACAAGTCTTGACTACCGATGTATCGATGCAATGTGTTTTAGGAGACACATATTATGCTCTAGTGAAAGGGTATTTAGTACTCTTGCGGAATATAGTTCGTACGTTCAAATTCAGGTGCATTGTTGTCGTTTATATGTGAATTTGCGTAGGGCTGCCACTTGTGAAAGTTTTGCGTCAGAATGTGAAATGGCGCTTTCTGAAATGCTGAACCGAGTAAAACTAGAGTATGTGCATTAATGTTACTAAACTAATTACTGTAAGTTGCAATGCTACCTAGACTTCATACAGTCAAATGCAAATGGAATAGTTTGGCACAGTTTTAAGTAAACTACGTATCACTTTGGTAATACTTTCGTATTAATAAAACATTAACCAAACAATACCTTGCCAACAAAAATAACTTTAAGTAAAAACAAAACGATTAAACAACTCTTATCAGCCCTACTTCCCACCCACACATACATACACAGTGCAAATATATACAGCACACTAACACATTTTACCTGTCAACACGAACATTTCCTGTGTGCCATACTGCATTAGTTAAACAGGGGGCCACACATGCACAAAACTACGTGTAAATACACATTTAAACACACACAAACAAACATTTGAAACCGCAAATGTGTACAGGATTGATATAAAGGTCGCAGATGTTTCGTGAAATCGGTGAATTATGTAAATAGCCGGGAGATTTTTTCTGGCGCGTTTTTATTGGTTCCGAAAATGTACCGAACGTGGATTTAATTGTGCATTAAGCAATTAATTTTATTATGGTGGCTGTTAAGGGTTTAGAGGGGTTGGACAATGGCGTCATTACAATTGTTATGGAGAGTAATGATCATTAAAAACATTTATTTTGAAAATATTGATTTGTGGTTTTTTGACTTTTCTTTATATCAAGTTTTAGGAAAGCTATCGTTGACGTATTGCCTACGAACTTAACAAAAGGTATTATGCGGAGTAAAAACTTCATTAACATAGACTTTACAGATAACCTTTTACAAGACTAGTTCTGTTATCAGTGCTTTAGCATATTTAAATTTCGTTTTCATATTGTGTATCTTATTTACAATTATTTCGTGGCTAAGTGTAAGCCGTACGGTTTGACCGAAAATACAGGTTAAGCCGCGCTCGCCGCGGTTGGTCCGTGGATGGGTTTATAACATACCGAGACCCCTCCGTGTTTCGGAAAGCACGTTAAGCCGTAGGTCTCGACTGTCATACGAACATCTTTGGCAGTCGTTAAGTCACTTCTGACAACCAGTCTTACTATGGGATACTGTGTTTCCCAGTAAAATAGGTTGTGGAGGTCAGATAGGCAGTCGCTTCATTTAAAATATGGTATTCAGCTGAATCCAGTAAGACTGGTAGCCGACCCCAACATAGCTTGGGAAAAAGGCTCGGGAGATGATGATTATTTACAATTATTTTCTGAAGTAAATATGTATTCTACTGATACTATGGGGTGCTTATAATTTAATAACAGACTTATTTTTGGACTGAAATCGAACGTGACATATTTACTATTTCACAGTCAACTCATTGTCATCCAGACAATTTATAAAAAGGCGAAATTCCTTAGTTCACTGTAACATTATATCTGTAAGTAGAACAATAGCTACCGTTTAGCAGTAGTGTCGCATAGGTGCTAACATTCTTGAAATACAACGCCCGGGTATATGGCAGACTAATTATACATATACATTAAGTATACAATGTATATGTAGACTAGTTAAATGGTACTAGAATCATTAGACTACGTATGTATATGACGTAGGTAAGATACTGTGAGGTAAACCTGATCTATCGAATCTAATGATGATGAGGATTTATTATAGACAGGGAAAATCATAATACTTAAGATAAATAAACTACAAACTTATGTGTTATGTATTATCGATACCTTAAGAGTGGGTATTATTAGCTTGAAAATACTTAAACATCTGGTTTGGGGTCAACCCTAAATAAAGAAAAATGGGATTTTTTAAATATAATTATTATATTATTTTGATTGATCAGGTTACTAATAAAAAAGGTGGAAATAAAAGAGCCCAACGTAGATGTAGGGAAAAGGCTGCTACAAATGATGCATCAATGCGTACGTAGCAGTTGCATTTTAATACACATTAAGCCGCAACCTCATCATGCAGTTTTCTAACGAGGCTACTTAACTCTCATCCAATTAAGTAAGTAAACAAGTCCTCGTAGCCAGTGCACCGTCGTATCGTATCGGCAAGGACTCGTTACAATCAATAGGCAATTAATTCGTGCACTCGTGCACCGCGAACTACGGTGTCGGTACCGCGCTCGTCCACTTAGGGCTGTCAAGATCAAGTTTTATATACCAGGGTAGTCGAAACTTTGTGTGCATGTTCCTTTTTTGGAACTGAGCGGATAGTGAATAAAGATATTGATGAAAATAGACGGGTAGAACCAAGTTTTGTAAAGCTAGAGAAACAAATTTCTCGACTAGTAGTACCTATTACGAATGCGATATTATGAGGTGTTATTACTATGGCAATTAAAAGCCGATAATTAAAAACGCTATACATTAAAATATCGCATCATATCATTCTTCGAACGTATCGATTGACCCAAAACCGCAGCTTCCTAAAACAAGCAACGTCAAATTCAAAATTAATCAAACTCTCGGCACCTAAAACAATAATTTATAACACGTCAAGTCAAGCTACAGTTGCACCACTCCCCTTCGCCATAGGAGGGAGTTGAACGTATTGACGCGCAATATAACTTGAGCCGTACCGTGTCCCGTGATTAATTTTGTCGCGCGACAGCCCTAAAGATTGACAAGTCGCGAGCGTAAATCAGTCGCGAGATTGCGGCGTACCGCACACCAAAATCTATGCCATTTGTATGTCTCGTTTACTACAAGGAAAGTTCCACTGTGAAAAGTTTTGAGTAAGAGATCGAACGACGAACTGGGTGAAACTATTTGTTAATTATCGGTTCAAGATTTCTATTCAGGACAAAGTTGAATGGCTAAATTGAATCTTAGGAAACAAGGGCGGCTGAGAGTTTTGACAAGTTGGCTGCTGACTTTAATATTGTATTGGCGCAATTCCTTATTTATAGGGCTTTAACAACTTGGATATAACGATACAAAATAAATAGAAGCGTTTAACACAATGATAAATAGAGTAATAAAGTAAATTACATGAAGCTTATTTATTTTGATTTAAATATATCAAAGTGCTTGTTTAGCTTAATTCTTGCTCTGAGGGAATTCAAATATGATTAGTAGGAATTGTTTTTAAATTATCTAGCAAGGCAAAATGGACAATTCCTATCCAATTCCAAGGTCTTGAAAATAAGGGCAGTTACTAAGGATATAGCTTTCTTTGTTTGAACACTTTGAACCTTACACAAAACACTCAACAAGGCATTAGGAGATTAGCTGTTAGGTACATTATTAAAAGTAGGATTTAACCTCACAGTGAATGACGTCAACAAAAAACGGGAACGCTGCACTCATTAAACTAATAAGTAACACCACTTAAACAATCATTAGTCTATAATTCAAGTATCTGTAACAGATAACGCTAGTGGCGAACATATTAATTGGGCGTGTGTTAGTTAAGATGTCACTTCGACAAGTCGTCGATATAAATTAGATTAGTTGGCTTGCCAGTTGGCGGATTATTTATGGCGTATCATATCGCCAGGTATCTAGAGAGGTAGACAGGGGATGCTTGCCAGGAGTTACGATATCGTCGCAATATATTATTAGCTTATTACTAGGTTTCGCGGCTATGATATGAAATTTTATACACTGATATGAACCTTTATGATTTAGATGCTTCAAAAACGAGTGAATGTTAATTATTTTGGCGAATTTGATCTCATACTGTCTCTGTTCTTTTAAGGTATTAAATAGCGACAAATATACATCTTAAAGTAGTAGCGTTTCAGGTATTTGGGGATCAGACACTTAAATTTAAATTGAATATTAATTAACTTGCCTTCTAATAAAAAATACTTGGCCATTATACATTTAACAACTACAAACCTTTGTCCTGGCCCAGAACAAAATCCAAACTAGTAAAAAAACTCAAAAATTCAAAGCCATTGTTATCATTCAGACCCAAGTTACATCTATTAACATATTCCTTTTTTTTACTTATAAACATAGTGACAATGCTTCGGGAACGTTGTTTTTTTAACTTCCGAAGATTATGCCGGAATACATAATGAGTGTCGGCACTAAATGTCAACGAACTGTGCCACTATTTCCTTTGTATTTTTATCGTTCGTCATTACCATACTTCGTAAGAAGTCGCCTGATATTAATTGTTATTTGCTGAATTTTATTTAAGCTGATATAATAATTTGGAGTTAATTTATCATGAAATTGAAACCATTTATATGTCATATGTCATTTATTTGATTCTTAATTTTCCCTGCAGCCTTGATACTATGTGGTCAATTTTAGAAACTATTGGCTAGTTGAAAGACTGATGCAAAATACTTTATTTAAAATTTACAAATTTTAACTGCAAGAATTTGTTCATAAAAGTAAGTATTTATATTAAAAAAATATTTCAAATTGGTTGGAAAGCAAAGGAGTTATGCGCGAAAAAACATAAAAAAAAAATACAAACATCCGAATTGAGAACTTCCTCCTTTTTTTTAAAGTCGGTTGAAAACCAAACAAGCTTCTAACACGAACGGTACCACATTTTCCAATTAAAATTCTGACGTAACCATTTACAAGTACCAGGACAAAAGGGATCGGGGGAGGTTCCTCACACACACCTAATACAAAACTACTTTAACCCACCATCGATACCAGTATATATCACAAATTCGATTCTAATTCTCCCTCCCAACTGTTTAGAACGTGGAAGACGGCTTAATCGGCACACTTTAACTCAATCAACGTGATCAAATGCAAAATAGGTTTGCCATTGCCGCACGGTAATCGCTTTACAGAAACTACGGTGTTGGGCGCTATTCATTTGTCATATACATACATACATACATACATACAATACATACTATACATACATAGATACCGTGGAAATACAGCGTGAAATGTACGAGAAATATATAGTACTGGGAATGAGATCTGCTTGCTTGCGTCCCGATGTGGATTTATCGAGAATATCTAGCTCAAAAACTACCTGGGTACTAAATTATAACTGAATTCCTTTATTTTGTTAAAAAGAGAAATAAACATCTATTGATGCATTCATTCTCACTTCGTTTTATAAACTAGTGAGATTAGTGTATATGTAATCATCTCAAAGATTTTGAAATTCATCACACATACCTAATATCTCAAAGCAGTTTTTATTTGAACCATTGTTAAAATCAAAGCTCTCTCTTTAGCCAGGCTGCGCCGGCGCAGGAACGGACGCGCACAGCCGATGCGTGCGCGCATTGAATATTAAAACTACGAGGATCAATAACCTGCGTTCTCGAATAGGGAATCCGTGTCGCACAAACGGGCAGGTAAAAACTATTGTTGAAATATATTTTAATATTGTCACTTATATCTATAGATTTTTTCCATTCTTTTGTATAACCTGTAAGGTAGCAAGCGTGGTTATCGGGGTTTGCCTATTTCTCTATTTGAAAACTGTTTTACAGGCTGTTAAACATACAAACTGCCTCGTTGGCATAGTGCTTCTAAGCGGGACTGCTACGCTAGAGGTCTTGGGTTCGATTCCCAAGTCGACCAAGGTGTTATTGGGTTTTTCTATGAAATTCTCAGTAGCAGGTCGGAGTTTGGATTTGTGCCCGGTTAGTGGCAATAGGCTCGCCCCCTATTACATGGGAACTATACATACCGGCGAACTGTGGATGTACATTAGTACACCTCTGCCTAACCCTTCGGGGATACAGGCGTGATGGTATGTTATGTTATGTTAGGCTGTTAAATATAACTTTTTTTTAAAGCAATAGTTTATTCTTCTATTCTTATTCGTTATTAACAATCTAACCTTACCATTTCACGTTGTACGGTGATATTTTACGTGGTTTGTTTGAAAGATTTAAAGCAGACTTACCTGAAAAAAAGAAAAATATACATTAGTATTACATAACAACAATCTTATGTAAAAAGTAATTTATAAATCGTCAAGAGTAGTACAACGAAATATAATGAAATTATTTGATTGCAGTTATTCTGCTATTTGGGGTGGAGACGAAGCCAACAAATTCACGGATTATTACAAACAGTCTACCCCTTCTTAAGTTATAAATGGTATAAAGTATCTACTTTATTTTATACTAGCTGTGCCTGCGACTTCGTTCGCGTGGATGACGAAACTTATCAATGAGTTTTTAACCGATAAATTAAGTTTGTTTTCCGGGATAAAAACTACCCAATGTGGTGCCCAGGATAATAAAGAATAATTATACCAAGTTTCATCGTAATCGAACCGGTAGTTTTTGCGTGATACCTGAACAAACAGACAGACAGACAGACAAAAAATTTTTTTTTTCACACTTTTGGGTTCGTTGTCGGTCTAGTAACACCCCCCGCCATTTATTTTTTTGATATTTTCAATGTACAGAATTTTCACTTCTACAGATTTATTATAAGTATAGATTAAGAAGATTACAAAAGCACATTATTCGAGTAAATAGTGCTAAAAGATTTGTCGTGCAAATAACAACACCATAATCAATTATCCCTTACATTTCAATAACAACATTTTGAGAAAAAAATAATGTTAAAATTTCCTTTCCTTTAAAAAGATATAATCGGAATTCAACAAAGTTCCTTGTGCACGGTTTTTTATTATTCTTGCAAAATGCTATAAACGTTTTTATGTAAGTGTTTGTGATTCGTCTTTGTTTTTTTAGTTTGTGTGGCTATTAATCTGTCGTGCCCGGATCTCGGGGCGTATAGGATGTTTGGTGAGCCTACTTAAATATTTATATTGATGCATATTTTTTGTAAAAGTTTAAACCTTCTTATTTTATAACAGAGTCTTTATTTTGACATATGATATTAGAAGGTTATTATTATAAACAATTCTTCAATTCTTTACTCGATTATTTGAGAGATACAATTTTAAATCGAAACAAAAGAGCAAAGTTTCGGATTGTCAATACAAACTGTCAAGACAAATAGCGCAGTGGGTACGTGACTAGAATTTCAGGGTGGTCTCGGACATTCTAGATTTTCAATCAAAGGAGACAAATTGTTTGCTGTTGATGTTTATTCTGATTCTGCGTATTTAAGTTGTCATTGTAGTAGCAGCAGTCAAGGAATTTTAAAACAGTTAAGCAATAAAATCTTATATATAAAATTCTCGTGTCACAATGTTAGTTACCATACTCCTCCGAAACGGCTTGACCGATTTTTATGAAATTTTATATGCATATTCAGTAGGTCTGAGAATAGGCTACTATCTATTTTTCATACCCCTAAGTGGTAGTAGGTAGGTAGTAGGCAGGTGCTAGGTAGAAAAAATTGCATTGCAACGCATGCCGGGTACAACTAGTATGATATATTTTTAAAGTTAATTTTATTTTTGATGCGATTCAAAGTGCACTTTCAAATTGGAATCTGGTCTGTAATGATAGTTGGTAAGAAAAAAATAAGAATATCAATAAAAGGCATACAATCAATTCATACCAACATAACGAGTATTTTCTAAGTCTTTCACACGTGTAAACGATACATGAAGTGAATTAGGTATTTCTAATTCAAAAAGCTGGTAAACTTCGACGTGCATTGACTTACAATAGTACGGTGCACCACATGATATTAGTAACAAATATATACGAAAATAAACCTTACTACTGTGTAATAGGAGCGCTTTTCATGTCCAACTGCTATCAGTCATGTGTGGTTTACTGTACGTTAACGTATCATATTTTTATTCAATTATTGTTCCATGAAATCGCGAGTATTTCGAGAATCATTGTTGTTGTTTAGATATTGTTTTGTAGAATTTGTTGACCGTGTTCCAGCATCCTTTATTGTTCATTTGGATAGGTAATGACAAATGTTTATATTCGTAACTTATATGGATAGCGAAAGTATTCTTGTTTGCTTTTTAAACATAATAATACTTATTCATTACTTGCTCCCGTTTACATTCGTTAACTGGAGGGAAAACCACACTGATCAATTTAGGAATTTAGTCCTGATGAAACTTATTTATTTAACGAGGCCGCGAGGTTCAAATATTCCTCGAATTCTATTTTCAGTGAATATAACTTATTCGTACTATTTCACAGTGTAATCCGATTATAATATGACTTGTACAAAATGTCAATTTAAATTAAAATCGGTCCTAGCTCACCTGTCAATGTTGGCCAGTCCGATTGAATTCAAACCACAAATTTAATATTGTCGAGACTAAAATCCGTTTTGGATAACGACATAATTTAGTTCTAACCGCGTTGCGCACTAGCTGAATGTATATACATACCTACTTATGTAGTAGTCGGTATTTAAGGGTTAAAATATGGCTGTTGAGATTTGGTTAGTTACTTTACTAACTTGGTTACATTTCATTAGGTGATCTATGTTACCCATAACTTAGATTTGTCCAATCAAGGGTATTTATTGGCTCCAATTATGATTTTGTAAAGCATATTACATAAAAACATTGTATTTTATGCAGTTTCTAAGAGAATATGCATTGTCACACAACTAACGCCTGTCTAATACTCATATAGTGTATGGTTCTGAAGACAAATTTGGCAAAATTATATTTTTATGATTTTAAAATCATCACAAAACTTAGATTTTAAAGTGAATGCACTTGGCGATATAGATTTTATTATAGCACAACTAAATAGTTTCTAACTATCGCAACAGGAGGGCGGAGTTATCGATAACGATTTACTCGATTTAAACTGAATCGAGTCTAAATCGATAACCATCAGTGAACGATGGTTTTTACAACAAAACCCGGTGACCCGAAACGATGCTGCAATGCCGTTGCAAACGAATTCAGCTGAAATCGTTCAACGATTCTTAGGTTCAATGGTTTTCTGATCATTTCGTAATAAGAGAAATTAGGTTTACCATAAATAATAATAACAATATCTAAGTACTTGGTAGACCTTAATAGGATTTTACAATCATTTACTAATTGCCCAAAAATCTGTATCAGTTAGTTTGTGGTTGCAATAATCGTAAAGTTGTCGACCAATTGTCACAACGTTGCATTAAGGACACGAGTGTTTTTATGTACATTTTTTATCGGACAGCTAATGCAAGTCATGGCTGAACTTAGCTAGTTGTTTTAATAAACTAACTGTCGTCTTCAGGCAAATACCTCTTCTAATAACGAGACATAGGCTAGCGTTAGCAATATTGACCCAAAGTTCTAAAATTATTATTCTTTTTTGTAAATTTTATCCAGATTTCATCAAGGCAAAATTGTAATGTTGAAAATTGTAATATTGTAAATAAGTATCCAATTAAACTCTTCATATTACATTAAACTTTGTCAATAACACTCATCATGACAGAAACTCATTCAAAACATATAATAAACTAGACTAATACACCTCGCAACATCAAAGCTCACTTATCAAGATTCCGCTCTTAACGTGTCTTATGACGTCACGTAAATTAATTTCAACAAATTTCTAATTACAATTTCGAGTGATGTACAAAGTGGTGTTTGCATTCATTTTGATTCAGGGACGATTTCACCATGAAGGCCTACCAAGAAACTAAGGTACCCGGAACGAGTTTAAAAATTGATTGATGTTGAAGTCAAACTGTCTAGTGTTTGTCACAGGATCTTAAATTTGTCGCTAAAGGCTATACAGAATATATTTATTCGTATGTTTCATCGTTGATGCATAAACTGCCATCAGTTTATGTCGCTAAAATACAAATTCTAGCATCGAACTCAATTAAAACCGGGAATCCAGTTTAGCTTCTATTGATCGCGTTCAAATGCACCCGTGAAATCCGCCGTCAGCGTAATTTATTGGATGTTGGAGATGCCCGCGACGTGTAATGGTCACAAATGGTCACAAGTTTGACCGGGGAATGGGGAGTAATGGTCCACCTTTACCATGTTTGTTAGTAATGAATGGTGATGGGATTGTACCAGAAGGTATTGCTGTACATGTCGACAATGACTAAGGGACAGTGGCTAAGTGATTCGACTTCTGTATTGAAGGTAAAGCGGAACATAGGATAACGTTTGAGACTATATAGGCTTAGATATGTAGACTCTTTCTACAGCATAATACTAGGTCACATTGGAAAATCATATACGTAGCTTTGAACCTAAAGTAGCTAGCAAAGTAGCACTTGTGGTTGTGCAATGGAATTTGAGTCAACACAAAAACAGACCCTAAATAGAAAAGTTTTTTTTCTACATTAACGCGTGCGGGGTTTGAACCTGAAACCCCGAGGCTAGCGACACTTCGAAAACTGGTGTTATGCCAACTTAAAATAAGATAAATAAATCCCTAACGCGCATGTTCACCTCATTTTATAACGACTCCTTACAACTAGACACAAACAGTGACCCCAACAATTATATTCCAGTTGTAATTTCGTACGTCACTCTACTATGAATGACAGATATAGTGTGGCCGAAACGATCGTACATCACAGCGTAAACTGGAGTCGCGAGTTGAAAATAAACGCACCTACAGTTAGGATGCACGTTAACGAAAATAACCGAGTAATGTGAACGACGATAATATAACATTGTCAATTATACCGTGAGTTCACTTCTGGGTAACAAACACGTGGCAGAAATGTGTAATAAGATCATTCTGTATTATTAATAGACAATAGTACAAGTACTTCGCAACAATTGTTGGAAAATCCTCAATGAAAGATGAACCTGGATGTGGCAAACAAAATATAGCAGAAAAGAGTAAAGTAAAAATACAGCAGGTTTAAATAGTAAAGAGGTATATAGGAGGGCCTCATAGCCTCGGTAAATAAAGCTCGGTACATCAAAATCAATTAGTGTGGAACCCAGGTTATTCCTGATTAACTTATCAGTGTCGTGAACCGAGGATATAAAATCGGGTAAATGATGTGAAAAAAAGAAGTGTGGATACGCTCTGTCTACCATATCGGAATTACAGACGTGATTTTTTACATCTATGCATGTTTTCTGCTGCTTAGATACAGGTAACGTGGCATACCCACATTACACAAAATATAAGTATAAGTAAAACAAGAGATTATCCTTCTTAAAAAGACATTGTATACCTTACTTTTTACAAAACCCATAAAACGAACTGTCCTTCACCTTCTACCGAGTACAAAAGTCATTCATTACCAACTTAACACTTTATTAATGTTATTAAATAAACATTACTACATTTACTCTCAACAGCCATAACTTTCCGTCTTATCTCTTAACTATTAACGCTGCATAAAATTTATTTAAAATGTCATTCGGGACGAATTCAGGTGAGCCGAGGGCCGAGTGCCCAGGGCCGTGGGCCGTGAGCCGACTGACGAGGTTAATGGGCCACGGGAAGTTCCTATTAGGTCTGTACCGTGATGCGCAATAATTGACTTGTATACGCGGCGCAATGGAGCCACGACAACAGCGATTTGACGAGATTTTGTCTTTGAATTTATGTGTTTGTGTGGGCATCAGAACAGCAATGCGTGGAGACAGGAAAAACCTTTGCCCAGTTGCAGTAGTGGGAATATGAGAAACTATAACCTCAGATTTCAGGTAAACGCATAAAAAAAATATAAAGTCGTTTCCTTTTCTTTGATAATCGATATTCTCTTACAGCTTCCTTGTCAAGAGAGTCACTATATATAGTTTTTTTTTTACAGATATTAATGTACCTTCTCTATATGGGAAGAGGCCTGTGCCCAGCAGTGGGACGTTCATAGGCTGGAATTATTATTATTATTAATGTAAATAATACCATTCGCGGTGAAAACAAAACGTAAGTAATACGACCTCTATGGCGCAATATAATTAGCACATAATTTACATCCGTCCATAATTTACATTTTTGTCTGTATATTGCTCACAACAACCTTCAATTGTTTGAATGTTTACGATTCTCAGAAGCATTCCCTAAGTTGGAAGTATGTTCAATAAATCGTATTATGTTTGCTTTTTATTATTACTCCCACATCATCCTTGAAGAAATATTGTTGCAAAACGTTAGTTATACCGAAACAGACTTCTTAAAATGATTAGAAACCCGTATTATAAGGGTTTTAAAAATATTTTCTATGTACGACATTTTAACGTTGTAAACAAAAATGTAACATGTGTACATTTATACAACTATTATACGTAAGCTATTTTGATTTTGGGAATAGAAATTGACTTATTAATAGTTTTTCCATCAGAATAAAATTTTTAGCATTTTTTCTTTTCGTAATAATAAAGAAGTCTTAAGTAACAAGGTTTATTATTTACGCCTTCGCTCAGGACATTTTAAGGTGAACATGGCTTCATTTTCATAATTAGGTTTCGTTCTAAGCCTGACTCGATTCCTGGAACGTACACAATTACCGAAGTCAATCTAAAAATAATATAAGTGAAAAAATTCCGAGACTTTTGCTTCTTATTCTACAAAATGTTATAGAAAAGATGATGTTTGGAAATTTTAATGTACATTTTCTTTATTCATTACAAATTATATTAAAAATGGCATTTATTACACATAAAGAGAGGTCTACGAAAAATATTGTAGAAAGGATCTCATCTTTGAAACTTTAGAAATGAAATAAGTAAGTATAATACTTACTGATTTATATAAAAACTGTCATTATTATGATAGTCGCATTTTTAACATAGCTCAAAATATTGGTATCAGTTGTATTTATACTATCGCATAGGAAAAAAAAGTAAATAGCAAATAATTTTGCAATAAACATACAGACAACACGACATCCTGACCCCAATTACAATAATAACACAATTAATTATAACCAGTACAATAGGATGTACCATACATAATATTTATAGGTTTAGTTGAATGTGTGCAATGTTTGTATGGCCAATACGGCAAACAAACGATATAATAAATTCACATCCACTACAATATTGGTTAAAATGATTAACTATCTAACTATAAAACTATTCACGCACTAAGAAATATTATACGTAAAATAGATGTACAAAGATTTTATTTTTCATGTTCAAGTCTGGGATTTATTGATTTAGAAAATGATGAGTTTTGCAAATGTGGCCTTCCTAAAGACTTTTCAATATAAAAGTACAACAACCTCACCAGTAAAACAGTATCTGAATCAGAATTTTATTTGTGCAGTATAAAGTCTGATTCACCTAGTTTATTTAACTTAATAATGAGATATTAAATCACATGACCAACAACCTCTACCACATTTTATACATCAATCAAAGCTTTCAATTAACTAATTTTGAATTACATAATAATCCAAATAAAACCTTCAATTTGCGTAGCCCTGCAATTAGTGGCGATTACGAACGCGTAATTAAAACTAAATTAAAACGCATCGATGCATCTAAAAGCCGCGACTGCACCAGGTGACAGATTAATAATCTATACTTATAATAAATCTGTAGAAAGGTCAATTCTGTACATGAAATATGTTTTCAAAATAACTATCAGGGGGTGATTAGTGATCGATACTGATGCCAAAAATGCAATCAGTAAAATTTTTGTCTGTCTGTCTGTATGTTCCTTATAGAAACAAAAACTACTCGACGGTTTTTAACGAAACTTGGTACAATTATTCTTCATACTCCTGGGCAGGTTATAATATACTTTTCATAACGCTAAAATCAATTGAAGCAGAGCAGTGAAGGGAAATGTTAGGAAAACGGGAGAAGTTACTCAATTTTTTAAGCTTCCGTCGTGTGTGCAGCCTTAATGGTTAAAGACTCATTGATAAGCTTCGTCATCCACGCGAAAGAAGTTGCAGGCACAGCTAGTATAATAAATAAAAAAGAATACTTCAAATTAATTATACTACAATATTTAATAATAATATATTAGTTAATAATACTACGGTACCTAATAAATAATAGCATTGTCATGACAGACCATAATAGCAGAGTGGTAACGTGGTGGTAACTATAGGCCACTAAACTAACTACCACTGCGCGACGCGCTGCGAGTTCGGTCACCGCATGGGACAAACATTTGTGCGATTTATTTTTTTTATCCTGTCTAGGTGTTCCTTGCGAAAATGATTTGAATGCACAATATAATAAATACATTAAAAATATTGTGTTTTTTTTAAATTTAAATGTCAGGTTTGCCAAAAATGAGCTGACTGAATGTTGTCTATGTCTATGTGATGTCCAATATAGAATTCAAAGGCAAGATCACAAAAAGCTCATCACGCAGGCTCAGCTTTACAATGATGTAACAACACCATAGTTGGATGGCTGAAATATCTCTGGCGTTGCCAAGAGCACTTCTCTTCTAGATGCGTCTGACTGACACGACATCTAATCTATGACTGGCACGCGACAGCTCCCCACATTCTACTGCACATAAAATCAACGTATCGATTTTACAATCGAGCGCAGAATAGGCTAGTTGACTAATTTTGAAACACTGTTTAATTCCTTACCATGGTGCCTGATCTGAACAAAAAAAAAATACAAATGCAAGAAAAACCATTATTTTATTACATTATGTATTTTTGTTTTCAAAAAGTGGATTTAAATTTAGCTCAAAAATGCTCAAAACTGTCATGGCGTCTTGGATGACGTTACGCCGTGCAAAACAATCCTATAATTTAGCTAACATGTAAACAACATAAACGTTTCGGGCATGTTTCGCACCTCGTGACGTCACGCATCTGATTGGTGTGTTCTGTCACGTGACTGAATATCTAATTTTGCTGAATTTATTTTCCGAAAATAAGAATAATCTTTTGGTTTTATAAATAACAATTGTGTTAGGTAGATAATGTTCGCATGAAAAGTAATCCATGGCATGGAACAGTAATCGATTTGTAATTGCGCAAATCGATTAACGCTTTCCAATTGATTTAAATTAGGATGATTACAAACTATTCTGGCTTAGTTTGTTTATTATTTACTTTAAATGTTTGAGGTAATGTAGTTATTAATGTTTTGATGTGAATATTAACTTTGATGTTTACACATCCTATGCCTACAAACTCTGCCAATATTTCGCTTCATAACATAATGTTTACTATTACAAATGTTTTAATGACGGTAACTATGTAGGTGTATAGCTTTAGGTAATATAACTAATTGGTTCTATAAAACAGTTTTGTTTGTTTGTATTGGAAATAGGAAAAATGGGTTCAGGAAAAAGTAAAACAGCAACTCGCGTCAACCATATTTTATTTCAAGTGAAGCATAGTAATACGTTTTTAAGAACGTTTGAACAATGAAGTATTGGCTGATTATTGACTGCCAGTAAGAAGTCAATGTAATGAGGTTTTATATGTTGAATGAATATTTGAATATTCCAACAGTTTGTTGATTTTTAAATAGACGAAAGAACAGTCCGTGTTATGTGCGCTTGCTTGATACAAGCTTCCTTTTTAAATTCAAGTCTAAACTATTTCAGAAATTGGTATTACCTAACGTTTGTTTATAAAATTCATCGTAACACAGCTTTTAAAGGTACAATTGTATACCTAAATGGGTATTTAGGCGTAGAACAGGCCATAAAGTACTATGACTGCAATCTCTTCCATTAAATACAGAAATAACTGTCTGTGCATAAACGAAATATACAACTAATACATTTTGTAGTTAACCACGCTCAGCACTAATAAATTACTACAACCACTGCCTCGTATATTAAGAGTAATCCTTTGATAGTTCTCGTTAACGCAGCAATGGACACTCCATTACAACTATACCGATCTCATAGATCTATTGTCTTGAAAAATAAAAGAAAAGTGAAATGACGCATCAGTCATTAGCGGCCTTAAATAAAACACGGCCAGTGTAAGAAGAGCCCTCGCTTCAGGAGACAATGGCCCTGATTCTGTTAGACACGCACTAATGTTATATTAAACTATTGGCTTCTTTTTCACACGTACATAATTAGAAAAGGACAGAATGATGAAAATTTGCCCTATCTAGTTTCAATAAAAAAATCCATTCAAATTTTCAGACATGCAGAAAACTTAGCACTGAAAACAGAGTGATGTTCAAAGGGTAAGCTAAGTTGTTATTTGTTGTCGTCCTTGTCTCACACGTCACATGTCAGTAAAAGATAGCAATTAATTTATTTTTCTTTAGTTTCGGTACAAGGGAATCAGCGCAACAATGCGTTGTGTTCAGGTGACAGGGGTCTCTAGTCATTGGTTCTATATAAATAGTGTTGTCTGTTAGCGTGTAGTGTTCAGTTCCCGAATGCCGCAGTACTAAAGTAGGCCGGTAGCAATCGGTGGCATGTCAATCTGCACGGCAGTGTTTCGACGCGCGAATCGTTTAAGTGATTTATTTTAGGTGCTCCTCTTGAGGGGAACATGTGTATTCGGTGTCCACTATCGTTTTTTCTTAATGTTTCCTACAATTATTTGTTAAATGTTATCCGGTGAGAATTCGTGGAAAGTTTACGAATGATCGTTTTATTTTTGTGTGTTGCAAAAACTGTTACTATGCAAGATGCTGCGTTTGATAAGATAAAGTAAATGAGAAATTATTTTTAGTGAATTTTTAATTCTTACCTATAATATATTGTTACCTACAATCTATTTAATTTAAATTCATATCATTTCCCTCTCACTACAAACACACCCATTCTCCTCAGTCTCAACAAATACAAACAACACCCCACACCTACGAGTACCTGCGTCCCTTCCACATCCGGCATCCAGTTCCGTGCAGCATTCGGGATCCGGATCCGTTTCGTATTGATAATAACATCAACACGGGACGGACGGTCCCAATGTGTCGTATCAATCAGCCGCCACGCCTACCTTGGCAGCGATTCGATAATATTAATTCAGTTCGACCGAAAACTCCGAACGCATTCTGTGATTTAAGCTATTGTCCGCGAATGTACTTCACGGTATTAAAATGTGTTCGCAACTGTACGCAGGTCATTGAAATATTACGATCATTTAATTTCGATGTTCGAAGTGGTGATTTTGTTTACGAGCGTACATAATGTGTTTATATGCATATTTTGGTTACGATCTGGAATATTGTTGTGGCTTTTACAAAAGAATATGTTTCTGGCGTTTTGTCAAAACCAATAAAATTAGAAACTCCAAAATAATGGAACACCTTATTACCTGGAAAATGGTACCCACAGCAAAGACGTAAAGTATTAAAGATTATTTCCATCTGAACGGGTCCTGAATACAAATTTATTTGCTTTAAATATCCGTCCTTTATACAGGCTACCTACATATCTTTTGCGTCTACTAATTGCCTTTTACGGTGACAGGTTGGCAGCTCATTTCCTTGTTAAAGTTAAATACTGAGTTTCAGCCCCTCTAAGCCCGAGCTACAGATTACTGGGAAACGCTTGTACTTACAGACATCTGATGTAGATTTACTTTCTATCAAGTTAATTAGCAAGCCTACTACATCCGTGTAAATTCTTACTATCAATGTTTAGTCTAACTATGCCAAGCGCTGCAAACTCTTCAAGTTAGCTTGTGTGCTGTCAAGCATCCTGAAAACTAAATAGGTACGAAGTAGACTAACGTTAGAGTATTCGATCGGTAAATAAGTAACGAAACTAAATTTAAGTTCGTGTGTAAGTAGAACATGTTTTCTTTTATTGCATCCCTTTGATTGCCGACGACCGGGAAGGGCAGTGTAATTGAATTTCCTATCAGGAAATTCTTAGTAGCAATCCGATTAGAATATTTATCCACAAAAGGTTGGAGCTATTCCGTGGAACTGGACCTTGATTGTTACAACACGGGTTTATTTATTACAAAATAATTGAAGAATTATTTTGAGCAAATCTATCTGACAAATGGAAGGAGGGTTAAAAGGCATTTGTCTTGCAGTGGGACCAAAATAGATGAGAAAAAAAAAATCTATCTCAGTTTAAATTGATGCAAAGAACGCATATTCAATTATGGTTTTGGTTCCCACACAGTACAAGCATAACCCTACGGACACGACAAGCGACAGGAGGTATCGTCGTACGAAACACTTACATATTCCAAGTACGTTCCAGATCCAATGTCAGACACACTGAACGATATTGTGTTGCAATGCCAGTGTCGCCTCGTGTCGTCTCGTGCGATGTCGGCCCCGTGCATCTGACAGCACTGTGTCTGCACTGCCACTGCCTACATCTCCGACGATAAATCCGTTTGCTATTAATCTGTGCTTCACAGATTGTACGATAAATCGCTTGCTTCTGAACGACGGTGCTGTGGGGTTGACGAATGGTTTTCAAATCATTCTTTCCGTTCGCTTTGAACGAATGTGTCTTCTTCGTGATTTTGGTTTCGTTTTGCTTACAGATCGCTGTTTGATGACAGTGTTTTGTTTTATTTGTGCTGAGCTGTCTGTGTGACGTGATCTAGTGTTTCCGATGAAAACTGAATAATTGTACGATTTTTCCTTGTCTATTTAAGTGTCAGGTTTAAACTAGGATATATTAATACTCTGATACAGCACAATATATAGGTGAACAGTGAAAAATGGAGATATAAATAAAGGGGGCCGATGAAAATGTCATAATGAAAATACCCAAGACTCACATGACGGTTGCGATAAAGTCACTGTAATATGATCTTTATATTGTTCACGTTAAGGTCCTCGTGTGTGGCATTGTTAGATTAGTATAATTTGATCCGACGACAGCGGGCGTCGCGGCGGCGTGTCGTGACGGATTACATATGCGCGTAATGCCTGCTACACACGACGGAACGAAATTGAGTAAATTGGATGCAAGTGTACTAATAAACACGCATGCATATATTTTAATCGTATATAATTATCTAATATAATGATTCTTAGTTGCTGAAAATGAGTTAAAAAGCTATTATTTCTTACGATACCGTCAAAGTGCAAAGTCCAAGGCTAGTGAAAATTAGTTGTCATTTACAATGAAACACAAAAAAAAAGGTTTAAAGAATACCTTGACTTCTTGCAATCAAATGCGAGGTTAAATGAGAGAGAATAGTTTAAGTATATAAATTAAAAATAGTAAAACGGTGTAAGGTAAAACATAAACAACTTAGCCTGCGTATTTTTAAAATCAGATATTGCAATTACATTTATTTATGTATGTTTGCCTCCTTTATTTGTTGTACTTACTACAGTGTAATACAGTCAAACCAAACATAATGTACCATCCCATAAAGTCGTTTCGATACCCAACCAAGCTTAGCGAAGCCTGGATGTACATTCACACACAAAACATGTAAGTTTGTTACAAAAGAGCATGAAAATTCCTTACAAAGTTTCGCGAGTATTTCAAAAGAGTTGTGTGCTCGTGTATCCAAAGGATCATTGTACTGATGTAAGGATTTCTTCGACTTAGAGCGAGGACAGGAATCTTACAAGATACAGAAAGAGAATAACAGGATACTATGGGGTTTAGGCACAAAAAGTTGATTGAACAAAGCCTAGGTTACTATGCAAGAAATCTTATATATTATGTATGTGATCTATGTAGTAGCATACTTAATAGAGAGGTATGTAAATATAGATAATTTTTTTCATTCCTTCTTCAGTTATGAAACTACAGTAAGGCACGTGCATTCAGGAAGGGCAATGTCACTGATATCTCAGTGGACTAACGAAGTGCGAATATGGAGCCTTCCCTAGTAACAACTAAGTCAGATGCTTATGTCTAGTTTGAACTGAGCTAGCTATCCTGAATCAACAAAGGGTTTAAACGTTGACTAGGTTTAATTCCTTGTTGAAAGGTCTATTCCATAATGCAAGGGATTAACCATTCCACAAGAAGTACATTCAACAAGGAAGGGATAAAGATCATTACTTAGTATTGATATATAACTGTGAATTTATACGATCATCAAAAACAAAGACCTGAAAAAAAAGGAAACTTAAAATATTAAACTTCCAAGTAAAAATAATAAAACGTATAAAACAAATTCAAACTTTCACTGCGATAACATTTTTCTTTTTGTTTTATTAAAATAAAATTACTTAAGACGTAAAGAAAAAGCTCAAGGGAATCACAACTAAGATAGAGTCAGAAACTAAGGCATTTCATAATGAAAACTGAAAAGAATTATATGAAAGAATATCAAAAGTCAGCGCCGGGTTTTAATTAAATTGTAATTCTTAGCTTCTGTTATGTAACCATAATTAAATTGCTACCTAAACTAAGTCTCTATGTTCTATATTATAAGGTCTTTAATTCTCTGCATGGATGGAATAATGTATGCTCGGTCTTTGCAGCTAATAAATTGATGGGTACAATTTAGCTGACACTAAGTAGAAATAGGATTAGCACTGTGACTTATTCAAAATATAAACAAATAACAAACGACGAAACTAATGATCTCAGCAACAACTAACATTCCTCGAAAGCGAAATCAAAGTCACCAATAACAAGAACAAAACCACGAAAACCGAATGTTTACGACCATAAAACATAACCAGATCCATTACTGCTGCTCTTAACACACGATTCTATAAAGGAGCAATAAAACCGTCAACGTATTACGTGCGAACTGTCACTGACACATAATTCTGTTTAGCGCGAGACGAGGTTTGGCGATAATAGTTCGTTTCGTATTTGTAACTTGTATTCAGCTCGGAACAGTCTGTTGCGTCCACATTTAGAATATTAAGGCGTGTGAAGACGGAATTGAATTGGGAATATTAATGTGTTTGAGAATGGTCTTTGGTTCTAGAGTATATAAAGAAAGTATTGTAAAAGCTCGGTCGGCGAAATTCCACTCTCTCTCTCAGAGCTAGCTTGAATAAGTAATATTTTAGTAAGCAGACTAAGTAATGTATGTGATAAAATAAAGTTACTATTTTGTGTCTTAAGAAAGCAGTTTGTCTAAACCAATACTCATATGGGGCCTGGGGTTTTCCACTTCAAAGGTTAAGATAATGGGCCTTAAAACTACGTAGAGTCGAAAAGCACCACAATACTTAAGCACTTTGATCTTCACTTGTTTCTGAAGGAATGCCAACGTTTTTCTCCCATTAAGATGTGAAGTTACATAAGTATAAACAAATACCTGATGAATGAATAGGGCTTGAGGTATCTCCAACGAATTCTATTATGTAAACCAAACAGTTTAGCCGTGGGAGAATTCCTAGGCCAATTGTTACTTACGTGGGAACGATTAGGTACTCATTTTAGCATCGTAATTACTTGTCCGAAATTCGTTACTTAACAATCGTTGATTTGAGACTTGAGAATCTTGATGAAAAGTGAGCATCTTTATTAAATTCGGCCCGAATGTTAATCCTTGTTCGAAAGTACTCTTAAGTAAACTATATATTAAAAGTTAGGTACATTAATAACAACCAGTTGCAGAAAAAAAATGCTGCCAAAAATTCAACGAGGGATAACATAAAGACCGTATATTTTTCAATAAAACAAAGATGGCTGGTCCAAAATGAAAGCGAGAATCACAGACTGGAAAGCGTAAGCGACACGCGACGAATTTTATCCGGAATCATCGAACACCAAATAACAGTTTCGATTCAAAACTGACATTGTAAATAAACCTATCGAATTTTCAGCATACAGACAAAATGATACCAGACGACCATTCCATAAAAAACGGCAGAAGTTTCACGTCCAAATTCGTGCGATACGCTATCGATGAAACAATACGGTACAGTTTACGCAAGTTGAAAGCAAAAGTCTGCAACGGCAGTCGCGATTGCCTGCGCTTTACTGATAATTTCATGTCCGATCGGCGTCCGTCCAAACGCAAGGGTATTACCGAGTATTGTGCGAAGTAAGCCTTCTATTTTCATATTTTTCGCACCGTATGCCCATGATTCATGAGCTTATAATTCGGGACTGGGGAAATTACAGCGCAAGGGTGTGGGGAGGTGAAAAGTTGCTGTTATTGGCGATATTAAGCCGTGACTGTACATGTGTGGGTGCATTAAATATATACATACCTAGGTAGGTGTGTGAATAGTAAATTATTACACCCTCGTGCATTACTCCGTGCGTGTAGGGTGACGGTATTTCAGGGAATCAGTGAGACAATTTAGATACGGCACGCAAATGAAATAACATTACGAACGTTGCGTTCCTGTCGTCATCGTATTTATTTATTATTATTTTTGTACGTTTTCGCATCGAGTGGATGATTTATGGTTGTTCCGCTAAGTATTTGAGCGGTAAAGGAAATAAAATCTCTTTTTAGGAAGCAATTGGTATGTTTTATTGCTCTTCTGCCTGCCGGGGGAAATGTTTTGAATAATTGTTACCCGTCGTAATGGTTCAATGGATTTGATTGGATTTTGGACGGACATTTTAGATTTCAGTTGTTAACTGTTGGCTTATTGCTAAATTACGGTACATAAAATGTTGACAGTTGTAAATTGATTTTCGCTTTAATAGTATTTTTTTTTCAAATTTAAGTCTCTTTAACACGTGGCCACCGCTTTCGACCCATTCATAAACAATTAAATAAAAAATAGAGTATTTCCGGGCAATTGGTTAATGAAATTTTATTATTTAATGGCTAACTAAATTAAAATTAAGACGTTAAATTTTGTATCTAAATGCTATCTGAAAGTAAGGAATATCATTACCTATACAGTTACCAGTCCACCTAATGGTGTCTTAGAAGAGCCATTAAAAACCAAAATTCAAAATTGGTTTGAACAATGAATGATAAAAAATACCAGCAACTGTCATCCCCAAAAAAAAAATATATAGAACACAAACATACAAAACTCAGTGGCACATTATTAAAAAAGGTATATCAGACTTATAATTACCTTTTGTCCGTATTTCGGGCGGTATCAATTTACAACAAAGCACTCATGTTGCGAATAAACATTTTTCTGTCAACATTTGGAGCGAACGAAATTAAATTTCAGCAGATTAACTGTACATAAACCTTTACATTTCACAGACGAACTGGCCGGTTTAAAGGTTTATTTATTAACTTCAATATTGGTTTAAATATATTGGATAGACGCATTAACAATTTTATACGGCCTGTCATTACTAGTAAGCAACTCACATTAATTTAATAAGGAATATCTGCCTTATTTTCATAAATACAGAGGTTATTTTTTCGGCAGAAAAATATTTTACAGCATAATATCTTTATCGCCATACACTATAATAGTTTATTTGTGTCATGGTAGAGCAATATTAGCGACAATTCCTGGTAAAACATTACAGACACAAAGGAAATCTATGTAATAAATTGACCTAGACTAAAATAGGTTTGTGCTAGACACATTATTTGTGATCTGGTCTAGTTGTAGGCAAGCTTATTAGTGAACGTGAGACGGCGAGACGCCGCCGCCAGCGTTACAGATACGAGAAAATAAAAACAGTAAAAGCAAAAGGGCTAGCAAAAATAACGTTATCAATATCTATGGGACCACCCACTTATTCGATAAGTATTCTAGTCATAAACCCACGCCTAAGGAAGATGGCACAAAAACAATAATCGTCCATTTTTGAAATTGTTTTAACAGTTATTACAACACTATTGTTTTTACCCTTAACCTTATTATGCATAAGGCTACAAACAGAGACGGTAACAACAGGTCGTATTATGAAACGCAGCTCGTAAACGCTACAATAACTCTTGTTATTCATCCATTGACTGTTTTGTTAAGTAACTGAATGGCCGTTACCGAAGTGAAGCGGTAACGTCTATCGTTTTATGCGATGGTGTCGTGTCTGATGGTTATAACTAGGAATATGGTAACAAATATTTGCGCCATTTGACGGTAAACGCAAATTTGACCACGTTTTATCGGTACTTACCGCGAATGCGGGTGGCGTAGTACCTAATTATCACTCGGGAGGTAATTTCGCGACGCACATAGAACAACTTAGCGCCTCATTAACGGTACAGATATTTAGCGTTTTTAGCATTCCGTGAAGTTACTTTTTTATGTGTAATAAAATAATCTATAATATAGTATACGTCGTTTTCTACAAGCTGCTTAGGTTTATTATCGCTATATATTGTAATTGTAGCTCCAGGCAGACCTATTATCATTAGCGCTCTATTACCTATATGGATGCATATCAAAATTAATATTTAAGTTTAAGCCGATCTTTCAGTCGCTATTTTACATCTTAAATTGACAGAGACCGAATAACTCTGAGCGGCGAGTTATAGTAGAGTTGCGTTTGAGTACGCCACATGTGTTGCATTCGATACTAATTAAATTATTTCGCCGATTTCACTTGCACGCGCATTGCCGACCTTTACTTACCTACTTGTACCATTACCTCACTAAACAAACCCGGTTATATTTTAGTGTTATTTGTTACGTAACTAACTGTCCGATGTATAATAAACGGTAATATTTAACCTTGAATGTTAATTATATGCAGACTGCATCGTATTGTTGAATGAGGATTACTTAGTCATCGCTTAGAAATAACTTGTAATGAACTATCTTATTCACTACTTAGAACTTTTTAAGCTGGTTCCTATAATCGTAACAAAGTAGATTATCCTGACAGTTAAAATACTTTTTTTTGTACGTATACCATAGTGTCCTTTATAAGGTACAAATTATGAGGAACATAAATTTATTTGAAATAAAAAAAAATATCTTAGTTAATTAGAGGTCTCAATTAAAAATAATATTTCACAAGTTATCTATAGTATGAGAATAAATTACATAATAATAGTGATAGTTCATTATAGCACGGTATATTGTGCGCGTGCGCAGGCCTTCTGTCTCGATTAGCGCAGCCTTGTAAAATGGAAGCGCACGATATTCTCACTTCTTACTATAATTACTAGAGTAGGTTATATTTTATTATTCACATGGTATGGATAAGTGTTACATAATGTAAATTTTATACATGTTTTCCAAAAAATATCAAAAAATGTATAGTGTGTTAAATCTGGAGCAATTACCTATTAAAGGGTATATTCCACTTTGTTCACCTGAGGGATATCACCTGGGTGAACAAATGCGACCGTTTGTATAATAATCCACTCGAATACGAGTAGAATTATATCACCCATATACAAAATGATATGAACATGGAAATTGAAGTAATTTTTTAGTTATGAGTTAATTGTAAATCAGGCATACAAACTATAGGTAAAAGCAGTAATAATTTTAAGTAAAAGACGTGTAATGTAGTAAAAAACTTCAATTTCCATGTTCATATAATTTTGTATATGGGTGATATAATTCTACTCGAATAATCCAAACGGTCGCATTTGTTCACCCAGGTGATATCCCTCAGGTGAACAAAGTGGAATATACCTATTAAAGAACACACAATTAACTTTTATGTAACCAACTGCTAACCCTCATATTTTAGATGTTATTCAGATCGGTCAAAATTCAAAGTAATTGATATGTTAGGAACTAATCGCAATAAAATTCAATATTAAATCTTAAGATAAAGCCTTATGTCATCACAAAAGGCTTTTAAATGGGACTATTTTAGGCGCAGGCCAGACAGAAGAGACGTAAGACGCAGACGGGGCGCGGACATTTGTCTCTACCGCGTCCCTTTCATACAAAATGTATAGAAGCGTCGCGACGCAAAACATACAGAAGAGACGCGGGTCTCTGTCCGCGCCCCGTCTGCGTCTTACGTCTCTTCTGTCTGGCCTGCGCCTTAGGCTCAACTTTTTTTTTTTTTTTTTCTAATCGGGTTTTATATTATTCGATTTCAGTAGCTACAGTAGTTACACGGGCAAACCTTGTGTCGCGATTAGCGTAGACTTGTAAAATAGATGCGCACGAGTGGATCGTATCGCTGCCGGGTCGTGTTTCGTCAATCACTAATCAAATTAAGGATGTCAAAGATTAGTCGCAAAGGTTTGAAGGCAATCTTAGAATAGCTGTTGTATTACTTACGTTTTTTTTTATAGATTGACTAATTATTGTACGTAATGGAGATAACTAAAAGTCTGTAAACAAAAATACATTTATTTGTTTTTAAGGTTTTAATTGCAATTTTAATTTCATGATTCTTTAAAGGAATTAATTCTGAAAACCTGTCTTCTTCTCATTTTATAGACCAAGGTTTAAAATGTTAATAAGGTTATATAATAATACAAAAACGTGGTGAATATTTCAATGGCTTACGCTTACGATGCTTAAACTATCGATTAGATTTAAAGAACTATATGCATCCCGTTATCATATAAGGTACATTTATCTAATAAGGTGCTACAGCCTTCTGTTTTGATTAGCGGAGGCGCGCGAACGAGCTGCGCATGAGTCGATTGTAACATTTGTTACTACACGCTAATGTGTACAGTCAATAACTAAAGTAATATTGTGACTTAATTTGTTTGTTTAGGGCCTACTTTAAAGGTTACTAATTTCAGGATATTTTTTAAATATGTTTTGTTTTTGAGATGACATTATTTTTTTTGGATTTTTTAAAAATAAACATTTTTTTAATGTGTGGTTGTTGCTTTAAAAGATATAGACTACACGTGTCAAACTCCTAGTCCTCCTTTAGTTTAGGAATATATTTTCGAAAATGAACCTAGAAAAGCGAATTGTAAGTAAAGAATAAATTCTTCGCATAGTCTATAGATGATTCTATTCTATAAATATATATGATTCTAGATTAGGTACCCGAATACAGCCAAGGTGTACTAAATAACGTTAGTCCACGTTTATCCTAAGGCAATGCGTGTGGCCTGCCTATAATTATATCGATAAGTGAACCAAGATAAATTGTTATGTGACTGTGATTAGTCATGATTGAATGAGCACGTAGTTAATGTCAACAATACCGTACTACGGTGCGTATGGTGATACTTAATAACTTTATATACCTATATTCCTGGGGGCCGACGGGCCTGTTGGTCTAGTGGTTAGTGACCCTGACTGCTATACCGGAGGTCGTGGGTTCGATTCCCACCCAGGACAAATGTTTGTGTGATGAGCACGATCATTTGTTCTGGTTGTCAGGGTGTAATTTATCTATAATATGTATGTATTTAGAAATATATAAATATGTTTATCAGTTGTCTGGTTACCATAACACAAGCTCTGCTTAGCTTGGGATCAGATAACCGTGTGTGAGTTGTCCCGGAATACCACCATACCACCATATTTATTGATATTGCGTACCGTTTGCATATTGGTGTCCAATTCACTACATGAGTGGGAGGGTGATATAGAACTTCAATAGCGCAAAGTGTCGTGAGTTCTATTCATGTAAGGCAAAAACATAAATGTTTCCCCAAATGTTTGTTTAATGTATGAAAAACTTCCAAAATGATGAGACGTTTTAAAAGACGCAGGATTAAAAAAAAAGTATTGTTAGGCCCTACAATTCTTTTTATTTTTCATTTTTTTATCTGATAGGTTAATAATTACTCGTCCTGTTACTAATCAATCTGAATTCCTTAATCATAAACGGAATCCAGAGTGAAGACTACAATAACTATACGTTTAATACGCGGAGTATTATCTAACAATCACATAACTTTCGAATCAATCGTGATATATTCGCGTGCTATCCGTTTCTCGTTACCGTGACAGTGCATACTATAGTTTTCAGGCACATGCACGTACTTACGTAAGGCTATATATTAGCCTTCTTTCCTATCATGAAGTCACGTCATTATCTAGCGCACCTACTTCATGTCCTGAAGTATCGATAGTTGTCACGAATATGGTTACGTGTTTTATTGATACCATCATTCTTACATGTCTGAGGAGACAGATGTTAGTTGCACAACTGAATTTCGCTAAGCCGCAACCCCGCTATGCTTAAAACGTGCATGATATACCCCTTTAGTTGAGAAATATTTTTGACAGAACGAAATCTTTGTACAGTCGGTGTAGATAAGGACAACATATGTGATTATAATCAAGACGTTGGTAATATCTACCTTGTTAAAGAAGCACACCAAGAGATTGAGAAAATAGTCTCCTTAAGTATTCTAAAGAAACTCTTGATCAGTATCTAATATAATTGATTAAACATTAATTATTTGTTACAATGCCTCATATACGTTTGTAGGAGTGTTCTTCGAATTTTAGCTTAAATGTTTGTTACCGGCCATTTACGTTTCGTATAAATAACATAACATACCATCACGCCTGTATCCCAGAAGGGTTAGGCAGAGGTGTACCAATGTACACCCACAGTTCACCGGTATGTTTAGGTTCCATGTAATAGGGGGCGAGCCTATTGCCACCAACCGGGCACAAGTCCAAACTCCGACCTGCTGTAAGAATTTCATAGAAAAACCCTATAACACCATGGTCGACTTGGGAATCGAACCCAAGACCTCTAGCGTAGCAGTCGTGCTTAGAACCAATAGGCCAACGAGGCAGTTAATCGCTTCTAAAAATATCTTACCTCACGACAAAGACTTGTATAGTTGTAACTAATTATTACCGACTGCTCTATTGTTGACTACATGTAAATGTCACTGACTAATCTTAAATGTACAATTATAAACTGTCTCGTTTGTTAATTACGCTTGAAATTTTAAATAGCTTTGCACGTTCGAATATAGGGAAAACGAAGTAAGCGTGTTGAGCTCTCGTTCGTTGCTAACTACCAAAAAATACTGACAATGCATCCAAAATCCATATGGCATGGAAAATGTAGATAACTTTTTGATAGGACCTCAATCTGCTCAGTTGCCTTTGTCTGAGTCTAGTGATAAAATTATGGTCTATAAGAGAAGAAAATTATTTCTAACAGAGCATACACATAGCCACATAGCATACATGGCTAAATAATATGTAGGCAATTTAGTTAATTTATCAACTACTAGAGTACAGAGTGAAAATATAGCTAAAAGAAGAAAACTTTTGTGTCAAAAACTGACCAAAAATCTTACCTAGACTAAACAAATATTTTACGACAGCACCTACTGCCCTAGAATTCAATAAGAGATTCTGAGGTACTCAACAAAAACAATGTTATTATGTACTATTTATATAAAACTACATCCATAGATTGGCATAGATACAAAACATTACGGCCGGACGTAGATTAGGGCACCTGTTAAACGGACACAAACCATTTTGTACAATATTTATAGAGCAATAAAATTTATTATGGCTTGATAAATTTTACGATAAGTTAGATTAATAGCGAAACTGGAAGAACCGAAATGTTTTTGAGTAAATCGATATTCGGGCAGAACTGAAACTATCACACATCGGGGACAAACAAAACAAAATCCAATCGCCACAAGTAATTATAACTTATTTTCTGTTCTCGGACATTCTCAGAGAGACAAAGCAATCAATGTGTGAGTAAGTTCAAATAAATATCGTGGAGACCAATACAAAAAGTATCAATAGCAATCCAATTCGAGCACTCCCAGCGTCCATATCAACAATATCGATAATAATCGGTATACAATCGAGAATCGAATCGCGTGCATAGATGCAACTGTTCATAATCGATTGTCTGCAACGTCGCCTGTATGTGGGTCAACTTAAATTGAAAGACACTGCGACACGTAACGGTGGTGTGCTCCTAATGGGACCTGTGAGCGCGTCCTGTTATTGTTTTGTAGTAGACTCGATCGACGAACAACTTGATTGGGCTGAAGTTGAGAGCTTTGAGCTGTGCGTTAAGGTTTTTTTTTGTGTAAATGATTTATGTATTGAAATATCTGATTTATTTGCCATATTTCCTCTAAAATAGTCGTTTATTTTGTTATGTACCACAGTGTTTTGTTTGTAATGTAAAAATGTTTTGTCTACTACAAATTAATAACGTAACGTGAGCACTAGAAATAGAACCATAACGATACACACATTATGATAATAATAATCACTCGCTATTTCAAGTATGCAGATGTACATCAGTGTGTAATTTAATATGATTAGTCATCTTTCATAAGATTAGACAATGATTTGTTGCATAGTGAGCGATTTAATGAAAACAAGGTTTAATAGTACAGTTTTAAGCAACGATAACTGCATTACTAATCGTCACGCTTATGAGTTTAAAAGGTCAAGCAGAATTGTACAACAATTAAAAAAGATTTTACACGTTTTTTATCAAATTCCAGACTCAAAAATTCTTTTGATTTTTTTTCAAAAATTTTATGATACCTACTACTATGATAACTTTTTAATCATGCGATTTTAATAATTGTATAATATAATAATAATATTGTTAAGGGAGTTTCTGTTATTTTATGTATAAAGGTATTTTTATTTTGTTTAAACCGTTATTTTGCTTACTTTTCTCAAGATGAAAATAAACTAGACATTTTAATTTTAATTATAATTAGTAAGGTGTTATCTATGCAGTCGCAATAGGAACACATCAATTCTCAGGTATGAATTATACGACAATAAAGAAATTAATCGCGGAAGTGTTTTCATATCGAGTGAATATCGATTAAATGCTTCCCACTGAATTACAATACCATAAATTATATTAATAATAATTATGAAGCTGTAATGTTATGATATTATAGTCACTGGTCTCATAGAGGTGGATTGTGATCTCTTAATACTTACAAGAAATATTGGCTCAAAATTACGAGGTTTTAGTATGATATTGTTAAATAAATAGGAACATCCGATGGTCCTCTTTTTGACTTCATAATGAATATACAGGTATTTAAACTTTATCAAAATAAATAAATAAATAAATGAATAAATAAATGCGGACAACATCACATACATTGCTCTGAACCCAAAGTAAGTTGCTAAAGCCACAAACACCCAGACCCGGGACAATGTAGAAAGGTGGTTTTCTACATTGACCCGTCCGGGGATCGAACCCGGGACCTCAGAGCTGGCGACACCTTGAAAACCGGTGCGTACGCCACTCGACCACGGAGGTCGTCTAAAAGCGAATGTTATCTGCTTTTCGACATCACGAGTATTGTATTTGCAATTTGTAATTTCATCATTGTGTTTGTAGCTAATAAACTAATAAATGGGTTATAATGCATTTGACAGTTCCAGTTAAAACCTTACTTTGTCAAATACGCACGTGTTTGTTCGTTATTTCGTAATTAGATTAGTATAGATAATTAACTGAATTGAACATGTGTCGATTCGCACAATTAAATTGAACGTTATGGTAATTTGAATAACAGATAATTTTATTTCATGTACGTATAATTTTAGTACATACATACATATAATCACGCCTCTTTCCCTGTAGGGGTAGGCAGAGACCACTTCTTTCCACTTGCTACGATCCTTACACACTTGTTTCGCTTTGTCCACTTTTATTATTCCCTTCATACATGCTGTTCAGTTTATGGTACTCTTGACCTGGCCTTTTTCATTCACACTCGCCTTATACTTATAATTTTAGTAAGGGATTTAATTTATCACAATTAATAGATTAATTTTCAATAGGAAATCTAATTTATACCGCATTCAAAATTATGTGCCAAACGTGTAGCAAACATGGGTATTAGGAAAAACAACTTTAATGCTTAAACATAAAGTTCAGTTTGCGCTACAACTTCATATGTTTTTTATAGTACCTACTAGTCAGTCTAAAGTAAACTTTATTATTACTAGCACAATGTTCATGTTTGTTTAAGTGAAAATAACTTCAATTGGTACAAGAACTTAAGTAGATATAAGAAATAATCGGTTTCAAACGTCGCGGCGTAGCACAGTCGTAGCAAAGCTTAGTAAGATTATGCCACTAACATTAGGAAAAATCTTTTAGTTTTTTAATGTAATACGTTCTGCAAGCAAAGTCGTAAATTCCAAGTAAATATTTTTTTATAATCCAGCCTATAAATGTCCCACTGCTGGGCACAGGCCTCTTCCCATATGGAGAAGGCATGAGCATTGATCACCACGCTTGCTCTCTGCGGATTGGCGATTTCAGATCCCAAATTTTGGAATCCAGGTTTCCTCACGATGTTTTCCTTCACCGTTAGTCAGAAGTGCCTTAGAATAATTAAGAAAGTACATATAACTTTGAAAAAGCCACATTGGTACTTGCCTGGGTTCGAACCTGCAACCTTGTGCATACAAATCCGTTCATTGAACCGATAGGCCACCACGACATTTTAATATTTTATTAACCTAAATTAGTTCTGACTTTTTCGTATCTCGTACTTAAAGTTAGAAATACGGTAGTTTCGAAAACTTGCGAGTATTCAATGATGTACAGCAATCCGATTTTAGGAAATGTATATATTTTTTATAATTGATAGAGCTCTTGTTTGAAAGCAGTAAGGTTCATTCTGATGATACGTTGTATATCAGTGAAGTGTGGCTGACTGTACATTATATCTATTTAATGTAATTATGTTACACTAATTTGCATACAATCAAGTATACAGTTATTCTTTATCTATGTTGAATAACAATTGAGTTATTTGTAGAAAACTATTTCTAGTTTATTGTTTGGCTAATATTATCTAGATTCTTTGAAAAACTTACCTTGTTGATAGTAACTTGGAATCTTTTTTCTTATTAAGTAATATCGTAGAGTATAAATAACTTACCTGAAACAAATAATAAAACATTATTAAAATCATAGAATAATGAATAAAGTTATTCGATAATTATTATATATTATATATTTGACGGGCCTGTTGGTCTAGTGGTTAGTGACCCTGACTGCTAAACCGGAGGTCGTGGGTTCGATTCCCACCCAGGACAAATGTTTGTGTGATGAGCACGATCATTTGTTCTGGTTGTCTGGGTGTAATTTATCTATAATATGTATGTATTTAGAAATATATAAGTATGTTTATCAGTTGCCTGGTTACCATAACACAAGCTCTGCTTAGCTTGGGATCAGATAACCGTGTGTGATTTGTCCCGGAATATTATTATTATATTATTATAATTATTATTTATTTAATAAAATTATATAATAATATTTATGTAAAGATTATTTTTATATTAATTAAAGAATTAAAATGTTAATAAATTTCATTTAAAAAATTGTGCTTGCGATTTGGTGGCTTTCGTTCGCGGCTCTACCCGTTTTGATTTCAGTATCCTACGTCCATTCTTGGGTTTGTTGCCTTCTTCGTACCAAATGTTATCAAAATTAGTCAAAGGGTTTAGCCGTAACATCTATACAAACAAGTTAGCATCGCAGCAAACCAAATAAATCCAAATCAAGAGACTAACTTTCTTCTGTAAGTATCATATTTATGTCCTGTATGATACATTTTTTGTAAGTTACGCAATTACATGCTTTTTCGCGTATTACACGCTCTGGAAATGTAGCTATCATTATTAATAGGACAAATATTGTCGTAAATATTTAACTAACTATTGATGATCAACCCAACAAGCTAGGACATGGCGACCGTGCCAAGGAGGATGTTCTACGTTTACATAATAACTTATACACACACATGGTACATACATGTGTGTATAGCACACATACACGTGTATTTACATAACAATAAGCGTGTTTATCTGTTTGTGTCTGTACGTACGGTCAAATAGATGTGTTCCTAAAATATTATTTTGATGATTTGGTAATATGCATTATATTCATTTTAAAGTTTTTATATACTAAATGTAGTGTTGTCGATAAGCTTATTTATTTATCTAGCATAACATTTTAAATTCTGTTATTTTATACGCAAAATAGCAATGGCATTGCTCAGAAATGGAAAAAATACCAAAACTGCACGAAAGACGAATTTGTACCCTTAATACACAAACAGAAATGACAATAATTGGAAGCACTAACAACACTTTAAATGCGTAAAATCTAATGCATACCCAATCCGACAATCTTGAAGCAGATACTTAGCCCAAAAAGGCAAGGTCAAATTCTGAAATCTAATATTCGACAACCCTAAAACAAGTAGGTACCAATAACTAATACATATTACGGATGTGTCGTACTTAAAGCGAGTGGCACACATACCCACATACGTGTAGTATTTATTAGCACCGGCGTGTTGCCGCGGCCTTTTAGCGCTAACACCGCTCAATTATCATGTCTAAAACAGGCCAGTACGAATGTAATAAAGTTACTATACACTAGGACACGTAAACCCTAGTTTCTGGATGGAAGATCAACAGAAATATTTTAAACTAGCTGTGCCTGCGACTTCGTTCGCGTGGATGACGAAACTTATCAATGAGTTTTTAACCGCAAAATTAAGTTTGTTTTTTTATTGTTTATACTTTTCCGGGATAAAAACTACCCAGTGTGGTGCCCAGGATAATAAAGAATAATTTTACCAACTTTCATCGTAATCGAACCGGTAGTTTTTGCGTGATACCTGAACAAACAGACAGACAGACAAAAAATTTTTTTTTTCACACTTTTGGTTTCGGTGTCGATCTAGTAACACCCTCCGCCATTTAATTTTTTGATATTTTTAATGTACAGAATTTTCTCTTCTACAGATTTATTATAAGTATAGATATTGGTAAAATCTCAAATAGAAAGCTGTGATTGTCGTCGCTCTTATGGTCAACCAATCATATTTGCTATCATTACATTTTAAAGGTAATCAAATAAAACAGCCGTTTTTAGAAACCAATCTCTTAGTTGTCCTACTACAGCTGGGTGAAGGGAATACATATTTTTTACACGACTGCCCAAAAAGGAGTGTTATGTTTTCAGGGTTCATGTATGTATGTATGTATGTATGTTTGTGAGTTTCTTTATTCCACCATAACTTCTAAAAAGCTTGACCGATTTCAATGTTTGTGGTATCATTAGAAGCTTTGAGTTATCCCGAGTGACATAGGCTATGTGGACAATAAAAAATGGTCAAGTGTGAGTCGCAATCGCCTGCAAAGGGTTCCGAATGATTTTTTTTTTTGCGCAATATTGGTCATTATGTCACTAAAAGGTATGAAATAAAAAACTAATAATTAAAAAAAAAAAAAAACACGCCTGCCATGACAAAAAAGTAAACTAAAAAATTAAAAACAAGTCAAATATTTGCAGTCGGGGGACGGTTACTTGGAACAATTCATTACAGGGGCCCCGACTGCAAATATTTGACTTGTTTTTAATTTTTTAGTTCACTTTTTTGTCATGGCAGGCGTGTTTTTATTTTTTTTAATTATTAGTTTTTTATTTATAGGACTCATATTTATTTAACTGTTCATACTTCACTCAATATAAACAGTAAAAACTTTTTTTACTGTCTATTTGTCGCTATATTTTTTCACATTCTGACGCTCGTGTTCACACGTGCCCTCGGTTGTGGTCCTCCGTGGGTACAATGCGTGTCGACGTGTAACAGTAGCATTACATTACCTCGTGCACACAATAGAACGAGACATTAGAATTAGATATATCCAACGTGTTAATTTAGTTGTTGCCGTTATAGTCTCCGACTGCCAGTCTATCTATAGGTCTTGACACTTTAATTTATTGATCACATATTTCTTCTTGCTATTATAATATTTGATCGCATGGGTGACAGGGCAGTTAAGAGGTGAGCATTATACTGTGGTGCTGCGGGTTCGATTTTTGTCGTGTGGTCCACAAATATTTGGTCTGTCTACGTGTACTTTGTGTACGGTAATTGAATGCATGTAAAACCCGTTTTAATACAGGGTTTATTTCCTGATTAAAGAATGGTTCACATTTTTTTTTGTTATTAACCGTTTTCAAACTCTAAAACACAATATCTATCAAAATCATAAACTTAAACAAAATTCAATATGACCGAAACCCATCATCCACCCGACAAACAAAAAAATTAAAAAAGTCAAAACAATTGAACAACAAAATATTTTATCAAAGTCAATTTCGCGTCACAACTGACACGCCGATGAAAACGGCATCAAGTTATCACGGTCGAACCATCCATGTTTGTGCCCAGCTTGGCCCATTGTGGACAATGCCATGGCCAACTGTACCCAATCGTGGCCATTGTATCGCAGTCGTAAATATTTGAAAAACGCCGGCAGCGCTACTTGTGCTGCACTGGACTGCGCCGGTATATCGCGAAGTTCCAAAGTGGATGATACGGCTATAGAATCGGCGGTGTGGCTGCGCAAACAGCGGTATTATCTACTTACTTTTACTTTGTCCTTATGTAATTTTAACTAAACAAGTCCGTTATTTAATGTTTATTTTGGATTTCCGATTAATTTATTATATTTTACGTCAGTTCCCAGAACGTTTCCAAATGGATGCCTACTCAATACTTAGAGATCTAATCATAACGTAAATAAAATCAATATAACGTATGTATGTATGGTTTAATTAGCATTCATTTATTAAATCTTTATAGGATTAATTGGATTTATAATATATACAAACACGAATGAACAATTTAATAAGTCATCGCTTTTGAAATGATTTGTACACAAAAATAAATTCACCTAGCATTTTTAAAGATAAAAAATAGCGACAACCGCTCCCTTCGTGGTCGTACTCCGTCTTATCAAAGTCGCAGTGGCCCGCGGCGCGGCCATCAATTCCTAACTCTTCGTAAACGGCAAGTATGCAGATTCAACGGCAAATAGTTTCCACGATCTCCTTTCAGATAGTCACTGAAGTCGACTGTATATGAGTTTTGTTGTGACATAATTTGTATGATGTCGTCATTAGGTTACGATTGGTTGATAGTGTTTTGTTTTCAATTTATGTAATCGAAAGAAATAGATAAATCTTATATATAAAATTCTCGTGTCACAATGTTAGTTACCATACTCCTCCGAAACGGCTTGACCGATTTTTATGAAATTTTATATGCATATCCAGTAGGTCTGAGAATCGGCTACTATCTATTTTACATACCCCTAAGTGGTAGTAGGTAGGTAGTGGGCAGGTGCTAGGTAGAAGAAATTGCATTGCGACGCATGCCAGGTACAGCTAGTAGCTTTATAAAAGAAGCTATGAGTGCAAACGGTGGCTTAATAGTATATCACGAAATATTTATAAATGTCGTCAAGTTTCGCTTATCTCTATCTCTGAATTTTGTATTATAACTGGTTAAATTGCAACTCTATACTTAACCATTACAGTACGACGAGTTACAGTAAATAAACGGGCAAACTGACTGTAAATGGACACATATATTTAACATTACACATTAAGTATTGAAACCTTTTCCCACAAATTAAAATACTATATAAATACTCGCGCGGTTAACTTCGGCTCGGCTGGTATAATATAATGGTAGTTTTGTGTGATTTGTGCCGTTTGCGGCGGTTCGATGTCTGGTTCGCTCGGGAAACCGCCGTAATAAAATATTTTGCTTTACTTAATTCACAATTATTTATTAATTAAAGGACCATCGTTCGTAGTATGAGAAGCAAAGCCTAGGTTATAATTTTGATACTTACTAGTGTGTTCAGGGCTCTACAATATAGAAAAATTTCGTTAAAGCTCGCGTAGTGACTAACTACATGTTAATTCTACCACGCATAAAAATCTGTGTGTGTACCTAATTTTTCACTCAAATTCTTATAAGACAGCTCAACCTCGTAAAGTAATATTTCATTATCATCACCATATAAGGTAAAGTCCACAGTAAAATCGACAAATAGCAAAGTCATCCCGTCTCCACCTAACAAAATATGCCACAACTAGTTTTCAAATATGGCTGCCATCGATTCAACCCGATTTAATTAAGCGAATCATGACGTATGTGTCGGTTTATAATTAAATACTAGTTATTTCCTGAAAGCGACTGTTTCACTGACATCGACATTTTCCCGTATTTTGACTGTGATATAATATTACTATTGGGTAGACTAAAAATCATTACAATGAGTTTGAGTTTAATTAAACGATTCAATCAAGTAAATCTGATTAAAAATCTGCAACGTTACGCATTAAGGAACCGGTCAATTATTTATAAGTGCATATAAATATTTTATTGTACAAGAAAACGCATTATCTAATCACACCACTAGAAGAATGCAATTGAGTGGATTGTTTCCACTCGGAGGGTTCTCAAGAGTTTACAAAACACTCCAGTCCTATGATATAGGTTGATATTAAATTACTTGGAGACGCCATGTTAGTTGTGTGCCAATAGAGGTGGGCTGATAAGGCGCATCGCGAGCTCTTGAGGCGAGGTCGCAGTGTAAGCGGAAAGGAGGTTAGGTACTCGGACGAAAAACTCTTTGGCACTAAAAATGTCAAAGATAAACCTAAAAGTATTGAATTTCAGACATACAAATCTTTACCTCTCATAATATATTTTAAGTCGAAGTTTGTAAGTTTCTATATTTTAGTATTTTAGAAGATCATTGAAAGATAGGTTATCTTAAATCCTTGTCTGTCCATACGTGAATATACAAATACGGTATATTTAAACAAAACCACGAAGTAATCGCAGGCAACCACAATCATGACAACATTAGTAATTCGCAGATTTGCTGTAAAAATAGATTCTTAAATACATAATAATGATGACAACATACAACTAAGTATGTTGTCCTACTCTCAAGGCACTGTAAAGGAATTTCCCCGAAATAACCAAGATTTATTTAAATCACACCAAATAATTATATTAGCATCGACTACACGTAAATCAAACTTTCTTTCAAAGCACTTAAAGTCAAAATTTCAACACTGACGCATCTTATGCAAATTTCTTGTTTTAACCAATTGAAATTCACAACATACGGTAGTATCAAAATTTCTAATCAAAACAAACTCATCTACAGCTTAGCTCCGCTCATCCTTCTTTGTGGGAGTGGCTTAATGTGCTTGGGTAGCAGAAATGTAAACTGACGGAACGGAAGCAGCACTGATAATGATCTGAAGATGGCTTCGTACTCTGCCCCTGGCCGCGACAACGTTCCAACGAAATAGTTTTTGGTCCAAAAAGTTTGGCTTGCAATTTTGTTGTCTCTGATTCAGCATTTTTGTTGAGATGCTGTTTCGTGTGATGCTATTGGTTTTGGTGTAACATTACTTGTCAAATTTAGTTCGTTTTATATTTATAATTTTTGACAGGAACATTTTAAACATTACCTTCTTTAAAATGCTGTTTTATAATCTGAAAACTTATTGCAGAGTTTTGTGCATACATATTGTTGTTTATCTATAACTTATTATAATATAATACGACATTTTCAGAATTTTATTTACATTTTATAGTTATAACTCTATGGAAATTATGACATCTAATTATTCTACATTTACAAAACCATTTACAAGTAATGTTCAGAAATTACGTCCAATATTTCATAATGCACGTCAAAATTGTATGCGTCATGCTAGCTCAATGCACGTCGAGTGACGTCACGTTGCACAAGAGCTATTCCAGTAAACTATTTGTAATCTCATTTTATTAGCAGAGAAAAATAAAAAATATAATGTTTAGGTGATTCAATCATGAAATTATGTTTTTGTATTGCATGTAAATTAATAGTTGACTGAAAAGTGTGTCTATAAAAGATGTAAACTCCGATAAATTGTGTAAAAATGTTTCAGAACCTAAATTGTGATTACTAAATAAATAACAATGCATTTTAAATATTAAAATTACAAAGCACGAATAATAAATGATAAAATTTATTTAATTTAATATTAAAAAGAAAAAATCCACAAAACGCACATTATAAACACTGTAAAGTTATACTTCAGAAACTTTTACAAGAGACAACATAACCTGTACACTGACTTCCTTCCCTTAAACCTGTATATATTCCCCCTGTTCCATTAAAATTACCATCCTGCAACTGTTTTTTGTTCACGCATCATGCATACAGCCAAGCTTCCTAGGAACGTAAATCTCTGGCTTCAAGTCACAGACATCCGTACTAAAGGGGTAATAGGGGGATCCGTAGTAAAGGGGGTAGGACATCCGTCCCGTCTTTTGTTTTGCAACTCAATTAAAACTTGGCTGTTTGAACCGGCCACGCTTAGGAGGTCGTTAGTGAGTTTGGAAATACACACGTCACGTTCCGCGTAGATCACGGCTTCAAGTAGGTTTTGTGCAAACTAGGACTTGCATTTCTGGTTTTGTATGTTATAATAATAATAATAATAATAGTTTATTTCCTATAAACAATTTTACAAAATGTCCTAGGATTAATGAGATTTATTACATAAAACTCATTAATTTACAAAAACTTGAAATTGTTTTATACACAGATATAGGATCCTCTGGCACCCAAGCTAAGATTGAACTTGTGTTATGGATGCCAGGGCTCTCTCATAGGTTATCCAAATTGAACAAGTAACTTAGGAAACATTAAGTATAGTTTGTCTAATATGTAGGTATATTATGTGTGAGAGGGTGAGTGTGTGTGTGTGAGAGAGTTATGTAATGAGACTTATTTATGTGCTTGCAAGGTAAAGGCAAATTTAATGTCATTGTCACGTGCACTCGCTAAGTATTGTCAACCATTTAAATGCAAGTGTCATCATGAAGTTTAGTTATTTTTCTTGTTTAGATATGATTACGTTTTATGATTTGTCAACATACGATAAAAAAAAAATCAATGGTAAAACAGCGGGTGTTATGGGGCATATTATTATATATAACCAAATAATTATAATTCTCAGAACTAATTAAGCCAAAGAAAAATGAACAATTTTATTTCGATTTTTTTTTTCAGGACTTTTCCAGTCCTCAATTTCCGTCTTACTTCGGCTTCTATTCACTACTCGGTCAACTATGAATCACTGTACCTGTACGTTGTATGCCATAACGTTTCAACTTTTTGATACAATTCCGTTTACGGGAAGTGAACGGTTGTCGCGGCCGGATCCGGTAAGTTTTTGAATTGCGATTCCGGATGGGACGCGACTGACGTTATGTCGCGTGAATGCTAATGTTTGCGACTGTTACTTATTATTAATTATTGTTGAAGCTAGGAATATATTACGAGGAGTTGGTTCTGATTTGCTAGCTGTGTGTGTGACCATAATCTATACTTATAATAAATCTGTAGAAGTGAAAATACTGTACATTGAAAATATAAAAAAAAAATGGGGGGGGGGGGCTGTTACTAGACCGACACCGAACCCAAAAGTGCGAAAAAAATAATTTTTTGTCTGTCTGTTTGTTCAGGTATCACGCAAAAACTACCGGTTCGATAACGATGAAAATTGGTATAATTATTCTTTATTATCCTGGGCACCACACTGGGTTGTTATCCCGGAAAAGTATAAACAATAAAAAACAAACTTAATTTTGCGGATAAAAACTCATTGATAAGTTTCGTCTTCCACGCGAACGAAGTCGCAGGCACAGCTAGTTTAAAATATAATGTTAAAAAGTTTATTTTTTTTAATTTTAATGTTTCGTCAGGAAGACGATCTTTTTACAGGCCTAGTTCTTTATTAATATTCCATATTCTATTCATATACAGATGGCAACAACCTTTTTTAAATGACAAAAGTAAATTATAATCATGTGCGTGTATTATATATTATGTGTGTAAAGCAAAACATTAACCGGTATTAAAATTTTTCCATTTTTTTACATAAAAACTCCTAAAAAGGATGATATTTATGTGATAAGTATTTAGAAAAATTAAGTTGTTTTGCGTAATAATATACACCTAGTTAATCCCGTTGTTCACACTACGCTGTTTCTCGGTAATCTGGCGATTGTTATCACAAAGCTGCGCGCGCGCATGTTTGAACAACTGTTGCGAAGCATTACGTACCTCATTGGTGTAATGATTACACTTCAACCTCTTTGTTTTTTCCTTTTTTCGGCATTAAGCCTTTTTTGGTCTCGTACTAAATGGTTTTATTTCTTTCTGGTGTTAGTGGTGTTCAATCGACGGGTATAGATGTTGAATTGATCAATGGTGAAGAAATGGATTACTTATTAAGCAGAACGAATAAGATTAACTTATATATATATTCGCTTACACCATACACACAACACACATATTAAGTAGATACACCACACATTACCTCTCATCCGATATAGCAGGTTTACTAAATTTGTAACATTAATTCTAACTTAATAATTAAATTTTGTAATAGTTTAATAACGTAAGTAGGTTTACTTTCTTCTTATAACCGGTAGAATTTTGTCTAGTTTAATGTGCAACTGGAAGGTTGCTGGTACTTATAGCACAGGATATCCTATTTTAAGTACCAGCAGAACATTAAAATTAAGATTATTTTGTACCTATTATTAGTTTCCGAATACTATGTGCCTACTTGTATTTTGTGCCAATAAAGAAATTATTATATAAGTAAATTATGTTTATTTATAGTTTTATTCAGCAAGCAAAAGAACTTAACTGTTTGGAAACTATTCTTAGTTGAAAACGTAAAGGACCTATAAAACTGGAAAAGTATCCCCTATACGTAAGACATATAATTACAATTATTTTTAAAATTGTTATACCTAGGAAGTAAAGTTGCTACCATCTATATCTATACTTAAAATAAATCTGTAGAAGTGAAAATTCTGTACATTGAAAATATCAAAAAAAAGAAAAATGGCGGGGGGTGTTACTAGACCGAAAGCGAACCCAAAAGTGTGAAAAAAAAATTTTGTCTGTCTGTCTGTCTGTTTGTTCAGGTATCACGCAAAAACTACCGGTTCGATTACGATGAAACTTGGTATAATTATTCTTTATTATCCTGGGCACCACACTGGGTAGTTTTTATCCCGGAAAAGTACAAAAAATAAAAAACAAACTTAATTTTGCGGTTTAAAACTCATTGATAAGTTTCGTCATCCACGCGAACGAAGTCGCAGGCACAGCTAGTATAAAATAAATATCAACGTAGATACATATAATAGTCATTATTATCCTCCAGGTTTTCGGGTATCGGATGACAAGCCTCATATATTCCGGGTACCGCGCGATCTTTATCACATACTTCGTGTTTGTCCAAGTGTCGTGTGACGTCACGTCAACGTGTCGGCCTCAACTTACAATGGCTACGCTTTATGTGTTTATGGTGTTTTGTTTGCTTTACATTTTCAAGTTTATTATCTCGATGAGAGTTTTATTCGATAGTGTTAAAGGTGGGAACTGTTTAACTGTTTTTTTTTCCGGCTATGTTAGAAATACTAACGTTTATAAGTGTAACTTAGGTAACACTTAGAGCTGAATTTACATTTGGCCAGTTGCAGGCTTCAGTGGTGAAGACTAACTTTAAAATAACAAGTTAAGATTATTTGAGTTAATAATGACGCGACCAATTTACACGTGCAGCCAAAACACAGTCATACTAATGTGTCAGCACGGAGATTCCTCGAATTAGGACTCAGTAACTTATTCAATGTCAATCAGCCTTCACCATCTTTCCTTGCAAAGTATGTGACAAGCGACGTAAGAACGAAAACTAATGAAAAATGTCTCTCATTATACAACCAATGGTAGAAATTCTCTATTAGAAGTTTCTTAGATAGCTTAGCTTGAAATAATAGGAATCAAATTACAAATATCAACAAACTTATTAAACTGAACACCAACCAATTACAACACAAAAGCATTCCAATTTTAAACGACATCAAAAAAGGTGAAACTACACTTAGGTATCACTAAACTTAACATCTACCGTGTAATCATTTTAGTCGTCAAGTGTATGCAGGTACTGATAATACACACACACACACACACCTACAGCGTACCTACTATGTGCTCTTGAAGCAGGACTGTTGCCGTTGTTGAAACGAGACGCTGCTATGCGTTTTAGTGCGCCATCTCGCTTCCACAGTGGCAACAGTCGTGCCTTACGAGCTCATGGTACAGGGGCTGGTCAGGTTCTAAACTAAACATTGCGACACGGTGCCATTGTTCAAACACATCGTTAATGACTAACGCGTAAGTTTTTTTCGTAGTCTTTGAGAATAGACCACCACATAGTTTTCCGTCTTAGTGTGACGTGTGTCGTGTGGGGTTATGTAATGAGGATAAACGCGTAACAGTGGCATTCTCTAGTTTATATCTCATAACGGTTTTATTTATGGTAGGAAATAAGGATTACATCGCGTTGATATTTGTATGTAAACTCCTTTGGACATTCATACATAGTCGCACGTAAAAGAGTAACTGAACTGAAAAAAGTTTATTCATATAATACTAGCTGTGCCCCGCGGTTTCACCCGCGCGAATGACAACTCATACACTATCTTTATAAATTATAGCCTGTGTTATTCCGATGAATAAGCTACATTATTGTAAAGTTTCATTAAAATCCATTCAGTAGTTTTTACTTGAAAGAGTAACAAACATCCAAACAAACTTTCGCATTTATAATATTAGTAAGATTATAATTTTAGGCTTGAAATTATAATTTGAAGAGTTCACAGCCAGAATTTTCGGCGAACAATTAATAATATATCACTTTTAAAATGATTTTATTTAAAAAATAATTTATACCTGCAAAAATTTCATTGAATTTTTTGCGGCATATTTCAGCGAACTACTCGGTACAAATATAAAGCTTCATCAAGTATTTTACCGGCATAAAATCGTTACGCATATTGTTCTGAAACACTAATAGTTTAATATCCTCGTAACTCGCACATTTTATTGGGACTTCAGCGGTTTTCAGTATTGAAAAAGTGATTAAAATTCGGATCGTTTAACATTGAGCGGAAATTGTACTTTTTTTTCGCGTTAATCCCGAAATTCGATGTTAAGCCCGCGTCGGTAATAACTCTGAATACCAACAGCGTACTAAAATTGATTCCATGTACGATACTACAACGGTTCTGTGTTTAAGTTTGGCACACATTGCCGGCTGTGAACCGACGCGGGACTGTATCGTGCGTACTAAGCGAGCCGTGTAAACATAACAGTTTAACCACGGTAAAATGTCGAATCGGTGCGGTGTGTCGCGTTAGGCGTCACAACGCTTGTCGTTAGGGTTGCCAATTTGCATAAATCTCTGTTTTTCAATACAATATTTACTGTTTATTTGGCTTATGCAAATCCATTACACGGCTATGAAATTCAAAACAGAATAATATATTAATATGTTAATAGCAGGCAATATATTTATAAGAATTTGAATAGTTTGAAACAAACCTGGGAACTCCTTAATTATGAATCAAATTGTAATACGTAATCACAATAGCATAAGTCATATTATGACTGATATTTAATTAATGATTATACCACAACTATTGTGCAATAATTGATGAATAACGACCAACATTAAAATATAATTACTTTCCTTGATGAAACTGTGTTAATTGGTATTTTGTGTTTGTTAATTGTCTACGAAATTATACTGCGAACTAATTTTACTTATCACTAATATAACTTCCTACAGCAAGTGATCTACTCTAACCAAAATGTTTTAAAGTGGCTGAAAATTTTATTTGTGACACACACAAATTAAAATGTCTAGGAAACAAGAACTACATACAATAGTATAAAGCAATATACAAGACAAAAGCAATACTATTCCTTTGTACCGCCATCTAACATACAACAAAAAATAAAAAACCAAACTTAATAGTGGCAGCCCTAACCAGTCGTATTTAATCGGCAGCGCTCTGTGATGCATCTATTCTCTTTAATCTGTGCCATGACTGCTAAACTAGAAGCGAGGACTAATTGTAACGATTCCAGCGCGAGTCGAGATTTCTAATTTATCGTCTAACAATGGAAACGAGCTGTGTTTTGGTGTAAAGTCTAAACGATGCTAAAATTTGGTTGCAGTTAGATTTATTGGTTGTTCTTGATAGAAACAGGGTATTGAGGATACCACAAAAGTATAAGTAGGCGAGTACTTAATATCAGCCATACTATGCTGTAAAGGTAATGGGGACAGCTAATTTGGCTTCCCAGAGAAGGCTTTCAAGAATGTCAGGTATACTTGGTAAGGTCTTACCACTCGTTATAGTAGTCTGTCACTACATAAAAGTTTAAGAAAATAAAAATATTAGTGTTCCAAGCTAAATGTTGCAAGCCGATGTCGATGCGCAGAATCAGCGTTGAGGATATTTTAATAATACAGAACTACTGTAGACTGTGAAAGTTATTTTTTCTATTATATTATTTACCAACTAAGTTACATAAAGTACATGCACCATTGCAAAAGGTTTTCAAAAGTGTTAAAGCAAAGGTGCGAAGGTGGTTAAAGTCTCATGAAACAAATGAAATTAATAATGGATGGAAGCATTGGAAACCCTAACTCTGCACATGAAAAATAATGTTAAATAAATTGTCGCACGGATTTAAAAAAAAATACTGTATTAAATTAATTGTTAAATGAAAGACACAATGACATTTTAAATATGTTTAGTGACTCATTCTACCTGTTGTATTAATTACCTTAGTTTAGTTATTTGTTAAACGATGTTTAATGAATAATTTAATCAAAAGACTGAAACCAGTTTTTATCAACACCATTATTCACCATTATAATGCATACAGGTAAGTTTTGTTCTAATATTTTTCTGCCTTCTAGTATTTCCAAGGAAAATCGTGACTGTAATTACCTTTATAAAATACTTCGAGCTAAAGGGAAAATAATAAGAGAATCAGTTCTCTTCACGGTCGGTCTAGGGTTTCTGATGTTATAATATAAAAATATCTTTAGTTATGTGCGAATATAAAACTTGAACCAATACGATGGCTTTGCAAATTCAGATACCTACGTCATCAATGAGACTAGTCGAGCGATTGATCGACCAACTAATCCGTCACATTAATAAAATGCTTCGCTCATTACATATCAAAATGTTTACAAGACGAAGTATTCTTTCGATGTCCATTGTTTATTTATTTAGCGCGACAGACGGCGTTGACACAAACATGAAGCGATGGAATGTGATTGTGATACAAGTTTATTTACCGATGTTGATACAGTAACGATTGTTATGGAAGCGTGCTGGCTGACGACACATCTACAAGTTTGATTTACATTGCTGGTTAGGTAGGGAACAAAGTTTTGACAATGGTTTAGTAGCGTCAATGATCAGCGCTCAGTTTTGTTTACTTTTTCAGGGTGTGTAATCATAACAATATATTTACTTGCTTGGTAAATGGACTACATACAGATCTACTGGTATGCAATACCACATATGTACAACACAAATTAGTATAAATAAAAGGTAGAATCACCTTTTTCTCTGCTTCAATTAAATTTTTACCTATTAGATTTTAAACAAGGCTGTTCTGTTGCGATAGTTTTCTATTGCAAAACACGTTTGTTCTTGACCTATTTAGAGTCAAAAACATTGATTAAGATAGCTATTTCTTTATAAACGATAAATGTAAGGACACAGGAAGAACCAATCGGAAGGCAAGTGACATGTAAAGTATATCAATATGAATGTCAAAATGACGGATAGAAGGGATGAATAGAAGAAATAAACACAATCCGCTGACCCATAATAATTGAAACTAGGGCAGGAAAACGGTGATTGATTATAATGAATACACTTTCCTTAGTATACAGTTACTTCTATATGTTAGTTTGCTGTTGATGGGTTTTTCTGTGAGGAAACTTAGCCCGGGGTTAGGAATGACTAAACTTGACGTGATTGTTATAAACGTCATCTGTCGTATTTTATTGCAAAACTGGCAGGACAATAAAGTCTTAGTTAAACTGGTCAAGTTACGGACTTGATGCTTCACTACTTTGTAAGGTCAGATTTACCTAGCATAATCTTTGATAGGAAGAATAAATTATAAACGTATTTTTATATACAAAATGGCTGATAATTTAAGCGTTTGCAGATCAATAATAGTATTTTATATGGAGCTTTCCAATCAGACTGAAATAAACAATACATAATATATTAGATTATATATTATTTAAAAAAAATATAGGAATTCATTCGTAGCTAAAATAATGGTGTATCAAAATGAATGTACAACCAAATATTTGACTGGTGGTATGTGAAATTTAAGTCTGAAATGCAACTGCATGCGTTCGTGTACTTGTATGTATGTAGAATGTATATAATGTAACAATTGTGTAACCGAATTCATTGATTACGAAGCATCGTCGATTCGGAACAAATAACGAATGCATGCCAAATAATGCTCGTGACGTCACAGTTGAAAGATCAATTAACATTCGGAATTAATGCGGTGCGACTAAATGTTCAGTGAGTTGCTTCGCTTGGTAATTAAACACTTTTCAATGTCTTCTTTTTTTTCTTATTGCTACCAAGTGATAGCGGGTTACCCAGTTAAACGATTGTGGAGATCGCATAGGCAAGTCATTTGCGGTTAAATTGAAAATAAAGACCAGTATAGTTTTACTACAAGCGACTGCGCTTGTAGTAAAACAATACTGGTCTTTAGCTGAATTCGGTAAACCTTGAAACAGATTACATCACGGCTTTAGAAAAAGGTGCAAAAAGTTTCGAACATAATTCTTTTCATTGATATTTTGAAGATTGTTATATTTTTTAATGGCTGAGTCTAAAGAATATTACCAATATAAACAATCTTTGGTTGCCATGACAACGCCTGTAATACAATGTTAAGTACAGTTTAGTCTATCTGTGCAAATGGTTTCAGATAAGAACTTCAATACAGTCTAGATATTTGAACGGAGCTAAAGTACAGAATATACTCTAAATGTAAGGTCGAAACGAATATTATGTTAATACTATGGAATTTAATATTTACAGTGCTAAATTGTTTCAATATTAAAAACAAAATATAACTGTAATATAACTTTAACCTTATATAACTTCACATGCATGAAATTCTGTAAAATACCTAACCAAGAACATATAGAGAACACTTTATTATTGAAACTACTAGAAGCAAACATCAATCATCATCATTATGTATTTAGAAATATATAAGTATGTTTATCAGTTGTCTGGTTACCATAACACAAGCTCTGCTTAGCTTGGGATCAGATAACCGTGTGTGAGTTGTCCCGGAATATTATTATTATATTATTATTATTATCATCGCAAACCAATAAGAATGGGCTAAAAAATCTTTCTGAAAAAAATGGACTAAACAAATCAGTATATTAATGTTCGATTACTCACTCAATAAACTCTTGCGTTGCAAGCCATTACTGATAGTAACTAATAAAATGTAATACAACTCAATATTTAATATTACAAACCTTGTTAATTTCGAAGTAAATAATGATTCTTATGCTGTATATAATATATAGAAATAGACCTGTGAAATTAATACTTTTAATATTTTAATTTATTTCAGTTAGCTGATATATTTTCTTTTTTATCGCATTTTGTAAATGGCCTTATGCCATTGACCTACATATCTGAAATCTAGCCTAAGCAATATGTTCCTCAACTCTAAACTCTTCCCTGCCTCAAAAAAATTAACAAGTTATCCCAATTACATAACAACATAACCCTCAAAATATAATGATAATGACATTAAAATATCTCATACTGGCTCACTCAATCATCATCAGATACACAATGATCAGTCGAGCAAACTGTACGCAGTTAAATATAAACCGTAACATTTGACAGGCGGTAATTAATGCGCTCCTCAGTTAGACGTGTGATGTCTACTATGAGGATAATGCAAAAGGAAATCAACATGTTTATTTCAGTGCGAAACAGTTAACAATAGTGTTACATAGTATTCTGATTTAAATAAAACATGAGGACATCAAAGATTAGATTGATTTGTATTTGGAGGATCGAAATGTTTGGCGCGCAAAGAGACAAGAGCATCGGAGCTTGATTGCAGTAGCTAGAGTACTATAAGGGATGTTCACTTATATGTTATCGATAGTGAAGATGATGATATTTCTTCAGGACACGAGCTGCAGTGGCCCATTTAGAAATCTCTCAACCGATTACGGACCCAAGTGGGTCGCTGCAAAATAAACCTAAGCAAGTAGGGCAGCGTCGACCCAACACGTGTCGCATGTGAGTTTGGTGCCGCGTCGCAGGACATAGCAGACCTTTCGTTCTGCCCGTCCTGCACTACCACCTGCACTCTCCAGGACGTGATGGAGGCCAGCGACCGAGCCATCCAAGTGGCATCTTTTTGGTCAGACTGAATTTGAAAGTTGGATCTTTGACTCGAGAAAAAGAAGAAGTGAAGATGATTTAGTAACTTCGTGAGAGATCAAGATAAAGGTAGAGTATCACAGTTATACAAGGAAAAAGTGTTGGATTTTAACTTAACCCTGCAGATAAGATAAGACTTGATGAAAATATTTGTTCTTCACTATTATTAAAAAGTTTAATAAGGTGATTTTTAGGTTTTATTTTTTTATACTAACTAGTTCTGTTATTCTAAGTAATTATTAAAATAATTGATTACGAGTCTTCTTCTAAAATTACTTATTAAATTAATTTTAATTTATACTAATCGATCCGAAATTCCTTTTCAAAAAAAATTGTGGTTCGTATGGAAACTTTGTATGCCAATCAATCATACTATGTGCCTGCTTTTGTTTATAGTGCTCGTTTGTCAGTTCGTTCACACTTCATGTCGGCAAACATGCTTATTACTGGGTCAAGGAATAAGCACTACCGTTTTGTTTGGTTACCATGCGAAAGCGACGGAAGAGGTTATATTATTTCGTAGCATGGAAAGCTTAAACAGTATTTTACGATTCACTTAAATGTGTTTTTCAGTAGTTTTTCAAACAAATTTTATTTCTGAAACAGGTAGTTTTAAATTATGTTATGGAAATTCGGGGTAAACCATTACGGATTAGTTAAAAAGGTATTGTTCGAAATTTAACGGCTCTTTTAAAATTAACAGTGCCTAAAATAAATTTTCCTTGTATAAAATTATTAATATTTAACATTTATATTTAACGTACCACTGGTTTTCCTAATACCCATTTAAGTCAGCAAGGATTAAATTATTTGATGTCAATAGAATCATGCTAATATCTCTATAGTTGTTAATTATTCATCAAATTAATATTATGTAATAACATAATATAGGGCGTGAATATAATTTACATAATTGTATCCTTTTATTACTCGGCCTTCATTCTGCATCATAAACGTATGTTTAAATCATTCAAATAATGTTTAAACGCATCTTACATTTAAATTCGACAGTTATAATTTATTTTCTATCAATATAAATCATCTCTTTCTAATATATACTAGATGTGCAATTTGCATAAAGTACATTTTTCTTTTAAGTTCCAACTACATGTATAGTCGAGGTAAAATTGCATGTTTTTTTCATTATGATAAACAAGTAAGCATCATGTTTCAGGCGCCTAGTGTCATTGATCCTAGATCATACGGTACAAATACATATCAATATTAACACTACTCTTGTAAATAACAACTTCTAATAAAACTTCAAAAGATAAACAATTGACTTTCGGCATTTCGCTAATTTGCAACCTCGCGTTTTAATTATAATGCGTGCATACGGTATCAGGTTGCCGCCGATAACCATGGCAACCAAGCTTCCTCTAGATAATTAAAATCGCGTGTTAATTGAATCTGATAGATATATCTAATTATCGTTTACTACATACTGTCTGACTCTATCGAGTTGTAATCAGCTCTTTATTTTATGTATCGTTGGCAAGTAATAAGGTTTGATAGAGGTCCACTGTAATTTATGATATTTACATCATGTCTGCCATTTTGATAGAAGTTTGATTATAAAGTATCTAATAATATTAAATATTTCATATTGTACTACGTAGAGTTTTTACCCATTTCAATTGTTACGTGTTTGTATAAGGAAACATCATTTAAAAGCAAAAATCAAGGAAAATCATGTCATGTTAACCCGTCACCGAGATAAACAAACCTAGTTAATTCGGTATATTTAAACAATTACATGCATTAACATCCAACATACTCATCCACGTCCTTGAGGAGATCGATTAGTATTCTCACAAACCGACCATTCCAACTATTTGTATTCAAATTTACTAAAACAATGTCTTCGACAGTTTGCGCCAAGATCATAAATAGTGGTGTGACATAAGTATTGGTAGCGTTTCCCAGCCGTGGGTAATTACTAAACCGATTATAAATGGTGGAATTCTCAATCGATTCAGAATATTGCAAACACTTCCTCGTTTGATAAAATGTGTTGACAACGACGGATAATAATTGAAGAAGTTTACTAGAGACGAGCATTAAATAGTTTGAAATTTTAACAATAAATGTTTTAAATTTAGTACGAAACTAATTACTAACAGTCCCATTTAATTTTAAAACAAAAAGAAGAAACTTTAAAACAAAACGAATGTCACTTAATTTCCACAGAATTATTATACAATCTTGCGTCAGTGGAGACGTATTGTTTTTCAGTTGGCATATCGGTCAATGTCAGACACGCTTTCCGTTTCGGATGGGAAAAAAATTGCAGACGACGGAAAAAAAAGTAAAACAAGATTGCATCGTCATTCATAGAAGCCAGCGGTACTTTGTGTCAAGGATAGGCAACGTCGGCTACTGTCAGCGGTGGAGGAGGGCATCGCAGCGATTCGCGTTGACTTCCGACAATTGATGATACAATCACAATTCACATGTCATGTTTAAAGTATGAATGGGGGATTAGCATCGAACCTGGCACATGGTAGGGGGTCGGGTTCGACGGCGGTAGCCAGTAGGCGGCGCTGATGGGCGGATAGTTGCTGCCGCTGGTTCGAACCCCCGCCTTGCCACGCGCGCCGCCCGCCTCGCCACGCATCCTTAACACTACACAACACATTCACATCACATGCGCGCTCACGTCTGCATTCAACCGCGGCCGACACACAACTAACGCGAAACGTAACGCGAACACTATCGGAGGTGCGCGGGCGCCGGCTCTGACGGTCGATCAGTCATTCCTCGTGGTGTTGTGTCACCTAACTCCCCCCCTCCTCCTCCGGTGGCTAATGAGCTCCGTCCTGGCGCGTCATACGTTTTTCAATTGCATCGCATCTATTGTGTTCCAAGTTAACATTGTGGAGACTCCTACGCGAATCATAATACCTATAGTTTTATTGAGCAGATAGAGTTGTTAACGCGATGTGCAGTGTCAATGCACTCGCGAATGTAAAACAAAGTAAAAGTAAAATAACGTCCGAAACAACATTTCGGCGTAACGATTTGGCAAATTTTTTGTTTCATTTTTCTGAAACTGAAACAATGAAAGTGACTGTTTCACAAAAAAACTGAAAACAAACTGCAAAATGATACTATTATATGCTCTATCTTCTTTGTGTAACAGACAAAGTTACAACCATTTACTAATGTACCGTACATATTACGTTTCGAAATGTTTATTACTATAATAAAACTAATGTGCCGTTACAACAATAATAATTCTAGATGCATTATTATTTTAAAGGCTGAACGCATCAAATTATATGCACCTGAATCGTGAAACGTATTTGTAAGTGTAGTTTATTTTGACAGCTGGCCAGTACATAACGTAGGTAAATAGATTGCATGCCATTTCACAATGGATGCTTATAGGTTAGGCCGCCTACAAACGACGATTTAATTTGTGGGATAACGATTTTTTTCACGTGCAGATCTGCTAAAGTGTGCATCAATTTCAAGAGGCAGAAGTAAGCTTGCCTTAAAATAATAGTTTTTACATTATAATACAAATTACATAAAAATACATCTCACACCTGTACGATATAAATTTCTCATCAAACAATAACTGACTAATGAATACCTAATGAAAATGTAAAGCAAGCTGCACAATTAGATACATAAAATGTAACGTAAACACTAGTTCTATTATCACTGACACACGATCAGCTGATTGTACAAAACACCGGATAAAACAAATCACGAGCGATTAAAACGCGGGTAAAAAAGCGTCATTTGCACGTCTCCCTATAACCGACACACACGGACACAGTGCTGTCTTGTTGGAATACCGAACGAGGTGTGGACTCGAAAGTCGTCACGCATCCACTTTGAGTGGTGTTCCAAACGTGCTCTGTGTCCTAACGTGTACATATGACGCTTTAGGTGTCTGTCTTACCGTTCCGTTTGAGGACATGACGTCTAAGGACGAGTTTTGCTGACTCATTAATAGCTACAGTACCTTATTATTAATAAACAATTAAATTCAATTTTAATTGATATTATTTTAAATTGTTTACAATAACATTCAGTAAGTTACACAGACAAGGTTAAGCAGAAGGTCATTCTAACCATTCGTTTTGAACTCTAGATTGCATGCACTGCTTAATAGAGTTTATTAAGAATTTAATTATAAAAATAAAAAAATAATATTGTATAATATTTCTGAGCTTAAGCAGTCAAGGTAGAGTTTAAGTAAAAAAAAACCTTAACGTAGTAGAATCAAGTAAATTAACTATTTATACCTCCGAAGTTAATTTTGCTGACAAATGGAAATCATTCAATGCTTTTTACCTTTGTTTTAAGTGTCTTTCACACGATAAGTATTTATTAATATAGCATATATTATTCTCTCTCTATATAACCAACATTATATGATATAAAAACCATATCATCATATTCATCTTTAACCACAAATAAACAGTGATCAAAGCAATCCATTCAAACTAATATTTATCCGTTGTAAAAGTCTCTACATCGATAATACTTCGCAGTTGTCAGATTCGACATGTGTTTATGAGCGAGTCAGTCAGTAATGTCAAACTACAGCATATACAATCAATTCAAATTGTGTAGGTATAGCGATGTATCGATCCCGCGTGGCTTTGTATAAAGGTGTTGATGTATCGGTGTAATAATCACGAGATTGATGTTATTAAAAGTAATTTAGACCCAACATTTTTTAATAAAATTCATTTATATTATTCGATGAAACTAATACGTTATAATAACATTGTAAACACAAAATTTTTTTCAACCATTTAAAATATTTGATTATTGTCATCCGATCTGGGAGCACGGCAGAGCCAACGCCAAGTCTAGCAAGAAGGCGCAGCCGTACCCTAGTTTCAAAAATCCATTCAAGGCATTTTCGACCTTATTAGTATCCGAGCAGAAAGCAAAACCAAATTATAACATTACGATATGATATTCAGATTCCGTGACAGGATCAAACCTTTCATTAAAAGCTCTGAGATTGAAAAACTAGTACACACGTCATCCGAATTATAATATATAATTATGATGATTTATTTTACAGTTGAATTAACAAATAAACCAGTCAGCTTACAGTAACACATATCTGAGTCAGCAGCGTAATCTGCGCTATATGTCTACGCGACAGTCTGGATAAAATGTGACAACGCGCAAGTCTTCATAAACATCACGTGAGTATAATGTTATACCTCAGCCTGTTCGTATGTAATGTGAATACCATAGAATTCGTATAAACATGTCATTGACTTGTTTTTTTAACCGACTTTCAAAAGAGGAAGTTCTCAATTCGACGGCATGTCATTTTATTGCATTTTATTTACGCGATATCTCGGCAAATGTGGTTAATTAAAAAAAGTTAATTTGTCATCGATAGATTATAACTTAAGGCCGATTTATATCAAACGAGCGAAAGCTCACTCCATTCCCCACTCTATCAAAGTCTGTAAGAATTTCAAAGACCATTAGAGTTGGTCCCGTATAAATCTCAATGAAGTCGGTTTTTTACATTAATGTGTAATCAGTTATACATTTTACTGCTATGTGTATACGCCCTTACATGTAATGTAAGCGACTGGTGAATCAATTCGTCGTGCGTTCCGTATGCAGTCCTTGAGTTTGGTCTTATCGATATTTAGCTAATATTCAATGTCCTAACAGATATTTAAGGTAATGAAACTTTCTAATGGTTTTAAACATTAATTTGAATTAGTAAACGGTGCATAATTGATCCAGTGTTATCATTACTTTTACTTATCTTATATATAAAATTCTCGTGTCACAATGTTAGTTACCATACTCCTCCGAAACGGCTTGACCGATTTTTATGAAATTTTATATGCATATTCAGTAGGTCTGAGAATCGGCTACTATCTATTTTTCATACCCCTAAGTGGTAGTAGGTAGAAAGTAGGTAGGTAGTAGGTAGGTAGTAGGCAGGCAGGTAGGTAGTAGGTAATAGGCAGGTGCTAGGTAGAAAAAATTGCATTGCAACGCATGTACGGGTACAGCTAGTTTTTATATAATTGGAACGACATAAAATAATAAAAACATAAATACATACAAGAAATGGAAAATTAAAAACCCTGTGCACAGTATATTATTAATTTGCTTTTATATCTTAATCGTTAGTGTCTAAGAAAAAAAAACGTCTTTTGCTAAGTGTAAAGCATTGTCAGTGTATTGTAATGACAGTGACGTCATGACTTCATACTTTATGTTAGGCGAAAAGTTATTATTACTTATAGTGTATATCGGAATGTTTAGTGTATATTATGTACAGGTAGTATTGTTCCTATCCTAAGTATTTACGTAATCTATTCTACCTAAGATGCTTACTTACAATGCTGTTTTCCTTGACAGGGTTACATAACTTCAATACGATTAAATCAATTGAAATTACTAAAGTAGATATAGGCACGCATAAATATGTTAAGATTTCCCTGTTTATGACATAAAAGAAGAAATTTCGTACTACTGACTTTGTTTTTCTTTTTATGGAAAAAAATATCTATTCACAGGCCGAGTCACAAACATATCTAGTATCAAAGTAACTTAATATGTTTTTACACTCTGTAACTTTGTTAACCTTGATGTTATTTCGCTAATGTTTTGTATAAACTTAGCAAGTAAAGTCTAGGCTTTGAATTTTGTCTGTTTTTTCAGCATAAAAAGCGGCGGAATATTGCTTAATGAGCCATTTATTTGTGTCGAATAAAGTATACAGAATTTAATAAATAAAGTTGAATTTCGTAAACGACCGTTTGAGTAATCGTCTTTCAAGTTAAGGGCCGATGATTATGGAAGTACCTAATGAGACATAAGAATTAAGAAAGTCGAGAGAACGATAGTTATATTATTATAAAGATGAAATACTATTGACTGCCTCGTTGGCCTAGTGGCGCTAAGCGCGACTGCTACGCTAGGGGTCTTGGGTTCGATTCCCAAGTCGACCAAGATGTTATTGGGTTTTTCTATGAAATTCTCAGTAGCAGGTCGGAGTTTGGATTTGTGCCCGGTTAGTGGCAATAGGCTCGCCCCCTATTACATGGGACCTAAACATACTGGCGAACTGTAGGTGTACATTGGTACACCTCTGCCTAACCCTTCGGGGATACAGGCGTGATGGTATGATGGTATGTACTATTAAATATACGGATGTAGGATAGTTTTTGCTGCGATAACCGAAGAGGGTGGATCCACGATCTATAGCTTGTTAACTGAGTAGTAAAATCACTTGGTATGTACATTGCCTAAGGCTTATATTGTGATAGTACGTATCTAGGTCAGAGATTTTGATATTGTATTATTTATTACTTACCATTTCTGTTTTCACTGTCAGCCGGCTTCATCTGAATAGGGTGGTGCATCTGTGGACGAGAGAAAAAAAAATGTGATTTATTTTTATAATGACAAGGTAGTTTTTAGTTTGATACAAATTCTAAATGGTATAAATTAAAATACATAACTAATTAAATTAATTTCTTCGAGAGAAAAGCAACTTAAAGACTTGAAAATATACCTTTTGTATATTTATTTATTTATTTAGTCTAATAAATATACAAACATTAAACAGTAGGGATTATCATTATGGGCTTGTAACATCTAGGTGCTTTATAAGACAAGTGAAGGCAGCACTTAATTTTATTACTACTTAAACCTTTTTCTAATGTAAGTTCTTTATATACACTTTGTGTTTATGATCTCCTGGTAGCTTTCAATGTTCTATGTGAATGTCAAAATTCTATGTAGGTATACACATAGTTTTTATTATATTTCATCCGCACTTTAATTACAGAAGCAAAAGTAAGGCTGTGAGGCTTTCACTGCTAAACAACTGAACAGATTTTATTGAAACTTTGTAAAGAGCAAGGTCGAGTATCAAGAAAGCATAACTAAATACTTTTTGCCGTTATAACAGACATCGACGCAGGCAGAACCGCAGGCAAACCTATAAATTAAAAAAGATAATGTTTACGAGATTACCACAAGACAGAACATTTTATTTAACACATTTATCACATTCATCTCGAAACCTAGATATCATTTATAAAACAAGTTTTGTTCGATTCATTCGGAGACAGAACACAAACAATTTCTAACCCCATTAGAATGATTAACAACGTATCGGTCGACGACATTAATTCGGTGTTAACCATAATCCCACATAAAATATAAGTCCAGAAATTCCATTCTAAAAAACTTTCAAAAGTTTCCTTAAATTAATTAAGCTTTATGATATAATTTGCATTTTATATAAAAAAAAAATATTTCTGTATTTAATTGTTTTACGGATTCTTATAATTTTCCAATGTGTTGAAAATATAAATAAATTCATATTAATTATAGTCATTACTAAGAACCCAACTACTATAAGTTTCATCTTCTTGAATCTTAAAAAAAATATAACAACAAATAATAAAACATTAATGTATTCTATCGACTTTTCCAATACAAAAAACTATTCACCTACTAAACTTCATTCCATTGTGACACATAAGAATTATTTATATGTTGGTCTGCAAACAATCCCAAACTATTTTAATTATTCGTAAACATCGGCGGCAGCATTGTCACACTATTGTATTGTTTATGTGTATATAATTGTATGTATATGTATAGATATGTAGAGATGACGAGATGACGAGATGTAGATTATTTATGTTCCGCGCTTGCTTTGAATGCAGATTATTCAACTGTGTCAATAATGGTTACAAGGAAAGAATAGGATTGATCACACCAACCAGGCCATATAAAAATTGTTTAAGTATAATGATACTATTATCTTGAATGTGCGCGAAGTTATAAAAAGAATTGCCAGTTTTCAGCAACAACTAAATACTACTTACATAGAAATTTTACATTGTGCTATGAATGAATTTTAAAATGTTTCAATGTTATTTAAAACATAATATTCTTTCATTTAATTGTGTTTTATTGTTTAATTTTATTATTCTTTTGTTTTTTGTAAATGTTCATAGTTTTATTTTATTTTTGAGTTATTTTATCTTAATTGTGCTATTTTTTTTTATGTTAAATGGTATATAATTTCCATCTTTCTCTGTTTAGAGCCTACTCCTTCAGCTGCCTGTAGGTTTCCACTTCTGCTTTTTCCTTCAATTGGTCTGTGTATTTTCTTCTCGGCCTTCCACGTTTTCTCTGGACAGAGAAAGATGGAAATTGCTACACCGACAAGGGCCTAGCCTCTTAAATGATGGATGGATGGTATATAATAAAATTGCCTCACTAACGAATTGGGTTACCTGTAATGTTAGTAGTAAGTATTTAATAATTAAATAATAATATATTTTTTTTAGGATCGCGTCCTAATTACTGCAGATTTAGCTGAATACCGAATCATAATACTATTTTACTGAATAAACAAATTGTAACCACTTAACTTTAACTATCATTCTGGAATTTACGTACAACGACGTAAAAGCCCAAATCTCTTCCTAAACAAACATTCGCTAGCATCTACAATCAGGGGTCATTACCCTTTAAATCCGTCTGTGGCCACCTTTAAAACGTATGTTTAATTGTCCTAAGTATATAACAAACGTCGCTAACCTATCCGACCGCGTCCGACCGGTGTATAAATACATTAATCGTTTATTTTGACTTAGTGATTTAGTGGCAATCGATAATAGTGATTCGATAGTGAAACGATTTATTGATTCTCGGTAACGTTAAGTGTCCGATTAATGTCCATCAAAAAATTATAAAAAACACTTCTTACAAAGTATAATTTTTTTTAGTTATTGCAATATAAATTTATCTGTATAAGTTGTCACATAAAGTGCCACATATTTAGGAAGATAGAGTCAAGCGACAAAACTAAAACATTAAAATTTCATTGTACTTTTCAAACTAGAATAACTGAAGCGCTCCGAGAAAAATCCTAGTGGCATCAATCAGCGATCGTTCTATTTATATAGTGACATGCATCTAGTCTAGTATTGAGTAATGGACACGAGGAATTGGCAGCTACCCGGCTTAAAGTTTCCATTCGTCATTCAACAGTTTAGTGGTTAAACACCTAAATTGGTCAAAAGCTCAAATAAATAAACTAAAATATTAAGAAACCCACGGCAAAATAACGAAAAATGCTGAAATAAGATCTTCATTCATTATAGCTAAGAACCATTAGGAAACACGTCAGCTTTTAAACAATCAGTCATCGATCAGAAACGATCAGTCTATGCATGTAAGAGCTACGATGCAACAGACAGAAATGACATATAACACCCCTCTTTTTGCTTCAGGAGTTAAAGTGTGTCAAGGGCGGATATAAAAACCCCTTTAGATAAAGCAGAAGGGTGGATAAGTTTGGAGTGATGAGGTTCTCAAGTATTAATGAAACGGAAAGTTAATAAATCAACAAAAAATTGCTATGGTACGGAAATGATGAAAAATTACAAGGTGGTATAGAAATCTTTGTGAGAATCCGTCTGTAATTTTCTAACCCCCTTCCAGGTATAAAGACTAGATTTATATAAGAAAGATATACCTATACAAATCATGTAAGCTCAGATTTCAGGTTAATTCTAGGTCTCATGTCGGATATTAATACACCCACAACGACGAATTAACAAAATTTGCTTGATAAGAGTGGGTGGCATGGCAACATCCGTTCTAAAGGATCGTTTTCACTCGTTGTCAAATCGCAACTTTAGTTTTTAAAGTAAATAGTACCTTACATGAGAATACAAGGTAAGGCATGTCTCATAAGCAATAATCAATTTAATATCCAATCTCTAAAATATTAAAATATTTTAAGAGTTATGTATGTGTAAAAGCAGGTGTGTATAAAAATTGCGAGTGTAAAAAAGTGACAATAGTATGCTGGAAGCGTTAATTGCGCATTTTTTTGAATACCTATTTCTTTATAAAAGTATATAGAATATTGTTGTGTGTTTATATTGTTTATATTTCTTGTTGATACATCTTGGTTACAAAACAAGCATCATACCGCTAGCAAGACGTCATTGCGTCCTATCGTCGACGACAACACGCGCCATGTCACTCGCGAACTTCTTAGACATCAAAAAACAAAACCCTGAACTTCTGAATGACTAATAATAATGAAAATTAATATTATATGTGCTATTTATATTCAGATATACAGCAGTTTTTAGTGTCCCACAGTTAAGGCTTCAATACGACCAGTTAATTGATATGAACTATTAAAGGGCATAATTTTAAAAATGTCTTATTGCTAATTAAAAGCAAAGACATCAATCATTAGAAACGACAATGAATAGATATAATAATTTCAATTTCAATAATTCAATCTCCTTCCTAAACTCTGAATTAACGAAAACGTTGCAACAAATTCGCAAGTGTAAACGTTCCTTTATACATATAATTACATTTCGGCGATCATCGATCAAAACGCGTGTCACATATAATATTAGACAATATAAATATGGGCGCATGAAGCTACCCTTGAATATGGTTATATAATGGCAATAACAAAATTGCCTTTGCTTTTAACTTGTGACTAGGTATTTTGTAAATAAAAATCAAGGCTATGGGCTAAATTTTTCGGTTTTTTTTTTCGAACCGGTTCAGTTTTATAGACACATATATATTTTCACCATTTTGGATCAAACATCTACCGTCTACCTATAAAACCTAAACACAACCTATATAAATAGTAAATATACTAGGTATAACAAATACGGTCCAGTTAAGACTAGTACGACATTCATTTAGTCCCAAAAAAAAAAACAAAAAAGCCACAACAAAAAAGCACTTGCATACTTATAACATTCGTTTCCGCAGAAAAAGGCTTACTACGGATACAAAAATCCGGCACAAATCTGTCGGTGCGACGCGACGTGCCCAGAAGGCATGCAACATTGCCAACGCGGACTTCACAAAAAACAAACGACGGCGGTGTCACTGAAACATGAATATTAAAAAACTTGAAAGCATCAATTTTAAGTTCAGCACTCGCCGTATTGTGTTCCGAAATAGTTCACTAACTCTTTGTTTAAAATTGATTTAATTGACATCTATTGGTAACATCATGGTCTTACTAAATGATAGTATTTAAAATACCTAGTCATGTAGTTGAAACCACTACGATGTGTCCTTTTATGCTATACTAGCTGACCCGACAGACGTTGTCCTGTCTTAACTATGAATATTGAATTCCGTCAATTCTATGTCAAACGTCATAAGGTTACATTAAAAAGGTTAGATTAGAAATAATTTTATAGGGTGGTTAAGTATTCTTAAATTTTCCAATTTTCCATGCAATTGTCCAAATTTTTTCTTTCATTAGAATCTTCTCCTGACAATAACAAACACAACAAAAAAGAATTAGCGAAATCGGTCCAGCCGTTCACGCGTGATGCCGTGACCAAGGGAAATAGGGATTCATTTTTATACATATAGATGACATAGTTATATGACAGAACTTTCTTCTATTAAAAATAATCAAAAGTAAATCATTTAGTAAATAAAATTATTCTGTTACTTACACAGACAACTACTTACAGCATTTCCAATAAATGGCTAGTTGACTTCACACATCGTTCAATATTGATTGCAAGTCTGGACTGTAAACCGAACTTTGATCCCTGCGTTGGTTAAAAAGAAATCCAACCTAGTGTCTAAACAAATCTTTTTCTAACATTTTTTGTATAACTCTTCTGTACATGTCTGTGATTACTGGCGTCAGTAAAAGAGCGGAACCGATTTTTGGTGTTCGTCTTTACTGGTCCTTGCACCTAGGAAACAAAGGGTTTAAATGTTTAAGTCAGATTGGTACGTAAAAGCCTATATTTAAAATACAATGTAATATTCAAATAGTTGTAGATTTAAGACGCAGGCCACAGCTCGCTAGCAGTCGCCCATCGCAGGTTTATTGCCATTTGCCTCCATTCAATATAAATTCTCGATAGACGCGAATGGCATCTGCCGATTAGGGTTGACATGGACACGATTTATACTGTTTTTAAATCCTTAATCCGTGTTGAACTACCGAAAAACATGTTCAGTAATAAAAAATTAGACCATTCGTCGTCGAATAAAAGTTTTGTTCACACAGTAACAGCAAGTTTTTTGACTATTGTTTTATAATTACTAAAGGTTCTTCTCAAACATCATCTGTTGATCATAAGACAAAATACTCGTGTATCTTTAATTCTAACATACTCGTACCTACACGATATGTTCAGCAGCAACTATTGTTTTAGTACCAAAATTTTATTAATTATTCGTAGTTATGGATAAGAAGTTACAGTTCTTCATTGTCTATTAAAATTTGAGTCCCGGAGGCGGATGGGTAACATAATTTCAGTTACTTTAGACTTTAACATAAATTGTAAATAAAACTAAACTTTAGTTCATCTTTTATAAGTGTCATCTCCAATATACCTATTAAAAAATCCATTTTTATTTCCTACATGTCAAAAAAAAGCCATTTCTAAATCACGCAAGTGCCAGCCCTACGTCACCCGTCACCTGTCACTATGCTGTACGCGTCGGTAGTAATCCGCGCATCGGACAGTGTTTAAAAATAAATGAGGTGTGACAAGACCGCCGAACCGTCCGCCACCTAGTTAGACGAACAAAATTAATTTACTCTTAGTAGGTACGTAATTTATTTTTACATAATACGGATAATTAAATAGCTATTTACTCTGTAACTCTTTATGTAACAAATCGTACTTATATTATAAGAATATGATTCTGCATTCCGATGAATTAAAAAAGTACTAATATTTTTCTAACTTTACTAAATAGTAGAAAGCCCTAAAATATTTCCTTGTCTAACAGAAGTTTCCTTCATTACGATTTAAGCAAAAATTAAAAGTAAATCACTGTCTTGCCATGGAGAACACGACAATAGAAACTTTTATCCTAACAAAATATCGATGGGTCCTATGTATAAGGGCCAGACTGCAAAATCACAACTTTACAGGAGGGGCCCACAAAGTATCAATATGGTATAACTTAAAGATGGTTAAACCAAGTTTAATGAAACTTTGCAGGCTTACTTTGCAAGTTATTCTCTTTATGTAAAACAAAGTCATTATTTTTTTTTATGTTTAAGTTTTTATTTTACTACATTTAGACCCTTTTACGTGAGTTTCGGTCTGAATTTATTTTACGCGAAACTACGTATTTGTCTCAATGTGACATACTTATTACAATGCCTAGATATTTTGGATGAAAACCAGTTAGCTATAATTAATATTGTTTAACTGTCTATGAATTTAACGAGTAAAAATAAAAAAATTAAATCTAAAGAAATGTAAATATATTTGTAGGCCCTTATACGCGTCGAATGCTAACTAACAATGTTTTGAGTTTCAAGCGTATAACGGCCATTAAACTTATTGGCCATTTAACGTTTAAAATCACGCTACATAGGCCTTTCTACTACAGAAAAAAATACTATTTCCGTGTATAAATTGTAGATTTTTTTAAGCTCACATTATTAACCATACTATAACATGCGTTTTCCATAAAAAAGTAAAAATGGCCAAATTGTTAGTTTGGCCCTTTTACATAGGACCCATCGATATTGTAAATCTGTTTAAACACTTTCAAAGCATGGCTGTTGTTACACAAAGATGTTCCATGGTTTGTAGTAAATGTAGTGCTCAACGGAAATAAAAAAGAAACATACAACATCTTGGGTTAAATTCCTTGCAAGTGTTTATGTGTGAAATGGCATAAATTATGGGCAATATATCAATTAAAATGAGTATGCTGAAAGAAAATGTATGTTTAACAGTCGTAATGTGTTTAAATTGGGAATTTATGTCGTTTATCGCCGAAAGAAGATATTTTAAATGGGTTTATATATTTATCAATGTTTTTCCTAATAACTTTTAGTTTGTAGTCCATATTTTTACACCTAACCTACAAGTATGAGTTATTCCTAGTAAACGACGATGTCTTCATTAACCAGAAGGCAATTATTCTCTTGCTAAATTAAAGTCGAAAACTTCTCGCAACTTATTAAATACTCAAGCAATGCATGCGATCAGCTTAAAATAAATAAATGACAGGGAAAACTAACTACGAAAACTCAAATATCTTAATTACCATCACTATCAGAGCACACTCCAAGGTGTTTGACTCCATACAAAAGTTACGGAGACGTCCATTGTCTTAAGACGCTACATAAATCGTCTGAAACGGACGCACCCTCCACCTTGGCAGACTTCTTACTCACATTAACTGTGACGGGTGAATAGGTGGTCCATTTAATATCAATGCCACGACCAGACGGAGAATTATGAGGAAAATATTTTGTTGACACCCAAATAATATTGTGAATGTGAAGGTTTTGATGTTTGTCAAACTATTTCAGCCATAATCGTTAGTAGCGATATAGATGAACTTGAATAAGAACCAAAATAATATAATTCATTGTAGAATACGGTTTGGTTTTCATCTAGGAAGTAAATAGGTAAGATTATCTTCTAGTTTCCGATTACTTTGGACAAATTCACGGGACGAACTAGTCTGAAATCTGTTTGGCACAGCAGTGGCCCAAAACTAAATTTTTGTGGCTAATAAAAACTATAAAACTTGCTGTGATTTCTTTTATGATAGTTTTATGTTTCATTACATGTCTGGTGATACGGAAAATTAAATATGTTATTTATTGGCTCGACTAATTTAAATAGTTCTTAGAAGACATTTTGTAGACATTTTTATATCTTTATTACTTAACACCTTCTGTTATAAATGTGAAAATTGTTTCATATCAAAATAATGAACTGTTTTAATATACCTAGTAACACGAGAAATATATTTTATTCATGTAAATATTACTCATGTTTTATTTGTAATCCGGCTATCTATTTGTTTATTCATGATGATAAAAAATATGGTATTAAATAAAGGATGTCAAAGTGAATAAAACAGAAGTAATACCATATCAATCGAAGCAGAAAATCTTTTCCAAACACTCCCTTATAATACCGCGAAGTGGTCATTTTTCTTTTATCGAAACATCAAAGACTGACAGGTAAGGGGGAAGGTAAAGAAAAAAAGCCTGAAAAAGGCCAAATCACAAAACAAAGAGACCACTTAATGCCTTTGTGGACGTCACAACGATGGGTCAAAGTGGGTACCGAATCGCAAGTCCCCACAAAAGTGAACAAGTACCCGCATTTAAAAGGTACTAGCCAAATCAAAGAGGACCCCTCCCCTTTTAGGCTTATTACACGGTCCGTGGGATTTCAGACGGTAAAAAAAAAAATATATGGACAAGTTCGAGTCGCTAATCGGGTTCCTATTCCGATTTATTAAGTAAAAGCTTACGTCACACATTTATTTGGAGATTACGATTTTTCCATAAGGTTCCACCCTCGTTTTAATATTAATCAGTATTTACTAAAAAATACGGTATATCTTTCCAGTGAAGGTGAAAAAAATGATTGCAAAATGAGACAAAATCTGCAATTTGAAAATCCTAATAAATGTAGTCTATGTAAGTGAAAATTATGTTGTTGATCATTTTACCACTATATAAGTTCTCCAGCACTGCTACAATTTAAAACGTTACCACGAAACGAGTTTGATAAATAATCAAACACCTAGGCAACTTTGAAAAAACCGCTATAAAAGCCTACCAGCCAGCATGCATACGGGATCCTAAAACGCCGTTGCCTCTCATTTACAGCGGTTCGGTCTCTAATACCGACAGGACAATTACAATGAGTGCTGCTTTGTCTCGCTACGTCACAATTGCGCAGCCCAGACCTTTTTTTAAGCTGCCGTCTCGTTATGGGACCCTTAAAACCATTGTCGATGGTGACATTGTCCCGAAATATTCAAGGAAAAACGTATAAAAAGTAAAAAATCTTAATGATTAAAAAAGTGGAAAATGTAAGACTGCGGCACCGATAGACGGTTTTTAATATTATTCTCATTTTTGTGTTGGCGGTGAGGTGAAAATTTTCGGTCAGTCAACAGGTTTTTAATGACAAAGAATTTCTGGAGATTTTATTTACATTTTATTTTGTCCTTGCCAAAAAAGATTTCTTGTATAGATACAGTTTGTAAGAAACTCAATGAATACCAATGTAATAAATGTGTTTACATCGCCTACTTCTAACTGTGCACCATTGAGGCTAGTCTTTGAGGCACAACTGTCATGACCCCGGTTACCAATCAAGACGGTTCAATACACATTAATTGGAAAATCGTTTCGAAACGACCAGCGGTGTTGATTGACCAACAGTTTGCAAACCTCCACTAATTTAGACATTTGTTACGCTTTTCCTTCCAATGTCGATTAACAAGAAAATAATAACTTAAATAAAATGACGGGCCTGTTGGTCTAGTGGTTAGTGACCCTGACTGCTATACCGGAGGTCGTGGGTTCGATTCCCACCCAGGACAAATGTTTGTGTGATGAGCACGATCATTTGTTCTGGTTGTCTGGGTGTAATTTATCTTTAATATGTATATATTTAGAAATAATATATAAGTATGTTTATCAGTTGTCTGGTTACCATAACACAAGCTCTGCTTAGCTTGGGATCAGATAACCGTGTGTGAGTTGTCCCGGAATATTAATTATTATTATTATAAAATCGCATATGACGCCGGTGAAAATGTAAATTTAAAAATAATTTAAGGTCAATACAGACGGCGCTTTTACGAAAATCTGTTGGGATTGGTTTTAACACATTTATAATTTAGATGATTTTTAATGATTGGGCTTTACCACAAAGACCGATAATAAAATGAATTGCTATTTAAATTATTTATTTTGTGATTATAAAATATATAATCTAATTATAAAAATTCAAAGTTATTATTATTTTTTCGGTTTATAAAAGTTTGATATGTTTAACAGACCATATTATCATCAGCACCAATACCATGCCAAACCGATCGACTATCGAAATGGCAATTTTTGCTCCTACTTTCCTAGGCATACCATTAATCTCACGGAATCTGGTAAAACCACATCCGCACTACGTCTGGGAAATCCGAAAAGTTTTGCAACAGTGATCGAAACTAACTGCTGTTGTAAATTCCTGTTCCAATAAGCGTTCCGTTGAATTCCCTTCGAGTTTACGATTATCGTTCAAGTTTTCTGTATCCGAAGCCTGGGTAGGACCTTGTGCTACGGAATTAAGGTTTCCGCGATCCTTGAGTGTTTTACAGCCGTGGGTGCGAAGTAAACATATTAAAAAGGGGATTTTGTGGCTTTCTGGACTATTAAGTTGATAAAAAGTTTGTGTGTTGATGTGAATCACGAACACACTATGTAAATGTCCTTGTCATGAAGGTACTCAATAAAATATAAAAATAATGTGGTTTTTCGTTTCCGAAGAGCGTAACTGTCAATTTAGTATTTAAGACACAACATTACTTACTTTATTGGTTAAAACATAAGGTAAGATCTAATCAAGCGATTGCATTGTATTTCACATAAAAAAAATAAGATTTTCTTAAATCATTTTGGTGACTGAGCCAATATTAATAAATTTAAATTTTCGTACTGATCTGAATAACTAAGTAGATATCTAAAAAATGCAAAAATGCCCATGGAAATAATACAAAGTAAACCGTACACTTCAGACTACTGGTTATGAAAGCAGTTATCTATAAACGGCAGAAGATTTCCTCGAGAGAACTATCTAAATTTAGACTGTCTGATGTTCAAAGCGGAAACGAAATGGAACAAGATATGAATAGAAGTAGAAATGCATAGTTCGAAATGATTGTATTGTTGTTCTATTGATTGATCTTTGGAAATGCTTTTTAAATGTACCTACCTAATGCGATCTTATTCGAATATCACTTACCACAGGAAATATGCCTTTGAAATTAATTAATAAAAAGAAAATAGTGTCGTTAATACTTTGTTTCTTTTTTTTTTTTTATACGGAAAGTTAAATATTTGAACCATTATATTGCTATGCAACTCTAATGCAACTGTCATATTTCAATTTTCCAGACTTTGATTGATTTCTTGCTAAATAATTAATTAGTTTAATACTAAAAACTAAATTTATAATTAAAATTAACTTTTTATCAAACGTAGCCCTAGTACTATTTTACCATTCATCTTAAAAGTTATAAAAATCTTACATAGGCATAACATAAAACCAAACAAATCAAAATAAGGGTCACCCAGAAGTGAAATAACTTCATTCTCCCTTCATTCTTGTTCCTGCGGCGAGTTTGACCTTGTTTTCTCGTTGAGTAAATTGTATCGTGTCCGCGAACAGCGGTGGGTAACCGCCACAATAAAGGTTTTTGTCAGAAGTTCCACACAGATGAGACCACGAAGGAAGCAAGAAGGAAAGTTACTTCCAACCGTCCTTTTTTAACAGATTTTAAAACGGCAAAATACAATTAAGATAATCGGAAGTTATTTTTGCCGATGTTGTAATGTGTCTTAATTGAAATGATTATAATTTTTTTGTAAAGAAATTTATCTTTACGTCTTTAGAAGAGACCAATGTATCCAGAATCCCTCAAAAAATATGTTCAAAGGCTCGAAAATTAGCTTGCCTTCTAACACCTTGTTGTACTTCTGTACGTGCCTACATTGCGTGTGCCGACGTACCGAACTTGGTGTTATGGCTTTGGTAATTTCCCTTGACGAAAAGTTTTCATTTCTCGACAATGCCATACCGTTTGTTAGGCGACTCCTAAATGAGTACAGGTGACTCGCACCAATCATACAGACTAAATAAAGAATTGATTACTTCTAAGGTACTAAAAAAAGATTGCCCGGCATTAGATTCATTAATAAAAAGGAAAATGGAATTAAAAAAGTTAAGTTCGAGCAATCGCTTAAATAGGCAAAAAGCGTGTTCAGTCCAAGTTTGTGGGTTTATAAATATTCATTTAATAAACTATCTTACTTAGGAATTTCATTAATAAATTATCTAAATAGGTCTCAGCGTAGGCCAAAAAGGTAATATTCACAATTCCTAAACGATCTTAACTTAAAGTTCACCCGAGGCTATTGTATAAATTATATTAGTAGCTCATATTTATATTCCAGAAAAAAAATCAGTTATATATTTTCAAAGTGGTCTTGACTTTTTCTTTGGGCTTTTAAATATTCTTTAACCGTTTTCCACTTTCACTCAATTCTTAATGCCATTATAACATCAACTAAATTTAACTAAAATCAGTTCAATCTGCGGCTTGGAGATTGGTAGGCCTAAGCCAGGTTTACTCTTTAGATTCAGCCAGATATACCCACTTAAGTATTTCAGTCAGGTAGGCCCGTTATTCCATCCATTTTTGTTAAGTAATGAGTCAGTCAAAACTTTTTTTTTTCTCTCAAAAGAATCTATGAAAATATTGGAAAACTAGTAAATATACATTTAATCTGTTTCTAGAGGTCTTTTAGGGGTTGGGAACAATTCTCCAATTTTATATCAGATATCATGAAATAAAGTACTATTTTACTACGAAACTTTGTTATTCGGATCGTCAATCTCTTCTTAAAACGATAAAAAAGCATCAATTTCGTGAGAAATTTCATTTAAAATGGTTATTTTTACTGGAAATTCAGCCTGAAAGCCGGGCATTATACTCTATTATAAAGCGAAGTATTCACAAAGTAATATCAAATACTTTTTTTATGTTGAATCTCAAGCTATCGATAGGTACCTTATCTATAACTTATATCTGTTATATATTCCATATAATGTCAAAACATAACAATAATAGTACGTCCTTCGAATTTTCAAATTCGTATAAGTTTAACAGTCAACAAAACCTAACCGAAAAGGCATCAAATTAAAAAAAGAATGGCCCAATCAAAAAACCTGTACTCCATCTACGCAAGCCACTAAAATAGTCGCTACTGAACAGTCAGCCTTAAAGAAAAAGCAACGTAAGGTACTTCTAAAGTTCATCGATGTTCCTCGGTCCATTAGTTAAAGGCCGTTTTTTCCGACCCAAACTTTCGGGGCCAGTGTCACTGTCCACAAGTTTGTCTCACGACGAAAATAAACAGGGATCAAGCGAGTTCTCTCTTATTATTTCCACGTGAATTATCATACGTTGGTCGGATAAATGGTAGAAAAATTATAAAGGGTTGTGAGTAGTGACCTGAGATGTGAGTAAAAATAACATATCCCTCTTTTAATTTTACAGGTTATATAAAATGTGGTTCCATAATTTTATCTATAGGTACTATTTTCACAACACAATTTTATGACTGCATCGAGAATCTTTCTGAGTTCCAGTGATAAATGGTTTTCCTTTCGACAGCTGTGTAGTGTTTGTTTAACGCCCGATTGATTAGTGTCCGGAACCATGAAACAAGTTTGACTTTAATGTGATGAACGCATCTGGACGCAGTTCTTTACGTTCAGTTTTCTCACTTTAATATCCGGATGAGTAGCCATATTTGATCACTTTACATGCGTAACTAAGGGTTCATACGCACTATGCGGTTTCCCGCAATGCGGCTAGCCGTCTGGCTGACCGCAAGCACAATTATGTTCGTAATATTCATTTCTATGCGCACTGCGATGCGGCAAGCCGCTGCGGGTAGCCGCATAGTGCGTATGAACGCTAACTGTTATGTTTAAATAACGTAGGGTTTATATTTTGTTTTATTAATTTCAATTAATAGTAACTATATTATTGTCCTAACTTAAAATCGCGTTTAATGGTTTACAAGAACTGAGTTTGTATTATTTATCTTTTGTATTACATAATAACTCAAAACTTTTAAAATATAAAGAACATCTATGTCAAAAGGGGATTTTTAATAAAGACAAATGCTACAAAGTCACAGGCACCACTTCCCAATACACAACATCAAAACTTTAATCACGAACACCAAACTTCGAAAATAATTAAAGCCGATCGCTTCGGCTTGCACGGCTTTTTATTGAAAACATCTCTATCGAAGTGGAATCGCGCCGATACCTTTATAGAGCTTTGTAAGTTCAGACTTCTAATATCCATGTTCCGAGCGGTGCTTGAAGGAGATATTGCTGGCCAGACGACAGGACTGTTTGCCTTCCTATACACTAGATAAGGCGGGTTATACACCTGGATACAATATTGTTGGTGAAAAGAGTTGCTGCATTTTTCGTAGACGGGAAAATGCTTGTTAATAACATAACATACCATCACGCCTGTATCCCCGAAGGGTTAGGCAGAGGTGTACCAATGTACACCCACAGTACGCCGGTATGTTTTAGGTCCCATGTAATAGGGGGCGAGCCTATTGCCACTAACCGGGCACAAATCCAAACTCCGACCTGTTACTGAGAATTTCATAGAAAAACCCAATAACAGCTTGGTCGACTTGGGAATCGAACCCAAGACCTCTAGCGTAGCAGTCGCGCTTTGAACCACTAGGCTAACGAGGCAGTGAGCAGAGAAAATGCTTGTTGAACTTTTTAAATAAATAAAATAATTAACATATCATAGGAAATGGCTCAAGTAGAGAATAATAAGCGTGGCGTGCAGAACGGGATGCACTGAATCAAGCCTGAATCAACAGGACAACAGAGATAGAAAATATTTTTTTTTTATATTTCTAATTGATGGGATGATAAGGTATTATTTACTTGTGACAGGAATATCTGCCTATTGTTTTAATCTAATGCCCATCGTTCTTATCCCAACAAAAAGTCTCATCGTTTGTAGCCCACCTAACAAATAACCTATTCTAAAAATACCCCGGTTTCTGTAAGGTATGTCGAGGTACGGTCAGCACAAAAGGCGAGCGACCACAGATGGTAGCGTCGGCAATGTTTGTAGAGCCTCACCGAACTGGAAGTGTAATATGCGGTGTATTGTGACCAGGTCGTGCCTAGAACATAAGACTCCCACATGTCTTGTCGGTGTACGGTACAGGAATCCGCTTGATATGCAAATGTCGACTGTTACGGTATTGGGTTTGCCGTATGTCTGAATGAATGTTCTAGCTACGTTCTAACTTAAATTTAGGTATCCCTAAGATATAAATTCGATTCGATATTTAATAGAAGTAAAACAAAATGTGCGTTTAACTAATTCGAGCATATAAAAGGTTGACTGGTAGATAATGCCTTGCGGCATTAAGTCCGCCTTATGTACCACAATTGTACATGAAAGTTTAAATAAATAAATAAAATAGTGCAAAAAGAATAAATGTGTAAGTAATTGTGTGTGAACGACGAACGAACAAAAAAACGGTGCCTTAGAAAGCAGGTATACATACACCAATATTAGGTATTTCTTATTTACGTACTTTGTGAATCTTTACTCAAGAGCATAAAAGAGCAGTCAATAAGCTACAGGGATACCAAAACTAATTCGAGGTCTAAGGAGAACATTTTCGATGAAAGTTACAGTATTTTTTCCCAGCAAAAGTAATGGGAAGCATTTTGTTGCAATTTTGCAAAATACGTGATTGACCAAATTAAAACCACGAGCGTCGTCGAGTGGAATGACGTTATTTCGATTTATGCTTATTGTGTTATTGGGTTTTCCAATTTTGAAGTTCTCAGTTGCAAGTCGGGGCTTTGGATGAGTGCCAGGTGAGAAACATACAGTAAATTCCCTTTTACATGAAGCTTAAGTATCATTACACATATTTGTATTTAACATATCTGCCTACACCAAAAAATGTATTTGATAATTAATAACCAAGCGTTGAAAAAAGCAAAGTAAATTTCGTTTTCGTTGAACTAAATAATTAATTGTTTTCAATTTTGTAGTTTCAAGCGCCTGGAAGAAAAATAATAGCAACGTATACAAGTGTTACAAGTTATTAGTAGCTAAGAGGAAAAATTTAGTTTTTTTCTTCACAAACATTGTTCGGTTATAGGGTGGCAGTAGTGGGCTATACGACAAAATATTTTCGTGAAAGCTTAGATGATTACCCAAAGGAAATCTATACAATAAGGAAAAATACCCATTCACAAGTTCCAGTTCCACTGCTAATAAATAATGTTGTTTTCGAATAACAAGGGTTTTTGTCAACCAGTCCTTTAGTAAAACTTTCATAAAAAAGACTGATAAAATGGGTACTCACAATAGAAAATTGTAAAGGGTTAAATATGTAAGATAATTTTCAAATAAACTTTTTATACAAAAATATTATATGTATCATTTTAAGTGGACTATTATATACATTCACTGAGATATAAAGACCTAAATCTAAAATAAACTGGAAACTCAAACCTATCTTTTGCTTTATCCGCTAAGCCGAAAGTGGATTTAGGATGACTTGAAGAAATAAGTTTGCTTTGTCAAAACGATTACGGAAAACGAAAGACCTTTCTTGGCAATCCGATTATAATAATATCAATAGACGTAATTCCGAAGAACCATCCCAATATCTATTACTATTGTATTCAAACTCGTTGCAAACCGATATACCACGATTTCAATCCGCCGATACGTGCAGCGAATGCAATGGTAACGTTATACAGACATTTCACTATATACCACCGACCAATTTCACCAGACCCGCACCGCTTCCCGAACTCCAGAAAATTATTTGGAACGAAGGGATTTTCTGCAGTTTCCGGGGGTCTTACGTCTCTGGTTCCTAGGAGGTTACCTCAACCCGTGTTAGGATAATAATGGCTAGTATTCAAGAGAAGTTCCTTTCGCAAAGTTCCCGCAACGTAATATCAACTAGTTGTGAAGACTTAACTCATTAGAATAGAGACTGCGTCATGAAGTTTGCGGGTGAGTAAATACGCTGAATGTGGCACAGTTTTGGATTTAAATTGAGGTTGGCATTGTTCTTATATTTAAATCTAGTGTGTGACTTTGTATTCTATTAAAGCCGCACTGTAGGTAAACTATGAGCGGCCGTGAAGTAGAATAAAGAATAGGTTTTATGTAATTTTCTTGCTTATATTTTAGGGGTATATAATCGAGTGGATGATCGGCAAATTTGACTTCTTTTATAAAGATTGGTTGCTAACCACTGAAGGTAGGCTCGATGTATGTATGGATGGAGGTATTTTATAGCTTTTTGTAGCAGTTAGTGTCTCATCTTTACATAATTCGTAAATATTATATTTCTTTGTGTCCCTATCAATCTCTTTACCAATCAACTTTCTATATTAACGACGAAAAATTGTCTTAGTAATTGTAAACCTATCTTTATCAAAGTCTACAAACTATTGTGTAGGTACGAGTACATCAAAGATCCGCTCCGTAACAACTTCTTGCTCTTATGAAGCTTCGCCTTCGACTAGAACAGTTGCGACTTGCGACTAAGTTTACTCGGGGATAAGCTAAGTATAAGTTACCAACCACAATTATACCTTAGTTTTATTTTACAATAATAAACCAAATATTATACCATGATTATTTTATAAATGTTACGAGTATTTAAAATCGGTATCGTTAGTAAAATTTGTCAATAACAAACAAAGAAATTATTTTTTTCCCAAGCATACATATTTTTAGGTTACCAGTCTATAAGTTTAATGAATTACGTATAAAGGTGATAAGCACATCGAATATTTCAAACTATTTTTTACCTTCATAAGTTGAGTTCATATAAAGGTTTTAGAGCAGTCTATTCCGCTACGTCTACCATAATGGCAAACTTTAGTAAGTGGCATTTGATTTAGGGAACAAGTCACACTGACACGATATTCTCCCGAAAACTTTGGCTTAGAACATTTGCTCGCTCCGCTTTAGGATATACTAGCTCAGATTGTGGCTTTATTCCTATGGAAATTACAGAATTAGTTCATCCATGCTCAATAATATGCTCATTTATTATGATTTATCGACGACAAACCTTATTAAATTATATACAATAGGTAGATTTAAACCCCTTTTATAATTCTTCTTGTATCAGTATTCTAACATCTTGTATTTTATCTAATCACCTCAAAAACAAGTCATTATTTATTACACTTTCAGAAGCCAAGGATGAAAGTTTAAAAATAAGGTAGCGAAAAGTCAAAATCCACACAGATACGAGGACGTATAATTGGAAAAAAGGAAGTCAAAACAAAAATAAGGTAAAACAGCACGCGCTTATTATACTGTTAACGGACGACGAGATTCCTTAAGGGAAGTAGAAAACTGAAAGCGCCAAAAACGGGAGAGATGAAAAGGACTTATAAAAACGGCTGTTGTTAAGACTACGACATTCGACAAACGAACTACTCCACCTTCAAAACACCGCTTTAAATAAAGACCGGCTTCAACCTGAGAACTTCGTGAAATTCATTCAAACTCCCAGAGACTTGTTACCGAGAAATGCTTGATCGTAACTGTAGTAAATACAGGGGGTTTTCTTATAAAAGTAATGAAAAGACCCTTTCTGAATAAGAAATAAAAACTCATTATTTTAAACGTCTTTGGTATGAATAAACATAAAGAAATATGTAGAACGAAGGAGGATTTAGACAATGGAGTGCTTTATGTCGTGACCTTTTCAGTTTGCATGCATCAGTTTCCATTTTTAACAAGGTTGTAACAAGCGAGGGTCGTTCTTGGCTTCTTGTTCCGTTTTCGGTTCGAGTTACATTAGTGGTATGTAGAGAACAAGTACGTATGAATCTGGGGGCACGGCAGTGCCCCAGCCAAGTCTCGAGCAAACGGGCACGGCCGTACCATTCTTTTCTCGAAGCGTTTCGCGGCTATTTCACCCCCCCTGTATTATCGATACGGATAAAGCTAGGGGTTTAGGTTTTCGATGACCTAGAGTAAGTATTAAAACAAGCTCAGCCTCAAAATTACATGACATTTGAACCAATAGTTTACGAGTTATGAGCGATCAAAGTTACACCATTTTGTCACTCACTGACTCACTCACTGACCGATCATCAAAAATCTAAGGTACTTCTAGCAAACTTAGAACCTTCAAATTTGGCACCAAGATAGGTTTTTAGCTACATGTAAAGGAAAAATTATAAAAACGGTAATAAATGATATACCATAGTAAATAATATGAAACAAATTTATATTTGCGGTTTTACAAGAACATGGTATATATATGAATTTCGACTGCATTGTTAACTTTGTTCTTTGTTTATGTACAAAAAGCAAATATTTTTTATAGCAATTTTGTTTATTTATAAAAAGAAAAGAAAGAGACCTACAAAAAATAAATGAGATCCCACCAAAAACATTCAATGTAAAAAAAAGCCAAGTCTCTCTATGCAATTCTTCCATCGTAAAAAGTTTTGAGATCGCATAGGAGCCAAGTCCTGTTCAACTTAATTTGTAATAATAAATCAATATTATGTGACTATATCAATAGTTTTGTTTTCATTACAATAATAGTGACTTGGCCATGAGCACAATAAGATACAAATATAAAACGGCATATTTGGAGGAGTTGCAAGTAAATAATAAATAATATCAGGACACCTTAACCGACAGTCGGTATCATCCAAGATCAGTGAACAGCACATGCACTATGACGCATGTTTAGTCCATAGTGATCTCAAATTCCAATCAGTTACAAAACGATGTCCATAATATATAAATTCAACGGTATTTGCACGTAATTACAAGGAGCAAACGACCTTTAACTTGTGCTCATGGCCAAGTCACTGTTATTGTAATGTTAACAAAACTATTGATATAGTCACATAATATTGATTTATTATTACAAATTAAGTTGAACAGGACTTGGCTCCTATGCGATCTCAAAACTTTTTACGATGGAAGAATTGCATAGAGAGACTTGGCTTTTTTTTACATTGAATGTTTTTGGTGGGATTTACTTTGTTACGTACAAAGTAAATTCATACATACTTGTTCTGAGAAGTGTTTTTTTTTTTATTAAAGAAATATAATACTGTAATAGGAAGATTATATTATTAGTAGAATTTCTTAAAGGGGATGAAAACTCATTGTATACGTATTGTACGACCATTTCTCAGTAGAAGCTAAGGCATGTGAGCTTCTCACAAAATTTTAATAGGCTTCCAAAGCCTTTTCTAAGAAACTTGTTACAATTTACGTTTTCAATTGAAGCATTTATCTCATCACGTATTTCAAAATTAAATATCTTATAGCAAGAAGTTTTTCACCGTCACCAGTTTACAGCTCTTAACAAGAGTATCAATCGAAATTCTCTTTTACTTTTCGGAATCTGAATTGCATTGGAATCGGAGCACCGTCGAAAAAGTGAATGCTTTTATTGTTTGTTCCTTTACGAGGGATTTCATAAAGCGATATCGGCGATATGGTGTGAATTGAGCCCTAAAATCGTCGAGCACAGGTTTATGTAACTGGACGATAGAGATTTTGTGAAGAGATTGTGTCCGTAGACATCCTTTTATGGTAGTACGTAGGTTTATGTATACTGAAGTATTTAAATACCTACAGGTAAAATGTTGGTAACACTATAAGAATTTATTTTGACAGGGACTAGTGTGCTGATTATATCTCTGACAATAAACAAATTTCTAAAATAGAATGAAATCCCGAAACTATTTCCGACTAGTTCACCTATCTAGAAAAAGAATTACTAAAACAAATATTCACTATTATTAAGATTTTATGTCACATATATACGAAGGCCTTGCATTATGTCTAGGTCTTACAAATAAAACAGCTAAAGACTTTTGCCATTCTAGAGATCTAACAACTAGACTAGAGGTCTTACCTTGGGTGTTGACAACTAAACACAGGTAAATACACACATACTCGGTGCATACAACACAAATTACACAGCACTATAGACACAGACCATTGCTCGGGTTTCGTAAGCAACGTGTAGTTTAGTGAGATAGTGTACGTTAACTACAGGATACGATACAAGCAGACCCGCAGCGCAATGTTGTAGCGTTTCGCCACAAATCCCGGCGCTGGACCAACTATTGAAACCGATGTGCACGAAATTGTTAATAGTTATTAAAAGCATTTACGCTCCATATTAATATATTATCGTATATACAGAGATGTATAAAGTGCCCTGTAAGCGATCAAATTGTTTGTCAAATTTTACGTGTTTGTCAAATTATTTGATAGTGTACAGCTGTGTTTGAGGCGTTTGTCAAACAATCTACGCGTTTGTCGCGTTTGATGAAGTTTGATGAAAATCTGGATTGATGTGGAGTTTGACAAACAGGTTTAAGCGTGAACGCTGGTTCACGCTTAAACGCGGTGTTGGTCAAGAAAAATCTCACTGATTTTGTTTGCGTCATGGAGGACGCTACGCCCAGTGACAAATTTGTTTGATATTTGGTTTGATCGTTTAAGCTATTGTTTGATGAAAACGTGAAGTTTGACACGCAAATTTGTCAAGCAAATTTGTCCGTTAACAGGGCTCTTAAGTTTCACCGGAATGTAATTATAAATATATGCCCACCAAGAATGTATGTCTTTTGCGATGTTGATTTGAAATTACATAAATAAAAGGAGATTTTAATAATACATGCTTTGAATCTTTTATTTTTAGTATCAAATACTTTAATTATACACTATTTAAATGTTCATTATGTATACAGAGTGTAACGTTTTTCTCAAAGTTTCCACTAGTGATTACTAAACAATTTTGTTTTTAAATTAGTGTAGAAAATAGCCTTTTAAATAGCTGTATAATTTCTAAGTTAAATTCAGCCGCAAGGTAATGGAAAACGGTAAAGAATCCTTTGTTTTTACTCCGTTATATTGTGTATTAATTATAAGTCGATTAGCAAAGCCACTCAGAGCTCGAGCTTAATTAAAAAACCAAATGTAGTACACACAAACAATTTTCCTTCTTTACGTGAATTAGCTGTACCTACTCTGTACTGGTTTTGCTATTTAAAGCAAAATAACTATGAGAAAAGAGTGTTTATTTTATATAACACAATATGAATTAAGTTTTGACATAGAAAAAATATTTATCTCCCTATTCTACGTGTAATTTCGGAGCTTTCAACATTACGTTATTAACCAGAAATTCAAACCCTGAAACTCCCCAAGATGAGTAACAAAGTTCACGTCGTAATCTTTACAGTCCTATTACCTTCATACATTTTATATATCACTGTTTGCCGTGCAAAACGCCGTCTTCATTATTTCATACGATAAACCGCATGAAGTATCCAGTGTAGGGCGAAACCGGAGCGGTGCATCGTCCGAACCGGACCGGTCATTCCTTCCGGTACATTGTCTTATCCGGCCCGCTAGGCCGGCCATCAATCATAGCCCGGCAGGGAATGCGACGGCCACACGTTCGGTATTTTCGAGTGTTGAAAAATATTTACTTAAAGCACTATACATTTTCTACTTTATCGCATCATAAAAAGAGTTGAATTTCCTCTGGCAGATGTTTTCGTATTATTCTGCTAAAGTGACTTAATGCTACCGGGAAATTTGTAATGTATGTGCTCTATATACCCTATGGGCATTGAAACAGAATTATTGATAATTCTTCATGATATGAAATATAACCACACGATAAAAGGGTTTATTAATGGCTTTTATCTCTCCTCCATACACAAAAATACTCTTTTTATTCTCACAATATTAAGAAAAGGCAGTACCGACGTATAGTGTTGACTTATTAGATAGCTTTCAACATGTAACACTGCCTACAACATCCAGTCCTTTATAGAAGACAAATACAGAGCGTGTTTGGTTGACATTGCGTTGAACGCCGGTACCTCGACGCAATTACTCAGACTTAGCCAAAGGGCGCAAGCAGTCAGTCATATAGTCGAGTGAGCGGAGCGCTGCGTTTTGATGGCCGTGTTTGATACACAGGTTCTCTTATCCTAATGGCGAATGTGTACGGAACCGATTAAGTATTCATGCGTGAACTATCAACGCAAACAGGACCGTACAAGCCCATATGTTGGAAATTAAAGGTAATAAAAGCAAGTGTAAGGGAACCGGCATAATTATGTGAATAGTTTTACGGGTCTATTCAAAAAAATATTCATTAAATGTTTTGCATATTAGGTAGAAAATACTGTGTAGAAATAAAAACAACGATATTTTTTTTTTTAAGTTTGTTTTGTTAAGTAATTAATTGCGATGTGATTCTCGTCCATCCATTTTTTTATGGAAACCATAAAAACGATCCCTTAAATATCCTCTACATTTCAAACAACTTAAGCTGTCACAACAACACTTAATAACACGCAAAACTGTCCCAAAACAAAGCTATATCTTAACCGAAACACACAACATCTATCACTCCACCTGTGAGCTGTCGAAACACTACATTCGTGGTTATATTTCACTATACCATTTCCCCATCGCGTATTAGGCCTAACACCATCAATCATATTCCTTTTTGGCTATTGTCATGATATTAGAGTGCGTCATCAATAATAAACTGGTGTATAATGCTTGTTTAGTGTTTTTGTAGGCTTTTCTATGTAGAATATAACCTATTTATTCGCTTGTTGTTGCATTCATTCTTTTTTGACGGGCCTGTTGGTCTAGTGGTTAGTGACCCTGACTGCTATACCGGAGGTCGTGGGTTCGATTCCCACCCAGGACAAATGTTTGTGTGATGAGCACGATCATTAGTTCTGGTTGTCTGGGTGTAATTTATCTATGACATGTATGTATTTAGAAATATATAAGTATGTTTATCAGTTGTCTGGTTACCATAACACAAGCTCTGCTTAGCTTAGGATCAGATAACCGTGTGTGAGTTGTCCCGGAATATTATTATTATTCTTTTGTACGGAAAATACTTTAAACTAAACTTGAGCAAGTGGGGTATCGTCGATACTTCACATATCGAATGTGAAGGTGATGCTCAGTCGCAGACACTGTTTAACTTTTGTCCTGACCATCCACAGTAAAACAAGGAGCGAAAATTAATTTAAGAAGAAAACTTGCCCAAAATAATATCCGGTCGATAACATAATTTGAGGATATGACGTTTTGATTTTTTTTTTTACCAACAATTGGCAGACGTATAAACAAAACAGAATTATTTCCCACAAAGCGTTAATCGAATGTCCGGCGGGCCACCCTTATCAGGCCAATTTGGTCACACAGACCACTACATACCCGTATTGGCGCGTACCCATAAGAAATCATCACTATAGATAAAGAAATAAAGACGATGCCGCACCGATCCGGTCACAATCAAGGAAATTGAAAGGTCGACCCGGGTAGGACCGGGTCTTTCCACTACATTGTCTTATCCGCACATATTATATCATTTCACCCCGTCTTACCCTATAGGGTATGGTTAACCAATATGTAGGTACGTTGGCGAGGTTATTTTAATAAATCCAAGATTTGATGTCACAGATTACCTACGTACTATGTGTGTGTTGGTCGAGGGTGCGAATTGCCTCACATTCTTTATATAGCATTTCGACGGATGGAAATGAGTGGGGTTTTGTGCGTTGAAAACGGGACTTTTTGAGGAGGGCTTCAAAGCGTTGAGGACTCGATTCAATGCCGTCAAGTGGCGTCGAAAGGAGGTTGACAGCTTTATATTTTAAGAGACGGCCATATATGTGATTTTGTTTGAGGTAATAATGCTGTGAAAAACCCTATTATTTTGGGCTTTGTATTGAAAAGTGTCACTAACACTAAGTTCTTATATTTGACATTCAGTGTTGGCGTATTAAGGAGTGCCTTCTCCTTACTACTTTTCTTATTCAAAGATACTTTATATAACCTGGTAAAAGTTTAAACTGAATTTAAAATCAAAATAATATTTATTTTTCAGTCTACCAGCCTTTCCATCTTATATTATGCTTATCATGCTTCTATCGTACAAATATATAAACGTCTACCATACTGCGAACCATTTCGGTAAACGTTTCATGATTCCAAATGAAAAGGGACATGTAATTGAGCCGTAATAATAATACCTTCTGTAGTATATTGTGCGCCAAATGTGTTACATTTCAAAAGAACAATTATATCATCTTTTGTAAAGACCTTTGTTTGTTTTGCTATCATAATTTGACGGGCCTGTTGGTCTAGTGGTTAGTGACCCTGACTGCTATACCGGGGGTCGTGGGTTCGATTCCCACCCAGGACAAATGTTTGTGTGATGAGCACGATCATTTGTTCTGGTTGTCTGGGTGTAATTTATCTATAATATGTATGTACCTATTTAGAAATATATAAGTATGTTTATCAGTTGTCTGGTTACCATAACACAAGCTCTGCTTAGCTTGGGATCAGATAACCGTGTGTGAGTTGTCCCGGAATATTTTTTTATTTTTTTTTATTTATAATTATTTATTTTAAACATAAACGTTTCGTACTTTTAGACCACCAACTGTACGTACCTACTAGCATTAATTCTCAAGCGTATGCCACAAATTCGTTATTGGGATAATTTTCTGGGTATTTTACTAAGCCACTTGATAAGAATATAATGTTTACCAAATATTGTAAATAATATTTCTTTCATAGATCGGGTATGTCATGTATAACATAGTACCTAGACCAACAAATTACCCTCCCAAACCCAATAACATTACTACAGACCCAGAACAAATTACATCGAAACCCAACAAATGTATCCGAAATAAAGACATAGTCCACATTCATGCAAAGTTATCGAACTACATTTTATATAATAAACATAATCAAGTTGGGGTCCTTAATAAACATATCAAGAATCGGACGGGCACACAAGACCCGGTGAGGTCACCCGGGCCCACCCTACAGATATAATCGTGAAAGACAGTCGGGAGAAGGTCGGTTTAAGGCCTTGTTTACTAACCAAGCTTCGAGAGTAGCGGAAAAAAGATATACGAAAAAATATATGCAAATTGCTGCGATAAATGCAAAGGGAGACATAATGTGTGGTGAAGTTTGTAAACGATAATCATAAACAAGCTACAGTTCATCGACAAAAAGAACAGAGCTTTTTATAAGGCACTTTCATTAAAATACTGCCAAATGGTTAGGATGATTGCTACAACATAACCGTGCATTTGCTAATGCGCTGTAAACTCAGGGCAATCGCCCATTGCACCGATCCATTATGTAGTTACCGAGTTGTTCAGCTATCACCCATAATTTCTCCAACCGACATTAACCAAACTACCAATAAAACTTGTAGATTACTTTGTATTGCACCAATAAATTTACCATTTTCTGCCTAAATATAGCCGCGGTTCTGTTCAATAAACGCGCACCCTTATAAGGGGGGTATTATGAAATATGACGGGCCACATCGGCCCGATACTTGGATTAAGGGGTCCGCGCTAATCTCTCGCTGACTCCGACAAAATTGCTCATATCGTCCGACAATGGAGTCTGTAATTCGTACGCACCTGTTTTCGGGACCAAATTAAAAAAGTTTTTTAAGCCATCAATCCGATTTGTGATTAGGAAGTTTTTTTTCGAACGTAATTGCGTGGACTCGGTGTGAAGTTGCGAGTTTGTTTGTTTGGTATCTTAATACCTTTTTCATTGGTTCTGAACCTTGAAAAAACTTTTGGTGGCACATTTATATTTTATACTATTTGTGATTCGTTGTCTTGCGCCGCGGGTTTAGTTTATTTTCAAACTGAAATATATTTCTCTTTCGTTTTTGTCCTAGTCCTTTAAAAGTAGTCAGAAGCAATAGAAATCTATAAGACTGCATTGTTTTCATGCATTTCTACAGAAGATTAATTTAAAGCATGCAGTTTAGAACACGATTATCGAAAATCTTTACCCTCCCTCCTTGACAGAAAGCAAAACAATGTCTTTAATATAATCCTAGCGCCGCTTCTTTCAGCGTTGACATTATTATCGTAAAACTGAAAGACATCTGAATTCTTAGCCGTAGGAGGGGAATCGTAAAATTTTACATCGTCCCCATTCCGATCGCTTTTACACTTTTCAAGTATTACAATTATCGTCGGCTCGACGTTTTTGTCGAGATAAATTAATTTAAGAAATTGGATATCACAGATAATTTGTTCCGTTATAATACGCCTTGTAAAATAGGTCTTTACATCGAATTTCTTTGGGAGAAAATTGGATATTGTGTATTTTGGGTGTCTCACTTATATTCCTCGTGATTTAATTTATTTTAACACAATGTTGCTTTCGTACCAAAAAGCTTATGCCTTTTGTTTTCTGTCACTGTATTAATAATTGTGAGGTTATATATGTTGTGTTCCTATTAAGGAACTGAAGTTAGCCATGCCAGACGAAAGGATTTTTTTTTATATATCTCAAATGCAATATGGGGTAGGGGATTACGCTTTCGACATTGTGTAATATCAATAGGTAAGAAGTGTGTAGGTACTTCACGAAATAAAATAATCTAACAAAAAATAATAAAAAATCGTTAGCCTAATCGATTGTCACCTATCTCATGATGTAACCACCTTAAAGGCAATCCTATTCGATTCTAAGGCATCGTCATTCGATTCTGGAATCGACTAACGGCAAATTGCTTAATCGCCATCAGTAGGAGCATACTAGCCGACACACGTGAGGTGTGTACTAATAGTAATTGGGTTACACTACACCTATGCGATTACTCATGTAATTACTAAGACTTTAGGACCGCGAAATGGTCTTTGTGTGGCGCAAACGATTGGACTGCGAGATTTTACGTGTTAGATAAGATCGAATTTGAATTTTGGATGTTATGTGTCTGATATGGGCTTCTGAACGTGATAAGCGCTAGGTATAGCTAAAACACTTCAAGACTTAAAAAGGTTATAAATAGAAATACAGATTTGGCCAACAAATCTTTACTTACCTTTTGATTTTGCAGATAACAGTGTTCAAGCAATTTTTCAAAACGTGTTGACCTATTGTAAATAGCCAACACCGGCTAAACTAACCGATTCAAATAAATGAACTTGCATTTGAATTTTGTTTCCGGGAATAAGGGGTCTACTTCCTATATTGCGAATACATACACAGTTAATATTCTAAACAAACATGAAGTGCTTGAAGCAGAACATAGTTTTAACCTATAACTATACGCTATATTGAAAACCGTTCTTTCAATAGATACCGAACAGATCCAAAATTAATATAACCCCGAGAGTACACAATAAACTTTACATCAGAACCCAAACTATGTTTGTACCGTGCGGAACTCCGAAAGGCAACTCCCCACTAATGGAGCCGGTCAATTACTTAAGACGGGGGGGGGAAACCGGATCATAAATCCGGGCTATCGATCAAAGTTCGGCCGCGTCCGGCACGGCCAAACATGTCCGGTCGCTATTGTGAGAATACGCTCGTCCCGGCTCTACCACAACACAGAGGAAAAAGAAATACATCATGAACGAATAGTAGAAAGAAAGAAATTAAACCACAGCAGGAAACGAACCCGCGACTACTGGTTAAGCGCACCAGCCACTTTACCAACTAATAATGCAAGGGAGGTTGCGTCAGAGACATAATTTTATTTTCTGCTTCTAAACTTGTAACCCATCATAAGGTGGAGGTATACATTACAAACAAGATCTTAACTATTCAGAAGGATTGTCGAACCCATCAATTACAAAAGGAAGAAAGAAATCAACTACAATATGAACCCTGACTTTCATTTTGTGTTTCTAATATCTACAGAAACTGTAATACTGAAAAAATAAATACACTGACCTGACAAATATAACACTTAAACATTGATTTGAGTTTTAAAAACGAATTTTGAAATTTAAAAGGAATATTGTTTCAACTGAATCTTCTTTACTTATCTGTACAGTGTTCATACGTTCTGCGGTTGATTGATTCGTTAAGTAAAAGGTTATATTTGGGTCAGTATGGTGTTTCCTGAACAACCTTTATATGATGAAAGGGAGATAAGAAATAAGATGTATTATTATCTTATATATAAAACTCTCGTGTCACAACGTTAGTTACCATACTCCTCCGAAACGGCTTGACCGATTTTTATGAAATTTTGTATTCATATTATTCAGTAGGTCTGAGAATCGGCTACTATCTTTTTCATACCCCTAAGTGGTAGTAGGTAGGTAGTAGGCAGGTGCTAGGTAGAAAAAATTGCATTGCAACGCATGCCGGGTACAGCTAGTATCTTATATATCTTAGTCTAAAACGCTTGACAAGTAAATTCAATGAATCCTTCTGATTTCAAACCCTATATCACACTATTACAATGATAAGTTTTGTCCGAAGATTTTTGGTATGACAAACAAATACTTAGAGATTGACGACAACTAATGCAAATATCTGTCATTCTTGTCTTTACTGTTTAAAAAACAAGATAAGTTTCTTCAGAAAAGTTATTATTTAATCCTACCCTAGGATCTTCTATATCCACTCCGTATAATCAACATAATGCTAAGCGAAATTAATATGAAAAATTCCAGAAATACCCCAGTACATCAGTCGAGGCGAGCGGTCGGCTCGGCCACAACGAACCAACTATCTCAAAAATGTCGGCCAAGACATTACTGCAGCCAAACTTACGATACTATGAGGGTAGGACGAAAAGGGGAGAATCGACCGCATTGTACTATGTAATGCTTTTGATGAGTTCATAGTTGAGTAACGTCATATTTTTAGTTGATTACAGAAATTGAGGAGATTCTTTGCTATATTTGTTTCTGTAAAGATCTTTTTCTATTTTCAATTATGAAACGACATATACGCATTAATTATTTAATGTAGCAGGAATATTTCTTCAAAATATTAAAGTACCTTCTACTAAGTATTATGTAGGAAAGACTTAAATCCATTCAACTTTTGATATGTGCACGAATAACATTTTTGGCAGTAGTACCTCTGTAATATATTGACTTTACCCTCTACGAACCATACATCATAACAAGATGACACATCAATTCTATATTATACTAGCTGACCCGACACACGTTGTCCTGTCTTAACTATGAATATTGAATTCTGTCAATTCTATGCCAAACGTCAGGTTACATTAAAAAAGTTGGTTTGATTAAAAATAATGTTACAAAGTGGTAAAGTATTCTTAAATTTTCTAATTTTCCGCGCAATTTTCCAAATTTTTCTTTCATAAGAACCTTCTCCTGACAATAACAACCACAACAAAAAAAGAATTTGTGAAATCGGTCTAGCCGTTCGCGCGTGATGCCGTGACCAAGGGAAATAGGGATTCTTTTTATATATATTTTTTTTATATTTAAAGAATTTGAATTTTTAGAATATATATGTATGCAAAGTTAAAGCTCAATTAAAATAAAGCAAAAAATAGCCTCAAAGAGCTTCACCACTACACATTTGCAAAAAGGAAAACTTAATCAAGTATTACTCTCAAGGGTGAATAACCCTTTGCCATCTAAGTAGATACCGGTACATGTAAACATATCTATGCATCTGTCTGTCTGTATGCACTCAATGATTTTGATTAGGCACGTTTGTGGTTTTAATAAATACTCTGTTTATATTAGACTTCCACAATTATGTGGAAGGGTAAAGGGTACCTATAAAGGGGTCCGACCCCAGTAGTTTGTAGATTTGTATCTATACGTGTGATGTGTTTAAACCTTTTTCGAATTGACCCTCGTAGTTCAGGATTGCAGGGACAAAATTTACGAGGACAAAACAAAACTAAAAGTAGTTTCTTTTAGCTTATATTTTATTTTTTCTAGTTACAAACATATTTAAGCATGTATCAGTTGCTAATTCAGATAATTTCAACATAGTAAAAAGTATCGAAACATTGAAGTTGTTTATATTTAACACGGGAGTGTTAATGAAAATGACCAAGTTATAATAGAAATAAAAAATACCATTTCTACACAAGAGCTACGATTACACATACTTTAACAATTTTGACTTAATCCGTAGAGACATGAGACCAATCACGTAACTAGTATAAATACCTTCGATTCATCTTCAGGTTATCCAATACTACTCCAATCAAGCTAACAATCAGCAAACGAAACGTCCCAAAATGAGCGATTACATCGAGATTATCCGCAGGTAGTGGTGGGATTACAATAATTTACGATAACGTCCTCCGACCGGCCTCAGATAGTGAGGGGACATAAATTATTCCCAACTTAAAGTTCCCACTGCCGGCTATTATTTATTTAAAGCCTGCCTGTGGGTAGTGCAGAGTTTCGTCACTTCCGCTCAGCTGAGACTTCAGTACTTTTATAGTTTTCTTGTTGTGAACTTTTATATTTAATTTAAAAATTATATTTCTATAACTATAACTTTTATAGTTATAGAAATATAATTGTTGGAAAGCAATATCGAGATGAAATAAGAACTAACTACTAGCCTGTAATCATGCAACTTGCATATAAAGTTGTTATAAATCTGTGAGTAGCTGACTTGGTATAACTAAAAAAGAACAAATTTTCTGAATATTTTATTATTTCGACCAAAGTCGGCGAATCAAAGGTATAGAAAAATGGATAAATAAATCAAGATATACCAATCCGAAAACTTGCAAACCACATTTAGGCTTTAAAATACAGATTTCAGGTATAAGTTCCATACCTAACGTTTCAAAAAGAGTGTTAGACAATAAAAATAAAACATTAATAAAAATATTTACGAAACAACATCACCTACGAAATGATAAAGCAACACTACCGAGGAATAACGACAAAACAACAAAGTACTATACAAATATTTACGTTTTCCGTATCTACCCTCACCTGGCGCTCAGTTGAAAATGCGAGCGCTTCGAGAATCAATCGAGACAGAAAAAACACTCCGATAATATAATGGAATCAAATTATCACTGAGATGAAGACGAAACTGTTTTAGGGTTGCCACTAAAGTCTTGAATATACGATATATTCGCAATTTTTCTTTGACAATAGAGGCAGTGTTAAATAATTTTGTTTGTTCATATGGGATTCATGATAGGTAATTTACTACTGAAATTTCTTCCAGTGAAATATATGGTATTAAATATTTGCATTAATATAAAAATTGAATAAATATAATATAAAATGGCGTCATACTCGTATGATATCGATATCGAAAATATTAAGTTTTTATATATGTAAGGAACCTAGATGATATCTTACCTAATCTAGAGAAACATAAATGAATTGTGTAATTTGTATAGCATCAGAAAGTTCGTTTAGCGCAGGCAAAATGTTGTATCCAAAGTAATTAAATAATGCTCAATAATTTATGGAAGTATAACCTACCTGTTTTGATTAATTTACAAAAATACTTTTTATAATTCAAGCCGTATGAGAGAAACACACAATTATACATTTCAAAACAAGCAAATATGATAACTACTCTTCGTCAGCTGACAACCCTATCAAAGAGGGATGAGTAGACAGGGCGAAAGTCTGTAATTCCATTGTGTTCGATAACAATCGCGAGTATCGAATTGTGTGTTTGTACGTCCCCTTCCGCAGCGCCGTAAAGACATTGTTACAGAACTTCTTGGAGCAACAAGTAACACTGATCAAGTTATTAATTCTTATTGATGGGGAAATCAACTCAATTTGTGTGTTACAAAAATGAGTTACAAAAATTACAACTTAGTGGCGATAAATTCGCAATAAAAGTTACACTAATATATTTTCAAATTTTTTAATATGCATATTACCTATCACTATAATACTCTAATTAGCAGTAGGGTATGTACAATAAGTAAATAAGAGTAATTTTTGAGTATTTCGTGTCATAGCTACTTATCTCTATAGCTAAAATCAAATTAACACACATTTTAAACACACATAATTCTAAACCTAGTAATGTCATTAAACACAAAGTGCATACCTAATCAGAATCTAAACAATAATCGTTTTTGTCAGATAGCCATATTACCTAAAATCAGTCTTAAATATCTACAAAAAACAGTTACAAAACGCTTAATATACAAGCCCATAAGGTGAACATATAAAATATTAAACATATAAAACGCACTTACCCCGGTCAATGTTTTGATATTATGCAAAGCGTCTTGGGCTTTCAACGCCGCTTTGCGAGTGAAAAACGTCACAAAACAGCAGCCTGTAACAGAAGCGCACACGTACATAACATGACATACACACGACATACAAGAGGGGAGCGGGGAGAGGGGGGGGGGTGTATCGCCTACGTCACACCTTACCTCAGATATATCACATAATGTTACAAATCCATCATACAATTGTAAAATGTTTTTGCATAAACAAACACATAGTAGTCTACAGGATTTGGTTGTCTTTCGTGCATTGCGTGGAATATGTCATACCACGAAAGATCCAATAATTTTGGAGAAAAAAAACATACAGATGGACTGTGCCAATGTCAGTATCGATATTCCTATTTTGTAAAGTTTTAACAACTTTTCATAAGTATTATTATCATCACGTAACCGAACCCGGACCTGCTTACCTGCTGGCAAGAATAATTTAAGGTTTCTAAATAAAAGCTTTTGTTTAAACAGCAAGTCTATACAAAGCATATAGCATAACTATCCCACACAAGTATTTACATATAATACATGTTTCATTGTAAACATCGATGAATGGAGCATGTTGATTTCATAAAACAAAATAATATGTCTGAAGTAAGGTAATGTACATGAAACATAGTAAATAAGCTCTAGAGCACATAGTAAAACTAATTAAAAGCTTATCATGATCCTACCTTAAAAAAAAAATTGGGAACCTATAAATTGTGTCAAAAAATTCAAGGCAGGCGGCTGGTTAAATTACTAATATACTGCCCAACAACGTCTAGGGATCCGCTAAACTGCACTGAGCTTAATACAATTTCATAAAGAATATAACAAAACTACATAAGAGTAATTGTGGTTCTTAGACTTGTTGAGCAGTACTTATTACATAGGCTAATTGTAGCCCATAACGACCTGCTGTCATATTTTATAAAAATTGAAATAGTATCAAATATTTTATTAAGAAAATTGTTATGTTATAATTATTTATATTTTGTTTAAATGGTTTGTCTTTATAATTTAGTCTTCAATGAACTTTCCGTACCTACCTATGAACTTCCTACTATTGAAGACAACATAAAAAAAAACAATAACAATTTTGACACCCATTAAATTTATTATTTTGTAAACAGTTTTACCTAAAATAGTAACAATTAAAAATAAAAATAGTGTAGTAAAAATTATGTTTTTATGTAAACACAACAAACGCCGATAAAAACATAATTCAACAATAATCAAGTGTATGGACTATGGGTGTATTGTAATTGTGTACCTAGAATGATCGACAGGCCATTTACAGGCATCAGTCTAGAAGTCTAGATTAACACGCGGATGGCGTGCCTAGGCTAACGAGTTCGTGTTATGTGACCTGTTAATTGTGACACGAACACTGGTAACTATTAATGTATCCTTTGCTAAGTGTTCGCGAATCTAATTAAAGGAGAATTGCAAAGTTATGTCTGACCTTTCGTTACTTTTATTTGAGTTTTTTGCGTATTTGGACGGATTATTCTTACAATTTAAAGTCAGTTTTGAATAAATAATTTGAATGTAAAATATTAAGTATTTACAGTAATATAACTTATTTGTAAGTTTCAAAACTATTAAGAAAAATCTATTTCCTGATCCAATGTAACCTACACGTTAAACTGTACTCATAAACATGGTCTATTTAAAACTAATTTCATTTTAAACCCCTTTACAAAAACTCCCTGCAAAAACAATGAAAAATGAAAAAACAATTTACGAGCAGGATATAAACAAGAAACAATATAAACATCTTCACAAAACATTGTAAAACAGGACATTAATTACGTGACGTCATCAAAAAATAAAACAAAAAAAATATAAAGCATAGAAAAACGATAAATAAGGTTATTTTAAAAACAAGCGAGGCTGCTTCAACGTGAACCTTGTCCGCGGTACTAACAAAAGAAGAGACAGCGTACAAGTGAAAAGGGGGGTTTTTCGCACAAAAGACTTTAATAATAGGACAAACAAAAATGTCAACATGTATTATAACGTGCACGGGAACCTGACCCTATTGTATGTTGGCAAAACAATGATACGTGAAAACGGGACACGTTTAAAACACACATTGGAGCGTGAACATATTTTTATTATTCATTTTTTATTTGTTCTACCTTTTATGAGCGTTTACTGGATTGAAGGTACTTAAATTTATTTATGATCGATTGTCCAAACGTTGGACTAAAAACACAAAATATTTCCATTGATTTTCCACTGGTAGACTATATCTTACATTTCGCTACAAATTGAATTAAAAAATTCTCTTACATTTAACATTTTCATTTCGAAAATATTATAATCCTTTTGAGAAACAAAGTGAACAATTTTAAATTGCTTAATAAAGATCGACACCACCTAAGTTTGATAATTATGAGAGTACAAAGGAGAAGTTTAGAATTTAAAATACATTCTGTTCAAACTTTAGAATTTAGAATAGTTGAAATTTTGTAACCCTTACTTGGAAACTGATATTTTAGGCGATGGATTAAGAAAGTTTAATTCAAACGTAGTTTAATATAATTTTCTTAAATTAATGAAAATCTTGAATTCTGACGAATCTGCAGAGACCGAAAGTTATGTTTGATCCAATCTTGTATTCTCTTTAATGTTAACATTATAAGTTAAATAAACGTGTTCAGTAACTAAGTATATTTAAGTAACTTTTAACAGACTAAGTAGTACTAAGTACAAGACTTAATCATTTGTTTGGAAAATGCTTGGAAATGTGTATTACTCAAAGTTTTTGATTACATTCAAAACCTTTAAATATTTAATTAGAAATCAAATAAATTATTTTTTTTTTCATTTTTAAACATTCATAGGAAAAAATATCCTATGTTTTACGTCTATCAAAATATACACCTATTTTATTTAAGGATACGTTTAAACATGAACCAAAAATAATTAAACATTTCTGTATCGAGTTCATCTTCAAACATTTCATTACATCGAGCAACTTTAATTATAATCTTAACTTTATCAATATTAAATAAAGTTGGTTTCTATTTCACGTTCTGCTAAGTTCATGTCAAATTAAAATTACTTTCTAATTTAGTCATGAAATGTTTTGCAATCAAATTGATTAAAGGAAGCTTGATTATGCATCCTTTGTCTCATTGTTTTTCAATTTTCGGAATATTCTCGCAAATAAATTGGTATAAAGGCAGAATATGATTTTATTTCGTGTCCCCAATTTTGGTATCCTTTGAATTCATGGACAATACCGAAACCCGTTTATTTGGTTTCACGGATCGAAAATTTTGGAAAAAGTTATTCTGCTGTCGGTTTTTTGGTGTTCATTACATTATTATTTTTAACTTAGTGAAAAATTAATTACAATTGGTATCAACTCAAAATTGATTTTAAATAAATAGATAGTCCTTTTTAACTGGATTTAAGACCCATTTTCGATTTTCGACATATTATGTATACCCGAGACTATCGTCAAACATTCAAAACCACCTTTCAAATCATCGGCCTTATGAACCTACACTCAACTCCCTAAAGGCAAAAACAAAAGCAGTATGTACATACTAAGTGCTATCTACAAGGTACACAAAGGAACAAACCTTTGCTGGCCCCAGTGATCTTGTCCCGCAGTACGTTGATCTGGTGCACCCTTCCAAACTCCTCGAACATCAGCCGGAGGTCGTTCTCGTCCATGCTTCGGGGGACCTGACCGACAAACATCTGAAAACGATACATAGGAACATGTTAATAAAAATCCGCGAAAAATGTTGGAATCAAAACATTGTATTTTAAGTTGACAAGTTAACGGACAATTTTAAAGGGGTTTTGCCTTCTGCTTAAGCCTTTTCTCAAGATATATTGAGGTTGGCTAATAGTTAGGATAATACTTGGTAAATATATTCCAGAATTAGATGGTCTTTAGAACTTTAAATACAGCTTTAGGTTACGGTCTACGAAGGTGCTACTGGCGTAGGTCGTAGCAGTTGGCATATTATTATTCGAAGCGTAGCGTTTTAAAACTCAAACGATGTAAAATACTTAAGTAGTCTAACATATTATGATTATATATTATAGTTGGTAAAAACCCCATAAAACAAAAAAAAAACTACAATAAAATTCCATAACCAAACAAAAACAAAAATTCACAACACAACGCCTGTCTATGATAATTGCAATGACAAAATAAATTTCAAATTAATGGGACCAGTTAATAAGTCATGGTTGGCAAACTCGGTGCATAAAAGCAATCATGAGAACGTAATTGGGAGCGCGCGGTGCTGCCACCTAGCGGCCCGCCCCGCCAACCGCGCGGAACATTTTTAATTACGTCGGCGCATCACTTCATTTGCAAATTTCAAACTTCATTTTCTTTGAAAACGAAATGAATTAAATGCGACTTAAGTTGGAGTGCGTTTTGTTCTACTGTTCCGACAAGAATGGCCGATTTAAACGTCTGTTGTTTGTGAATGACGTTTCTGAGGTGGTCGTAATTTGAATGGGGTAATTGTTAATTACAATTATTAAGAATGGAAAAACTGTTCAGCTAAAATGTTACATCCCATTTTAATGAATTTATGGATAATTATTTTTACATAAAATAATCGCAAACCTTATTTTCTTGCTTCTCGCTATACTCTAGCGACGTTCCCAAAGGTGGCAAGACCCAGTTAGCTTTATACGCCGACGACACGGCTATTCTGTATACGGGTCGGAAACCCGAAGCCATAGGACGAGTCCTCCAGACCGCGGTCGACGCCCTCGGGCAGTGGTTCGCGAAGTGGAGGATAGAAGTCAACCCCTCGAAGAGCGCAGCCATACTGTTTTGCAAAAGACGTACGGCGCCCGCGCCTCCTCCCCCTATCACCCTTTTCGGCGAGCCTATCCCTTGGGAGCAGGAAGCCAAATACCTGGGCATAATCCTTGATCGAAAGCTCTCTTTCCGTCAGCACATCCAAAAGGCGCGCAACCGCGCCGCCTTCGCCCTCTTTCGTCTTCATGGTATGTTGAACAAGCATAGTAAACTATCACTTACTTGTAAGCTGAGAATTTACACAATGTGCGTGAGACCTATCATGACATATGGTAGCGCTGTGTTCGCACACGTACCCGACTCCAGACTCCGTAGGATGCAATCTCTCCAGAACCGTTTCCTACGCAAGGCCACGGATGCCCCGTGGTTCATGCGTAACTCGCAGCTTCACTGCGACCTCAAACTGCCTACCATCAAGCAGTTTATGAAACGGATTTCAATCCGATTCTTCGATCGAGCCGAAACTCATCGAAACCCCCTTATCGTGGCGGCCGCACGATATCGCCCCTCCTGTATCTCGCGCACCAAGCGCCCCAGACATGCTCTCGCGTATCCTAATGATAGTATTACGCTCATGCAAGAAGCGTTAGCTCCCAAACAGACTAGCAACACTCCACACAAACGGTCCCGACACTATCGTGTCCGACCTCGCCGGCGAGGCTCGTCGCGTGTTGTTGTAAATAGTAACGTTAACGTTGCCCCCCCGTCCCTAGATAATACTGGCCCGAGCCGGTCAAACTAGAATCAAAACAGTCCCCAAATAATCAATCATTGATCCAGCCCTCTCTTGCTGTTTTATTTTGTTATGATCGTGAGCAACGAACTAAGTCGAGGTTCGAACCCCGCAGGGGGTGCCCTTAGCTTTCGTTGCCACAACCTTCTTTTAATTTGTAGCTTCTGGCTGGAGGCGTATTAGTATTGTCTCGCCAACTTAGTCCGGTAAAGCAGTAAAAGCCTCCATGAGGCTAACTGCGGCAGTTCTCCATAAAAAAAAAAAAAAAAATTTCTTGCTACTAAAAAGCAACCTTTGCAAGAATTTTTGGCACAGCCAAAGAAACTTTACTTCAAATAATATTTTAATATCCATTGACAATATAAAAGGGTATAATCTGTTCATTCAATCATCTTAATGCACCATTTGCGTTCCCATGAGTGATTATCGCTATCATAAGGTAAGTAAAGTTATGTGGGTCATTCGAAAGAGGTCATTGACGCGAACACGAAATGTTTAGATCCACAACACAGATTATTTTACCATAAAAATTGGGTTACTTTTATGTTTACAAAGTTGAAGAAAAATAGTGTGTAATTTGGCGTTGATTTATATTTTATTTTCATCAATTTGATATTAGTCAGCACTGATTTGAGGTCAAGTAGTGTTCATAATTTTAAAATGAACTAGATTTGACAATGACAGTTCTTATAGGCGATTTTACCAATTACTCTTATAGTTATTTGTAGTGGTAAATACTTTATATAATATCAAATATGCTTCCTTTAGCTCTTTACACTAAAATAGCATCTGACTTTAGGGGTTCTCAAAAACATTACTTTAACAAGATTTTAAGGCGACCTAAAATATCAATCAGTTTCATGTTACTGTTAAATCTCGTGCTGTTTCTGTCTGCTTAAGGTTGGAAGGAAGCAACAGTTAGACATTTAAGAGCGTCTTAAACTTGAGTTTCATTTGAGTATGGTTAATATTATTACCTTGATGTAGTCAGGGTCGGGCATCTCCGGCTTCTCGTCATTGTTGTTGTTGTTTATGCTGGTGTTGTTGTTGTTGATGTTCATGTTCATCCCACTGCAACAACACAGAAACAACAATGAGACGCTATGTTGCAGTTTGAACAACAAATATTATCATGGAAATGGTAGTGAGTAAGACATACGTTATGGGAAGAAATTAAGAGACATTAAAATGCTTGACAATTTGGACTTGGTCACATCAATCGTAAAACTCGTACTTGTTTGGTATGTGGGAATCGAACCCGTAGCATGTCTTAAAATGGTTGTTGGAGAAGTTATCACTTGTGCCATTCCATTGTTATTGTAGTAAGTATAACATAAATTTACAGAATAGTTTTTACATTGAACTCGTAGCGATACTGTAATACAGTAGTACCCTGGATTTTGCATACAGTTACTCTACTAAACAAGATAAATGAAACAAACAAACATACATAGCATAATTTTTTTCTGTTTAAATAACATAATTGATTTCTTTAATAATAATATGGTAATTCTTTATCACAGTCAGTCTTTTCATAGCTCATATCAATAATTAAATCAATCAGAAATGTTGAATTTGTTTAATTTATTTTTATCCAGAATCTGTATTCCCCTCAACCCTTTGATGCTAACTTGTTAAAATCAGAGAATCAGTATAACTTAAATATTTATTTAGATATTATTTTCAGATTATAAAATTGTTTGTTACTATTGTTTATTCTTTAAAACATAAATTTTTGGTAAGTTATTTATTAAATATACAGACTGTAAATTATTTAAAACAGGCATAACCCAGAGTTGAATTAATTATAACAGGGTTTTAATGGCACGTCATTTTAACTTTTCATGGCACGTTTTTTAAGTTACATGTTATTTATTATATGGAGATAGATATATAGATAGAATTATAGATACATAGGAGAAAAACAGGTAAACCTTAAATTATAAAAGAAAAAATATAATACAATCATTGTATATTTTTGGTTGCACAATAAGAATTTAAATAATGCAATTTCACATAACCTCAATAGTATTAAGATAGTGCCTACTTTTATCACAGAATGACCTAGTTATCGAAAGAATAACCTAATTATTATTATAACGAATCCAATTTGTTAAAAAAAAATCATAGCCGCTTAAATAATCCTGCTGTTTACTTTAAAAAAATCAAAATATACACCGTTGTTATTTGAAATCACATAGGTTACATTATACAAATATATTATGTATAATATTTTATGTTATTATTACAATAAGCGTAAGATAAGGTGTCTTTTACAGAATAATTACCTAGCAAAATAATACGGCAACGTATCAGCTAAAATAACTCCACAATTAAGACAAAACGTATTTCTTTTAAATTATTTATTCATTATACCGAACTGAATTAATAAAAGAAACTTTAAATAAAACTAAATCTCTTTATGAGTTAACATTAAAGACAAGACTAAACTACACAATACTGAATCATTTTTAAGGTTTTGAGGTTAAATCATGAGGTTGTTTACAGTGTGATAAGCGTTTTAAACGCAAGCCTACTATTTCATCAGCTAAACTAAAATGTAGTGTCCTTTATCAATGACAATTTATGGTTTATTAAGACACTTCTGACAAACGGTGAAGGAAAACATCGTGAGGGAACCTGGATTCCAAAATTGGGATCTGAAATCGCCAATCCGCAAATGAGCAAGCGTGGTGATTAATGCTCGTGCCTTCCCTATGTGGGAAGAGGCCAGTGCCGAGCAGTGGGACCTTTATAGGCTGGTATTATTTAATTCATGGATAAAAACGAGTGAGTAAATAAGTTTTATACATGAAATGCAATTATACTCATGTTGTTGTTTTATTAAAGAAATAAAGTAATTAGAATTAGGTTAAAGATAATATTTATCATCACATATTTTGTCTATATTGACAATTGTAACCATGAAATTTAAATCAAAGAAGTAAACGACGCATAATTGTAATATTTGAGTAACCAAGTTTTGGTGTTAGCAATCTTTAAAACATTTGCCATATATCTACAAATGTTGGCGGCCATACACAAGTGCAATCGATTACGTATATAACCAACACATTCGTCCAACATCGTAAACATTTCTATAATACTGGCTATCACGATAACACTTGCAAAGATACCGATTAGGTTATAAAAAAGAAATATACCATGTAACAAGAATTTGTCAATAGAACATAACCTAAAAATCTGTCAAAATTACGTTGGAAAAAGTAGTTACTTCGAGGATTAAAAAAGGAGGTTTTATATACCGAAATAAACGTGTAAGAGTCCACAGATCCATGGTTGGCGTGTGTGCGACGTACTTGTTGTTCTTATCACTGATAAGGCCGTGCATCGCTCGATTACGGCCCGTTATCACTGATCACACTCGATCGAGCCAACATTGAGGCACTCGGAGAAAACTAAACTTATTATATTATGTAGGTAGGTTACGTTTGAATATTTTGTTTTTGGAATACCCTACAATTTCGAATTTCGTTCAGAAATTGCAGGAACAGTTTTTAATCTGTATCAATGCAGTAAAACTTGCTATCATTAGGAAATTATTTTAATTATAAGTTGATATTGTGTTACTTATCATTACCTACTAGCATCCTAAAAGAACCAAATATATAATATTATATCATTTTAATAGATAATTTATTTATAAATCTACTAGAGATTAATGACGTCAAGATTTTTTTTTACGATGAGTTATATTATATTATCTGTTTATTACCCCATGTCAAAGAAAAAGTGCGCTATCAATTTTTATATTTCAAACTATTGTAGTAGAATTGGTCAGCAATATTTCAAGATTGTAATAATTATCTTTCTTAAATAAATTGTAATAATAAATAAATGTGTAAATGTGATTATATACTAGACTCGTTCATCAACCGATAGATATTTATATCGATAATAGTGTAATCAATAATATTATTATCTAAACTATTGATTTACTTAATACAACAAAATTAATCCTATTGGGTGTAAAGCGTTTGGCTATTTACAACGGTAACCTTGGAGACTGTTGCCGTTCTTCTGTATAGCAATAGTCTTTGGAAACAGTGCAACTACTCATGTTAAAGATTATTCATGCTTGAGGTTAACCAGCTTAAAACTCAAGGGAAACCAAAACACTAAGTATTATCCTAGAAATAGCCATTTAAAAGATAGGTTCTCGATAAAATTTACGACCTCCGTGCTCGAGTGGCGTACGCACCGGTTTTCAAAGTGTCGCTTGCTCTGAGGTCCCGGGTTCGATCAATGTTGAAATTCTCTTTTCTACATTGTCTCGGGTCTGGGTGTTTGTGGTACCTTCGTTGTTTCTGAATTCCATAACACAAGTGCATTAGCTACTTACTTTGGGTTCAGAGCAATGTTTGTGATGTTGTCCATATTTCTATAATATACGGGTAGAATTCTTAATTTTTATACTTCTCAATACAACAATTTATTTTCTCTAACTATTTAACCGATACCATCGCCCTTTGTAATACTAACCCTAAAACACTCGACAGAGATACAAATACTATCTATCAGTAATCTATCGATCGATACAATAACGCGAGGAAATTATTAGTATCGCGAGGGTAATGTCTATCTTTCCAATGTGTTTTATCGTCACCCCGTCCCTCCAATTAAGCCTTTGTATACACAAGTCGGGTGATACCCGATAATAACAGCCACGTTGCTATGGAGATGCGTGACTTTTATTTGGAATAATATTGTGCTAGCATATGCCGCCATGCTTATATTATTCAAAGTGTGGGCAGAAGTGATGTTGTTTCATGAAATTTTCTAATAAATTGTTAGTTAAATTTATGCTGGTAGTCTGCCTCAAGTAGCGATTGATGAGTTTTTGTCATTATAACAAATGTGTCATTATTACAAAGTAAAGAAATTAAACACGTCTTTGAAATTTTTACATAGATAGCTAAGTCTACAAAATATGATTACTTATCCAGATTTCATTTGGCAACATAAAATGAGACATTTTTATACAATACAGGTTTTTGCTACCGGTATAATTCAAAAAATTAATACCAATTGAGAACCTAGTCTCAATAAACATTAATAGGAAAAATGTCTTTGGAGCAGATGCAATATTTGAGCTACGAATTTGGGCCAACAAAAGCTGAAGCACAATAAAAGGGTATCTACCTACCTCTAACTTCAGTGACAACAATACCTAGCATATACTGACAGTTGGCGCCCCCACACTTACAGGCGTACAATATGCCGCGCAAGTTATTGTTATTCCGCGTACGTGATGCCATGCGGCCTCTGTACCCCATGGTATAAGTTCTATGGTGAAGAGCACGTAGTATGAGAGTATGGGACATATGAAATCTGTGCAGCAATATTGTAGAACTAGTAGATATTGCAAGGGAAACAAATTAGACGCGTGTTTCAGGACTTGAAGTCACAGAGTAAAAAGATGGCAAAGAAGACCATTGCACAATTCTTTAGTACATGTTTCTGTCTGCTTTACTTAAATTTACTGCACCATTAATATTTAAGATCAAATTTTCTTTGCATTTAAACCCCAAAATTACAAGTCATTTTACCTATCTATCTGATTCAAAACCATGCATTTTTGTACACCTGCCTACTACCTACCTACTACCACTTAGGGGTATGAAAAATAGATAGTAGCCGATTCTCAGACCTACTGAATATGCATATAAAATTTCATAAAAATCGGTCAAGCCGTTTCGGAGGAGTATGGTAACTAACATTGTAACACGAGAATTTTATATATAAGATGTGTTCTTATAAAAACACATGAGAATATGAAAAGGAATGAATTTTGTATGACACTGTGAATAGAAAATGTTGCCAATCATGATGATAACACTTATTTTCATCTTCCTAATTTGACATCACATGTAGTAGTGTCAAAGTTCAAATAAAATGCGAACGTACCTCACTAGTTCATACATCCCTTTCAGCAAACACAGAAAAGTTCACCACTTGTATCACAACACTGCTTATATTATAGAAACCAACTTATTATAGATACTATAATATTCTATAGTATGTTCATCAACACTCACAATCTAGAATCTTATACAGGTGATATGACTAACCGTCAGGCAGCCATTTAAACAAATGCTAGTTAGATAACAATGTATGTATGCCTTAACATACAAGAGTGTGTGTATTTGCTATCTTGAATAATTCAAGAATGATATCGTAATACTGTACTAAATGTAAGGCGACTGTTTAGATTTTTGATAAAACTGTGGGTTTTGGTGACGTTTAGTCGCGTTTCGTGATATTTCGGAATTCCGTGTTACAGTACAAGTATCAGCTGTGAAGATAGCATGGAAAATCGCAAATAAGTTAAAACACAGATTCTCAAAAATCAACCTTAATACATTGACATAAAGGTGTTGCCATTAAATAGTGTTAGCTCTGATGAGTGGTCTACTGTACACTATTAATGTGTTGTGATTCATTAAAATTCCAATGATTAGCTATTGCTAAATGGATAATAATCTTACTATGGAATGTATTTATTTTAATTTACATTAGCAAACCTCAATTTTTTATTGATAAATTTCGTGTTAATAAATAGAAATTACCGAGATTGCTTTTAGTGGTAAAATTATAAAGACTGATAGGGAAGAAATGATTTTACGATACCAATAAGTCTGAATAACACATTTCCTACTGTTAGAGTAATAATATAAATAATTTAATTACAGAAAAAAGAAGACAACGAAAAGTATAGTTCAAATGGTACATAAACTTACCAGTCACTAATACTTGTACACTATCGAAAAATAGAATAGAATAAAGAACTCAAATTAAAATTGTGGAAAATTGATAAGCTCCAGTCAATTGTCTAAAGAAAGCTGAAAGCTTCACACCTCACTGGTTAAAACAGTGTCACTTCGTCACATTAATCTCACATATTCTCGCCCAAAATTAGTGGCAAATGACGTCACTGACATGAAACCATGACGTAAACATGGTTTATGCTTCAGTAAACAGAGATTTATTAAAATGGCGGCTGATACTAAAGCGGTTAACGCACTAGGGAGATAGGCATTATTTTCTATCTAATCTCTGTAACACTAAAATAGGGAAACACAATATATTTTCGCAAAGTTAACAAGTGTGTCATATTGCCAGTTGTAGTTTCATCAGTTTGTGTACCTAGTGCGTAATATGCTTAAACCGATTAGGTTAAGCTAGTGTGACATGATCAAACACCTACACGAATTAGGTAGCTGGTAAATATATAATATACAGAAAAGAGAGGAACAATTCTATGTTAATATTCTTGTGTAGTAGGTTATTCATATTAGTCACCAGATGGGAGAATTTCTGATTTCAAATCTGATAGTCATTTTTTATAAGCAAAACACTATAATGCAAATAATGAAGAAAAATTGTTATTCAAACAAAATGAACTTTCATGGATTTCATGGTAAGTAACAGAAAAGAAAATGATTACCTACTTATTTGTTAATGAATCACTGAAACAACAGTTAAAATGTTAATATAACTACAGCTGAATCACAATTTAATATTACAACAATTATCTGCAACTGCAAATATCCAAGGACGAGTTGAAGAGAGGATTAGTAATCATTAAGAAGCCACTATTGCTGATTCATTAGCCTCTATATTCTATGCTTGGATACTTTTGAGTGAAAATAATTATGCATGAGGAGCCAAATCCAAACGACATGAGAGAGCAGTAAAATGATCTAAATTTTGCTTCAAGAATAGAAAATAATAAACGTTATCGACATTCATAGACATAGGTTTGTTTTGATTACTAATTAAGAAGCCTTTTACTGAATAAAACGAAATGAGGCATGAAAAACGTGGGTGGTGTTACAAGGCAGTACAAAATAAACACCAAAGCATATGAAAAAAAAATATAGCACTATATTTATTTATGTATTTCCATTTTTATGTCAGATGCGTAAGTGCAACAATAGCAAACTCATAGGTACTATAAACTTGTAGTTTTTGCATAATAATTATAACTTATTTTGGCAAAAAATGTTTCTCCCAAAAACTTTAAACATGAACTCATATTTATCAATAAATAACAAAACATCTCCGAAGCAATTTCGAAAGTAACCCATCTCAAAGTAAAACTAAAATAGTAATAAAACTTTGCATTCGAGATCTTGCCGATTCATCAAAACTGTCAAAACTCTTGCCAAAATCTAACAGAAAGCTAACTTGGAAATCTGAGATACATTGCGAAATTTAACTTTTTGACTGGGTAAGCAAAATATTAGGCAAAATCGGCTTTTTCGATAAGTTTGAGCAAAGCTGAAATATTTTATAGAAAATCAAAAATAAATAAAGATACTAATGAAAATTTATCAAACCGGCTTAGTTGTAAAATGATACCTTAATAATAGTCCATCGATTACGTGTTTTTAGCAACCTTTGTATCTAAAGTCGATGGATGAAATTATGCACAAAAATATGATAATTAATGATTTTTAAAGAAAGAGAAATACAAAACCACGTGAGACAGTGATAAAAAAAAAACTTACACTAGTTAAAACGATGGTAGAGAAATAACAGATTGAGAAATAAATAGAACAATAGATTCAGGTACAAAAACACATTAAAGTACAAATATGATAGTTAAACCGGAATGGTTCTAAACAGGGGGACGTTACAACCACATTTGATGAAACATTCGTACTTACACGATTTGAAGTGGCAATGAACGTTGATAAGAAAGGCTTAGGACATTAATAGTAAGGATTGAATGATCATAGCCTTACTGAAAACTACATACCAATCCTTATCTAAAGTGTATTGTCTTTAAGAGTCTCATAGGAATATAACAACTGTTCAACACGTGGAATAGTACCGCAATAGTAGTTCGAGATAGTATACAAAACAGGCTAATAAACAAGTGTATAACCTCCTTGGGGAAATGAACACTTCAGTAAATATTACACCTCTGTCACCATTTTTAATCAAGATAGATAGCAATGGCTGTTTCGAATATTTTAGGTAAACTAGAATTTATGTCGATAAAAAATTGACTACACTTTTTTCGATTCTGAAAACTTGTGCCATTTGTTTGGAAAATGCTGAATATGTGTGGACATAAATTTAAGTTGACACTGGATAACATATAAAACTTATAGCTAGACTTACTTGGGTTTGCTGTAGGGCGACGATGGTGATAGCTTGTGGTTCTTGTTCGGCTGCGTGTGTCTGTTCGCATTTGTGTCTAGGCCGCCGCCCGGGGATATTTTGCCGGCGAGTGCGTTCAGTGTATGCAACATGGCGGGCGGCGGCCGCTTTAAGCCAAGCGACCTGGTCACGCTGATGAGTCGACCACGTTTGTCGAGACGGTGCAGCTTGGGGGCCACGGCGCCTTATCTCCTGATAAGAGGCGCGGGGGCACAGACGCCCCCCGCCTCATCTCCACCTGACAGTCTCACGCACGCACACACACTCACGCGCAACGTAAATGTTTGCACTTCTACTACGCGATATGGGTCAGCGTCCTGTCCGGGCTATACATGATTTTGGCATTTTTTCATTACTATTATAGTTCTTTTTTTGCACTGGTTTCTTTTTGGTCACGTTTCACTTAGTTTTTTTGAACTCACTTTGCTGTTGGATTTGATTGATTTGATTATTATTGGTGTTGCGATGTTTTGTCGTTACAATATGGTTGGTTGTGTTGTTTATTTATAAAATATTATTAAATTAACGGAACAACGTGTTAATAAAGATTACAGAAATGTTTATTCAAAATAAAATTAAACAAAATATTTACGATCTTCCTATTACATCAAAAATAAGTTAAAAGTAAACTTGAATAATACTAAATCCAAAATATACAATTTCAATTGAAAAATATTTCCTGAACAAAGTTATAAGTTATCTGAGCGTCTCGTGAATTACCGTAGAAATATGGCTAAGGTGTCAGATTTACAAACGCCTGAGCAAAAACGTAAAGCAAAGAAAAACATATCCGCGGGTTGTAATGAAATATGTTACCGCAGGCGCTTGGAGAAAAGCCTTTTTTATTATTTTTACAAGATAAATTCACACAAAATTAAATTGTCATCGGCTAAGCTTTTGACTTATGATTGTTTTTCTTTTGTTTTTGGTAATAACAAAGACGAACGGTAAACAAATCTGTCTGGGAACGGTATAGACAGAAATATGGTATTTATAGACAGTATAATAAGAGAAGAATCTTCTGCATCAAGGAATATTAAATACTTAAGGAAGCACAAAATTTATTTAAGTAAGTAAGTCATCATATATTTCGTGACATGTGTCAAAATACCTATATCTACGAACACCTATTTCGGATAATTTCCGATGCCAAGGGAATTTTAAGGGCAAACGCACACCACACCACTCGCCATTTTTATCTCACCAGTGTTTGTCGAGAGGACAAACAGGCTAGAGTGTCCTGTGACATGTCAATTCAAACGAGTCCCTAGGGGCGACCGCTCGGTTGCCGGCGACCCGGGTGTGGAGAATTGAGACGCCGATGTACCTACTGCGTCAACTAATTAACTTGTAGGGCTGCTGTGTGGAGACAGTCATAATATTGTGGTTCTATTTAATTAAATAATTATTTTTCTTTATGAGTAGGTATGTGTGGATATCTGTATTAATACCGTTCAAACTCATAAGGCAAGACATAATTCCTCACACAAGACATTACTTCTGGTCTGTGTTGACCAATGTTTTGTTTGATTGACTAATGTTTGTTTGACGTCAGGTTTTTTTCTTAATAAATAATAAGTTTCCAATACGTTATAGGATTGCTAATTCTTTTCCAATTATTTAGTAACAACTTAGTATTAAACGTATCCATAATTTTATGATTATTTTGCCTAACGGGTTGTTTTTTTTTAACGGTAGCTATTTTACATTGTCTATCTTGGAAAATCAGATAAGGAATTACCTACCAGTAAACGAAACTTCAAAATTATAGCTCACAGCATAATTTAAGTAAGTGCCCATCGGCCTTACTAGTCTAGTGTTCAACGAACCCAACCAAAACACAATCAATGTAAACTATCGAAAGCGGTATGGAAGTATAATCATGCTATTTGTAAGCATCAAGCGTATGCACACGTCCCGGCTTGGAAAAACTTGGGTCTACGTTTAACGGGCATCGCCCAAATAAAATTAACTGAAACACAAATTGGTGTGAGGTCCAATTGGGGGTAAAACGTTGTCCATCTGTCTAAATTAAGCTTAATTACAGACCGTTGGTATTATGATTGGGATTGGCCGGTGCGGAAGTTGCTGGCAATTTGTAAAGGTTTTACGTGGATGTAAAATCACGTGTTACGTAATGTGGCAGTAATAAACAACATTGGATCAGTTGCTTACTGTGCAAGATGGGTTAACACTTCAGGGACTTGACGATTTAAGTAGCAAAGCTATTTTTGTAATAAATGGTGTTAGGGGGGAAAACTCCACAAACTTCATAGATTAGCTTATTTTTATGTAGTAATTTTTGCATTTATAATATGGAAATACTAAAAACACTGTCATTTAAAGACCCTAAATATATTGCAATTGTATTCGACGACCTATAGAGTAACTCATTATTGATGCAAACGCCTATTCGAACCAATTCCATCGAACCCCTCATAACATAACAACATGTAAAACAAATACCATTCAATCCATGAAGAACTGATAAAAATGGAGAATAATATAATTTTATTATCATCGCTACAATATCACCTACAAACCTTGACCGAACTTTTACGAAGGCGTGAACGAGGATCGTGTACTAAATGTGTGGCGTAAACACGTCGAGCAGACTTTATGGCCAGTTACAAGAGCAGTCACGGAACAAAAACACTTTATAAATAAAATAATAAAAAATATATTTTATTGTTTGTTTTATTTCAGTTTAAGCTGTGATGCTCGTGAACCCGTTTTGAGGCTGCAATTGTTTCGATGTTATCAATTGGTTATGGAAAATTAAATTTCAATTAATTATAGGTATACTTTGTAAAAATTTTATTTTTACAATTTTCAGTTTTTGTACATACTCTTTTATGGTCTGAAGGAAACTAAAAAATAAAGTATTTTGTTAATGGTTGGGTGCCTTTGGGCTACGTGCCTTCCATCTAAATTGTTCTCTATTACACAATACCATATTATTATCATAACAATCATTTTACTGGCAAATATCCATAAAATTATTATGCCTCACGTTGGCATATGAAAGGAAGTCCACAAAAAACTTAAACTGCAGATACTTAACTAAGCTTAGTAAACAATGGTAACTGCTGCTTTAAATAAACAAATGTAATCGTTCTAAAAGGGTATTGACCCCATTTTCATTCGAGCCCCGTTTGCAAAAAGGGCGGAAAGCCAAACGAAAATCATATTACCATTAATAAAAAACGTATCCAAACTCTGTAATACAAAACCCCGGAATTTATCCGCGGTATTAATGTGCCATTTTTGTCGGTAACATTCATATAACGCGGCCGGATTTAGATTTGTTCCGCTCCGGACCCTAATATTAATTCCATTATCATAATTCCACTCTTAATACTTTCAACAGAGGGTGGCGACTGGCGAGCCAAAATCTTGATGTTTTTGTTTCCGTGCCAAATATTTATTTGTTTATGTATCGTTATGGGTATGGACAGAAGTTTAACTATTATTATTTTATATTTAAGAATGCTTTGTATTGAACTATCAACAGCTGACTGCGAATAAAATTCAAATGCTGTGTAAAATTGTTTTTAAAGCTTGACTTGAAAACCCCACACACATAATTTATGTTAAACATTTATAATACAGATCATGTGTTCGTTTATTACAATGTGTCAATTCCTAAATACAATATCAGATGTATTATTACTTTGAAAGTGACGTTAATTTAAATAAAATGTAACCTAGGTCTCGAGCCTAAACTGAATTTTCCGTCACCTTACCTAGATCATAACTTAAGGTAAATATTCAGCCTACAACATAAGCCTAGCCCTATAATATTAAACATGTAAGGCTAGGGACAGGTAAATACGAGCGTATGAACCTTCAAAGCACTTTAGGGACCCTTTTGAGACTTACTTAATAGTAAGCCTTCTGTATGTACTGCTAGTGCTTGTATTCATTACGCCTTTTCTTATACAGGATGTTTAAGTGCTGGTACAAAGTTTTTGTCAATTCCTGCTGGGTGGTGTGCCAAATTGTTGCTGTAGTGTTTTCACGTTTTAGTTCTCGTTATAAGATGTTTCTTTTTAAATTAAAGTTGAAAACAATCAATTGTGCTCCTCGCACTGGAGATTTTTTGACCTGCCTGGTTTGATGTTGTACACGCACAGATTCAATTTCTGAATAAAGTAATGTATTTGGACCTTAATAAAGCATTTAAACATTGGTATAGAAAACAAGGTGAATCTGTACAATTTTTTAGTAGGTAATGAGGTAGCTTATATCAGTCTCACTACAAGAAAGTAGGAAACAGAATTGAACAGAATTACAAATGCTGTCAGCGTTTTAACATATTTTGACATAAACAAACTGTAAACATTCCTTATGCTATGCACATACTTGCAAATGTTCAAGCATTCTGCTGTTTCCGACCACATTCAACGCACAAGTTTAATATCCGTGTGTCACTCTAGCACAAATGCAATTCTCATCACTTTTTTGTACCTTTAAATAGGTAAAAAAAGTATTTACTCTTAGCGTAAGCAGCCAATTTTTTCAACTAACTATATACTAGAATTTTCATTTAACTATATACTAGACTAGCTGATCCCCGCGACTTCGTCCGCGTCAATTTCTGTTATTATGACAGCGATTAAGAAGTTTAAAAAAAAAAGTATTTCTGCGTAAATGATAATTTTAGTTAATATTATGTTGATGAAACTCTGTAGCAAATAATTGGCAATAATGCATTAATTTCGACCAAATGATTACCTTAAAAAAGGTTATAGTGAGTCAATCTTAAAAGATAGACATATACTGTCGCAGACATTTTTTTAGATCATTTAAAGAGGAACAATTCTTTCATACATATATTTTGGGTAACTCGAACCGTTTACGCAGCGCACGCAACGGAAGCTTTCAAGTATGAATATTTTTCCCCGTTTTTGTGACATTTTTCACTGCTGCTTCGCTCCTATTGGTCGCAGCGTAATGTTATATATCCTAAAGCCTTCCTCGATAAATGGACTATCTAACACAAAAAGATTTATTCAATTCTAACCAGTAGTTCCTGAGATTAGCGCGTTCAACCAAACAAACAAACAAACAAACTCTTCAGCTTTATAATATTAGTATAGATTTTGCCTGTAGCTTTAAGCGTATTAAGACTAATGTATCACAAAAAAACCCATAAGACTTGTATCGTTAGGGTGCGTCCAGATAGAGAGCAGCTCGCGAGCTGCTCGTGTAATGCTCGTTCGTCGGATTTGGAAGCTCCCTTAATCATTATTGGATTAATTAAAATTTTGAAAGGCTGCTTTCAAAACCTTGAGTTACTAAAAGTAAATAACTATCAGCTTGTAGAGAATATTCTTAGAAGCTGACCGGCGATTTAATTGAGATATATAACCATTAATTATCCTCCATTATTAAATATTGTATCTGCCTAAACTATTAATTCCAAACCAAAGAGACCCCTACATCCAAAACAAAAACATCGGAAATTAAACCCTAAACACATACAAACAAAGTACAAAATCAAATTGCATTCTAATAAAAGTTCGAACAAAATCGCTAAGCAAGTTTCTCGATCGTATCGCGTGTACATATTTGCTATAATGTTCTCTTGGAAATCTATTCTGCATACTTATCGAGGCTCGGGGAGATATTAATCCGTTGTAAGCGATCAGAGGAGACTTGAAACTTGTGTAGCGTCGCCAGCGTTTTGTACTAAGCTACTGCGGAATAAAGAAACTGTTATCCGTTTTATTTTGTACTGTGATAAAGGATATTATAGTCAGTTTAGATTTTAATAGGCTTTATGTAATCTAACAAGCTGCGACCCGCGTAAATACCTATTCTCCGTTACTGTGTTTGTAAAGTTATTCGTTTATACAGGGTGGAAACGAATCCACCAAATCAAAGATGATGAAAGTCGGTCCACCCGTTCTTTATAATAAATGGTTATTAACCAGATTTTGTGTTACATAATCCAATATTCATAAAAAAAAAAACAAATCTTTGTGATTCTAAGTAAAGAAATGTTTTATAGGAAGGTAGAAGGGTCAGATACTCTTCTTCTAGAGCTAAAAAAATCATGGCTAAAATAAAATAAAAATCGAATGATAAAATAAACGTTAATGTATTAAATGTTATGTATTCTGCAAGTTGAGCAGAATACATTTAAAAAGATTTTTTTTACTGAAAACAATAAATTCTAAACTAAATACTTTTATCTCTCTATCATACCAACCTAAAATCGCAATTAACTTAACACATAAAATCACTCTAACCTCCAAAAACCATAACAATAGGGACCCAAAATTATAATTCCACCTACAACCGTATGGAAAACCAAACAAACCCCGAACAGTCGACTATTAACCTTAACACCGGCACAACAACAAATATTTAAAACTAACAGATTACTGTGAATACAAACATACTGATTGAATAAAGAGGAATTGAATTATGGTTTCACTCGTCAAATAAACGTTGCATAATCAATTGAAACAAATTAATTATTGCGTTTCATGCTTGATTAGTTAATGTTTCATAGTTCCGGAAAATTTAAAAGTAGCCTTTGATGTTGTGATTTACTAGGCATGTTAAGATTCAGGTAACATAATTATGTTATGAACTTATTATCTATATGTTTTCATCATTTGAAAAACGAATTAAAGAAAACTAGTTATAGGCACAAAATATTGACAGTTAACCAAAGCTCTAGAGCCTATGAAAGTAGTTTCAGACAAAAAATTGGTTTATGTGTAAGTAATGTTCAATACAAAATTCAATACCCGTGTTAGTTGCTAGCTCGCTACCTACGCCAAAATAAATAACCCTTTAAAATCTGAGGCATCACATAAATTTTGTAAAACATCGCCGGACGATAAGCATGCAACAAAACGAAAAACTTCGGCATATTAAAAACAAGCCCACTGTTATTTTATGAACATTCAATGTGGGACCGTAGCGAATTATCCGCAGTGCCTATTACGTGAACGTAAATTGGGGATTTTTTTTTATTGAGCACGCCAAATCGACGACGTCACGAATGAGGGTTAGAGGCACGGGGGAAAATTATTTACCCCGTGGTAGAAACGGCCACCCCTTGCCGATTATGAAGAAACATTTTTTAAGAAATGATGAGGTCTTTTTACAAACGTTTGGCTTTAGATTGCATGGATTAGGCTACGTTGTAACCTGAAGGAAAAAAACTTAAACCATTTTTCTACGGTACCAGCTTTTTGTTGTTCGTGTAGCTAGTCATTCACCTCATTTTACTATGGCATAAAAAAAAAACAGATTTTTATTTTTTTAGGCGTAGATGTCGTGCACAACATTTAATTTATATCCACAAATCTTTATTATTTAGAAATAATAGTGTAGAGTTTATTTCAATTTAACTCCTTCTTTTCTCCGCCTTAACCTTCAAGAACAAAACACTTAACAAATGAGCGGGCTCTTAAAACAACTCTGATCCAAGTCTCAGAAAAGCGATAGCAAAACAAGAGCAGTTAGTAATGGGATAGTTAGTAAAAATAATCGTTTGCAATAAACGCAAACGTGTATCCATAAAGTACGCAAGCCAACAATTTTTACACTGCCACTACTTCGAAAGTTTCCTTAGCAAAGTAGTCACGTCAGATCAACTCATATTTTAAAACTTTCTCAACTTTAAACCGTGGCACAGTCGTAACTCTATCATCTTCATTTTATAAACTCCAAGTTTCGAATAAATTTCTCGTTCAGCACATGGATACAGAACAAATAAAAATGTCCGCATGCTGTTGTGACGTGTACAATTTTATTCGTAAAAGTTTAGCTTAGCGAATTGATGTACCTAACATATATTATGAAAATAATATGAAGAGAAGTACGGGGAGAGGCGTTACATAGCTTTCTTACTAATCATTGTCTAGAATTATCATCGTGCACGCATCTATTTCAGCATGCGTGCCGTCGTAACAATAAATGCGCAATAATTTCTACCACTCAACTGTAATTACGAACCTTTTTCAAACCTTAACCATCTCTCCATTAAACAAAACTGCGAAGCTTTATTTCTAGCAAAAAAATAAAAAGCTTGGCTGGAATTATTATTTTTAGAAAAAAAAGTCCGTTTGCAGTAGCTCTCGAGTCTTCAAAACTTGTCTCCGGTAATTATTTGCGTATTAAAGCCGCGTCGAGTGCCTGCAGTGGGTCAGTTTCGTACAAGTTATAGTGGTACAAAGTTGGTAGCAAGTGGAGTGAAGCCGACCAGAAAACATGGAGTTATGAAAGTTGGATGAGATATTTTACAACTGACTTAGATGGATAAATATATGAAAGTCTTTTTGCGGTTGTTTTGAGTAATGTACCTCAAAAACTCAATGTACCTCAATCTAATTTCATTGCTCCTGGTCTAGTCCACAGTGAATTGAAAGAATAGATAGATTTTACAATGAAATAAGAATGAGCTCTTGATCTGAACGAGCGAAGAATTCTTGAATAAGTGAACACTACGGTTCAGTTTCCCTAGCCGGGTGTATTGGAACCCGCCAGGGTAAACCCGGTACTTGAAGTGGCTACGACTTCATTCGCACAAAAGGTCAAGGTCACAAGGCATTGGGGAGTGGCGTTTATAGTTTATTTATTTTAGTATTTATAACCTTTACATTGAACATTCTGAAAGGCTGAAGCCGATGCGTGGGACGGATCTCCAGAGGTTTAAGTTCCTGAACGTTTGATTCTATTTTTGGTTCTATTCCAGCGGTTACCTAATTATTAAACAGTTGAATAGACGCACCGCGTCTTTTATTTGTGGGATCTGATGTAAGCTGTCACGTAAAACATAATTATAAACACTATATAGAGAGTCATCTGATTGCTTACTGTTTTGATTCAATATTAATCAATGAACGGGCATGTACTTTCTAAAAGTACCGACCCTTGACTGTTAAACAATAGAAAATAACCCACTAAAGTTTGTTCACTAAAACATCGGCATCGTCCACATCAACTTCATTATCATGTTCCACGAGGTATTGTATTTCAAAGGTATTATAAACAAAATAAATTCAGTGTAAAATTCATTTGATCCCAACTCTGGTGTACAAACTCCTCGCACGGACTCGGGCTTTGTAAACCGACCGTGGACGGGCTGTAGTGGTAGAATTTCATTAATTTACATCCGTCCCAACTTTCCAACTCTTTCACCCTTCACGAGTCACTACTGTTTCGTATTCCAGATGCTTTTACAAAGTAAACAGAGGAAATTATAATTTTAATAGATGTACCCGTTTAATTAATTAAGTGGAAAGTTTGAGTTATGAATGACGACTTCCCGACTCCTGTTGATTTTGAATCTTTATTTGTCAGTTATGCGCTTCAATGAAGGAAAGCAATTAAGCAAGTAAATATGTACAAAGTCTATTTATGGAGATTATCTTTCTGTTTGATGGATTAAACTAATCCGTCTTGTATCTGTATTTGCTTCCTTACTTATAAGTTTTCTTTTGACTTTACATTACGCGATGAACTTTACAAACGATACATTTATTTTCTTGGAACAATAAGAGCTTGTGCTTTGTGAATCTAACCTAAACCCTAAACCAGAAGAGTCGCAAAATTTAACACTAAACTTCAAACAGTGCACAATCATCACAAAAAACTGCAAATATAAAAATTGACAGTCACATACAAAAATTGGAGCAGACTGGAACGCCCGCTGTGGCACGCAAAATTTATGGGGGCCTCCACGCCATGAGCTATTTTGATTTCAATAATATCCACGACAAAAATGCCGGGGGGGTAGGAAACGCCCTCGGCGGACGGCGCGACGCCTCGGCCACGAGTGCCACGACACGGGTTGAATATCAGCCAGGAATAAAATATGTGTTGGGGAATTAGCGACCGTCGAAGCACAGACGAAAATTTGCGACGAAAATTGCGTTCGCGAGTGCGAAGTGTGGATTGTTAACTACTGCAGTTGTTTAAACAACGGGAAAAGTTTAACGTTTGGCTCTAAAGAATGCGGAGGATATATTTTCTTGCAGTTGGCAAACTGTTTTAACTGCTGAATTCGGTTTCAATTGTTTAAGCGTGAGATTATATAGTGATTTAATTTATTTGGATTTTGGTCTGCGTGTCTGCAATATTAACAAACAAAAGATATACCAATATTTTGTTAAACACAAAAATGAGTCGTAACTTGAAGCCGTTGAACAAGTTGCAGTTGATATTATAGAAAATCCAAAGGTAAATGGGATTAATATAAAGGATCTCCTCTCTCTCCAATGTCAGGCTTATTCACTGAACGATTAATAAATTGAATAAATAGTTCCCCAATTGGAACTATTCACAAATTCGATTTTCTGACACTTTCGTTTCAAGAACTGAGCCTCACTGACTGTTTTGCTCAATGTTATTAGCAAATGTTTACTTGTGGTTTGTGTATTTATAATATCTACATTCAGTATTATCTCTTCATGACATTAAGTTCATTAATTTAAGTCCCTAAAATCATAAACGGAATCCATTATACCTACTACCAGCAATTTTGGACTGAAAACTGAAACCGACTGAAAATTTTGAGGATCTAATAAATAAAAAAGCGGGACACGTAAACTGTAGCTAACGTTATCTGTACCATATGTAAAATACCTAATACCAAAATTCTAAAACAAAAGAACTTCACACACGTATGCACATCCACAATGCAATGGAAACCGTTCAAAATATAAGTGTCAGGTATCATGTACCTCGTTGTACTCCTTAAAACACACCTGTAGAAGCTGGGACATGAGTCAGCCCGTCGCCTCGGCAATTACTCAGCGAATTAGGGGAACTTGTCGACCTTTTGCGGTGGTATACTCGCACCGGAGGTACGGGACTACCATACTACAGATACATACAGAATGTCAAGATTAACGAAAGTAAGGGAATCCCGAAGTGATCTGCTTGGAGATTATTAATTTATAAAACTTTGTATAATGTTTGATAGTAAAAACGATAAACTGAAATAATAGCGTAAAAATATTTTGGTATTCATAGTAAAATAAAGGAAAAAATAATATTAAATATGGCATAGGAGGCCTCTTTTTGATGAAAGCACTCAAGACAGGTTGTATAAATTTCAAATGGCAAACTCACTAGGAGCTAGTGAGTTTTTTAGAGCTACATTTTTTTAGCCAAAATCAAGGAAGACTAGCAATTAAATCTCGAACACTGACCTTACCCAACCTTCTGTTTTCTCCAACATAACAGTACACCGTCAGTGGAAAACGTAATTTCCTACCCGCAATGTTTTCCTGCTACCGACGTACCCGGATATAATGTTAATATAGAAAAGCCGAGGGCTTGATTGAATCTGTCGTGAATGCGGTAAGGAACCACTGCATTTAGCTCTCCGCCGTTCAACTTTTTATTTATGTTTATTTAAAGTTTAATTAATTTATATATTTTCTTAAGCTAGCTGTGGAATATTAAATGGGGAACGGGATAAATGGGTGTTCCAATTAGCGTTTATCGATTTCATTTCTTTATTAATATTATCTAAACTTGTACCTTTGTAGTATGGAGGATTCTTTATACAATGGACACGCACACATATAGCGATGTTCTCGGAAATGAACAATACTAAAGGTTATAAATAAGGGTATTGAATAAAAATGGATTTTTTAGAGGAACTTTGAAACAATTTTACTTAATTTTATCTTAGTTGAGTAAAACACGAAGTATTACATAGAATCAGTAACAAAATTCACCAACGCATTTTCGTCAAAAATATCCCAACTTAAATATTCAACATTATTTAAAAGCAGAGATATCACAATTTACGGTGTAATAAATTTAACTCGGTAGCTACCTAACGTAACGTGGAATCATCCGACGCGATAATAATTTTGTAAAATGTCCGTTTTATCGATAAGTTATTAACATATAATATGTTTATATCGTCGCGTGACCATAATTTAACATCGATATTGTAACGTTTACCTAAATGTTGGTCCCTTCCTTAATGATGTGGATAATTATGTTATATGATGTCGTACATTAAGCCATTTACTTAATTATACGACCCTTGCCCCGAATACAAAAACGCTACTTAACTTAAAGAGGTTCTTGAATTGTTTGTTACAGACACAGCCTGAAACTTAACAGCATCTTAAAATTAATAGACGTTTTAGTATTTCGCCATTAATAAAACAATCCCGATGATATAACGTTGCCAGAAAAAAAGCAAAAATACTAAATTAGCTCAAAAACACCTTCTCATTTCTCAAACATCCAAATAAGCAATGTGTTAGACGTTTCTATCAACAAACTCATAATAAAATCGTTGTTAACAATGTGTAGCGTAGCTTTTACGTACACACGTGTAATTTCTCACCCCTTTACCCTATCAACAACCTTTCAGCGTAAATTATTTCACGCATTGATTACCCGACACCCAATTACAGGACACAAATTGCCAAGATTCCTGAACCGCGTTATACACAGCGAGAGGAAATAATTGGTACCTATTAGTACCACCATATTCTCAACTTTAATATTTATGGTGACTTGTTTATATTTGTATATTTTCTTGTATACTTCATGGACACTTTATACCCACATAGTAGACACAATAATAAGACAAATAGGCAAAAGATTATGGGTTTTAGTCTTTCGATACAGAAAGACCTGATGACAAAAATTTTAAAATAAATACAGCAAAAAAACTGTTTGTTTAAATATTATGTTTAGGCTACCTTAATTTTTTTTTATATCTTATACTTTCTAAAACAAAAAAAAACAAAATTACAGCATAATGGGTGCCTGAAAACGGATGACGCCGCCGAGGCCGGCCCAGGAAGAGATGGCAGGACGACCTACAGTCATACTGCGGGGGTTGGTTCGAGGTGGCACAAGATAGAGACACATGGAAGGAATTGGGGGAGGCCTTTGCCCAGAGGTGGGACAGTACAGGCTAAATAAAAAAAAAAAAACTTTCTAACAGATATTTTGCACGCATATTTTGTTATCTTTGTTTACGTAAAATAGCCCTAATTGGCTCAATACTTGAAAACACTATGGAATGTTTTGACATCATGAGTGTTATAAGTTTACCTCATTAATCTACTAGTGTTACAACCAAAAGCGAAGAGCTCTATAGCTTAAAACGGATATGACACAAAACTTAAATTGAATAAGAGAAATAAGATTTACAAACGTCGGTGCAGGTCGGGGTCGGTTTTAAGCCAAATTATCATAGCAAACAGTCGGGGAGTGGGTATTCCATATTAGGTTTCGAGAATGTTACTATTTCAATATTATCTAGATACGGTCTGCTACTGACATTACTTATAAAATTAAACAAGTAATAATATGCCTGACACGCATCTGAATATTGTATTATATCAGGAATAAAAAAAAAAAAAAAAAAAAAACGGAAGAGGTAACAAAAAGAAGGAAAAGTTGTATCGTATAATGGGGACTACTTACGCTAGTGAAACCGCGAGGCACTTCTAGCATTCTATGAATGATCTGATGTGACGAGCTGTGCAAGGCAGGTAATGACGGCAATACTATCTAGTTTTAAATAACACAAAATAAATTTACTATCATAAAACTGCTCTTACTGCAGATATCAAAGCAGAGGTTGATTTCTTATTCAGATAAGTAAGAATTCAAATAGTCCCCGTATCATATGAGGTTAAAAAGTTAAAACGCTCATTACACAAAGAACAAAAGTAATATAAAAAAAAAATATAATTAACAAAAATTAAAAAACACGCCTGCCATGTAAAAAAAAATAAAAACAAGTCAAATATTTGCAGTCGGGGTCGGTTACTTGGAACAATTCATTACAGGTCCCCCGACTGCAAATATTTGACTTGTTTTTATTTTTTTTTACATGGCAGGCGTGTTTTTTAATTTTTATTAATTATATTTTTTTTATTTAATACCTTTTAGTGAACAACAAAAAAGCATGACACAACACAAAAAAAAATTTCGTTCGGAACCCTTTGCAGGCGATTTCGACTCACACTTGACCATTTTTTAATGTCCACATAGCCTATGTCACTCGGGATAACTCAAAGCTTCTAATGATACCACAAACATTGAAATCGGTCAAGCCTTTCAGAAGTTATGGTGGAATAAAGAAACTCACAAACATACATACATACATACCTACATACATACATACATGAACCCTGAAAACATAACACTCCTTTTTGGGCAGTCGTGTAAAAAAAGCGTATAACCTTTGATATCTGAATAAAATACAGTAGATAAAATCACAAGCTTTCCAGAATTGAATTTACTTTTAGGTTTGAATAGTACTGGCGCGGGCGTTGGAAACGAGGTCTTTGAAACAAAATAACTTTGTGGATGCGATGCCTCGCGAGATATCTTCTAAGAAATATGAATACTAAAGGGCAAAAAGTAAATGTTAAATTATTTCGTATAACTGCTATAAATAAAGGAGTACTTCTAATGTATATTCTCATCAATGTGGTAGCTACTTTAAGCACCAATATGTTTATTATACAAGTAGGTATGTGCTTTGATAAAGAAAAAACTACATGTTAAACAATGATCTAAAACCATAGCAAAATAAAATGATTTCAAATCATCATAATTTTATCTGTATTACAATGTACTTGAACCACAATAAGTAGGTGCACAATTATTTAGACTGAAAATTGACCCTAAGTGTTCCAGCCCACTTTACTTTGCAAATAACTCTAAAATCCACATCAATTACAAAAAAGTCAGCCAGTTTAAATCGACGTTCCGCAAAACTGTCGCAAGCTATCCAAATACGTTGAAAGCGGCTAGGTTTTTAAGTTTGAATCCCAAGTCAAACACTGAACGGGCCAGAGGCGACCGAGCCGGTTTACAGTTAATTAACTAATATTTACATTGGGAGGGGAGAAACAATTTCTGGTGGAACACCTGCAGGCTCCACTGCGGCTTGGAAGGTTGCCTTCGGAGAGATACGGCGAGACATTATGGGCGGGAACGCTGCATGTATAGACAGGACTTAGTTTTGGGTGAATGTGGCCGTGGTGTAGCTTGCAATTAATGGGAGTTCTAAATACTCTTTTGTATCGTTAAATGAGATATAAACAACCGTAAATAATGAGAATATAAATATGTTTTGAAAAAAATGTGCTACATAATTAAATAGCTCCTATGTCGGTTATGTAATAGAGTATGGACTCTACATAACAGCTATTACGCAAAAACTGTTTTTTGATGAACAATTGATTAAAACAGTAACCAGAAAACCTTTCAAGACTTTATTGAAATTTATTCTAACATCGAAACTTTACCCAAGACTCACAATAAACAGAAAATTATATCAAAACTTTTGCAAAGCGCGGAGGCGTCCACAAACTGCGCCCGTATATTTCCCGGCATTACGTTCAGCCGTATAAGAGGTGCATTCCGGGCGATTTAGAAATACACTGCCTTTACAAAGTGTCGTTATAACATCGTTTAAACTTAGATCCAGTCTAGTCTCTGGCCAGGTCGTTAGTAGATGCATACGGCTTTACATTAATTCAGTTCATTTCGGTTTTGTTCCTATTAAATTCCTAACTCTCCACTAACTTGTACGGAACGTTTATAGGATTTGTATAAGTTGTGTTGTGGCTGAAGTTAAATAGAACTTTAGTGGATGGCTCAGTTAAGTTACTAATGACTAGTTTAAGCGCTAAGGGTTGCGGGTAAGACCCTTGCACAGAACAAATATTTGAATTTATGTGTAACCTTCAAATTGTTGTGCTTCAGTGTTTCTGCATTGGATTTATGTCTTTGTGCATTTCGGACCTAAAACTATAGACGTTGTGGGTAATTCTTTTTATAGCACATGCACTCTTATTGGGAACCAGTCAGTGCTAATGCCTACAACTTTTCGTCGTGACAACTCATACATTTATGGTTTGAATGGTGTTTGCTGAAATGTACCTGAGGCCCTGTCTGTCTGTTTGATCTGTTATAATTATGTCCTTATATCCACTCACATTATGGATTCTGTTGTGCTGTACAGCAGGTACTGGCAAGAAACAAATTTGTGAGTAAAGTGAAACGGATAGTGTTAATAATTTGCGCTTAGAGGTATAATTTGGAACAGGTATATCTGAAACAATAGTATACTCGTAGCTAAGTCATAAAGATGTTTCTAACCCTTATACAAGATAACTATACTGGATATAAACAAGTCAATATAACTACTTGTTGAGTATTTCTTTATCTTCTTTTAAAGATCTAATATTGCACATAGTGGGTACATTGACGTTCTCTTTTTAAACATCTTTAAAGTTTTAACAAGATTTAAACTAACCAAAAGCCATTTCTCTCTATAAATACTTAAGTTATCCATAAAAAATCTTAACAGCCTCTTAGATTTCAAGGGCTTTCAGCCTCTAAATAATATTCATTCATTTTAATTACTCGTAAAAAAGTTTTTGAAACAAACAAAAAGTCGTAAAAATATTACACTGAGTTTGTTCAAGTTCGATTAATTAAATGGTGGCTGTATAAAATTGGTTAATTAGAAAACTGTCAAGCGCGTATTACGGTGTTTAAAGATTCTGTATAAGATTCTAATACAGAACGTTTATATTTTGCAACTAGCTGTGCCTGCGACTTCGTTCGCGTGGATGACGAAACTTATCAATGAGTTTTTAACCGCAAAATTAAGTTTGTTTTCCGGGATAAAAACTACCCAGTGTGGTGCCCAGGATAATAAAGAATAATTATACCAAGTTTCATCGTAATCGAACCGGTAGTTTTTGCGTGATACCTGAACAAACAGACAGACAGACAGACAAAAATTTTTTTTTTCACACTTTTGGGTACATTGTCGGTCTAGTAACACCCCCCGCCATTTATTTTTTTGATATTTTCAATGTACAGAATTTTCACTTCTACAGATTTATTATAAGTATAGATTATATTTAAAAGATTAATTTTTTAGAGCAAGAATGGTTGTTAAAATATTGTAATTCAAGCAATGTATATGGTATCATATTTTGTTTAGTCATATGGTTTGAGAAAAAATCTCATCAATCAAAAGTCGTATATAATTTATAGTTCATTATTACATTATTATAATTAATGTTCTAAAGATAGAATTTACCCATGTGTCAAATTCACCGCAAGGAATCCTAAAAAAACGAGTAATTATAAAAGTCTCTTCTGAAGAATAGCAGTTATAATTTTACCTTGTATAATACTTTTTAAACGATAATAAAATTTACTGTAAAAGTTACTTTTACTTTCGAAAGAATACTTGTTTTAATATTAATGGTTTTAAAAGCCTTTTAAAACTTATGTTTCAGTAATGTGTTTTAAGATATTTAACAGCTATTCTCAGTAAATGTCAACAGTATTTCTTACTCCAAGAATTATGTAAAGCAAGGAACACTTGTATGGAAAATATTAAATAACACAAATTTCCAACTAAAGATAAGTATTTTATCTAGTTTTTTAAACATATTTTGGTTTTTCTAATGCCATATAATTTTATCTGAGGAATCATTTTGAATATTTAGTCCTTCAATGCAAAATTTATATTATAGTAAGACCTAAATTTTATATTTCGAGAAAAAAATATATCTAATTTGGAAAAAGCCCGGCCCTAAATATATTTTAATGTATTACTTTGATTAAAAAAATTGCAGTAATTATTTTAGGATTCGAATTCTCAAGCAAAGTGCTTAGAGGATTCAAGGCTAAGCAGAACCACAGAGGACTCAGACTGTCGCCCTGGAATATTCCCCGCTCAATCCTAATTGGTTCCCCACCCTGTTGGATATCCCGACATCCTGGATAGTGAAGCACCGTACTCCACTGCCCCATACATGACACCAAGAAGGCGCGTAGAGTTGCATTAATTTTATACAACTCTAGCACCCTCATGAGCCATGTATGCGGCACCGAATCGTAGGCCTTCTTATAGTCTATCCAACATGTCGACAGATCTTTTTTAGAGCGGCGAACCTGTTGGCAAATAGCCGTGTCTATAAGGAGTAGCTCCTTAGTGCCACGGGATCCACTCCTACATCCATTCTGAGAAGCAGACATAATAGAAAAACTAACGACATGCTCGTTAATTTTTGCTCTCAGAATGGACGTAAGGAGCTTATAGACCGTTGGTAAACAAGTTATTGGTCTATAGTTCTTTGGATCCGTGGCACTACCTGTTTTATGGAGCAGATGGGTAGATCCTGTAGTCAAGAACTGTGGGAGCGAAGCCGATTCCACAGCAGACTGGAATTGAGAAGCCAAGCAACCATGTGAACTCCGTAGCCATTTTAACCAAAAATTTTGCAGTCCGTCCGGCCCCGGTGTTTTCCAGTTTGCCATCGGGCGGACTGCATTGGCTACGTCTTGGGGGCTGATGGTAATTGCCCCCATCTCTTGTATAGGTTCACATACTTGCTCAACCTCTCGCATCCAGCCGCCTTCGGAGTGGCTGACGGGCACCGACCAGATGCTGCGCCAAAATGAATTTGTGGCATCACCATCCGGCAAGCACCCGCCATCCACGCCTGAAGCCGGCCGCTCCCACGCTCTATATACCCATCTTTGATCTTTTTGGAACATGCGATTCAGGTAAAATCGTTCCACCCGACGTTTATAGCGTCGAATACGGCTTGCCCATGCACACACTTTTTGTTTAAGCAGGTCGATGCGCTCTGTAACGCGGGCAGTATATTCACTGGAACTGATATCAGTCCCAGCAAATGCACGCCTTACAAAGCGCATCACTCGTGGTCGAGAATTACCTTGTTTAAAAGCAATTAACTTTGCAATGAGTGTCCTAGCCTCAGCAACACGCTGCTCGATCCTGCACTGCCAAGCTGGTACGGCTGGTTTCGGTCGTGCAGCTATGTTACTATAACAAATTGCAACATTAGCTACACGACATGCCGTAAGAGCCGCGCAGTACAAAATCGAGTGCGTGTCCCTAAGGTCTTCACTGCTCTCAAAGTAAATGGGGAGCAGTGAATCTAGGGCACCCATTATTGCTTTGTTTCGGTTATGCATGGGCAAACGGGGTAATCGAGGCCTTTGGTCGGGCGGTGAAGTCCGATAATCCCGAATCGCATCTTCCAATGTACTCCTTATTAACTCACTGCACTGGGTACTTACAGTCATAGCCCCATCATCCTCTTCCCCATCACTAGGGGCGGTGTGCGGAGCACCAGAAACTGGCGCTGCTGCTGGAGGCAAGGTGTTGGTGGCAGGGCTACTCTGTATTTCGGAGCGCAGTCGATCAAGCGTAGAGTCATCCAACCTATGATTACGTTGGATGACCCGTACCTGATCCGATAGTCGTTGTGCCGATACGCTGACGCCCGGTTCAAGAACCTGAAACAGAGACAGCATTCTCGCACGGTACGCAGTGAGGTTAGTTCCTCCCTCTGTCGCCCCGTAATATGCGCGCATGACGTTCTCGTTTATTCCTTGAGTCCACTTCATGCGCCGCACATCACCACCGGGAGCGGGAGCCCTGTTCGAGGCCGGTTGGCCTGCGGGCGCCAAGCTGCTCGGTGGCCGGCGTCTCCCCTGCCGACGCACAGGTGTTGGCGACGTCGGCGGGGAGTAATACTCGTCGCTGGAGCTCGACGCGACTGCAGGTGCCGGTGCTTGTACATGGTCCGGCAGCTGGGAGGCGGAGCTCGGCGACGAGTCCGGGGATGGTGGGTGTGCTGGTTTGCGTTTTCTGCTTCTCGTCAACATTTTACATTTAGGTATCCGCTCACATTTATTATATTATTATGTTCGTGATTTTTGATAGAGTGACGTCTGTCAACTCAGAACAGAAAAAAGTATTTATATGTAACAGAAACATTTCGTGAACTTTAAACTGGATATAGAATGTTAATATAAATGTTATAATGTCTGTTTAAACAGATTTGTTAATAAAATATAATATTAAAACACGGATAAAAAATTTGACGTGTTGACGTTGACAGAAGCTTTTTTACAGCTCTCGGATTCCATAAACCTAAGGTCGCTCTCCGCAACGGAGACCTACAAATACTTGGGTATGTCAGAGGCGTTAGGCATCAACGCTGCTGACGTGAAACAATCATTACAGGCACGTTTCTTTGGCCGCTTGAACAAAGTACTAAAAAGTGTTTTGTCAGGCGGCAACAAGGTGCGTGCCTTTAATGGTTGGGTCATGCCAGTGTTGATGTACTCCTTTGGTGTACTCAAGTGGACTCAGACTGAGTTAGACGCCTTGGATAGGAGAGTCCGAACACTACTAACCGCAAATCGAATGCATCACCCACGCTCTTCAGTAATGAGGTTATATATCCCGCGGAAATGTGGGGGTCGAGGCTTTCTAAATGCTAAGACCCTCCATAATCGCGAGGTATGTAACCTCAGGGAGTATTTTCTCCAAGTCGACGTGGGGATGCATCGAGATGTGGTGGTAGTGGATAAGGGCCTAACACCGCTCTCCTTAGGCAAAGAGAACTGGCACAAACCTGTCGTACTGAGCGTCAAGGACCGCGAGGTTGTATGGCAAAGCAAGGAGCTCCACGGGCGCTACTACCGGACCCTTCATGGGTCCGATGTAGATTTCTTAGCGTCCGTAGCCTGGCTACGCTTCGGTGATCTTTTTGGAGAAACCGAAGGGTTTGTATGTGCAATTATGGACGAAGTTATCATGACGAATAACTATCGGAAATATATCATAAAAGACGGTACAGTTGACATATGTCGGGCATGTCACTGTCCCGGTGAGTCCTTAAGACATATTATTTCGGGTTGTTCTCGTCTTGCTAACGGCGAATACTTGCACAGGCATAACCAAGTAGCCAGGATTATCCACCAGCAGCTTGCTTTGAGATACAAACTTGTGGAATCCGAGGTGCCGTACTACAGGTATGTGCCCGACCCAGTTCTCGAAAATGGTCGTGTCACACTGTACTGGGACCGATCTATCATCACTGACAGGACTATTGTAGCAAATAAGCCTGATATAGTGGTGATAGATCGATCGGAGCGTCGGGCAATCATTGTTGATATCACTATTCCTCATGACGAGAACCTCGTGAAAGCTGAAAAAGAAAAACAACTTAAATATTTGGATTTAGCACACGAGGTTGTCGACATGTGGGAGGTGGACTCAGCAATCATTGTCCCGATAGTCGTTACAGCCAACGGCATAATAGCCAAGAGCCTCGACCAACACCTTAAGAGGCTCTCGCTTGGCGCCTGGGTCAAGGGTTTGATGCAGAAAGCGGTACTTCTCGACACGGCGCGTATTGTGAGGAGGTTCCTCTCTCTGGAGCCCTAACCACCGGCAGCTTGGGCCCTGTTCCCGATGTCGGTTGGAAACTACATTTTATATTTTTAAATGTATATTTTTAGTTATTATTGTATATATTTAAAAATGTATTTTGTATGTATTTAAAGAAAATAAAGAGAATAATAATAATAAAATCATTTATTGTCAGGCGACTAAGGCCCATAGATAAATACCTTATAAACTAACATACATATTTTATAAATAAAAACTAAAAAAACTAATGCACACGAAGTGTCGGCATCGTGTTACGCTGCGTGGTGTCGCGTATCCTTCCTCTGAATTTTCGATAGACGACACCCTTCGGCCAAAACTCTTCCTTGAGGAAGGTCTCGATGTGGTGAGTTGGAACTCGCATTTATTATTCGATATATTATATATATATGCTATTATATTATTATGAAGCCGGAAAATGTTTAATTGTTTACGGTAGAATGCTGTTATCTTCATAATAATCCCCAGTCGCCTTCACGACGCCCACTCGTGAAAGGCGGCACTTTGTAATATATTCTAATAATAGCCCAAATTATCGAACTGGCAATAATATTAAAATACGATTCCTTCACCTCCGAACCGTAATTAATAATGATTATAGACCTTTAAACGACCAGTTTTATAATAGGTAAAGATTCTACTTCGGAAAATTTATTTATGTTTTGAAGTATGTTTTGAAAGCTTAATTTGTTATTCAACTCATCAATCTGAACTTTTCTGGTTACTTTAGTTACCACAATAATAAAATTATTAACTAATCAATCAAGGTGCAACACAGAGCTATAAGACAGAACTTTTTTTAACTATAATCTGCATACAGTTAATCGTGTCTAAATATTACAATTTTCATATTACTAATACAATAACGAAATAACCTTCATTTACAATCATAACCTTTAAAAAGCACAACGATCAACTAAACGTCACAACACTACATAAAAACTACAATCATAATTCCATCGCAGTAAGTTTTCGACACAATCAGAGAGAAAAGTGTCGGAAAAAATAAAGGGCAGATATCCGGTGGGATCTTATAAAAACGTCACCTCACCGGACATTGTTCACAGGTCGCGGGATAGTGATGTCACATGCCACGGGAAAAAACTGGGATTTTGTGTCCCGGGATTTTGATTTAGCTAATTTTTATTTATAATTTTTTGAACACCATATATATTTTTGAAATACTAGTAAACGACTGCCTACTTACTTACACAATTATTTTTCGCCATAATTAGCTTATTTACTTGGCATAAAATTTCACAAAACGAAGCCTACCAAATTGTAATTATGTTACTAATTGTTAGGAATGTCAATCTGCGATATTATGCATAACGTAATATAATGACTTATTTGGCAAAAAACATTGAAAAACATTTTACAAAAAAAAAACTAAGTTAAATCCAAAGAGAACTAAAAGTCCCGGTAAAATTGGAACACCTATAGCAACACTAATCGGGGTACAAAGTAGCGGCAAAAGTTTCTTAGTTCCCTCCCTCTGCCCCGTCCTTCGTGGATCCCGCCCCGGGATTAAGTGAGTGGTCTCCTGAAGGATTTGCTGACGCGACCGGGATCGCAAAAAGTCGCCTACGGTTCGGGAATGATACGCGAGGGATGTGCGTTAGTAATTAAGATGATAATCGACGATAAAGTGCGTCGTTTAAATAGGTCCCTACTTATTAGGAAAACGAGGGCGTTTGATTAATGATCTAAAATTAATTCCCTTTTAAAAATATCTAGATAGTAATATTATCCAATTGAATTACAAGCTAAACTAAACAATTTACTAAAGCTCAACAAAAAAGTACATTTCCGGTAAACGCTCTCTAAACTAAACATTCCCCACGTTTTTATTACAACGAAACATTATTGCGAAACTTTAAAACGCGTTATTAAAAGCCATGAAAGAGAAATATAATAAAAAGAGAAAAACGTATCACAATTCAAGGCAGCCAGCTACATACGAGCGTCCGCCACAGTTTCTGTACTAAACCTTGCAAGAATCTTATTAAAACTTGCCGGTACGCCGTCCATTTGTTTAACTTTTATTCCCCTAGCTGGGCCGGTCGAAAATGTCCGGGAAAAGTGCGCGACTCCTCGTACAATAGTGTTGGACTTATCGATGTACTTCGGTGAATGTAATTTTTTTACATTTTGTTTACGTTTGAATAAATAATGACCACCAATATTTTTGGCATAATATAGGATTAAATTTAGACGGGATATTAGAAGAATATTTATAATAGCCCTCCTCCTAATTCTTTATTTTGTAATTTTCTTTATTTTGTTATGCCCGACAGGGCCCACAATGATCCAAAACTAATGTATATATTAATGTACCTACCACCTAAGTTCACATTGTGGAATGCAATAAACGTATTGCGTATTAAGTATTGAGAATATTTATTTCACGAAAAAATAAACGTTTTTTTTTACGATAAGCTATTAAAAAAAACTATAGTGATTTATAACACCGTATATTGATATTCATCTTTAGCACAAACGATATTTTTGTAAAGGAATGCGTCCTTAGAGTTCATCTTGAAGAGAATATTGACACAAGACTCGAACAAGCAAGTATTTAGATAATGTCCCGAATGGGCCAATACACCGGGATTTGGGACTCTTTAGCGTCTCTAGCGGGGACTATATCGAGGCTTTGAAACTTAAATGTAAACTGGTAAATGTATCAAGTTTTATTCCGTTGGATTTGTTTCAAACTTTTCAGTAATAAGTATGTATTTACACATGAAGCTGTAAATGTATTGTAGATATACAATGCAAAATTGTACCTACGTTAATAAATAAATAAATAAATAATAATAATAATGCGGACAACATCACATACATTGCTCTGAACCCAAAGTAAGCAGCTATAAAGCACTTGTGTTATGGAATTCAGAAACAACGAAGGTACCACAAACACCCAGACCCGAGACAATGTAGAAAAGTGAGTTTCTGAATTTTATTGACCCGTCCGGGGATCGAACCCGGGACCTCAGAGCCAGCGACACCTTGAAAACTGGTGCGTACGCCACTCGACCACGGAGGTCGTCAAATCGTAATATAATATATCAATTTGCACTTAGTAGTTAAATAAAATTAATGTGGTGCGAACAAGTTAGTGGGCCTTATTTGGACAATGGGTACTAGTAATGGCTACTAAAATAAAAATATATTAAAATGAATGAAGAAAAAAAATGAAAATCTTTTTCCTAACATACTCAAAAAATAACAGAAGCTCTCTTCCATCCACCGCCCAAAATAACCGATACATCAAACTGCCAACATAATAGCAAGAAGAAAATTAACTTCCGCCGCAACAATCGAAATACGCTGACCAAGTTCCAAGTAATTTAGTCAGAAATTAAATTAAAATGATGTATCAGTTTGGCAATATAAAGTTGTGAGCTATCGAGTGAGTTTTCATTGAAAACTTTATCAATTTTCGACTGCGCCACCGGCGTAGGTCCGGCGGGCACCAAATCAATTAAGTCATCGTTTCTCTGGTATATGAGATAATAAATGGGAACTAAACGTAGTAAAGCAATGTATAAAGTTGTAATAAGGAAATTTGGCTTGAATTTTAGCATATGAAGGTATGAAAGAATTGGATAGCTAAAATCACAATACACCAAATAAACGTTTTATTGTGGAATTCAAAAATAACTAGTGTGTGGTACTTTTAGGTCAAGGAGGAAAATTGGTTGTAAACGATTAAAAAAAGTACACACAGTCAAACAGAACCACACCTTTTTGGAATCGGTTACAAATTGCGTCTGTGCCGATGGCGATGAAAAATTCGTACATTTATTTAATTTAAAGTTAGACATGGTATATGAAAGGGGAATGCCAAGTCGCCATAGTAATTTAGGCCCTCTGTGCACACAAATATAAAATAATAATAATAATAGGGAGCAATTCTAACAATTAATTAGTAATAGAAATGATTTACAAAGAACTTAGCATTTCAAAGTTATTTAAGATTCTTATAGTCCATCTTATATACTGCAGTTTATGTCGCCAGTGTCGTCATGAGTAGCGGGAACAGAATCCATAATCAGGCCGTGGTCGTCAGGTATAGGAGAATCGTCAGAGTCAGTATTTATAGCGAAAAGTAGTCAATTTAAACCGCAATAAACATAAGCAATTATGTAACCGCAATGGAGTTGCTAGAAGCAATGATTTTGACATTTACGTATTTCGGCAACTGACAGTGACGAGTAAAACTTTGACATAGCAATAGGAAGTTGCCATAAAAAGTTTTTATAGATAGATATATTTTTTGAAAAGGTCGATTTATAGATATATTTTTTTATTAATAATTGGTATAATAATTATTATTAAAAGATAATTTAAGGAATTAGATAGGTATAATGTATGTTTGCTGGGAAGAAAATGAACGGTTTTTAATAATAAACGAAAAATAATTATTCTGATTAGTTACCTGCCAACATTTTTATGTAAAGGCAACATTTGAAACTCATGTTATGTTCAAGTTCCGTTAGTTTAGTCGTTATAATGTTTAATATTTATGAAAAAATGTTACCGACATGCACAGACTAATGAATACGTGGCAGACATTTAAAAAATACCAACATATTTTTTTTGTAAAACGAATCTCTTGTGCAATTCTGGGCCTAGATTCGTCATTCCCCTTTGTGTTATTTAAACAAGAGTAAAATACCTCTCCGTTTTAAAAACAATTTATATTTACTTTGTTGTCCACAAGAAATATTATTACCAACATTACTATAGCTATTCACGTCAAAATTATAGGCAATATTATATTATTAATTGTATGACAATATGTGTCACGATACATGTGTATCTGTTTGTAACTAGCTTATTGATGCTCGTTAGTTAAATGGAGATATTAATTACAAGTATAATAGTGTCGGTCGTTTGTGTAAAGGATTAGTACCGCCATTGTCCCCGGGGAACGCCGGGTGACCGAACATGGCGCGCCAAAAGTGCGTGGGCTACAACAGATTTAGTGGATGTAGTGATTGTTGGAATTGTTTCATCTGGTCGTATTAATTGGGAAATTGATTGTAGAATTATATAATTTGTAGTTTTATTTGCAATATTTTTGTTTAAGAATTACTTGACTTATGTAGCAGCATCCTATTGAAGTTAATAAGCCTAGGTAGCATGAGAAAATTATACATGCATATTAATTATATTATATTACCTACATGTTTATGAGTAAAGAAGCCTTTTAAAGGTATACAGAGTAATTAGTAATTAATTATCTTTTCAATTTCTAAACAAGAAAATCCCTTTGAGTTCGCAACAACAAAAACAAGCGCTTGTAAGTCGCTTCTAAAGACTTAGTAAAGATAAAAAAAAAAACGTAATTAAAAATGACGTCATTATAAAGAAATTATTCAACACAGCGATTTCTAAACATTTGCTTACTCGTAAATTTCCGGTCGCAAAGTTTATTGGTGAGGAAAAGAAAAAACTCAGCAAAATTAAATTTTATTAAATCCCTTTAGACCTTGGCTTTGGAAACACACGCCGCCACTAGCTTTGGGGCGGACGCGCTTTTATTTCTGAAACCTTATACAACATCATAGCAAGAAGCATTCAATAAAACTGAAGCATATTATGTTCCTTCACATGTGATACATTATAGTGAGTATTTTCACGTAGAGCAGAATTCAATGAATGAAATTGATTTACATAAATAATAATATTTTTATTGTCATCACACATTACATTCTTGTTTGATGGGTGTATGTTAATGGTGCGGATCGAACTTACATACGTATCACTTTATCTCCTTAATATATCTCGGTAAAAACATAATTTTTACTATTATCCAAATGCGTTACTACTCCAACTAGATTCCCGTATACACCCATATTTACCTACTATTAAGCACTTCCCTAATAAGTCTCTTGAACTCAAAGTTAAGGGTGGTTTTTTTACGATCACTCCTCGATTCAGGAAGGGGAGCCCTACCCTCTTCCACTGCCGACCCCCTAATGCGAGAGCGTGATTATACGCGTTTCAAAGACGAAAAGCTTATTACAATTAATTGGCATCTTCTGTTGATTCTTCAAGTAATTAATGTAGGCGGGACTTTCATGTTGATACGTAACGAAAAATGTTTAAAAGAGTGTTCATTCGTTTAAATACAGTTAATGGAACTAAATGTGGATGGTTTGAGCGTGTTTAATGCTTAAAAATGGGGTGAGATAATTAACTATTGAATGGGATTCTTACGTTAATTATGTAAAGGGAAAAATCGTGTCGATGTAATTGAAAATTAACGGAACGAAATTAAAATTTTATTTTTTATCATCTAAGCTTTAAGTTACACGATAAGCAAGTAAGTACGTACGATACGAAGTAGTATGTACATTTAACGAACTTTGTACATGCATTGTAAATTTGAATATTGATATGAAAACCTTAAAATGAGAACAACAACAATTGAAAATATTGTAATTTATCTATAATATGTATGTATAAAATTTAGAAATATATAAGTATGTTTATCAGTTGTCTGGTTACCATAACACAAGCTCTGCTTAGCTTGGGATCAGATAACCGTGTGTGAGTTGTCCTGGAATATTATTATTATTATTAAAACTACAAGTACAGATAAGACTCCTAAAGAAATATCTAAATCACGAAGCGAACTTATTTTAAATTAACTCAAATTTAAATATCCTCTTCCTAGTAACGTAATACGGATAAAATTAAAAGTAACATGTCTGCTGCGAAGACTTCACAAGGGATCTAGACAGATACGCCAACGATTAGACTCGTTTTTTTAAGTCGAACGAATGGTATTTTAATTATAGTAGCGTTAATTACGAACCAAAGGCTTCGCGGGAGAGCTTGTTCCTTCAAAGCGTATTTCACATTTTAAATAGGTTGATTTTCTTCTTTGTTTTATATTTTAAATGTTATAAATCAGCTTTTTATGATTGTGAGGTGTAGTTTGTGTTGATAATTTGAATTAAACGTTCTAACTTAGTATCTAATAATGTTTTCTCTTTATATTTTTATTGTGAATATCGTCAAAAATTTGAAAAATTGTTCTTGCATGTTTAAAATCTCTCAACGAAAGTAAATTGCCTAAAAATCAATGTTGATAAATAAAATTTGAATATTGAAAATATATTGTTCTCTGACGAAATTTAACTTTCAACTAAAAGCCATGATGGTTGCCTCGAATAATGATGTATTTTAACAGATTACCCATTTGTAATCAACAAATGGTGTCGTCATATGCTTTCTTATTATTTGTCTAAACAAGATAAATCGAACTTCGTTGTACTTCCCCAACATTAAAAGTGAATCGAGCTACATAACAGCTGCACTTACACAATTAAAACCTAAGAAACGAAGAGATAAAGCAACGCAATAAAGCCTTGTAACAAGTAGGTATAAACTATCAAAATAACTGTTCTTAACTTAATAGACGCGTAACAAGACAAACAAATCAGCCGTGGAGTGCCCGGGACCGTTTGTAGATATCTCTCAACTTTGCCCGGGTTAGCACGGGACTCGTTAATCCCTAGCCGTGTACTAGGGATGGGATTATGCACTCGGTCGTTAACCAGGTTCTAGATTTATTCGTTTGGTATACGAATGTTATGGATTTTGATGAGTTCTGGATATGGCTGTAACAGATTGCAATTCGAAATTATTAATCTCTATGAACTAATTGTTTTTTTTTACATGATATAGTTTTAAAGGTTCATCTGTTATAGGTTTACATAAAACAAACTTATAGCTCACATGATGGAACAGATATTTACTTACGGCACATATATAAGCGCCCACATTATAAACATGATATTGTTATGAGCAGGGATGATACAAACAACACATTATGTCACTATTTGCCATTTCGAGCAACTAATTACACTTTGACATCGGATACCTTCGTCAACCGCAGATAATATTCGATTATATCGATCAGACGTCTCGGTTCCCGGTGCGCGTCACATCACTACTCCACCCCGGGACAGCAAACAATACGAGCGGCAATTAATACAGCCATTATACTAACGAGCGGCCCACTATCCGGGATCGGACGATTAGACAACGGGAAAAACTTGAGAGGTCGCTACGGGAAGCGTAGTGATGGCGCTTTGTGTTTGTTAAATTGAGTACGTACGTATCTAAGTAAACATCTTTACGCCGAATGAACTTACGAGGAGTAGACACTGTAATAAATTCCAAGCAACTAACTAAGAAGACGATCATAATAACTTAACGTTTACTTAGTACTTACTACTTCACTATTTGTTATCTATGAATATTTTTTCGATATCTAAGCGTTACATAAATAACATTGTAGGAATTTCTATGGCGTGATAACACCATAACACATTATTTCCTTCGACAGTGTGATCAGAATGGAAATTCGTTCCATACATCTATTTTTATAGCTTCGATAAGGGGCCGTGCACACGCCGTAAGGGATACAAAATGTGAAAGACACAAAACGTGTTTATTTATGTGTGTATAACGGGCTCAATAAAAGCAATAAGAATAATGGGTATATATCGCCCATCCCTTTGTCCCCTAAGGGGATATATAGAGCTTTAAGCGGTAAAACGAGGTGTGTTGAAATTCACATAAAAAAGAAATTGAAGGTGAAATAATTTTCCTTTTTGTTTGAGCTACGTTTTGTAATTTTATTAAAAGAAAAGTAGGTAACATAACCAAAGTGTCGCCTACTTGGGTATTTGAAAGTTAGGTATTAACTTTAATGTTATACATTCACAGTTAGACGGGAATATTCCCAAGCCACAAGAAATGCCTTATGAAACTTTTTGCCAGTTCTCGAAAATTTATTTAGAACCGAAAGTTCCGAACCCTTGTATTCCCTTATCAAGCCAAAAAGTCTGTTTTGTATAACACTTTGGGACCCCGTAAAAAGAAAGGCAATTTGAGAAAATAGTTAAATATTTTTCATGATCTTCAAATTAATTTCTCCGAATAAATAACTCGGAAGTGATTAAAGGACGTACTAACTTAGTCTGTACCTAATTGTCCTATAATTGGGCAAAGGCGCCCTTCAAGTAATTATGGTCTAATTTAGAAATAAAAGACGTCAGCAATCATCAAAAATAATCGCCAATTACCTTTTTCAACCTGCTTGACTATCAAAATGGTATAAATTGAAATTCCTGGGACCCTCTGCAAAATAATAAAGGTCAACTTTATTAAACACGAAGTACGCGCTCAACAAGATTTTTAATTTAAGGACTTATTCGCACTTACGTCACTGGGGACGGTTCAAGTGAAATCCGAATTAAAATTTTAAGTGTCAGTGAAAACAGACAGGGAAGTGACATGACTAAGGATAGCCTATACTCAGCCGTGGTCTTCGCAAGTCTCGTGATGATGAATGTAATGAGTTCTAAGTGACAATATTAAAGTATAGTTCTAAGTGAAAAATATTGAACGGAAACTGATGAAAATCATGAGCCTATATTTTCTTTTACTGTTTCCTGAAACGTGAAACTGAAACTTTGGCACGTATTTTTTATATACTACAGTACATAAAAAATGCGTGCCAAAGTCATCTACTATAGTCAAAGCCAGTGATAAAGCAGAGCTATTTCTTTTACGTCCCAGTTCACTGACGAGACATAAAACCAGCCCAAATTAATTAATTAGCCGCGTCTAAAACCTTCACGATACGGACCTCCGTCATGAACAGCTATCAAACTTAATTCCCAGACCAATAATCTAGTTAACGATTCCAAAGGAAAAAAGGAAAACAACTTGTTTTTTTCAACTTGCTAACATTATGCAGATTCGTCCTTCCAAATTACTTATTTTAAGCAATAAACGGTGTGGGACGTCGTATAAAAATCTTCGCTCGAACGAATGACTGTTGGCGAAGTTGGGCCAAGTAATAAACTTACGGCAGCCGCTGGAGTTGGTTGGGCCGTAATGGGTTAACTTCTTTTTTATGATGTGACAATATGTTCTGGACGTGAAGAAACGAGTTTAACGTGTGTTTCGCTGAGATTAAGCGTATTCATGGTCGTGGAAGACTAATATGTTTTGCAAAGTCTGGATATGCCAAGAAAAGTTTTAATGATGAATTTTGGTACCTAATTTGTTTAGGGGTGTACGTATTTGTTAAACGCGTTAAGATTTAAGTGTTGTGTTCAACACTTGGTTATATTATTTTTCTTCAAATGCATACTTATTTTAATCCAATGTTTTAATGTAACTAATATGATTATTAACGGTTATTATATACATTTTGTCACGATTTCCATTCTTATTTCACTTATGTATACAGTGAACCTTATTGCTCCCAAAATTAGGATAACAGTTTTCGTCTTACTTGCAAACAAGGAACACAATCCCAAACAAACGTAACAGAACCACCTTATCTTATCGCTTACCCAAAACAATCGTACAACATTACCGCAAAACATTAATTAACCAGTCCAACACCCAATTTCCTGTCGGCCATATTTAAGCGAACAAATATAATAAATCCCGCTAACTCCTGTCGCTTGTCCCACACGATGTAGTGAAGGGCGCAGTGATAATGGTTATGGATAAAGTTAGTCGTTTTCAACTGTAGTACGTATTCTGTGGTAGTACCGAGATGGTCGCCGACTGCGATTTGTATCGAATAAGCCTACAGGGGTACGACAGAAGTTATAAAGCCTGAGACAGTTGAAATGAGCAAATAAGGCACAAATTTCTTAAGCGCCCTGTTAACGTACAAACTTGCTTGATAAATTTGTTGTTCAAACTTCACGTTTTCATCAAACAATAGCTTAAACGATCAAACCAAATATCAAACAAATTTGTCACTTGGCGAAACGTCCTCCATGATTTTCATCAAACTTCATCAAACGCGACAAACACGTAGATTGTTTGACAAACGCCTCAAACACAGCTGTACACTATCAAATAATTTGACAAACACGTAAAATTTGACAAACAATTTGAGCATTTACGGAGCACTTTAGAGATTGATTGTTTTGTATATCTTCCTTTATTCGTATTAGTTTTGCTTTAGATATCAGACTGAACAGGCATTATTAAGAATTCAAATAAAATTCAATTTATATATAATAAAATAAGTGATTTAGTCAGGTCTTCCAACAGCCTTTGTCATGATATTATTTTTCAAAATATATGTTATATTAATATTATATTCCGCAACTATCTAGTTGGAACCCATCTTTATATATATATTTTAAATTAGCATTAATTAGAGTTTAAAATTAATCAGTGTCATAGATATATAAATACATAGTAAAACTACTGTCGTTTACATGTACAGTGGCAAGTTCAAAAGATTTGATGCTATCGACGTAACGGCGACGATTTGAGAGTTTTCACATTTTAGCGACGTTTTTAGGGATTAAAAGGGTATTCGTACCAACTTCTGCCAGACAATTCGCTGTTTATTATGATAATGCATTCAGTGTTTTACTTTTTTTGTTAGGTACTTTGGGAAAAGGACGTTACTCTGTTTGCTTAACCGTACCATAGTACTGTTTTCATTAAATGGTACGATGTTTATCACAAAATCAAAATAATTATTGTGCAATATCAAGAACAATACGAGCTTAGTTGGTAAAGCGAATAATCGTATATACCTATATAGGTATTATCTGACGTATTTTTTTTCATCCCTGCTGTTTGTATTTAATCACACTTCGAGAAGAAATGATTACAAAGTTAATACAAGTTCAACTTAAAAGAATAGCTATTTTGAGTTTATTCTTAAAACTAGCTGTGCCTGCGACTTCGTTCGCGTGGATGACGAAACTTATCAATGAGTTTTTAACCGCAAAATTAAGTTTGTTTTTTATTGTTTATACTTTTCCGGGATAAAAACTACCCAGTGTGGTGCCCAGGATAATGAAGAATAATTATACCAAGTTTCATCGTAATCGAACCGGTAGTTTTTGCGTGATACCTGAACAAACTGACAGACAGACAGACAAAAAATTTTTTTTCACACTTTTGGGTTCGATGTCGGTCTAGTAACACCCCCCGCCATTTATTTTTTTGATATTTTCTATGTACAGAATTTTCACTTTTACAGATTTATTATAAGTATAAATATAGTCTTAGATTAGATAGTAGTAAAATTTACTTCAAAAGTAATTATCACAAAATTTCTATAAAATTATTTCATATTTCATTTCGCCCTAAGATAAAACATTAAGCCTGAAGAAACGTTTTTTCTCCAAATCGAAGAATCTAACACAAAATCCAATGGATTTCACTGTCTTACGGACAATTAACAAACTTTCAGCAAAAACGTTCGTTTTAAGATAAAATCCTTTCTCAATCTTTTATAAGCATCAGATTGTCACAAGTTTTTATCGCTAGTCTCGGCCTAACTGTATTGGTGTTCTAGCAAGTGACCGTTTTGTTCCAAACTTGCTCAATAAACGCGGGAAGATTGCATTTGTCATTGTTATTGCCTTTATTGTTTGTTTGTTTTTATCTTGTTTCCATGGTAATTGGTTGGTGTTGAATTTTGTGATTAAGTTTCTCTTTCTTTGGAGAAAGTTGTGCCAGACCATCGTTGTAACGCAATTTGTTAGTGACAATGTATTAATGTTTTAAGTGAGTTTTTTTTTTGTAAAAATATGCTACAAAATTAACAATCATACTTAACAGACCTAAGTTAAGAATTTAAAAAATAACTCCATTTTTGTTCCAAAGTCTTGTAAATTGGAGTAAATTCGTTTTAAAGCATAAAGCGCTACAAAATGTTGCATACTAGGTAGGCCTTGCGGCATTTAATTCGCCCGTCAGAATAAGGCCGCGTCAGGACTGGGCGTGATTTACACACGACCGTCGCGACAGACACGACCAACACGACAGCTCTACCCACAGGTCACGCGGCGAGTTCAAAGCAAGCCTACAGCTTCTGACACCATATTTAAACTTACCGAAAATATATTCGAAAATTTGGACACCCAAGTAGTAGTGTTTCTATTGAACACTAAATACTATTATGTAGAACGAGTGTTTTTAGTTTTTTTTTTGTTTTAGCTGGCGCTGATTAAAAAAATTATGTTTGTTAACTACATCACTAAGTGAATTTCTCACCGACATTCAATGAAATACTAAAATAAAAAAAGTACAACGTTTATTTAGTTCTTTTTGTGATAGTATATAAAACTGACACTTGCACTAGCAGTTGGTAGTAAAAAGCGACGAACATTATTTTTGTAAAGGATTTTTGGTTCAGTCACTAAAAATATTTATTGTGTTATGTCATGGACGTTTAGTTCCAGCGAAAAGTGGATAGGGGCGAGCATACATTGCCCAAATATAAAGTGCGTAGTGAGGCTTTTAAAATTTATATTTGGAATGGAAATGTTCCAAATAATAAAATCTTTTTTTATCTACTTAATTGAACAACCGTCAAGACGAACACCACCTCAGTCTGCACGTGACCATGATACCTGCAAAGGTGTCGAAACGTCGGAAACTAAAATTCAAATACAAACCGCGATAAAATCCGTAAAAGTAGTTTTATTTCAATGTCTAACATTCGCGTAAACCTCAGAACTCAATACTTAATTGTTATTTCTAGCATTAGGGTAGTCTACGAGCCTGTCTGAGACGTTACGTATTTGCAGTTTATTAGTTTTTTTATTAACTTAGAAATAAAATTTTATGAAGATAATTATACTTAAAGTATCAGACTAACATAGTTGTAAGATTTAGGTACAAATATTAAGAGCCCAAACAAAAAAGGTACTACAAATCTGAGATTATTAAATTTTTAACTGCTTTCTGAGCTGAGGCTTGAGTATCTACTTTAATCGAAAAATATTAGTTTTATGATAAAAATGATTGCTACATTATGAGAGCTTTTATCGCTATAACAACTTATGTTAGTTTTTTCTAATAACTCGTAAAAACGACTCCTACACAAGGGAATAATTTTTAAGTGCAGTTTTATGCAGGACTTCACAAAATTCCACAGAATTACATATTTATGCATACATAAATAAATGCGGACAACAACACATACATTGCTCTGAACCCAAAGTAAGTTGCTTAAGCACTTGTGTTATGGAATTCAGAAACAACGAAGGTACCACAAACACCCAGACCCGGGACAATGTAGAAAAGTGGTTTTCTACATTGACACGTCCGGGGATCGAACCCGGGACCTCAGAGCTGGCGACACCTTGAAAACCGGTGCGTACGCCACTCGACCACGGCGGTCGTCAAAATGTTTTAGACATGCAGGGATAAGAAATAAAAACCGTATACCACACAATTTCGTTTTGGCATTTAAACCACTCTACCACTCATGCAGTCTCATTACCACTTCCAGACAGCCAATCCGCAACGAAGCAGCAAGCTTCAAAGTCCCGCACATTCCTTTTTCATATTCCCACTCAATAAAGAAACTTTAGCTTCGACTAAAAACGACCACTGAACAAAAAAAAAAAGAATCCACCGGCTTCACGTTAAAACGGAGCCAATTAACACCGCCGCAAGCCAATGAGCGCGCATTGTTAATACGACTTTTTATAGCCAAGATACCACAGAAGAACGTAAAAGAACCTAAAAGAACTAAGTTCTTTTTTAACTACCCACTTGAGAAGTTCAAAGCGCACAGCACAAACTCTTTTCTCCACAATTGACAAGTTTATTTTAGCTTTTTAAGCGATAATAGCGTTAAAAGGTGTCGTCAGTTCAGATAAACCGTTTTTGTATATTTTTATAAAGACTTTTCGTAATAATCTTATTTATGATGGTTTAATGGTCCAGAAAAGGATAGCGGTCAACGACCTGGAACACGATGATTTGACAAAATCGCGACCTTTAAGTGATATCCGTCTCATACGGATTTTTTGTGGGGTCAATGACATGACCGTACAAACTACAAATTGACAGTAAGACGTAGTGCGTAGGTATACTAAAGGGCTTATCGGCTATCGAAGATTCTTTAAGGATTTACTATTTTCCTAATTCTTGTCCTTGATTTAATTTCGAGATATCTCAATTACACTTGAAAATTAGTTTTTTACAGTTTCAAGACACCTAAATCAAGTCTTGTTTTATTACACATACCGTCATAAAGATTTTTTAGCCGACATTTTTGTCATTTTTTTTTATTTTGATTGCCCCATGTACATTCCCTTTACGCATCACATATCCTTATTCTGCCTTACATTATATACCAAGTAATCTTCACATATCACATACCAGCATACATTTAATATGGATACGCAAGTCAGTGGGACCTAATTCGTAACTGGGTCACCTGTGCATTATATCGGCTTACTGAGAAGCGATCTCAACGCGAGCTGATTAATGGCGTATTATATGACGTAGCTATGATTTACGCACTATTTGTTTAATGAGTGAATACTAAGTTATTGAGGTTTGTGTTATGGTTATTGACTTTGAGGATTAAGAAGTCTATAATACGTTTGCAAAATAATGTTATTGGATAATAAATTATAGGAGCTACTACTCTGCAGACAGATAAACACGTTAATATCACATAACTATTAAACAAACAAACAAAAAAATAAACTTTTTTCGCAATTTCCATAGCATGGTTGTTAGATACTTTCAAAATCATCTGATGACAATTGGAACATCTAAATCCTACGCTACGATAAAGAATACCAGAAAATAGTTACTTTTTGAACGAGAAACCACATTATGATATTAATTTAAGGTTTGGTTTTTCATTCACGTCACCACAGATTTTGTATTGAAGAACTGACAAAAATGAAAAATTATTCGGCGTTGGAAAAATTAGCTCTAAGAAATATATAATAAAGCTTGAAATAAATAATTTAAATAATAACTCTTTATTAAACCTTCCATCGATCGCGGTGACCACGCATAAATAATCGCTCGATAGTAGTCGGTGAGAGTAGACAAAACAACGATTAATACCGCCGTTAAACTAACGACAGGCCATTTGTTACGGCAATATTACGGAACTGAGGCGGTGCATAGTTACAAAGCGAGGCAATGTATGACCGAGTGCAGAAGTGATCCAGTTAATTGTATGATTGTGGTTTCCAATAACTGTATCAGAGAAAAAGCAACATAAGAATACTGAAACCGAAAAAAAGTAAAAAAAATCAACATCTTATTAGGGTTCAATCCTTTTAATGAATTATGAAATCTGACGGGGTGAAACAATTAAATAGAGCAGAGAAAGAATTCTTCAGTTTTTTTATTTTTAGCATAAAAAAGTACTTACTTTTAAGACGTTACATTGCAATGCGTCGATAATTTTGCAATGAAACAGAAAGAACAAGAAATAACGCCAAGTAATAAGTCACCATTATTTTTCCAATTTTTTTTTTATATATCTTGTTTTCATGAAAGCATATCTTCAATTACATCATTGACGAAGTTACTAGATCCAAATCCAAACTCATAACTTCCACAAACATTATTTAATTATCTTCTAACACGATTGTCCTCGCCTGTACCTCTTAACAAATGACACAGGCACGCACGTCTTCGCGTCGACGAATCATATCCAGTCGTATTTACATTTGGTTTCTTAGACCGCAACCGCTATGATTTATTTATGTGTTGTAGAACATCATTTGTTATTCGGTACAGGGTGTTTGGTTATGGCTAAATTAGTTTTTGTCCGGGAAAGACGCAACATAAAATACGTTTTGCAAATACATTATTTTTTGAACAATTTATGATTTATTATTTAAAATTAGATTCTCGACTTAAAGATACCTTTTTATGTAACGTAGTCATGAGTGGATTTACAGAAGGAGCGTTGATCTTTTTAACCATAAAATCTGATATTACAATCAGAGTTCTATTTATACCAAAAAAAAAACCAAATCCTGAAGTGTAAAAATTAAAACAGGATATTTACAAAAGCGATTTTAATTGAAAACTTCAATCATGTTAACTTTTCACCTTTCAACCGAAAAATGCGGCGTAAGTATAATAAAGTTTTAATTTCGCCATGTTCATGCTCCCATCGCGAGCAGATAGCCCTTTTCATTAAACTGTCATTAAAATAATTAACTTTGTAGTGCTTAATATACACGCAACATTATAAATTATATTCGTTGGTGGAAGAGCCTTTTATGATTTATTTACTTTGAGTTACAGCATATTACTTTTGGGACGATGTGTTTATAGATTTTGTAACTAATATGTTATAGTTAAATTTGAAACTTAATTTTATTATTACTTTTAGCTAAAAATCTTTTGTTTTGTCTATTTGAGATTGTCTTTCAAGTTTATTTATAAAAGGGTTACGCTTTCTAGGAATTTTAATTTCAGCAAATCCCCTAGTATTGTAAAACTTACACTAGAATAGAAAATATAAAGACGCTTACGCTGAGAAAAATCGATAAAGTTAAAAACTTCATAAAAACCGACGAAAATAGTTCTCAAAACGCCCAACATTTAAATTCTCGGACCTTTTCAAGTTACAATCACTGGTTATAGATAAAGGTAAAGATATGAAAGAAAAGCGTTCGGATTTACATTTGTTATGTACAGTCACGAGCAAAAGTATCATACTCTAGGCAATTATTAACTTAATTTATGTTAAATCCTAGATTTGTATTGTAAAACATGTTATGAGAAAAATACTTAAAAAAGTTCCTTTCTTATTTTTCATTTTGAGTTTGAACAAAAGAATCTCGCTAAATTCGTATGTACACATATTTTTGCTCTTGACTGTACAATGGATTTAGCTCTAGACATATTTAATGGACTATGTCGAATGGTTGTCAAAACGGACCGAGGCGTTGGCAATACTGAAAGGTCAAAATTAATGTCATACTTTTACGCGGTCAATGGTAATATGTGATGTTGGCTTTTGTGTTATTCGTGCAAAGTCCATTTATACAGATTTATACACATAATCGTAAAATGTTGAATCAATAAGACATTCACGACGACCTCCGTGGTCGAGTGGCGTACGCACCAGTTTTCAAGGTGTCGCCAGCTCTGAGGTCCCGGGTTCGATCCCCGGACGGACATTGTCCCGGGTCTGGGTGTTTGTGGTACCTTCGTTGTTTCTGAATTCCATAACACAAGTGCTTTAGCAACTTACTTTGGGTTCAGAACAATGTATGTGATGTTGTCCGCATTTGTTATTTATTATTATAATTATTCATGTAGCTAGCTTTAGTGGTCAAACTAAAGCTAGCTTAATTATTCAAGCAGTCCGATGTACTTTTTTGATATGATATTTTTGAGTCAAGTTATTCCTGAATATTTAATTATTTACGACTTATTATGGCAACATTTGCAAGTTCTATTTACAGGCTTGGAACAGAATGAGCACTGATAGATATTTCAAAAGCAACGGTGGTCATTATCTATGAGATTTAAATTCAATACCCAAATATAACTAAGATATAAAGACACAATAAATCCATACTTATGAATCGTCTAACAACATTTATCAGTTAAAGTCCTCACAAATTCACTTGCGTGTTAATTTACGCAGGTTTTTACGCAGGCACGCGGCCGTGTGGCCCTTACGTCGGCGGTGATATATAGTGACAGGTTTAACGCCATTTTACGGCGAAGGCGCGTCCTGCATCAACCGAGCGATGTTATTTATTAACCCGCTAAGATTTTTGTGTGAACTAGATTGATATGTTCATGATAACGTCCATTATTGCTTGCTTGGATGTTAATAGCTGTCGGACTTTTTGTTACAAAATACAATACAGTTGTATACAGTTTCTAATCACACACAACGTAAATATGTTTTCTGTTCGACCTTTAGCTAGATAAAGATTTATTAGGAGAGTTTTAAAAATCGGACGTAGGAAGTGATTGATTATCCTTTAGATACGATCGTTTTTTGTTTTCATCCTGCCTGATTCAGGTGACACAAAATGTCGTGCGAGTTGCAGTACATTGCGGTATCGCGAGGCTATGGTATTATATGTGATCGATCTTCGACTGCAATGTATTGCTACTACTACTTACTAGTGCATATTTCCGTATACCGTCTAAATTAATCTTTACTTTTCTCAATATTTTTCCTTAGTTACAGAAAAACTAAAAAAACCCAACTTACTGCGGTCTACCTAATGTTGAGGCTCATCAATCACCCCTGTTGGCTTCCTAAAACAAAGGTCACTCAACTAATTAAGAAGAGATTTACTGACCCACTGACCCACTAATTACACATTCATTGTAAATTTAACGTTAAATAATATTTACTACCGTCCACAGTAATAAATATGAAATGATACGATCTGGAGAATTAAGGTAGAAAGCAAGAACTATTTTTATTTTGTGAATAAATAAATTTAATTCGTTATTGTTTCCTTGTTAACTAAATTGGATAGTTATTGAGAGGTTTCTTGTCAAATTGTTTGGATAGTTTTGATTTATAATGAAGGTCACGCGACTTTTCCTGCTAGGAAGTAGAGATTTATGTTCCCATTTTATGTTCTTAGGCTTTGCTATAAGTTTAGTGTGATGAATTGATTTCGAAATTCTGAATTATAATAAAAATATTTTCTATTTATTTTCTAATAAAATTACATACAAGACTTAATAACTGCTTATTTAAATGCTAGTTAGAAAATAAAATAAAATAGAACATGAAGATTTTTTCTAGCAACCATGTTGTATTGCAAAATATTATCATTGGTAGAAAAATTTTCCATGCATTTCAGCAATGTAGTAATTACTTTTGGGAGTAGCATAGATACATGAATTATTGCGCAAATAACCGGACAATACAATGAAGTCACATACATAGTTTTGACATCAATACAAATAGTAATGTAATGTAAACAGACGCATTCACATGACGCTTACTATTATTATAATTGTGACTGTCAATCCGTCTGTTGCATCCGCTTCTCCTTATTATTCCTGGAATTGTGTGTTGGCATCAATGTTAGATCATGAAGGACAATGATATTGACACAAAATGCTGAATTACCAGAGTTAGTAATATACATACGATGGTAAATGAATGAGTGTGGTAAAGTAGGCTTTTAAATATCCACCTGTTTTCCCTATCTGCTATATGATTAAACTAATGTAATGGTTTTCCTCATTATTGGAGAAAGCAAGGTTTAACAAGTAAAATTAACACAGTGCGTAACTTGGCACGTTACGAAAGACCAACAAGATATCGCCGTCTCTGTCTCACCAAAGTACTTGCATCTTATCTTAACTACTGGTTAGCTCTTTTTAGGTACTACAAGCTATATTAGCGTATCCAGTTTTATTTATTTAAATTAATTCAAAATTCAGTGAGACAACGTACAGGTTACAATAACCTGGCTATGTATTTTTGGAAACAAAAAATATTAAACAGATCAAGTAACGTGTATGAAATATAACCTTAAAATAACGTTTCGTATGTATTATCTTGACATTATTTCTCAGTCGTCTGTTATTACACCCACGGGAGAAATGGAATTAGCTTATATTACTACCGAGAACGCCTTTTAAAAACATTATATCCTAATATAATTTCTTCAATATTTTTATTCCATTTAAAGATATTTTCATATTTTATATTTTCTGTTTCGTATTACGATGAGAAAGTAAAACATTTTCATATTAGTCTTTAATACATGCAATTACAGTTTGGAAACCTAATTGAGTTGTGACGAGCAAAGAGTATTCAATTATTTTTAAAATTTTGTTCACATCGATATCTTTATTTCAGCCAGTATATAATTATGAAATAACATATTTAATTTATATAGTTAAAGTCTCGGGTCGAGTCTGGATGAGGCTGGCACAGGACCGTAGAAAATGGCACGAAAAAGGGGAGGCCTATACCCAGCAGTGGGAGGACAAGGGCTGTGGATGATGATGATGATGATGATGATATTTAATTTTTTTTATGCACATTAACTTGAGTGTGCACATGTGTATGTATGCATACAAGCGTATTTAAGAAGTCAATAATGAAAACATTGTTTTTGTAGCCGATTAATTTTCAAGATTCCAAGTCAATTGCCAACTTTTGCAGCCGGGTTGTTTGAAAGGCACCTTACGGTTTGATAGCACTATCGTCTTTTTTTAACTAATTTGTTATGTTTATCAGCATTACTTAAATCCAGTACCCCAATAATCACATAAAAATATCGCGTATTGTCCAAATGACGTCACACTGGCCTACCTTCCCCACGGGCCATAAGGGACAAGTGAACCGATCCCGGCGCACGCACTCGCCTGTGGTCGCTTGATAACGCCACGAATCGCTTAAATTAAGCGCTGTGCGGTCTGACTAACCGAACGGACATAATATACCTAGCTGTATTACGAGTCATTGAAAAATTTACGGTACTAAAAGTAGTATGTGTGAGGTTTTTAAATGGATTTCAATTTTGTATGAGTTGAAGGAAAAGCAAATTGAATTAAAATTTGCTTTTCCTTCAACTCTGCTGTTTATACCAGGATGATAAGAACGTTAATTGGTATATTAAATAACAGTAAATACAAAGTTACGAGAAGTATGTAATCTATAAAAAAATATGCTTGAATACTCGACATGAATGCCGTAACGAAAGTTTCATACGAATACAACTTCAATTCCTTAACATCATAAAGTCCGGTGAAGCAGTCAAAGCCTGCGCTCAGGCTAACTGCAAAGATCTCTACCAAAAAAAAAAAAAAAATTCCTTAACATCAGTTAAAACTTCAGGCACACACATAAAAACTTTGATCGCTCAATCCTAAGAGGAAAATTGCAAAAAAAAAATTAATCTCAATTCAGTTTATTACCGTACTCATTGGCTACGGCGTAGCAGCGTGGCACCGTAGCGGTCGCTCGTAGAGGCGGCCAACCGTTAAACGGCCTGTCGTAAATAACGGGCCGGGTTACAATAAATGAATAATTATCGGACGGTTACCGTTTTACGGCCGAGTGTAGCTTAACAGAGGCCTAGTCTTGATGCGTAATCAGGTAATAGATAAGGGTAGCTTAATTAGAAAAATAAAATTGCCTTCCCAAGTGTAATTAGAAGCTCAAGTTGTTTACAAGGTTTTTGATGCTGGGGTAAAGGTTATGTTTTAATCAAGTGTTTCAGGATCATTATTATTAAAATATAATTGAAAATTAAATATGAGCATGATTTTTAATTCAATACGATAAGAATTATGAATGACCAAAAAATACGTAGTGTATATTTTTAATTTATTCAACTTAATCCAGCTTATAATCCTTGACGACTATTTCATATTTGAAATACAATCTTTGAAGGTCAACACATTTTGGTCGAATAATTTATTAGAGATCACATTTGATTGAAACAAATCCCTCAATTACTCATTCCGAATTAAAAAGCACCAATCACTCAACCAATCTCCTCTACCTCAAAACAGACGTATTAATTAGTATCGTCATTAATTTTTGTCTCGAAAACAATCTACGAACAAAACTAGCCAGGATTAATAGGTCAAGCGCGAACTAACATAAATCAGGCGGACGCTAAACGAATAATTGATGGTACAAATGGACACCCCCTCCCTCTAACCCCCCTTTTCCCCGTAGGTTCACGCGAAAGCTAAGCGAATTAATTATCAACAGAGCTGGTATAGGATACACGAGATAATGTGATGTGTGCGCGTTATATTTTTATTTACATGTGTGTGGGTATGTGTCCGCATGTTACGTTGTGGGTTTGTGTTTGTGTGTCTGTATGTTACGTAGTGGGTGTATGTGTCAGTGTGGTGATGTGTGTATATTTATCACAGGATCTAAGCTTTGCGATTCGTAAATTGTTAATCATTTGTTTCGGTATATTGTTTACTTATAGTCTGAGTTACGTTACAATATATGCTACAATATTGTTTGCCAAAAAAGGAGAGACCTTTGATAAAAAGCACTTGATAATGAGTTCACGGGCCACGGGTCGATAGACATTACAAGTTTTCACATTTTTTGTATAATTATTGAATTAGAAATAAAAAAAAAAATAGTACGTCATTGAAATTTTTTTTTACAGTTTCAAAAAATCCAAATGGATCTTATAGACATTATAGACCAAAACAAAACGTCCAAATAAGGCCTTCTAAAAATTCCGGAACACATTAAACCACTTACAGCGAAATCATTGCGTTCCATCGGCGTGGGCAGGCATTTTAAAGAAGGGTGCTTTCTACTAATGAGCTTTTTTTCCTCTCGTGTCCCTTGCATTAATTTGGCGTAGAATTTCAGTCTGCCATCAAAATTCCTGTCTCGTACGTAATTTAAGGGCAGGTGGGGTGAAACGCCAGTTCTTTTTTAAGATTTCTTCTTCCCTGACTATCGAAAATCTACTACTAGGACTATATTTAGAAATGTAAAAAGAAAACGACTTCAATGAACTTTATATGGAACCTACTCGCGGTATATTCTGAGTAAAAAAAGATCCATAAAAGATTTGTGGTGGAAAATATTGAAAAAAAAACGAGAGAAAAGTAGCTCTACCTACAAAATTTCATATACAAACACTTTCTGGTCCACTCTATTGTATGCAAATTGAATTTTATCCAGTCATAAGACCTAGGATTTAACGAGATAAGCTTACTGTGGTTGTATTAAAACAACATAAGAGCTTTATATTCAGCCACAATAATAAAATAATGGCAAACAATACACATTAACAGTTTCCTTCCTCCGAAACCGAAACGCTGTTTACTCCACGTGTAGAACACGCTTAATATTAATTACACTATACACAAATTAATAATTATTTAAACAATAAGCGCCTAATGAAACCGTAGCGTATATAGAGGGGGAGTAACTGCGAGGGAGGGGGGTGTAAAGGGATCTCAATTACAGCCCATAATCGTGCTATTTGTTATGTTGTGTGATAACATACTAAGTCAATCTCTTAAGCAAACAACTTGTGGATCTAACCTGGTTTTATGTGACTATGATTAGTTACATTTAACCTTAGGTTTTTCAAAAGATAGGCAGAAGTATATAAAAAGTATAAGTTTTTTTAAGTGGCTTTGGAAGTTTTTAGTTCTTGAGGTAAATTTACCTATACTCCATATTTACCGCTATAACATAAGAATATATATCTTCGTAGACAATTTAGGACATAAAATCTCCACTAAATCTCGACTATCCATAAAAAGGTTAAAACGACAAATGTTAAAACATCCATTTAAACAATTTCAACAATATTAACTTTTACTGCTAATCCCCACACGAGTTAAGTGACCAAATATTTAAATACCAAACACGAGATAGCGGCTGTACAAATATTCGCATATTGAAAGAGACTATTTCCGTGTGAGTTGGCGTAGTTCCGTACTAACAGTGATTTGATGCCTCCGGGAGGCTAACCCGACGATCCTCGAAGCAAATATAAACTCGGTATATTCGGATAATGGGAAGAGTCATTACACTTCCCTATTTCGTATCGATTTTTTCTGTTGCTTAAGTATTTTGGCCAGACAGTCCTTATGACTATTAGTCTTCTTAAATGTTCGTGTTGTGATTTCAAAGAGAAATAATCTTATTAATACCAAAAACACAAGTTAAGGAAAAAAAATAAAAAATAAAATCAATTGCATAATTGCAATCACGATGTTTAGCTACGAAAATATAACTGACGTAGCAGCCTACGTCGTAGCATGATAAACATTCTAATTTTCGTTCTACAACATTTCTAACTCATTCATAATTTAGTGAGAGTACAAATCAAAGTACTAAAGTACAGCTACAGTCTACGTAAAAGTTACTACTAAGAAATTAAATAGTACAATTTTACGGTAGAGTTCCAGACATTTGACAGCACATAAGGTGGCAGACACTATACGCTACTTTACGATGTTACTAAATGTCTATTGGAATAGCCAAACGAAGTGCACACATACTTAACGCCGACCACAATACGTGGTACTGTGGGGGGCACGTGGCTACCACTGTGTGAAAACTGCAGAAGGGAGAGTCAACACAATTTATGAATTAAATTACATATGGGTACATATGAGCTATTAAGTTAATATGTATATTATGTATGTATTTATTAATCAGCAACATAAAACAGTAATTTTAATGTCAGGTTTTGTAAAGGTGCAATGTTTAATTAGTATGCAATTTGTTCAACAAATCATTCAACATTTCTCTACTCTACGCTACACTACAATCTAGACTAAAGCTCGAATACATAACTTTTAAAAGATCAAATTTGCTCTATACATTCTTTCACGAAACCCAATCACTCACCCAGACTCATTGTTCACCAATAATTGAATAAACCTTCTGTAAATATTTCCACAGTGGAAACGTATAAAAGCGTAGCGTGTAACAGTCCAAGTAACGCACGTTAATTGACAGATTGAGTGAGCAGCTCTCTACCATCGATAGCGTAGGGTGGATATCTCCGACGTTCAAACCGAGTCTTAAAGTGATATGATTAAATTATACGGAAGTGGAATGGAGAATGTTTAATCCCAGTGATTTTCTTTGAGAATATTTTATGTGAATGACTTTGGCTCTTGAGATATTTAAGCCTGCTAATTTAATTTGGAAAAGTTTGAAATTTTAGATTTTCTTGCCATTGATTTTAACGATAATATTATTTAAAATGTTTGTACCTATTCTCTATATTTGTGGTTAAGTGCGTCTTACTGCTTGCATGTTTTCTATTAATTTTCAATAATATTTTTGTCATAGGTAACTTCAGTATTAGTAACTGCAATTTAAGTATTCAGTATATCAAATTAAAATCTGATTGATTTTTTATTTTTCAAAAAAATCCAGTTTAATTTCTACTCAAAAAGTATATCACACAAGAATCTAGAAATGCATAGATGTTTCAATAAAAAGTTTCATAAATCATAATATCCGATTCATAAATGAATGTCCGATACATTGGCGATACATGGTAACCCTCTTACGTGCCAGTCGAGCAGTCGGGCGTCGAAGGTAATGAGAGCGATTTCATTCTGTAGGTACACAATTTTGTATCGAGTTGATTCGATTGTTATCGATTCTAGCTATCGTATCGTTCTGATTACCTTTAATAAGATTACGGAGGCCAAAGTAGCTTAACTAGAGACAATGAATCTGATTTACGTTATATTATTTTGTTATGGGGATTGGTGATTAATTGATTATAAGTAAAGTGTCTTTTTCAATTGTAGAAATTGTAAAATTTTCGGTGACAAATTTAAATACATGTTTTGTGTTTATTGGTTCCGGATAGGTGAAGTTCATTTACTTAGGATATTTGGCTTTATTTACCATTTTGTTCACACATTTTCACCTGCATCATTTTCTTTTGGATGATAATTATAAAAATCCGCATAACATCATCAGTCATAATACTTTATTGCTATAAATTCATTTTTTGATCCTCTTAATTTCGTTTTTTAATACTTGTACAATATACATTGATCTTAAGTGTCGGATAACCGCACATCACGTACAATAATAAACGTCTGATCGACTAAGATGTCAATACAAATTGTAATTTACACATACTATCGCAAAATCCCCTAGAGGATAAGACCTTGGTTTGTTCGGGTCATACGCGGCTTCCACACGTGGCCGGCGTACTGACACTTCTCTGAAATGTGGATGTCAGATAAACAATTAAAAGATAAAAGAAAAGTAACTCAGAAGTTTTTAGCTTTCCTCTTCTTCTTCCCTAGGTGGTAAAATTCTATGAAAATAAAAAAATCCCCAATGTAAAAAGTAAGTAGTTTCCAGAAGATGTCCAACATTTTGACAATCTAGTCTGCACTTCCAATGTTATACTGTACTACTTAGCCTATTTTCATCACAGATAAAGAAGTCTCTATTGTGCTGCAAAGAGTTTCTTAAACGGAAAACTCCAATAGCAATTCGTGAACCAGTAAAAGCTTTTACTGTTACGAATAATTTAATAGTTATAATTATAGAATGATACAGTGATAGCAGAAAAAACGCTTCTACTTTTCCTGGAAAAAGTAATTTTCATAGATACAAAATCCAAGCTTAGGCTTAGTTTGGGGACCACTGTTATCTACTGTGTTAAAATTCTAATAATTACTTGTAATTTATCCTAGTCCTAAGAAAAAATGTAATTACTTACAATTCATAATTCTTTATTGCACACATATAGGTACATTACATTTGGTAGACATACATTAATTAAGCTTAACTCAAAATTGAGTTTTCTTCCAGCAAACCTTCGAGTGATAGTGAGATTATTCTGAAAGTGGTGAGGAAGACAGCAGTAATTACAAACAATAAAATTTATTTTAATTATTCTTATAGAATACATTTATAACAAGCAAAGGTAAATATTGTCTTTCAGTGGTTATTTTGGTACAACTAAATAAGGAAATTGAACAACAACCATGATTGTTTTTTTAGTAGGACAGAATCCAACGTCCAATAACAAAAACCAGGGTCCGAAAATACCTAATTGGTATATACGTAATACAAGAAACGTGTAAAACAAACTAACACATAAGAGACATCGACTTTAACACATTGCTTTGTTATTACAGAAGGTTAATTGAATGGTACACTCGAAAAAATTATATTTATTTTTTTGCTTATTTATTTATTTTTAGAGCTTTCATAATTATTATTTTTTATAGATTATTCCTTAGAATATTTTTTTTTCAATTATAGATAAATACATTTTAAATCTGTACATTGATAAATATAAATAAAAAAATATTAAATGTTTTGAAGTTTGCCCTTCTGTCTCAACGCATAGTGTGTTCTGCTCTAATATTATACATGGGTGGGCTATACATCCCCGAAGTGGGGGGTCTGGTGCGAGTTTATTTTCAATTCCGACAACAATACGCTGTTTTTCTCACAAACTACCCACTTAAATATAATGCGGCCGATACGAAGAGCAGTAGAGCGATTTTATTCACCCGTTTTTGTGGCGTAATTCTTAAAAGATGGCGTGAAAAATGTGGCCCTATGAGTAAAATATTTGTAATTCACAAATTGATTGACCTGCATCAAAGTGGCCCCGACACCGTAAATAAAACAGGTGAAGATCAATTTTTAATACTCATGTACAAAATCTAAATTAAAGTAAAAACTTCAGTTTAGTAATGAACTTTTGTGTTTTTAAAAACTTGTTGAAATAAAAATCTTTCTTTTATTTCCTTTTAAAGATAGATTAAAGTTAATTTTGATCCTATATCTGAAGAAAAATCTGCAAATTATCGCCGTAGCTAAACCAAAAAAACCAAAAGACTAACGAAACTTCACAACAAAACTTCCTCTCATCAAACACACCACACGCTACTCCGAGTCCCTCAAGGAAGTATTTTATTTAGAAATATTGTTTCGGGACACATACGACTCACCGATAGGCGTTGCTCAGATAGGGCAGGTATTGAGTTAAGGGATCAGACAGAAAAGCACAGAATTCCCACTTCTGTTAAAATACAAAGTTATAATGAATGCTAATAATACTAAAGTTGTTATGTATCAAGGTATATTGATCATATACTGACTAAAATGTATGAGGAATGTGATGGGAGTAAATTGTATATAATGGGAAATAGCTAAAGGACTTTTTACAAAGGTATTTTCAATCAACAGGAGGCACTTGCGCTTATTATGTATAGAACCAGCAGGTCTGAATTACCTTCGTTTATTAACATTTCTCAGCTTCAGATATAATGCTGAATGAGGTTCGATTGTTACCATTATCCATTTAAATAAATCCTGCTTATTTTTTTATTATTTTAAGACTTAAAGCATAAATTGTTAATTCAGAAACATCTCATTGTTAATAAATAGGTCAAAATATTAGCTAAAATTACCAAGTAAACCTTCTATATAATCTGTATAGTGGCTTAGGGTCTGCGTGAGAAGGTAACAACTTAAATTCACCTATGTACGATATATTTGCGGTTTTTCGGGCGCGCTTCACGGCGTGAATGGGCCGCTTTATGTACTCAAGTGATTTAATAGTGTTACTCTCATTCTATTTGGATATTTGTTGTATGTTATTTGACTGTCGAACTAACGGTAATGTACTTGTATTATTAAAATTAGTTAAACCAATTTAATTTATATGAATGACTAACATTTTAATGTCAGTATTAAAGTAGAAGTATTAGATGTATGACACACATGAATGATATCCTAAATAATTCAATATCTACATATAAATCCAACAGCTACATAGTCTACATACTATATAAGTGGTGATGTTAGTCACAAGATAGTAAAAAGAAAATAATGTAGCATTAATAAATAAACATTAAGCCTTAAACGTTACATGAATAATTATTATACCTATTAAACAATTTGACCACGTTTGGTAGACTCTACTCGTGATCAGAGAGCAAGTTTGTTCCTTGCACAGAGAATCGGCAAAGCCATTCAACGTGGCAATGCTGCCAGCCTTCTGGGCATGTTTCCCGCCATTGACAAGGATGATGATGAGTTTTTTGACGCGTGTAAGTTTTATTTATTTATATATAAGATTTAATTTTAGTATAGTTGTAAGTGTTTGTTCTTGTATTAGATTTAAGTATTGACAAGAAAATAAAGTATTTGACCACTACTACAACCCCCTAAAAAGGCTAAAAATATTGTCCCATAAACACAATATTAAAAAATAAAACAGGTGACGACATATTATCATCTCTTTATACTCAAATCCTTAAGTATTGAAACAAGGGTGCTAACTTAGGGGTTGAAACGAGTGATTTAAACTCTATCTAAGGCCGTTCATACAATAGGCAACGCAATGTCTTCGATTCCCGACGACTTTAGTTTCCAACGACGCCTACCCATTTACGAACCTCTCTGAGTTTGCATGGCGATAGTCACTTGGATACAAAAGTGGTCGGGTATCTGAGACTTGCGTTGCCTCGTGTATAAAAGACCTGAGGCATACGTGGTGAGAGGCGAAAGGTTTACGAATGGATCTAATGTGAGAGCTAAAGGTTTATGTAACCCAAAGCCTGAATAAGTTATGTAATGGTATTGGATTAGGATTTCTCGTTACTTAGTATTCCGATTGATCTTTCTCTGTAATCTAGTGATTTATAACTAGAAACCTCGGTAATGTGCTGAAAAACCTAGTATTTAAAGAATATTTTTTTGTTTGCCTGCACTAAAAAATATTTTGAACTTGATAGCTCAATTTTCTAGAAAGGTTATGTGTATTTAACAGTATAATACTCTTCTTGGGGCAAAAGCAAGGCAAGTTAAACCGCGGTCCACAGCTAGTTACTAAAAACAACATGGCCACACACAAAACAACCTATTAACATAACCGAAATAAAAAAGAAAATCATAATAATATTTGCTTGAAATATTGTACACGTCAGTGTGTCGACAATACGCGTCGACTTAATGACGTAAGAAATATGAGAAAGCCTGTGACAATGTGCTCTAATATTACACGGCTGGTACAGGCTCTAGTTTGCTCCGTAATAATACAGGCAACGCCGGGATGAAATTACATGGAGTTTTGGTAAAGGTGTTTCACAAATTCATAGTAAATAGTTTGTTGTGAAGTTGATGTTTAAAATATTGTCAGCAAAACTTTAGTTATTTAATCTAAGATGTGTTACTTAGAAAAGTAAACCCGTCCCAGAAAAATCAATACCACATATTTATTGATAATATAAGTAGAAGTGATTTCATTTTTATATTAGAACAATGCTAAGGTTCCATATTTTATCCAAAATTAAAATAAATTAGCACTATGATTTTATATGATTTCAATCATTCAGATAATAAAAACAAACTGTAATTTACTTAATGCTGTTGAGCTAAAGCATTACCGATATCTATCTATTTTACTTAAGACACCACAGTTCAAAGGAATCCCTAATAAAATCAAGTAAGAGAACACATATTTATTTACAATTCATTTTAAAGTAATGCGATAATACCTGGGTCTTATATCTCTTATAACAAGATACCTTCTCGTAATATCAAATAGTTTCGTATGTATGAAGCACCTTACAGTTGAATTGAAGTGAATGAAATTTCACGATCCCTGTTATAACAGCGGAAATTTTAAGCGCGCAGGTTGCATTACGGTACGGACATTTTTGCGGTTTCCTTCCCTCATAAGATAGTAATAGAGAGATATTAAATGCGAGCTTAGCGGTTCTAAGTAATGAAAGAAAAATTAAGTGCGGCCGTTATTACTTTGACTGCATAAGTTAGTAAAATGAGTTTTTAAAACGGCTGTAATGCATGTTTATGTTGATCTATGAACCAACACGTTAAGGTTAAGTGGTGACTTATATTGACTTACCAACTTAAGTTAATTACTTGTAAAAAGTTTATGGGTAATATCCACGTTTATAATGACATTAAGTGAGTATACGAACGCTATATTCTGTTTCATAAAACGTGTGCTTTAGGGAACGATGGAACTGTAAAGTGAGCTACCTAAATAATTATTAAAATAAGATGACTCAATTGATACTTTAGAAGTGTAAAAAATATAAATGCTAAAATATTACCTACATTAAAGTAAAGATTTGAACATGATTTGAAGCAGCTGCTCTGTTTACAGGGTAATAATAAAAATATGACGTAATTTAAAACGTTACGACGGTTCAAAAGTGTTTGTTTTCATGTCGAGGTGATTGAATCGGAAAACATCAATAAACATGTTTATTTAGCATATAAAGAAGAGAGCGCTAAAAGTTATGTGAGAAATAATTTCGATATTTTTTTTTAATACTGTAATAGGTTTAAATATTCCTGTGTAAGTGCGTGCTGACGTCAGTACAAATTTCGATACCGATTTAAACTTCAAAACGACAGGGATGTCGTAAGTTGACATTTTTCACTCCGACTAAGACGAAAAACCTAGGCAGGCATTATCAGCATTATGCGCGTTATCAAACATTTCAATTACAAAAAGCAAAAAATCATAACATGGCTACCAAATATGTAATAACATCGACATCCAATAAACATGGTGTCCAGATTAAATCAAGGTAACCCTACCCGTTGCTAATCCCGTACAGTAAACTGCGCGAACGAATTACTGTAATTACGTCGGCTAGGCCCGCGGGGAATAATTTGTTGGTTTTCGGACCCTTGCGAAATGTAACACCAGTGGGGTGAACGTCTGTGGGGCGCTGTTGAGGTTAGGGCACACTATGTGAGAGACAGTGGGTGACCGAAAAAAAATCGGAATCTCAGATTCCACTTTTGAACAGTTCAAAAAGAAAATGCAATGCCAAGGTATTATTAAATTAACGATAGCATAATACACTAAACTGTCAAGATTTATATTCTAGACTTACATACGTTAACAAATATAGCAGAAGGCATACTTATAGTGTAATAAAGTTGTAGCGAATATGTCTATTTTTTTCTTCCCAAAAAGCTGTTATGAGAAGTTGACTTGAAAGAGAAGAAGTTGACTAATACTTGTGTTTTGGGAAACAATACCTAAAAGTTAAATCTATTTTCAAGACGACCTTTACTTTTAAGTAAATAACACAAAATGAAGTTAAAAAAAAAAAAATTGTAACGATCTTGATAATTATTTATCGTTCAACTCAGAATATTACACTGCAAAAATTCAATCATGCGAGAAAAAAAGATCAAACAAAAAATATAATCAACCGACATGGATGTGAACACACCCTTTATATAATTCGTAGGGTGCTGACTGCTAAGTTACGTTCGCGGTCATAATCAGGGGGTGCAATATTAAGCCTCCTAAAAATGGAAATTTTATTAGCAATGCTCTTATTGTCCGTCTGTCTGTTGGTTGGAAATGAACTGTATTTATCACGCCTTTGTTCTTAATGAAAATAATATCTAATTAGAGAAACCTATGATGTGTTGCAATTAATGTTGAAAGCCTTAAAAATGTACGTATTAGAGCAGATATAATAGTTTATTATTACATTAATAAATGGAGTAAGTAGTGGCAGAAATTTCTTAATTACTTGGAATATGGATATAGGTACTTAAAATGTTATTCTATTTGGCTGAGCCCATTTAGTTTAGTTGCTATCATGATATTCAAATCATCAACATAAGACGTCATAATGACATTGCGAACTTGGCGTTTTGTAATAAAATTGCGAACAATAATATGTACCTATTTATTTTCGAATCATTACAAATTTTTATGCATTCAGAATACGTAGTCGCAAGTAACTAATTTCATTTTATATTATTTAAGGTTATTAAATCAATGTAAAACTATTTATCGAAAATATTTGAGTTCAGAAGTAATGAACCAATAAAATAACCGATTAAAAACAATAAATATAACCCTCCACATTTACATTTTACCCAATATTTTGTGCCAGAATTTTAATCAGACAAGTATCAGTGCATTTAGCTAGTACATGGTATATTTAAATGGCTCTCACTGTGGATTACGAGCAGTATCATCTAGATAGTGTTTACAGCACTCATAAAACGAATTTGGCTATAATGTGGACCATTAGTTGGTTCAGTATTAAACACTTTTAATGCACACTTGGTGCAGTTCGAGCTATGCTACTTTATATAAGTGAAATTGATTTGAACTATGTACAGTTTTGTTAAAGTGATAACATGTACGTTCAATATATGGTATTGCGTGGCAATCCGTGGCATTTTAAGAAACATTTTTTATGAAACATTTTTATGATATATAAATAAATAATAATAGTAATATGTATCTAGAATATATTTGGAGAATGAGTTTCACAGTAAATTGGACTGATGGGTCTATAACATGATTCTTGATTTGATTGAATTTGTTTTGTTTATTGCAATAAAAAAAAACAACGTGAGTGGGATAAGAGCTAATAATTATTATTCGTTTTGTTTGTTTAGTTAAACAATAGAGTGTTTTAAGTTATGAACAGAAAATAAAAAAACATATTTTTACTTTTTACGCGAGACGCTTTTTGATTATAATTGTACTCCTGTTATTTTTTATCTTTCATTGCACTAGAGTAATAGTAAAAAAGACTAAAATTAAATATAAAACTAGTACTAATAAAATATAACACGGTGCATACTTATCGCATGGGACGATTAATATTTCATTAGAAATCCACCTGAAACAAACAAAAGAATTAATTAGATTTTTTTCAATTAAATATTTATTTTGCTCCTAACAGACACGTATGGAAGGTGAAAAGGGAGGCCTTTGCCCTGCGGTGGGACACTTCAGGCTTAAAACAAATAATAATTATATTAAATATTTATCTAATATGGATTAGATGTACGCTGAAAAAGGGTTATAAGAAAGAGTTTACATAGTGAATTTTAAATACAAAGGAGCTGGAAAATAGGTTCCTGAAACTGTGGGATACAAAATGTTGCATAATTTAATTTAATTTTTTTATTTATTTAATAGATTCACCAACATTTAATTACACTATACTAATACATACATTAAACAAAACAAATTATAGACAAGTGTATCAAATACTTAAAGGTGAATACAACATTCACATAAACTTAAACATAAATAGCTCAAAACAGAGAAAAACAGAAAACTTAAAAATAACTAAACATCCTGAGTAAAAACCATTACAATTTTTTTTTAACAAGAAATGAAATTAAAAACTAAAGACATGAAAACTTTACTATTTGTCTATGGATGCCGATTTCCCTCACTGTCAGACATAATTATGCTTAATAAGGGTAGAAAGTGACCGAGCGAATCGAAGTGAACATCGATGAGGTCACTACAGTTATTTAACTGTAACCTACACATTCTTATAATCAATAATGAGAGTATAAGAACGAACATCATTCCAATTATTGTTTATACATTTATGCTCCATGCAAATATAACGTACTATAATTATAATTATTTCATAAAGAAAGCCTTGGAAATTCGATATAGATTTTATAAGAGTAAAGGTAAACGCGGTATTGATGAGGCCAAAGCCCAGTGAATTATACAGGATGGGAACTTACGCAACAAAGAGGGGCAAAGGGGAGCTTCCTTAATGTTTATGGATTTTTGTTGGTTCACAATTAGGGAACAGATGGTAGAAAATATCTGTCTATAAAAATATAGAACAACATTTACAATTAGAAGTAGGTAACAATATTAGATATAAGATAAAATAAAGATAACGCTTCTTGGTCGCTTTCTTTGTTTTGTCGACCGCTCGAAACAGAAGAACTGCTTCAAGCAGTCCGCGTGCAGGTGGCCTTAGGCCTTTTCAAAGGGTTCAAACGTATGGTCCGCCACCGTCCGTGAGCGAGTGTTACGCAGTTTATTGTATTTAGATATGTATACACTTTTCGTTCAATCTTAACCCACAATGCATAGAAGCTGACGAATTAATCCACCTAGTTTCACGTTCACACTGGGACTCACAAGGAGTCTGCTTTCATTCGGCGGCTGACTATACATTTGGCTTATATATAGCCTTAGTTCGTCCCTTTACAAGTATATAAAAAGCTGTCGCTCAGTGTTGGGTTATCATTACTGACATTAGAGAGAGTGAAAAAAGGCTTAAAAATATCATACCGTAACTAATCGACATACACATGTTACGCTCCAAAAAACATGTCAATAATTTCATGTAAGTACGATCCGTCAATACGAGACACCCGTCGTGCATGTTTTGCTATCATCAATTCTGTACGGTGTCGGATTAATGAATAATTAATGTTAAGTCTCCGTGTTAGTGCCGTACACGATTTAATTTTCATTTGATTTGATTGTTCGTAGCTGTGGGAATGCGTCACATTGTGAAGTGTAACGTAAATATGTACGATTCGTATGTCGGAGTTTGTGTATTTTATACATACTTGAATATTTTGGTAAAATTTCTGCATGAAAGAGTAGATATTATTTTATTATTTTGAGGGCTGGTCTGTCTCGAAGAAAGCCCTCATAAATAAATTCATTATTCATTTACTGCAACTGCTACAATCGATTTTGTTTATGTTAATATAAAGTTAAATAAAAAAATAATATTTGATATAATTATACTAGCTATATGGACAAGTATTACGTCGAGCAAAAAGTTTGGAAAAAAAAACAAATTATCCATATTAAATTTTGTTTATACAAAACCTGCATTTTTATTAAAAAACTAAATCCTTTCTCCCCACTAATTTACTTGTACATATTTATGCAATAATGCTTAGGTATCTACATATAATCGTTTTTCTACGATTCTAACATTCCGTATTCAAGTATTAGGAAATAAATTTAGATTTATCGAGCATACTACCTTAAGTGTAACGTCTTCCTCATATTGAGTTATGGGTTGCCGGCAACGTTTACTATTTTAACCTCTGCACCAATGTTAGGATTCTGCATGGGTATTATTGGAACAAAAATCTCTAAAAAAAACATTTTATCGAGGCCGAATTTATCCAACTTTTAAAAACATTAAGATATTTATTCAATGATCAAAGTACCCATTAACCTAACTTCTTACAAAAATAGTCCATTAAAATACATACAATACCTACATTATCTTAAGAGTTCAGCCTACATCGGTTTAATTTCCTGCCTGTTATTGTAACTAGACCGTCAAAACATATAATGTATAGAAGTAAAAAAATACCAGAAGAATTAAATATCTTATATATATTTCACCAGTGGTAACACCTATCCCAAAAAAAATACATTAAAATTTCAACATTGTAATGTCCAAACAACATACTGAACCACACAAAAGTCTCCTATTCGCACTCTCGCGCTATTTTTACTCTTCCTCCCATGAGAGGGGGAGACAGGGGTTGTAGGGGGCAGATCAGGTGGGATCGAACAGATAGTCGGGTGAGCAGTTGAATTATATTGTTATTTCTACGACCGGGAATCGATCGCGCGTCCCACCGTACCGCGGCACGTGGTTACAGCGCTCATAGTGCCTGCGTTGTGATGCAAGTTGTCTGAAGTGGGTTTAAGTTTATGGAAATTATAATTATTAAAAGATAGCATAGTTTTTGGTATCACATAATTGACCACTGTAAAGAAAATTATAAATGTTTTTTTTTCAAGTAGTAAAGCTAATTAGAGATACTCATAATGTTTTGTATACAATATAATATATATTTGCATTAAATAAATGAGCAATCTTTAATCGGATTATTTTATAAAAAATCTAACAGTTTTGGCAATCTCACCATCTCTTTATTACAACCCAAAATTAATACATTAGGTTACGTAAAATATTATATTACAAAAACTAACTACGTATCTATCTAGCAACTAAAATTATCCAAAAATATAACGTCACACTCGCTATATTACTTCTAGTAAATAAATCCCCGCTACGTCGGTCATGAAGACCGATATAGCCTTTTTTGATTAACGCCACAAGTATACCGTCTTAAGGAAAGGGTTATATTATAATATTCCGCGGCGCAGGGTTGTCAACTGCGAGATTATTATGATTTGTCAAAGCTCGTCTGGTGATTGAATCGTCAATCTTATGAAAAGAATCGGCGTTGCTGTGACGTCAATGTATCAAATGATGCGAGATTGGATGAAGTAGAGGCTTTGATGTAGGTCTAGTCTGTAGTTATATATTGAACATAAGTTAGTTTGATATGGCTGTGAGCACTATTTCATATCAAGATAGATACTGTAAAGTTTTGTAGACTTCAAGAATGTTAAGTTGTACGTACATAGGTTTATTTCCTAAAAGTTTTTAATATATCATTAAGCTACTTACACTCAAATTAACGATTCTCCAAACACACTACTTGAATACATACTCCAAACCCTAAGTAATTTCAGATATGAACAGAACAAGCGTCAATTCAATGATGAAAATAGACAATAATAAAAATATTGTTAAACAAACCCATTACAACTGCATTCGAATCCAATTCAGAACCACTAACAATATCTTTAAAGCTACTATTACATTTTCACTAAACTCTAATAGAACGCGACAGCCCTATTGCTGGCAAGGAAAGAATGTTCCGTAGAAAAATATCCTGCACTTACCCGCAACGCGTATTACTACTACTTATGTTTTATGTCAAAACATAAAAGTATATGATATATACGAGTCTGTGTGAGAATAACAGAAATAAACGGGCGAAATTTAAAATGAGCGATGGTACGGAATTCTCTGCGAAAATGTATGCATATGTTGTACGTATCAAAATACACGTGTATGCAAATATATTACTTCGCTTCTTTATAGACAAGGTAAATACTCTTCGGATGCATCGATGTGTAAATAAGTTGGGTTTTAAAGAACATGCTGTTCTATGGACGTATTGCGATTGCACAAGTAAATCATATATTTTCTCATTTAGTTTTACTCAATAAAATGTTTGATTTACATGTAAAGTAACTTTATTTTACAGATATAGTATCGTAGTACATAAAGTACACATTTAATCCGAAAACTCTACAAAGGTTTTACACAAAACCAAAATCTGATAAAATAATGTAAAAAGTTTCCAAGTACTTTTATTTTTCTACAATAACGAGAAGTGATTCGCAGTTAATCCAAACAGATGCTTCGCAGGTACTTCATAAAATTACAGATAAGTTTTAATGTAAACCAAAAATATATTCCAAACACGGCCAAAGTAAGACCCAAAACTTTTTACTTTCCTAAACTCGGCCAGATACTGCGTACTCCAACTCTTCAAGCAAACAAAAAACTTCGATCATTATTTATAATACTTTCTTTTACACGTGGATAAATAAAAAGTAAAAAATGTCGATTCTAAACGTCCACTCCTGAAGATTTCTTATGAGCTATATATTCTTCACAGGTCTGGGTTCATAAAAATCCAAGAGGAACGTACGGCCGAAAAAAAGTTAGTAAACTCCGCCAAAATTATGTCACAACTTGGTAGCCCTCGTACCAAAGTTATTTTACTACTCCACTAAGACTTTAAGTAGGGAATGAAGATGGGTATAATAAAAAAAGTTCCTTTTGCAATATAAAAAAAGTAAAACCGATTTCTATGGAATTCGGCTGAAAGTCGCTGAAATCGTTTAGCTTTATAGGAGTAGCGAGTGCTGTTAATATAGACTCTAAAACCTTTTAAGCCCTGGTTTTGATAAAATAAAACTAGTAAAAATTAAAAAAAAAACTGCCTTTTTTTTAGTAGTGAAGGAATTAAAAACACAAAATTTTAATACCTATTTATATAAAAAAAGCTAATATTTCCTAGACAAAAATTTCCAACATTGAAAAGTGAGGTCGTAAGTGTTTAAGGCAAACAATCTTTACTGATTTGAAGCAAATTAGCACTAAGTAGAGTAATAAATCTACATTTAAGAAACGCGAATATTTATTCAATCGCAATCGGCAATTTGGCATCGGATGCTAATACTTTTGGATGTGCTCCAATCAGGCTGCATTTCAGTCTCAGTAGCCAATCATATCCACCATTTTAGTTGTAGAATAAGGCTATATCATTATTGTCTAACTGAGAAAATTGTCCAGTAAATCAGTTTAAATAGGGACTAAACCTTTATTTAAAAAAATAATAATTTTGTGGACTGCATTTCTGTAAAAAGTTTTTTCAAGTATGACAAATTTCTCATGTTTCCTGTAGGTTTTATTAGTACTTACATATCTTAAAGTACTTTAGTAATTGCAAAATTTTGTTTAGAGCTTAGTATAGGTAAGTATGCCTTGTTACGGTACTCAAATTTAAACATTCGTAATATTCCCGAGTTCGCAAGAACAATTATAAAAGCTTAACGTTACAATTAACGACCCTCTTATAACTACCGTCCGTCAGTCCAATACTCGATTTTATTACCAAAATTACGGCATTTAGTGGGACTTTGCGCGAATATATTTGGTTCAATCCGACAACTTCACTGCGCCAACTTGTTGGAAATAATTAAATTCCATTCTCACAACATTCCTTTATTATTATTTATTGGTAGGAACTACCCTCGGGGCCCGCCTCAGCGCTGTGTGTGTTATTTTATGAAAATTTTTGTTTTACGTTATGAACGTCGAGAATATTTTAAATACTACGAATGAAGTTTGTTGTTTTAAAGAACGGGAAATGTTGTATTAAATTATCACGGCGTTGTTGCGAATGTTAATGTATGCGGAATTCAAGGCGATTATGGATGACTATTCGACAATTTAACACTAATTGTTTCACCGTCTACCTTGTATAATATTGGTAAATTGATTCCTAATTGCACTTTCAACTTAAACATACTAAATTACTCAGACCTGAACCACCTTATGTCCAGCTGTCGTCGTAATATAATAAACAAACAAATGCAAACAACTAACTTTAGGTAAAAACATTTCAAACTCATTCAATCAAGTTGAACATGCAATCTTTTTCTTCATACCTTGAAGGAAATCGATGAACTACAAAAGTGCATTGCATCGCTTATTAGGTGGTTACAAGATGGAGTGGCTTAGATTTCCCCGGAGCCCGTGCGCTGACGGCGTTGGTCAATTTTATACAGATCGTGGCCTGATGAGCTCCTGTCGAACTTTCTAGAAACTAGGTTTGAAAGTAAAGTTTGATGAAGCTGATATCGTTTTCTAGCTGAGAAACTAATGAAAATAAAAAGAAAGTAGACTTTATTGACTTTTTGATTATTTTCTTTGTATAAAACAAAGTTGGGTTACTTACACCATTTATAGCTCAACAATGGAAGCCCGATATATTTTTATTTAATTTGTTGGATTCTTCTTCGTCCCAAATAGCAGAATAAATATAAATAATCGAGGACGGAGACGTTTACGTGGGTGAAATTGCAGGGCACAGCTAGTATTTATTAAATAAAACTACTTATCGGATTTCATTTCACTAGGTCCACTTCACATTTTCTAAAGGCACCCAAAAGCTACCTTTCAACCACTTCAGTCATCACAGTCAAAGAATCTCCATTAACAAAACTAAATTTAGAACTACCTCATTCTAAATTTAGCTATCCAGAACTTTGACCTTTCAATCCGATATTCAACTCAACATTTTAGTTCGAAAAAAAACGACGTCGATAAAATCGTAAAATGCCTTCAATAGTAAAAAGAATCGGTTGGTAGTACTAGGGGCACGTAACAGTTCGGTCGTTCACTATCCTGATTGAATATCGATGGGCTCCCCTAGGGCAGACGGCCATTGTTTTCCCATTGTACGCCACCATGGGACAATAGATTAATGATTATACGTGCCCTACCAAATTGTTATGGCATAGTCGTTGAAACACATTTTTAAACGTTTTATAAATCCTCCCAAAGTCCCAAAGTTTTTTTTTAGTTAATGGTGACTCAATTCGGTTACGTGCATTTCATATTAGACATAATTTCTATATCATTTAAATAGTGTCTAATACCTACCCTTAGTTTTCGTGCTCCTTGTTATATTATTGCTGATCTAACACTGAATACCTCAAAAACAGTGTCATTTATTATCTGTGTACTGGTATCTGACGTTCCACGTTTTACAACGTTCCGTGACAAAGGGAACCCAACGGTTAATCAAATTCTAGACAGTGCACACTAAGTGGCAACTACGAGCTGAACAAAAGGTATGCGACAAAGAAATATTCGAAACAAGCGATTCAAAAAATTCAAGCAAAATTGAGACGGACACACTCAAGCCGTAAACAAAGTGTGGCCGTCACAGAACTCGACACCTGCTCCAGTTTCCCGTAAAAAAGGGCATAAAAATGCCAGGATGGGGGAAAAATAAAAAAGAAGGAATGAGGACATTAGCCAAACAAAAGGGAGCCGAGAGGGTCATAACTCGAAGCGCATTTTCCTTTGTCACTGTGACGTTGCTAAATCCGCCACTGACGTTATATTGTTTAGGCGGGAATGGACAGTTGCGATTTTGTCGTGCGACACGTACGTCGTACGCCACGCATAAGTTGATGGTTGGTTCGTGTGATTCCTGATTTATCATTTTTCTTATAGCTATTTACGTATATAATAATATGTTGTTGATACTAAGTTATGTATACTTTTAGTTTTTCTGTTCTGCATGTTCTTATAATTATGTTCGTTGAAATATATTGTATAATTAACAGCGACGGAGTTGGTTAACCTGCTTCGAATTAAAGGACGTAAATATTAGGTAAGCCTTTTTCTCTAAATCATAATTCAAATCGAAATGAGACTGCTGGTATAATATACGACGGGAAAGTAGCCACATGAAGTAAAATACTGGCCAAATTTGCGACTCAGTCGCAAACGTAGAGGTCTAAATCCAGATGTGGAATCGCCCGCCGTACCTGGGGATCGCTTCCACTACTCATTTTATGCATATCATATGTGGGCCGGTAGAATTACAGGCGTACAAGTGTCACGAAACATTAATCTTGTGGATCCGAGTGGATTTGCGAGGTATGCGGTGTCATTGTTTATCAGTCGTCAAAAGTATATCATTGTACAATTGTTGGGATTAAGTAGATATACGTACATTTTCATCCAAATGACCGTACTTCTCATGATATATTGTTCATTTGAAAAAATAAATAATAGACTAAAGCTATTAAAGTGTTGTAAATAATGGTGACAAAAATAAGAAATAATATTATTATAGCAATAAGCAACAGACACTGTTATAAAAATGTAGAGATTTTCTTTAAGCAATTTTGATAGCACAAAAGGTGTAATATTTCATTAGACAGCCTCTAGACTAATGTCTAGTTTTCACGTCACTGCTTTTCGCAGAAACCGACGAGAACCGTTTTATCTACCTTTTGTTCCGAATAAAAAAACCTCGCTTATTTCTCCTAAAACCTTCCCCAAACAGGCCCATCTACTCTATCATTTACTTAAGAGTTCATCTTTATCGATTCTTTTGTTCTGTTCGAAGTCCATTTCTCGTTGAATTGAGCGTACATCGCTCGCCTTAGGCCACAGGACTGTAATGGAGCGAAATCTAAACGAATCAATGAATTTTGGAAGAGATAGTGGCTATCAGGTTCGTTGATCGAAGATAATGTTTCTTATATGATCATACGTAGAGCTTCAGGAAAGACTGCTAAGTAAGATAGATTTTCTTTTGTTTTAGTTTTGATAAACATCTCTCGTCGGAAATTGATTTCATAATTTATTTCTTATTTATTTTCGTGTTAAATTCCTTAAAAAACAATTGATGACGCGGAACAAAATGTCTGGTAGGTACCTGATTTTCACACATAAATCAAACACTGCAATTTATAGATCTGTCCTTGAACTTTCGGATCCCTATAGAGAAAAACAGAAGCGATAACCTACACAAGGTCTATTCATCACCTACAATAAAAGCTTGGGAGATAAATCGCGGCTATTCTCATCGTTAAGTAAGCTCTGCCGTCCCAGACCATTTCGACCGGTTGGATACGAAAAAATATGGAAGTATGTATTTGACGTAAGAAGTACGTTGGCTGTTAGAAGTATGTTATATGTTACCAGTGTTTTATGTTGGAATTTATTTTGGATCAACCGTATATCTAAATGGAATGAACAGAATTCAAAAGGTCAGGTTGATCAGTCAGAAAAAGGACTGTAGATAAAAATACATTGCTTTAGGTACTTCAATTTAATCAAACTTTTTTGCTGACGTACGTAGAGTAATTAACTACCGCTAAGAGTTTTATTTTGGAACGCTGAGGCAGTCTTTTTTGAGGTTCAAGAAAGAAACAGTGAATTTCAATTACAGCATTTTCTAGGTGTAACTGAAATGACTTTCTAACTTTAATTCTTATAAAATATTCACAAGGAATTAGAAATTTTGTTTTCTTTCATTTATTTACTTTGACGATAATAAAATAAATTTTACGAATGCTTGTCGAAATTTGATAATACAATTTCCCGTGTTTTACGAGTACTATCAGATTTTTATATCGTTCAATACTTAGCCTTGAACTAGTTGCGTGTACCGCGCGATTGACGGACGAAACCACGCGAACAAACGTTACGGGTATTGACAGAGTCACTAGTGTTATGAAAAGTGGAGGAAAAAAAGGCCTTTATTTTAAGTGCTACGTTGAAGGCTAACTTGGTTTTATCTATTCAAGTATCGCTATTTATTTTATGATTTGTTACAATAAGCGTACACACGCTGACATCCAGAATTGTTTTATTATTGTGTTCAAGGCACGTATTGAATCCGAGCAAACAACATTTTTTCTATACCTTATTATAATTGTAATGACTAAAAAATTGTTCAAGTGCCAAATAGTTAAACAACTTCAAAGAATTAGGAATACTCTACTTAAATACCTATTTTTTTACTTTCTTATTTGAGTACAGTTGACTCATGTGATCTTCTCATATACTATCGAGTCAAGTACAAATAAAGGTGACATTGTCAGTACGTCGTCTAGACGACATATCACAAAAATTATAGACGACTGTAATTAAGGAATAAAAGCGTTTATTTCTACATGTTTTCTCGTGGCGTACGTGTAGACGCGTTTTGTTAAGTTATTTTATATTAAAGTGAGCTAGAAAAGGCTTCTAAAAATCGAACGAATTACTTAAATCTACATCGTAAAGCTTGTTCTAAATTGTTTTACAATGCATGGGGCCAAGAGTACCTCCTTGCCGCAACCCATTTCGGTTAGTTAAATGTCAAATGAATTCCTAATGTAACACATTGTGACAGCTCTATATTCTCCCGTGAGAACAAGAGTTCCGAAATTAATAAAAGTTTCAAGGACATCGGTTGTATCTCGGCATAACCCCAACCCCAAACAGTTTCACGGCAAAATGTTTCAAACAAAACGTCTAATGAAACAAAGGAATCGTCTTACAGCCTGCGAATATAAATTTAATTATCAAACTCTTACTTTGAAACTTCATTACAATTAAGGTGAGCTGGTATTAGGTACGATCGTGGGCCACTTTTACGAATTCTATTGGCGTATTTGTTGAATTTATTTTTAGGAGCTTTTATTTATTATATTTCTTTGTGTCTGGGAGGTAAAATTAGTAATTGCTTGACTGACTTTATGAACTAAGTCGATCAATCTTGTTTTGTTTTCATTTCGTTTATTTGAGTTACCTGTGACAATATATCTCGTTTTATACTCTTGAATATTACGACTCTCTTCAAAAGACTTGTAATTTTCTTGTCACCCTAAATCGAAATAGACTTAAAATTCTTCATAGAAATTGAGAGACAGCCGATTGTATACGATGATAACTTTCAAGTTATGTAAATCACTAAAGTTAGGCGAAGAGCTCGGTTGAAGGGCTTGTAGCCTGAGGCAAGGGGCGAGAGGGCAGACGTTGAAACGGAATATTGTATTCAACGTTGATATCCCTTTTGACAAGTTTTTCTTTGAAGCACCTGTTACAGTGATTGTTTGATAACTTTTCAATACTGTTAACTTGATCGTTTTGACTTTCGATAAAGTGGAATGTACATCAAACACATCATTCAACTTTCTATATTTTTTAAAGAACTTATTTTCGAGAGAATTGAGCATTTTGAAACATTCGCAAAATAAAGGTCTTTTAAAACAAAATAACAAAGTAAATGGCGGAGACGGCGGGATGATCTAGATATTTTTTATCGAACTGGTCTATTGCAGCTCTTGAGAGAGACAAGTAGAAGAATAGTGAGGATGCCTTTGCCCAGCACTGGAACATTTTAGGCTAGCAATAATAATAATAACTAAGTAAAACATGATGATTATTAGTATTACACATGCAGGAATTATTTCTCTATAATATCTCCATGAGTATGAACCTTGACTACATGGTATAGAAAAATTGTAATTAGATGTTTTCTAATACCCTCTTATTCCTGAAACATGTAGAATTGTAGCTAAAGAATTAATTAACACAAAGCTATTTAAGTCGTACACTGTTAACACTCGTGAAGTCTAAACGGAACCAGTGATGGAGGAAACGTTAAAACGATGGCTATCAGTGATTAACATAGTGATAGCAGCTAATGGTATTGACCAGAAATGCGATACCAATAAACTTTGGGTGAGAGCCAAATAGCAAACACGTTAGTAATTACATGTGCTGAACTAGATTCGCTAAATGAAACGCGGCCCGATATTAGGTCGTTTTGGTTTCGTCTAGAAAGGATTAGGAGGCTGTATGCTACGACAATATTATAGATTGGATGTGGGTTTACTATTGCCAGTTTTGGTATTGTGTCTTTAATATAATTGAACCAATATACAACTTTGACTAGGGCGCAATACATTTTCAAGAAAAACTATGTTGTTGGTCTTTTAATATCTATACCAAAGTTCAATTATTTTACCAACTGATGTGTCTCAAAATCAAGAAGCTACTTAAACATATTTTGTGGACAACAAACAATAATGCATTTTATTATACCTACCTATTCCTGAGTAGTGATTAAGCTGGCTTTTTGTATATAAAACATTTACGCATTACAAAAATACTTAAACATGTTTATATTTAGTTACTACCTCATTACCTTAAGCGGTTGAAAGCACCCCTATCACATTAACACTCAAACCAGTACACTCCCAAAAAACGTCAAAACTTTCACCAACTTTAAATTTAAGTAGCAAAATAAATCTGAGCCAACAAATATGCATGATGCGATCGAATCGCGTTAGGGTGGTGATTTACGTTGGTGACGCGTTAATAAATTTCGTACAACCGGGGAGGGCGCAGTTACGGTCCGTACAGACGGCATGGCGATAGTTTAACTTCTGTTCAAACTGAATTTTATTTCACTTTTTAGGGGAGCTAAGATGTATGGCGGTTGGATTTTTAACAATAGGCAAGATGTTTGTTGTTGTGTTGAATTTTCGTTTTATGCTCGTACCATTTTAAGTTCCTTGAGATATTTCTATATTGCATGTAAAAATATGAATTGTTCAACTTTACTATGCAAATATAAATTATATTTTCGAGTAAGTATACTTGATTTTACTTTCGTCTTCTTTGATCGCCTACAATAATTACGATAGTCGAATCAGTAGCCTAAAATTCTCAAGTAAAAATCTTTCTGTTTATACATTTGATTTGCGTAATATTTCATTCTAGAATTCAAATCGTGTTTCTGACCCCAACGTTAGGTCGTGCCAAACCGGGCCTCATTTCATTTGAAGTTATTAGATCGTACCGCGGTCGCCTGCATTATGATAGGCTATATTAACACCTACTAAACGGTATGTTTTAGGAAATACACGACAATATTTAAGCGGGAAATTATGAGGTTCTAGGTGTTAAGTTACGATTACTAATGTTTGTAGGTGGGTTATAGCGACCTGTAGGATTAAAGACCCTATAAAATAATTTGTGCTTTTAGTAAAGCGACTTTGATATTCTTTTTTATACTTCATACTAGTACGAGATATGAAAATTGAATAATAATTTATGTTTATTGCTGTTATCAATTTTTTATTTGACGGAAACAAATGCCTATAGATTGCCAAAAAAAGATAAAACACATATGTCCTGAAAAACTAGGACACTTAGTTAGTCTTTACATCAAAGTATACCAATATGTATTATTATATTAATATACACATACTTCATAACACAGTTTCATCACTCCATAGTAAATTAACACTTTATTAATGGCACCAAAGCCGCTGCGGTCAATCCGACACAGTACACCACGGGAAGTGCGAGATATTATTCAGTGTTCGGTAACCTTCATTTTACGGTTTGAGTTCATAATTTTGTTCAATTAAACGAAACCACAGGCTGACATCGTTTCTGTTACGTGCGATTACTTTTATTAATATTTACTGATGATTTTGTAATTTTACGTCACATTTAAAAGAATATATTAGTATACGGTAGGATTATTGATTCTTAACAATATTTTGTAAAAACCTTGTAGTTGTAGTATATAACTACTTTATTATTGTAGTATATACGTTATTTCCAGCAACAGATTTTTTAATCACAAAGGCGACTATTTCTTAGGCTTCTTCTGAAAATCTGTTCATTTCATATTAAACAATATACAATTGTATTAGGACAATTTAAGGCCTAACTTTCGATTTAAAGCTGAATAAACAGACGCACAAAACATGATTTAAGCTTCTATAAAATCTAAAAAACATTAATCACCATTCCGCATAAATTGTGTAATAAATAATCCCCCTACAACTCGAATAAGCACTTCTTGGGGACTAAATAAAAAATATTATCTAGTGAAATAAATCACGATTGGAATTTAACGTACCGAGCGCCAATTTTAAGGCCGCACAAATAAAAGTACAGTCATACAAGACACGTGATGTACGTTACAGTAATTTCCGTATGCTGAAGTAGAAGTTATCTGCTTAGAATTAAGAAGGCAGGAATAGAAGGATTTGGTTACAAGAAGTTAAGGTATGTGGCCATTTTTACCTGTTATTTTTTGAGAAAATTACTACGTCATTTTAAAAATCAAGAGATAAAATTATTGTAGAAGATTTTAATAAAGTTCAACTTCATGAAATAAGAAACAGTTGGAGAGTAAATAAGTAGAAAAAGAATACTAAAAGTTTTCAATTGCATAAGAAATTCATTACAAAACCGATAACAACATAAATAACTGATGGAAATTGAATGAAATGGTTGCGCGCCTAAGAGGCAAGCGATGGAAGCCAACTACACAGGAAACTAAATAAAACTGGTAAACAGGAAAAGTGGGGGAATGTCGCTGTACAACACAGGATGACAACAAGAGGACATCGATAAACAGCCACTAATATGCACATACTAATGAGATTACTCTTCCACGCTTCTACGTTCCGCGTCCGTACCTATTCGCTGCGTACAGTACGCCCTACCATAAATCGTAGGACGGTTGTCGTTACGACGGCGATAAATCTAACCATTCACTAATACACCACATTCAAATGTAACTGGGAAGGGAGAACCGCGTATGCGACTAGAGATTTCTACCACCCGCGCCAGACTCCCCGTTTCTTTGCACCTTAAAAGCGGTGCGTAAAGTATGACCACATTTATCTCGAGCAAGTTACGTCGGGGTAGAGGTTAGGTCTAACTGTAAGCGATTTAATAAATCATGGCGGCGACGTTATTGTGATTTAAATTTTCTACTGGGAAAAAGGTCGAAAGGTGAGGGAGTTATTTGATACCCGTGTTGCTTTTCTTTCTATTTTCAATCCTTTTAACATAAAACGATACTAAACATTGTTTACAAACAATACGATATTATTTTTATTTGTGATAGAAAATAAATGTTTAACAGAACGATGTTCTATGTTTTGTAGATCATTCTTTCTATTAGAATGTATAACTAATTTCTAACGTATTGAGCATAAATTAAAGACATTTCCTGGCCCAAATATTTCAATAATACAATAACGCTACTAATTACGTAAGAAAGTTTTATACTGCATACCACGGCATAAGGTAGTGACAGATGAAAGACTTTCAAACGTCTCTAGGGTTCCGTTGTATGAGCAGCCAACATAACTGCACCTTAAGGAAGGCACAAATCTTCAAGTCATTGTGAGATAAGGAAAAAATTACAGGAAAATACCTTTAGTAAGTACTTATGAGTAAGGACTTATGAGGGTCTTGGCGCTTTTGTATGTCTATTTCTATCATTTCGTATATTTTGGGATTGCGAACATTTTAACTTCTCTACCTTATTACTACCATCAAAAATATTATTTTGACTTTATTTTTCCGTCCTGATTCCGTTACTTTAACTTTATTATTCATGTTAAAAGTTTTTGTGATCAATTTTTTTTCCGTCAATTTTAAACACTGACATCCATATTTTAATGTTAATTTTCTCCATTTTTTATACACACAACGCTTACATTACAACCTAAGCCAACGCGTGACGGCATTTTGTTTGCATCGAGTATTCTTTCGACATCTCCAATATTTCTTGTGTCCCGAATGGCGGCTCTAAAAATACGTATTTGTCGGTTAGGTATTTCAATCCTGGAATCTATTTACATGCTGTAAGATTTTCAATATAAATATAGCAGTTCTTGCTTTATCGTATGACTACTAATTCTTGAAGCTTTGACAAAAGACACGTGTTTAATTATTTTACCTACTAACTACTCTTAAATAACGTAACTCCTAGTATATTACTTAAAAAAAAGGCCAAAGAAATGAAATTCGAAGTATAAAATTTAGGGTTGTTAGCATCGGTCAATAGATAAATTGGATCCGCAGTCTACCTGTCAACTCTATGGGTTCCTTTGTCACCAGAATCCCAAAGGGAACATTTACTTACACGAGCCCAACTAGTCACAGGTGAACCTAACCTTCCACCATAACTTTCGACAGAAAAGAAAAACGATCCCAACAAAAAAGCAGGTGTCAAAAGAAACACGTAAGACAGCGATAAATTGAAAACAATGTTTACCGAAAATATTTCCCGGATACAAATCAAATATAATCAATCTTTTTTAAGGCCGGCTAAGGCTATTAAGTGGTGGAATTTGACAAGGAAAATGGAAAGTTTATATTGAACGGCTCTCATCCGAGTCATGGAAACTTGGGCAAGTTGTTCATGATATTTAAGAGCCAAGTTTATGCCGAATAAGAGGGGAGCGCTGGCTCAAAAAGTGAAGTAGACGAAAATAGCTGGGAATGCTAGTGGAGGAGTGATGGGTAGAATATTTCCCCCAACACATTAAAAAGTTTTGAAGAAACAAGCTTGGTAAGTTACGTTTTGAGTTTCCCAAATAATTGGGAGGCCCAAAATGCTGACACATGGACGAAACCTTTCTAAAAAATTGTCTCGCTAACTCGCAGACGCAAGAGGCCAGCATAGCCCAGCTAAGGGACATTCACAGGCAGCTATTATATTTTCAGTACCAAGTTCTCAGAAATATAAGAAGTAAACACCTAAACTAGTGTGACTACAACAAAAACGACACATAAAGCACCTCGGAGACGTTCTACACAAAAATGGCCGCATTCCAACTTATCTTTCTTTTTTCGCCTAAAAGTAAGTTAGTTTGTTTCGGAGCCGTGGATAAACAAGTGTTGTTTTAGTGTTCAAGTTACCTCTTGCACAATGAAGTTTTAAGTTGATAAAATAAAAAAAAACCGAAGTGAAAAATCTCAGGGGTGAAACTTTGGAAAAATAACTACTGCTCTGGAGGACTGTTGGCTGATTTTAGTTTTTATGTTTCGTGTAACTTTTTGGGAGTTTTCTTGAAGTTGGACGACAGTGATGTGGATAGGAGGATGAATGAAATGTGGAGCACGTTCTTATTAAATTGACACGAGTTAAGTAAGTAGTGGGTAAGGGTTTTTAACTCGCCAAGTCAGAGTAATGTCTCTTAATTTCCAAAAGTCAATTGTTTTTATTAGATGTCTAGATTTGCTGATCTGCTCGTTTCAGCTGTTATTGTAAAGTACTAACAGTAAAGCATATGTACCGTTATTAATGTATCTACTGTATCTATTTACGATCCTTTTTATACACTAAGAAAAACATTTTCAAAGAATATTTGATTAAACTCAAATCAGACCTTTTCTTGGTATCGAACTCCTACTCAGACAATTTCAAGTAAAATTTGTAATGTAATCAGTGATAATTAAAGTTTCTTTCACTAAAGTGAAATTAAACGTAATTACAAAGAAGACAATCAAACTCCAATCTTATTTGACCTAAATTGTTTAATTATAAATCAAGCGTACACGTGTTTTCAGAAATTTCTGAAGACAACCAAACATTTTAAAGTAAATAATATTTTTGTTACATTATTATGAGCTTAATTTTTTAATGAATATCCGTCAAAACAATGTGTAATTGAAAAAATTGAAGATTAATTTAGTTACTTTATAATACGCCATCATTACATCAAGTTTTTATGTCTGTAACTATTCCATCAGAGAAGAGTGGCGGCGTGTTGTGAAGCTTGCCACCAACACCCGAAGTGATGGCCACGACCACTCTTTCAAGAGTGACCCCGACTAGGAAGAACAATTCTATCCAAAATGCATCACGTACGTATATGAAGAATAAACACATGACTTAGGCTAGAAGTTGGATATTTCGGGCTTCAATTTATATATTGATGTACCTATCCTATTGTTTCTAGATACCATTACGTATCTGAGTGAGCTTAAGCATTTACTTGTTAATTAAAGGTGCACGCTATACTGGGTACGACCGTAGTAACCGTAGCAGTGCGGACATGCAGTAATTTGACTTTCGGGTATTCCTCACGTGACGATATCAAGAATTATTGAAACTAGAAATTGACAATATAGGTAAGTGAATTTTCTAATAATATCCAGAAAAATAATTCATTCATATTTATTCAGATTTTTAATCTGGCGATGTAGACACTTGCGTACATTTTTACATTAAAACGAGTTTTTCACATGTGTCTTTCAACTTTAATCAATGTCACATCGATTTTTGATGCACACATGTTTAAGTTCATATATTATGCCGATTTTAACATTCGAATTACATAAACTTGTACTTTAGTAGGTAAATATTGTAGAAAACGTACAATAGATAATTATTATAACGTTTTGAAAAAAAAAAACTTATTTCTTTTGTAAAAAAACTAAACAAAACAATGAAGAACAGAAGTTTTGGAAGTTTTATCATCGTCCATCAGTCCCATTCGGCTTGTCTATAAAGCTCCCCTTTGTAAAACGGTTGTCCGTGCAATAATGGCGAACAAACACATTTACATTAGTTCTCGTAATGTACCGCATTAGGGGCTATTGCCTACAGCCAGATAATATACTGATATACGGGAAAACATCTCAACGTTTTGTATTGTACTTCTGTAATTTGCACCGGTAGGTATTTTCGAGAATGATTTCTAAGTTTTGTTCGTTTAAGTTTTGTCAATAGTTGCCTGATTCATACTGTAATGTCGAGGGAGAGATTATAAGAAGAGAAAATATGGGTTACATGGTGACTACGATTAATACTGTTTTTTTTTTATTTAAAAAAATCTTTTTAGTGGATGACGAATTAGAGTCAACAAAATTGGGCTGTCACACAACTTTTTTATACATATTTTCAGAACTGTGATATATATTTTATACGGATGATAGTCTATTTATATTGTAAGGTTTTCCCAAAACTAAAGCCATTTCAAGGTAAACAATTTCCACGGACCATTAATGCTAAACACAATACGTAGTATATCAACACAGTAAGTAATATGTTTCTACCTATTGCTACAAATATTAACCTCTCTTCGATATCCATTGCCTGTTAATTACCTGCTAATACATCTTTTGTTTATAGATAGCGTTATTGTATGCTGAACACTGTTGTATACCATATTAGGCCGGTACACAATTTTCGTAAATTATACTGGAATATATTTCCTTAGAAATAGGTAATTGTTTTCAATTATAGTAAATTATGATACATCACGAAGTCTTTGTAAAATTGTACAATGGCTTTCCTTTCGGCAATAGCAATATCTTTTAACAGCCTTTGTATTGACAAGAAAGACAATAATGGACATGGTTACCAAATGTAAATAATTTTATTTATTTATTGAATTACAAAAACAAGTAATATTTTTAAAGTTTTACCTAGCCAAACCTTTACAGTTTGTTGGCGAGAAGCGCTCATTTATGAATTTCATACATTCTTACCCTCCATCAAATATTATCTTGAACAATAATGTGATAAGCGTCCTTTTTACAAAATTATACAAGTATTTACACTTAATATCCCTTTACGTAAAATCAAATATCAATTATCATCTACAAATATTTATCCGATTCAAGCCGAATCGCTAATCATTAAAATAATTCCTACACAGACCAAAGTCATTACTTTCTAGACAGAAAACATAAAAAAAACCGTTTTCTAATAGTACTTACGATAGTTCCTCGATCTAAATAACTACATTATACGTACAAACTACCCTTATAAGCCATAAACATTAAGTTTTACGACTACATTAATCGCTACACTAAACCTTACTCTAATTTGTTAGATAATAAAGTCGAAGAACTGTGGGAAGACTGGAGATTTTTATGTACCTGGAACAAGAAAACAAAGTCGTTAAATTCACGTACTAAGATTGTAAAATAAAATAATATGTTAGGTACATAAGAATCACTATGTATCATATTGAAGTATTAAAAAAAAATAACAAGTAGTTCTTATGTTAAAAAAAACACTGATGAGATCTTAAATTATGACGAAATTCAAAAATTTGTATAGGTACAAACTAGTATAAAATTGGGCACACCATTTTATTATAACAATATTATATAGAGGACTATACATACCAACTTACACATTATTATAATCACGCAGGCAGAGAGCAATTCTTTCCACTTGCTACGATCCTTACATACTTGTTTCGATTCGTTTACTTTCATTATTCCCTTCAGACATGCTCTATGATAATTATATATTTTTTAAATTCTATTACAATAAGTGAGACATAGCAGCTATACCCGCAAAGTTTAAGAAACACAAGCCTTAAACAAGAACATCAATAAAAATAAAAGAAGCGTTATCAACATCAGATTTCACATAAAAGGAGTCAAAAGAAGTAAAGTACTCTCGAAACAGCATTCAACTGAAACATTAAAAGCTTTCAAGGCACTAAGTAGTCAAAAACCTTTTCGTTAAAACTTGTAAATCATATTAAAAGGCTTCCATGTGAAATATCTCACCTGCTCGCGACTTTAAGAGATAAATATTCCAGACAGGGAAAAAGGGGGCTGAGAAAAAACCTTTGGACGAAAACTTTTCTTCGGATCCCTGATTTGCAAGTTTAGAGTCTTTTTTTTTCGTTTCGGATAAACGTAATTGGGAAATAGATGTGTGCTTTTTGTTAAGTTTTTATCTATGGATGAGTTTTGATTGCATATCTAAATATTAAATATTTTTGTAAATAATGAAAACATAATGTTACTGTTTGATTTTTAATTATGATTTTATGAATGTTCAACACAGTTTTATTGAGGAAAGAGCAAGCGTAACCTATTTACTTAACCAAATAATTATCTAATTCATAGATGAATATAGATCCAAGTGTAGATCTAACCTTATAAACTACCATTAATAAAGTAAAAATAACTTTCATTAAAATGCTCTTAACAAGTAAGCTAACACAGAACTATTCAACAAACATCGTTCAAAAGCATTACAAAGTAAATAAGTAGTTAGTAGACTACCATCGACTCCAATAAACCGAACATCGCAAATAATCTGCGAGAACATTAAACAAATCCACAGACTTAATGCAGAGTACACACGGCACTCTCACCTCCGTTCATATCGCAACGTTTCTAATTAAACCGCCGAATTCACGGGCAAAGCGTCGACGCGCTAATATAATAAAGCCAGTATAAACCACACTAAACGGGTTTAATATCAAGAGGGCGGGTGTAGCTCAACTTTTAGACGCGGTCGGGCGCATTACAACTTACAACCGGAGAGGATTAGCGGCGGTGTGTACTCAGCTTAATGTTAGCTTCTTTGTTTGCTGAGAACTTGTATCTTTGCGCGCGCTGATTACAGTTGAATCTAGACTTGGCTTTATTGGCCGTTTGCTTATTTGAAGAAAGGTGAGTGCGTTAGCTGATCAATTAAATACTAACCATAGTCAATACATTGTCAGGAATTGAGGTGCACAATATGCAAACATATTTATCTTTTAAATTTACAAACACAATAGAAGAGTCCAAGTTGACCGAATTTGTATTGTTGTTCTTGACTGACACAAATCTACTCCATGTTTATGAGTGTATACAGATTTACTCGAGGGCCTTTATTCATGACGTCGCGACCCGCTACACGCAGGTCATGAATAAAGGCTCTGGCGACGCATACTCATAAAATAAATATCACTGTATGAAAAATGGGCGACTTAATCCTCTTCCTCCTTTCTATAAAATAAAAAACTTATCTTCTATGGATACACATATACATAGTAACTTACTATTGATTAAAATATTTATCTATTCATCCCTATCATTTTTCCTTTGAACTACAGAACCTTTTCTGAAAACCGCCGCAGAAAACTAATTTAATTATATCAGCCGGCGACTTTGACAGAGGATCCAACATAAAGCGGTTCCAACAAATTGAAACGAGAATCGAACCCGGTGACCCTATACTTCGCTCAATAAACGGACCCTGAATGTGTTTATCGGTATTTGATACTGGCCCCTTCATTCTCGTAAGGAAGAAACAGTAAATCCATTGCACACACATAATTTTAAATTACTTTAGGTGCTTCCATAGCGTCACAAAGATTCTTAAAACCTAATATCAGAATGTATTTTTTATAAACCAACAAAATAAATAAATTTGGAAACCAATAAATAAATTTGCTTGTGTTTTAAACTGAACATTTCCAAGTAGGACACATTCATCTTACGAAATAAATCTTAATATATATAAATCTCGTGTCACAATGTTTGTCCTCAATGGACTCCTAAACCACTTAACCGATTATAATAAAATTCGTACACCATGTGCAGTTCGATCCAACTTGAGAGATAGGATAGTTTAAATCTCAAATTATAGTCGCAATTTTAATTTATTGCTAATTATTTGTCTGTTATTATATACAAAGGCACCGGGAACGGGACCTAGGTATTCACGCGGGTGAAACCGCGGGACACAGCTAGTAAATAATAATAATAAATGCGGACAACATCACATACATTGCTCTGAACCCAAAGTAAGTAGCTAAAGCACTTATTGTGTTATGGAATTCAGAAACAACGAAGGTACCACAAACACCCAGACCCGAGGCAATGTAGAAAAGTTGGTTTCTACATTGACCCGTCCGGGGATCGAACACGGGACCTCAGAGCTAGCGACACCTCGAAACCGGTGCGTACGCCACTCGACCACGGAGGTCGTCGAAACTAAACTTCAAAGTTCAAAAAAAGAACTTCATAAATCCTAGAAATCAACCAGAAATGTGCTGTTTACATTACAAATAGCATTTTGATAGACAGCTACTACAATATTATTATGAATAGGGTACCTTTGAGAGACTGTTACAATGTAAGTAGGCCTTCTGTATTGTACTGTATTACGACCTCCTTCATTTGTCCACCGTCCCTTCGTCAAGCAGACGTGTGACGTATACCTATATATACGTAGATACGTATTATATTCTATTATTCAACAATCAAGTGTCTAATGTATTGTCCGATTATCAGAGAATGTAACATGGGTTTGAAAGTCAAAGCCTTTTAGTTAGTTTCTGTGTAGTTAGATTGTTAGCCCTTTTGAAAGGGTATGTAAATCCGAGATAAAAGGCGGTGAAATAAGATTTATTTGGTGGAAATCATAGTAAATCCATTATAGGTATATAATATGATAAGTTTGGTGTGTTACAAGTACAACTTGAATCTTTTTTGCGTAATGTATTCGAAAGGAAAAGTTAAGAACAAAATATCAACAATCGTAATGAGGGATATTTTTATTAACCGACTTCAAAAAAGGAGGAGGTACTCAATTCGACTGTGTTTTTTATGTTTGTTACCTCATAACTTTCGACTGTTGAAGTTGGTATTTTTTAAATAACAATGAATTAAATATTTTTTCTAATTAGATTTATATGAAATGCCTAAAGTTTTTGACTGCAATCATAGGAATCCCGACTCAATTAGCCAGCAAGTTTGAGTGTGCTCAAAACGATCCCAGTTAAGTGAGCAAGGGAAACCGTTCAATGGTCTAGTCAGAGCAGGTAGATAAAATAAATTCACAGTGGGTTGGATCGTGGTGCAATCGAATGCAGCTGAATGCAGCTTTGTATTCATGCCTCAACTAGTGGCTATAACCGGATTCATAATAATATCATAAACTATATACGAGCAGAACCTAAAGTTGACGTTAATTAGCTTAGTGAGGATATGTTATGCAGCAGACATCTTGATTTTTCTTAGATGTTTCTTAATAAAAATAAAAAAAATGGTTTCCAATTCAGCCTTTTTGTTAGTCAGATCGGTGACCACTCACCGGTGACCGAAAAATAGTACCCAGTGGTTTTATGTCTACTAAATTATTTTTTAATTAAATTAACAGCGTAGCAAGATAATGACTATAAGAACTGTTTAAAGCATTTTTTTACTGACGAAAACCACTGAGTAAAATAGTTTTTGTAACAACTATTCACTTTCAACATCTAAGAAATATAAAGAAGAAGAGAAGACTTCGAAATTAAGCGCACACGCTATAGAGAAGTAACAAAGACTTCCCGCTGCCAGCTTAAACGGAGACCCATTATCCACATATGAAGGGCGAGATCGTGTGGAGTGTCTGGGGAATTTTAAAGTGGCGTAATCTCGCTCGCGACGAGCCCCACAGCTCATAGTGTTACGGAGATCGGTGGCAAATACCGACCGATTCGCAAAGGTTAATTATTGGAGTAGTTGTCGATATCTATGTTAGTATAGAAAGTTTTAACATATTTCGGTACTATGGAATGAGGAAATGCGTAATAAAGACGAAGCTCAGAAACATTATTGAGTGCAAAAAAATCTTTTAAATTATTATAAAAAATTTTAACCTGAATGTGTAGTTGACTCTTTATAAATTTCAGATTTTAATTAAACGTCACCAGCAAAAAATATCTTGTAAAACAAACCCAATTATAACGTCAGTTCTAATTAATAAAAACCAACCAAAAACATTCAAAGGGTTATTCCAAGTTTATGATTGCTTCCTCACTCAACCCTTCCGCTACCGCAGCCCATACATTCAAAGTAACACCTCAAAAATTCGCGTCCAATTTTTTTCGCAAACAAAAATCAAACCAAACGTAGAGTAGCTGCGAGTGTACAACCGGTTTACACTAGTCGCGACCGGTGATAGTCCGAAGCCAATCAACACGGTTGATCCGGCTGCCAATATCGATCCGAAACCCGGTTGAAACATATCGCAGTCGTGTATTGTACTAATCGAAAGTGCATGTTGATTTGTACACGGGATTGGAGGGTTCATTTTTAGGAAAAAAGAACAACGTTTGTTTTGTGCTTTTTGCAATAAAAACCACAAAACACAAGCGTAGTGTGTACTTTTTGTATTTTATCCTGGCAGGCTTTCGAGAAAATGAACAGTGGTTTATATTTCTGCAACTATAGATGGGTCTATTATTTTGATTCCTACAATACAGATTCAAATTTTATGGTAAATAATGGTTACTAAAGGTAATTTATTAAAAAACTTATTCATTAATAAGTAACCTTGATAAAAAAATTAAGAACGAAATAAAGGACATCATCCACTCTCTATACATTTTTGGTCCAAATTTGAAAGTGCCGGCCAACAAAAAAAAATGTGATATTCTGACAGAACTGGTCCTCCTAAGCATTTCTTACTATGGCACCAAAGCTGTAGCACCGCTGCACGTCATTTTATCCAGGGTTTAAAATTCTGAATTTTCATACATTTTTCGATCACATACCACGATATTATCGATAAAATGAATTACTAGGAAGACAGAACTTGTCCTCTTAAGCATTTTTTAATATGGCACCAAAGCTGTAGCTCCACTCCATTTGAATTTATACAGGGTTAAAAATTCTGAATTTTCATACATTTTTCGATCAAATACCATGATATAATCCATTAAATGAATTACTAAACACAAATGAAATGTTCTGTTATGGATGCTAGCTCATAGTTAATGATTGGGGGTAGTAATAAATTCAGGGATTTTTGTAGGTTTTTAATGTATTTTATCGTCGTTACATTTCATTTGTGTTTAGTAATTCATTTAATGGATAATATCATGGTATTTGATCGAAAAATGTATGAAAATTCAGAATTTTTAACCCTGCATAAATTCAAATGAAGTGGAGCTACAGCTTTGGTGCCATATTAAAAAATGCTTAAGCAAGCTCTGTCTTCCTAGTAATTCATTTTATCGATAATATCGTGGCATGTGATCGAAAAATTGTATGAAAATTCAGAATTTTTAACCCTGGATAAAAAGCGTGAAGCGGTGCTACAGCTTTGGTGCCATATTAAAAAATGCTTAAGAGGACAAGCTCTGTCTTCCTAGTAATTCATTTTATCGATAATATCGTGGTTTATGATCAAAAAATTGTATGAAAATTCAGAATTTTTAACCCTGGATGAAATCGCGTGAAGCGGTGCTACAGCTTTGGTCCCATATTAAGAAATGCTAAGGAGGTCAAGCTCTGTCCTCTTAGAAATTCATTTAATCGATAATATCGTGGTATGTGATCGAAAAATGTATGAAAATTTAGAATTTTAAACCCTGGATAAAATGACGTGCAGCGGTGCTACAGCTTTGGTGCCATAGTAAGAAATGCTTAGGAGGACAAGCTCTGTCAGAATATCACATTTCTTTTTGTTGGCCGGCACTTTCGAATTTGGACCAAAATGGATGATGTCCTTTAATTGCTTAAACAATTTCTACGTAATTGATAAAAGTAGCAGACGACCAGACTGTCACAGGAGAACACTTACTAAGAGTCAGTGAATATCGTGAATCTCCTGCGTCTTACTATTGTCCTGGTACTTTCTATCTTACGTTTGAGGTCAAAGCTGTGAACACAATTTCAGTCTTTAAGCGCCTTCAAGGACATTTTCTATCGATTAAGAAAGCGATATAGGTTTTGTGAAAGGAGAAATCTATCTTTTTGTGATAGATTTGATAGATAAAAAGATTTGCGATAATTGTAATGTAATTTCTAAGATTTTCGTGTTGAATGATTTATGTCCACAGGACACACCCATTAACGCGTTTCCATTTTGTATACTTAGATTGAATTCATCTATACATAGGTAGGTTCACACATGATTCCTGCGCGACTGATTTCATTATTATTTATATCCAATTTATCATACATTATAAAAAGCTTTCTTTTAAATAATTATTTTCTGCTGCTACTGCCTCGTTGGCGTAGTGGTTCTCAGCGCAACTGCTACGCTAGAGGTCTTGGGTTCGATTCCCAAGTCGACCAAGGTGTTATTGTGTGTTTCTTCGAAATTCTCAGTAGCAGGTCGAAGTTTGGATTTGGTTAGTGGCAATAGGCTCGCCCCCTATTACATGGGACCTAAACATACCGGCGAACTGTGGGTGTACATTGGTACACCTCTGCCTAACCCTTCGGGGATACAGGCGTGATGGTATGTTATGTTATTTAAAGGATAAAATCATTCCTAGTGAAAATAAATGCTCTATATTTTGTCTGGCATTTCAAGAAACACTCGTGCCTATATTTACATAGTAACGATATCGCTCGTCAAAATTGTTTAAGCTCGGGGTAAAGCTAATATTACCGCTACGAGTTAATAAAATCACATGTTTATTTGCTCACGTAAAGCGTCACATTTAATCGTGGATGAAATCGTGGAGAGAAACTAATTTACTTAACTGTATTTAGAAATTGATTAGACTAGAACGAGAAGGAACTAGTTCCTACTACGAAATAAAGCCTTGGCTTTATTTGTTACATCTTATGTAGATTAATGTTTACAGGAGTAGGTGTTAAAATATCCTGATATATTAATAGTACCTAGCCAAGGATGACTGATGAATATAAGGTCAAAAAACGTTAATTTTAATTGAAGAAAAACAAGCCGTTGCGTTTAGCATAATCATCATACCTACACAAATAAATAAAATTTAAGTGTCTGCTTGTAATTTCTTATTAAAAAAGCTATGTTGTTTAATATTTTACTCTCAATATTTTTTATTATAAAAGGATTTAAAAAGGTCCTATTAATACCATAACCCTTATCTACCCTATAGGGTTACCTAAAAGGGCCACTAATTATTCGTGGCTGTACTCAAAAGTTTTCGACCTTCCGAGTTATAAATAGCTTCACTATTTCTGGACTTATTAGGAGTTTATTTCACCAACAGAGACCGCATCTCTTTGTGAAGGGTTCAGATTGAAAATATGAACAAACAGTGAGCGCTCAATCCTTGGAGTAACCTTTTTCAGTGTATGATTGACACCCGACAGGGATGAATACATACTGACCGAAACTTATTTAAAGCCTTTCTTATAAAAAACAACACGTATTTCACGTATTTCCCTGTCCCGTGAGTCACATATGAACATTTCCATTGTTTAACTATTGTGTCTACTGGCGGGACAGTTAACCTGTTAAAGAATAATTATACCAAGTTTTACCGTAATCGAACCGGTAGTTTTTGCGTATTGCCTAAACAAACAGACAAAAAAAAATTTAATCACTTTTTTGGTTTCGGTGTCGGTCTAGTAACACCCCCCGCTATTATTATTTTTTTATATTGTCAATGTACAGAATTTTCACTTCTACATATTTATTACAAGTATAGATTATTGCCACTGAAGAATATTGTTGTATTTTTTAAAAGAATTAACTATAATGTCTTATAAAATTATAATAATGAAATCAAATCCATGTAACGTCATTTACATCGTGAACTATATATTTTTTTAAATTAGCTGCAATCTAATTTCACAGTTAAGATATATAAGAAATTATATCAATTATCAAAAAGAAGAAAGTATATCTATAAGATCCATTGACACCGCCGCAGATAAAGTTTCCTTCCACATCTGGCGACCCCTTTGTTCTACAATTATAACAGTATAGGCGGAGAGCCGGGGGCGACACTTGGCCGTTATTAACTTGGGGTCTCGCACGTGACGAATTCTACGCGATTATGAAACTTGGCGAGCTTGCAACTTGTGTCCCCGACTAGTTTAGTTAGTATATTTGCTTCTACACAACTCATTCCATGAATCAGATTACTACAGCCAACTTACATAATAAGGAAACTTTGATTGAGAAATATAGCATACATTTTTATATAATAAACTAGCTGTACCCGGCGTTGCAATGCAATTTTTTCTACCTAGCATCTGCCTACTACCTACCTACTACCACTTAGGGGTATGAAAAATAGATAGTAGCCGATTCTCAGACCTACTGAATATGCATATAAAATTTCATAAAAATCGGTCAAGCCGTTTCGGAGGAGTATGGTAACTAACATTGTGACACGAGAATTTTATATATAAGAAGATATATCTGATGTGAAAATGTGGAACATTTTTACCGCACAACATTGCAGACTACTACATCACATACTAATAAGGACTAAAACTTATAACGTCAATGCTTCCACATACAGTAAAAGGTTTGTATAAACTTTCTAATAGAATATAACATCAAACTAACTTAATTTATTAATATTTCATGTATAGTTGTAAAATCTCATATATAGCATGACAATGTATAAGTCGCTTGACATATCTAATAATATTTTGTCATCAAATAATATCATATACATCTAACAGATCCGTACTCAGAACAACAATATGATTGCCTATTTCTGAAAAAGATTGGAGCTTATATCTTCTACTAATGACAAATCGAATGGTTAAGTCTAAGCTCCGATTTTTAAGCTTTTTTGGAGGTATTTTTTGGTATTATTACATGTAGCTAGATAATAGACGGTTATTTAGAGGAAATAAAGTTCTTAAACCATAATTATTTCAACCTCTAAATATTTGTCAGCAGTACCTAAGTCGGATTAAATTTAATATAGGTCACTCAATAACCTTGCACCTCACCCAAATCCGTCTCTGCCGAGAATAATACGTGTCCTTTTATATTTCCCCTTACGCTTAATAACTGGGAATTCCGTGTACATTACAAAGATGACAGATCCCGTCGTATCTTCGTCATTACTTTTCTTTCTGCCGGCAGGCGGTGGTACAAATTAATCTTTCCCAGCTATAGAGCGAGTGAGTGGCATTTCTTTTGCTCCACTCTGCAGCCATTGTGTTTGAAATTTCCATGGAGATCTGAATGGGAGAAATGCGGCGTATTTATTGTTTGTCTGCTCAAGACTTTGCCTTCGATTCGGTATTGAGTTGTGTTGATTGAGAATATGTAGGATATGATATGTGGCGCTTTGTGTGGGTATAGGAAAAAGACAATCGTTAATTACTAAATAGCATGGCTCGTGTTGACAAAACCCTTCGATATTGTCACTGTCATTGCCATCGTTGTACTCTATGCCCTTGAGAGCCAAACTACATATTATGATGGTAATAATAATGTCAATTATCCCAAACCAAAACAGAATTTAGATCTATCCATCAGACCTATTGATCCTCACCCTAACTACTGCTTACATGCCTTAAAAATAAAATATTAATAAAGGTCTATTAAAGTATCATATTATTAATTAAAACACGATCCATGTTGTTTCCAAAGTTACCAAAACAAGTAAAGAGCTTTTCCATAAGAATGCGATGTAGAACGGGGAACAGTTTACGCGCCCAACCCGTGGCGGTATTACGTATATTGCAAAAACAAAGCGAAAGGAAATATTGCTCAGTTATTGCTCAACTATAGCCGTCAAATTGCATTGCAATTTATATTACGTATCGCGAGAACTTAAAATAGATTAGCAATTTGATAGCAATAATTGCGAAACATTGCCGTTATTTGTTTCTGCAAGTTACATAATAAGGCTGCGAGCCCAGTCCGGCCCGGAATACTTTAATTTATTCAGTTAGCCGGCTGCAGTCTGGCTCCTTGTTTAATTGTTATTGCTAGCAGACTTACAACGCGTTTTGGAATTTTAATTAAATTATTATTTTTAGTTTGAAACTATAGCTGATGTTTTACTGTCTGTAATTTAAATGCTTTCTGAAAAGCGAATAGTCGTGATTTCAGTGTTTTGTTTTAGTGAGAATAGAGATGCATTTTAATTATGTAGTTTTCTGCACAAAATTCTATCAATAAAAATCGTTTTTTCCAATGTCGATAATTTTGAATTTTTAACAGTTCTTCAGCACATAATATGTCAGACGTGAATGTAATCTTTTTACAAAAGTTTTAAATGATTAGTTTGCAAAATAAAAATGTAGAACTTACGTAGTCAATACAGAACCGTAGCGAGCGTAGTATGTGTGACGTGTTAAATTGAGCGCTCTACGCCGTAACCGACGGCTACGAGTCTCTCGCTCGTAATTTTATGGTAACGACAATAAAGTTACACAATAGAAATTGTAGTTCAGTAACCTACTCGATACAAAATTAATCACATCATTATTAGAGCATGTTTTTAGTAAATATTATTTTATTAAAATTTATATAACATCAGATATCTAGTACAAAAAAAAAAACAAAATGTTGTCATCGTTGTTAGGAATACACTAATACATACTTTTTAACATTTTACAGAGGCAGAAAAATATTTTGACGAGGCAGTATTTGCTCTCAAACCAATTTAGACCTTTGAAACTATAATAACATGTGATCTCACGAAGCAATATAGTCTCACGTAACATATAAAGCCAAAAACACTAATCTATCCATTTCATCAAACCAACAAAATCTAATAAAAACTAACTTTCGGAACAGATCAAAAGTTAGATTAACATCAAAATTGGCAACCCTAAAACCTGGGGGGTCAAAACTTATTACGTGTATAATTCTCGGGCCATAAAACGGGCGGGAACTAAAACCTTATCTAATTAGTATCGACGTTCACGTCACGTGGATAGTGCGGACGCGACGTAAATCCAAGCTGAGTCTACGTGATGTAACGTGGAGCCATTACATTAGCGATCTCATTAGATACTGACTTATGAAAATGCAGGTTTATAACGAAAATTAGAATAAAATTTAATTATAATATAAATTATAATTTTAATATTTCTGTGATGTGAATAACCTAGATTAGATAAAGGCAAGAATAAAAGGCTTGTCCTATGTGAGAATTTGTTCTTACAGACAATAATAATAAACTTACTATTTGATGAACTTGTTAGTACCTATATCAAATCAATTCATAACATTTACACAAAAAAATACATAAATACCTACATTTCTACAATAAATAAATAAAACTTTAATTAATTATATTTGAGTGCACATAAAGCTTTTCAGACTCCCTACGCCTTACAGAGCAGAGGAAATTAGTACTGTAAAGTCCTTAGATCGTATTCAACACTACATATTTGCTTTTTACTAGTCGATATTTATCTTAACCGCATCGAATGGACTGAGGTAGATAGGATGGCTAAAGATAGCTTACAGGTAAAGGGTGTGATCGGCTTAATTGGACCACTGTATTTTCTGTGGCGTTTACATTAGATAAGACTTTTTAAAAGGAAATATATTTCGTTTGGTTGATTTGTATTGTATTGGTAATTGGTGGGTCGCATTATGACACACAACAATGTTTTATATTTTATCAAAACTGTTGTAGGTATTCGTTATTCGACAAGGTTATTATGATGATTTTATATGAAAATAGAAGTCAGAGAAACTTATTTTCAATGATATTTTAGCGGTACATACATGAAACTAAGAAGACCACAATTTTGACAATGTAAATGAAAACACTGATATCGTTAACTTCAACAGATAAACAATGAAAGCACGTTTAAATTTGATGAACAAAACACAACCACAAGTCCACCAAAAGCACCGCTTTATAGGCATATTGCGAGACCCTTTTAAGCTATGAATACTTGATAATAATTAGAATGCGAAATACCATCAAACTCAACGTTATGTGACCGAAAAACAGGTAAAAACATAGTCAGTTGTCGCGGCGTGCCGACGCTCATTAGAGAGGTCTGACCCGAACAAAACCGAAACAATTTCACAAATTTGTCATCGCCACTGGGATTACAAAGCACTGCTCCATTTTCCTCGGACCTTTGGTAATTAACCCAAACACTTCGTCATAGAAATTTATTCGGGACCAATTACCCTCGTTTGTTGCGGTACTAGTCCATTTTTCCCCGCTCCACTACGTCGTGTTTACTTTAATCGGAGAAGCTTTGTCTTGACAAAAGAACTCCTTAATTTCGGTTTAAAAAATGTAGGTCGCTTTACTATTTAAAAAGGCTAAGAACAGTTGTAATTGAATGACATAAGTATTTGTATTACCAATAAACGATTCTTATTTATCCGTAAAATATTAAATCATCGGCATCCTTAGGTTAATAAAATGCCTTGTGTTTAAGTTATCCATGTAACTTGTAACGATATTCCAAGTATTTTCAAGTGATTATTAAAATTCAGAAAGTTGTGACTTTTAATAAGCTTTTGATATACGAACACAAAACTTTACATATAAGAGTGGTGGTTTGATGTACTGTAGGTAGATCCATAGATATTAAAAAGGCAATGCTTGAGCCGCCAAAGGGGCATTTTTATTGTAATTTTAACATTATAGTAAATGCTATTTAACATCTAAAACGTGTAAAAGTGTATGGGTACTATACAGGTATTCATTAACACTTCAAACAATTAATAACCTCATCTGCTAACTCTTATCTCAAAGCTAACTCTCATCTGGTTTATTGAACAATTTTGTCCTCATTAATGATAATGACGATAACATAACTTCAACATAAAAGCCACTTCTACCACTTTACCAATAACTAAGCATAATGCTGCATTAGGTGTATTGACCGATAAAAATTAACAATAACATAAAATTACATTTGTAATGAATATCGACACGTAATGTACTCGGTAAAACGATTATGCAGTTTCGAGTAGCGTCGCAGTGTATCGTCGATCGACTGTCGAATGGAACAAATTTTTTTACATTCCGACAGTTCGTACCGGATACAATCATGTGTCATAGTTGTCACAATGACATACTACGGGACAATGATGAAAATGGCTTATTATGGTGAAATAACTGGTGAAAAAGTTAAAGGTTAAAATGTATCGGAATGATTATGGGTGGAAATAGCAGCTTTCAGTGTCGTTATGAGCAAATGTCGCTGGAGACAGAGCATGTTTATTTATTTATTTATTTATTTCATATAGATCCTTCACAGCTTACAATCTTATCATCTTAACTTATAACCATAACAATACGCCAATTACGAAGTACACAATTATAGTTAGTTGAGAGAAAAACATGTTACTTATACATATAGACTAACTTGTTAAATTCTGGGTGTGTGTGTGTGTGTCTGTGTCTGAGTATGTATGTATGTGTGTAGGAGAGTGGGTTGGAGACAATGTTGTAAACGAATCTTTTCACACATTATGAGAGGCTGAGGCCTGGTTGATGATGAAAAAAAAACCACTAATTATTCTTTGACAGCGCTTCTAGTATAAGGCTTCTATACGATAAACGGGATGTGTTGAAAGGATCCAGTGAGGAGAACTTACTGTTATATATGGCAGGAATGCGGTTGAAAGGGGACATTTTATAGTATTTTGTTCTGGCAGAGGGTATCATTAACAATGGGGTGTGTCTTGTGCGCCTGCCAGGAACATTAAAAAATATTTTTTCTATTAATTCTGGGCAGTCAAATTTGTTATTTATTATGTCATATAGGAATAACATGTCGCTTAGTTCACGTCTTTCTTCCAGTTTATTTATTTTATGGTAGTCATTTCATGTTAAATGTCAGATCATCAATAAAGTGTCTTCACTTGTGAAGGCTTTTAAATGCCCCTTAAATCAAAATGCATGATGTATGTACTACAATATGAGTAGATTTCGTTGCGAATCTTATAATCTATGTTTAAATATTAATTTATTTACAAATATTTTATCCAATATGATACGTGATTCTCCTCAAATATACGTAAATCTTAGTTATATGTTTTTTTTTTTTTTTTTTACTACCTTCTAATGTTTAGAATAAGTCGTGCTGAGTCCAAATAAAATGTTCTCTTTCTTTCTTTCTTTCTTTCTTTCTACATAACGAGTTTTTAAATACAAACCCATTGTATACAATAAAGAACAATAATATATATTCTATATGCTTTGCCGTTCACAGTATTCAGACTATTTTATTATATAGAAATGAAAACACATTTTGCTTGCATTTCTCACCTCAATTTCCATCTTTTACATGAATTCGATAACGTCTGGCAAGCTTCCAAAAGTTGATCTAACACAATCCGGTATTCTAAAATACGTATCGAGCCTTTGTTTCGACATCATAAAGTCTCTCTCAACAGATAAGAAGAGAATGCCATCATTTAGAGCTCATGAATAAATTATTTAGAAAATCCTTCAAACATGTGTTTTACTTAACTTTCACTTAAAATAAACCTAAACATTTTTCTCCTAATTTATCGCAACAAAGTATTGAAAGGTCTCCATTTTAATTTCAAATTCATTGGACTCGATGTAATAAATTATCAATTAGGAAACCGATAAATCTCTTAGGCCCCACCATTCAGCAAATGTTCGTCCTTTGACCTCCGATTTAATGGCCATCGACTTAATAACTTCAACTTTTTACAAAACGAGGAACACTTTATCATGAATCCATATTCATGAGGGTAGCGTCTTGATGGCGTGCGATTCTCTTACCCAACACTGCGTTTTATTCAATTAATTCCCGATATCGAGGTAGATCTTAACCGAACCACTCAACGCTCCCTTTTAAAAGGATCTCTAGTCTATGAATATTCTGTTAAGTACTTGAGCTAACAAGTCTTAGTGGGGGATTGTACGAATCGAAAGTATAACCTCAAGATAGCATTTCGAATGGGAACCGAGTACGATACATTAGAATATGTAAATTACATTGTTATCGTAAATTCTCTCTAGAGGAGTTCTTAATAAAAATATTTTTATTCTACCTACAGGCTTTTACGTAAGTTACTTTATACACAAGGGGTTTGAATTGTAAGTAAAACAAAATTGTGTCGGCTACAAAAACAGGAGCTGAACTAATGTGTTTTGGTGTAGGTATTTATTTCTTGAGGAAGAAGAAAAGCAAAAACATTGCGAGCTTGTTATGAGATGGTAATATCAGGTTTTCAGGAAATGCATGTGTTATTTATTACCTTCAACCTAGGAAGACTTGGTGATTTATATTTACCTACCTATGAACAGACTCCTTTAAGAGTTTTTTTATTTTTTTTTATTTTATATTCCGGGACAACTCACACACGGTTATCTGATCCCAAGCTAAGCAGAGCTTGTGTTATGGTAACCAGACAACTGATAAACATACTTATATATTTCTAAATACATACATATTATAGATAAATTACACCCAGACAACCAGAAATGAAATCGTGCTCATCACACAAACATTTGTCCTGGGTGGGAATCGAACCCACGACCTCCGGTATAGCAGTCAGGGTCACTAACCACTAGACCAACAGGCCCGTCGATTTTCGAGTTTTGATTACAAAGTAATAAAAATAACCAGTACATTTTGACACTAAAGTTATATCCCATCACTAAACATGTTGACTAAGAGCCAAGGCACCATCTATAAACATCTCATATATATCACAATAGTCTTGGTACTAACACCGTCACATTAGCTTACAAATGTACTACCACTGTAAGACTGTTTTCACATTATCCGACACGATATCGGAGTAAAGTTAATGCATGAAAATTAAGAATCCGATATCCGATATTGGACCGAGTAATGTGAAAGACAGGTACATATTCCACACATTTAGTTGCCGCCAATATCGTGAAAGAGTCTAAAAACCGATATCGTGTCGGATAATGTGAGAACAGTCTTAGTCCACTAACCACACGAGTGAACAATCGGGGTGCGAACGATAATAAAATATGCAATTTGCATAATTTAATATGTTTACTGTGTGCGAATGGCATGTTTCATGTACTAGTGCGAAGGTAGTTGCGACTACTGTGAGCTCTTTACGGAATAAGGTATTGCGTTTTATAGATCAAGGGTATTATCGTAAATTAGTAGTAGAGATACATCGTATGCATAATATGTTTATGTTTAGATCTAAGATAGTACTTCCGTGGCAATCTTTCAGAAACATTAATCACCAAATCTGCTTATACTCATTTTGTTTCAGTAATGTTATGAATGAACCTTTAATTTGTTAAAACATTACTTTTAGACATTCGAGTCAACATTACAATTATCCAAAAATAATTCAAGTTTCGCGTTATTGTAATACTTATTTATTGTCATTGTATTAAAAAAAATATATATGGTCTTGCCTATCGTGTGAAAAAAAAACACTGTTTACTGTTTCACGCAAACCAGTAATCATAAGGTCCGGAACGCTAATGTTATATTAATGACTACATATTTAGTGTTCCAATACAAAGTACTAAATTACTAAAGTATTGTAAATAAAAGTAATACTATGACAGACTAGCTCTTCCAGCGAAAAATCCACGTGGACGTAGGACAAACACATTCATCGCAAGGCAACATAAGTCACAATGTATCCTATGTTTATCCAAACTATGAATGTATAGGGGCTCGTGGCTAAGTGTACACCGCACGGTTTGACCGATAATACAGGTTAAGCTGCGCTCACCGCGGTTGTTCCGTGGATGGGTGACCATTTATAACATATCGAGACCCCTCCGTGTTTCGGAAAGCACGTTAAACAGTAGGTCCCGGCTGTCATACATAGATCTTTGGCAGTCGTTAAGTCAATTCTGACAACCTGTCTTACTATGGGATACTGTGTTTCCCAGTAAAATGGGTTGTGGAGGTCAGATAGGCAGTCGCTCCGTGTAAAATACGGTATTTAGCTGAATCCGGTATGGCTGGTAGCCGACCCCGACATAGTTGGGAAAAGGCTCGGGAGATGATGAATATATTTTATGCCTGAATAAATGATAATCTGAAGCATTTCTCACGTGAAAAGTTTCTAAATATAGAAACCAACAAACACAAACTCATACGGTGCTATTACCTAGTTCTATTCTATTTTTTTTTCTATTCTTTTAATAGTACTACAACCAACAAGAAAAAAAACGCAGGAGACATCTTTTAAGTACAAGGGAACAGTAGTAGTAAATTAAAAACGGTCAAACATTTGAACATATTAATTATAAGAAAAATGACAAATGAACATCTCAAACCACAAAATCCCTATAATTTGTATGTAAACTCGAATCCGGTTCCCGTAATAAACATGCGATTAGCTTTTATTTATCGCCGAGTATATAATACAACGTACGTAGGCAGTGTTAACGACTTGGGGAATTTATGTTTACGCCATGTTTCGTTGTGGTGTGAGCAGTAAATACTTCTCTAATAAATATACGGGTATTAGTTTTAATGTTAAACGATTTAGATCTCATTATGACAGCGTCATTTAATTTTAGTATCGCTAGGAATGCCTACATCATCTGCCGAACCTTTTTCCCAAACTATGTTGGGGTCGGCTACCAGTCTTACCAGATTCAGCTGAATAACGTATTTTACATGGAGCGACTGCCTATCTGACCTGCACAACCCATTTTACTGGGAAACACAGAATCCTATAGTAAGACTGATTGTCAGAATTGACTTAACGACTGCCAAAGATCTATGTATGACAGCCGGGACCTACTTTATTACGTGCTTTCCGAAACACGGAGGGGTCTCGGTATGTTATAAATGGTAACCCATTCACGGACCAACCGCGACGAGCGTGGCTTAACCTGTATTATCGGTCAAACCGTACGCCGTACGGCTTATACTTAGTCTCGATCCCATCGCTAAGAATGCGTACATAACTTTGAAAATCTAGAATATTAATTTGAATACACGAAAACACGAAAACACAATAAACGTACGTAAGAAGCAAATAAGAGAGCTCGTTCTAATATTTTTTCATTAACTTCATTTGACTGTTATTTATGTGGCATATGGCATTATACTATAAAAAGGTAAAACGTAACAATTATTTTGCTACTTACATTATAGATTGCAAATAGATTTTGAACAGATGTTTGTAGTAACAGTATAATTGCGAGCCTATATCTTTATCCGTGCATCGAACTCGCAACCAGCGCAACCCCGCAACCGCTATGCCAACTGAGTCATCCTGTCGAAACTTATATCCCTACGTAAGTTATGAACAAACAACATCACAAACTATAATAGTGTTCGGGGAAGTTAAGTAGACTGTCCACTACATATGAAGTTATTGTGCATTTATATTGCTAGTATAAAGGAAGCTTACAAGTCTATAATAAAGCTTATAAAGCTTGAGGCTAACAATTTATGTTAGCTTCATTCTCTTACATAACGTTTACTTGATTACAATTTTCTAAAATATATCACTTACCTCTTGTAAGCTAAAACTGAGATGTCAATTTATCACCTAAGTATAAACGCAGAATCTTATCAATCAGTCTTTTAAATCTCGTCTTCACTCTATATTTGAATATTTTGAAATAAAACTAATACTAGAACATTAGAACAAGGGCAAATATCACCGAACATCATGAAAAAAAAAAAAAAAAAAAAAAAAAAAAACTACAAAAGAAAACAAGCTCATAACTCCTGTCCCACATTCCATAAAGCAAATTACATCTAAATAGTTCTTAATGAAGTACAAATAAAGAACGAGTGAAGACTTATTTCATAGGGCAACACTAAACAGTGATTCGGGTACATCCAGGGTAGGCGTTCAAATGAATTTATTGCCCAAAAGGATGTCTCTAAGGCTTTGTCGAAATTCGAGGTAAGTTTTCTAACCCAAAGGAGAAAGAAAAAATATTATTTAACAACTTTGCTCTTTAATTTTTTGTTACAGAAGTAGATACTTATATTTTTATTTGGAAATGAGAAAATGATTCTAATTTATAAAGTGAGTTGGTATTTTTCTTATAATGAATATATTGTTTGTTTCAATATAATTCGAAACTATGATGCCTTGTTACTCATAACAAGTACATTAGTAACGTAACGTAACGTATATTAGTAATAAGGCAGTAGATTAAATGTCTGTTGATCAGGAAGTCTACGGTAATTTTATCCTATAATATGATGTACAGTTTAATAAATAAATAAATAAATGCGGACAATATCACATACATTGTTCTGAACCCAAAGTAAGTTGCTAAAGCACTTGTGTTATGGAATTCAGATACAACGAAGGTACCACAAACACCCAGACCCGAGACAACGTAGAAATGTGATTTTCTACATTGACCCGTCCGGGGATCGAACCCGGGACCTCAGAACTAGCGAAACCTTGAAACCGGTGCGTACGCCACTCGACCACGGAGGTCGTCATAATGAAAGTGGACAAAGCGAAACAAGTGTGTAAGGATCATAGCAAGTGGAAAGAAGTGGTCTCTGCCTCCCCTTATAGGAAAAGTGGCGTGATTATATGTATGTATGTATGTATGATTGTGGTAGTCAACCGTCTAACTAACAATTGATTCATTTATTTTTGCGTATATCTTTCGTATATTTTGAAACAACTTGCCCTCTGTCTTTGTTAATCTACGAGGTCAAGCTATTGTTCTTGCCCCTTAAGACAAAGCATCATCAATACCAGCCAATGATCTGAACAGACCGGCACGGTAAATTTATCAATATCGTACGCTCGACTCGACCGACAGAGTACAGAACAAACTTTTAATTGGAACAAAATCCCAGTACCGAAGGCGTTTTAATTAGGAAAATTTCCTATGAACAAGCGGACGATATAATTTCTATGCAAATTGAGCATTTAACTTCGCATAACACTGGTGGGAACCGTTACTTCACAAGAAGGATCCCGCCAGTATATTTCTGAATTAATAAAGAGCTAATTGATCAAGTTCCCTTGACGGATTATTAATAACTTTTGTTTGTTTTGGCGGGTTGTGGGCGAATCCCGATGTCTCTATTAACGCACGAAATATATTCAGTTGTCTTTGTTTGTGTGCGTTAGTATAATATAACCCACACGCTCTTAACTTTCGGGAATTTTCTCAATACAAACAAAACTGAGTTCTAAAATTAAAGGCGCAGAGATCAATGTCGTCTGACTACTAGTAATGGCAAATTGACATCCAAAAATAGACCACAAACTTGGTGATAGATTCATTAAAGTGAGGCGTTAACTTTATACATTTTTGAGAAGATATAAAGCCAGTATACTACAAACCATGTTTAAACAATTCGACTATTTCCATTTGTAATCTACAGCTAAAATTTCTGGCACTGTCCATTGGCCGGTCATTTGAATCACAGTAACTTACGTTTAAGCATTGACACGGCACTAAAATACGTTACATATTGGCAACGGACTGGGTAAACACAATAATAAACAACACGTACTCAGTTAGCGTAGTAACAAAAATACTGACAATGTAAATAGTTTGTACCAATAATCGTTAAATCTGTCCTAGATAAACAGCGTTCGATTTAACAAAGAGATAAATGAACTGATTTTATTTTTAAATTAAGTACATTTTGCTCCAAATAACATTAAGCAACATTTGCTCGTCGATCTTCAAGATTATTGTACTCTTGTACACATGGTACAGTAAAGTCACTAATGCCGAACAGTAACCTAAAGGATGACACCCAAGAAAAAATGTTCTTGTATTAGAAACAATTTTATTAAAATGACTGTTATTACAATATTATAGGACACCTAGCACTATCTATGAACTGTTCTCAAAAACTCCCAACAGTTCCTAAACGAAATTTCAAAATATCGTCAGTCGTTGTAAATCACGTAACGGAGTGAGCACGCGTTCCGCGTTTTCTTATTTTTTATGTTAAGGACGCCCAAATTTGAAGGTGAGTTTTGGATCAATTTTTATATTTAAAAATACCTTTTACTCATTTGTCAACGTATCAATGATATGTTGGGATAGTGATGATCGTGCTTTTCTTGTGTTTGCTAATATTTTTCTGACAAATTATGATGTGTCTACAATTAGTCGACAAAAATAATGAATATCTAATAGATGACAGGCGTGTCATCCATTGGTGTTTCAAGATATTAAACTCTTATGTTAGGTTCGGTACGATTTTGAACTCTATTCCCAAAGAAAAGATTACCGTAGAGATATCAACAATTTTGGATCACTTTAACTAAAGGTAGACATGGTGTCTATTATTGGGGTATGTATGATGTCAATTATTGGTTCTATTGTTCCAGACTGATAATTATGCCGCCAATTAAAGGACAGATGTTTCGTTACTCTGAGGCTGATATGGAAGCCGCTATTCAAGAATGCAGACGAGGAGTTCCGACGTCAACTGCGGCAAAAAAAGGAAGAAGGAAAGAAAAAGTGCCATCTGTTGTATCATCTTTGGAATGGCAAAGATACCATGAAAACAAAGAGAACAAAAATACTGAATGAGGATGAGGATGAGAAAAAAAGAAGAGCTGAGGAAAGGAAAAAAAAGAAAGAAGAGACTGAAAAAGCAAGAAAACTTAAGACTGATAAGAAGTTATTAAAGAAAAGTAAAAATATTATAAAAAAACAAACTTAAAAAGACTGACTGTAATAGCTCAACTACCGAAGAAGAATGGGTTGAATCTGGAGACAGCGCAAATGATATTTGGAAGAAAGAAATGAGGAAGAGAGTAGAATTAAGCAAGGTGACTATGTTATCGTTAAGTTTCCTGGAAAAAAAGAAATATTACAGATATGTTTGTATTGTCCAGAAAGTAACTAAAACAGAAATTGAAGTTATGGCAATGGTATCATGTGATGAGTCTAAAACAGTATTCAAAGAAAATGATAGGGATATCAGTCCTATAACTGAATCTCAAATAATTAAAGTCCTTGATGTACCAAATATGATTATAACTGGAGATGAATTAAGTACAAATTTGATAGTGCCTTAGAGATTGATGGATAAGTAATTATTATCTAAGTTAAATAAGGATATCAAGCACACTGATGCCCTTAAAACTCCACCTGCATTAATTAAATAATATGTCAACTATTAGTGCATTTGACTGTCTACTTATGGTGATTTTCTTTTTTTGTGATGTTATCTATTAGTACTTAAGACAAAATAAAGAAAATAATTAATAATAAATAAAAGTTTGTTCATTATTGGAAATTTTATTACTTAAGATAATGAATGCAGATACACTGCATCCATATAAAAAAGTTGTGATTGTTTTGTTCAATAAATATATTATTATTTTCATTTAAACATAGTGCTTTCACTAAAGTGTCTAGCATTAGTGACTTTACTGTAATTAAAAAGCACAAATTTATTGCTTAGCGATTCGTCAGAAATATCTTTCATACTTGTCTTCCTATCTTTGCCTTTCAAAATGGAAACATTAAACGTATGTAATCATGTATGGAAATAATCTAATGTAATCTCAGTACCTACTCCCAATCACTCACATTGTAACACCTGTCACATACAAAGACAAGACAAACGATTCAAAAACTTTTCATCGAACGCTCAATTAAACCGAGCGACTCAAGAATCGATTAGAGTCGGTATTCGATTGAATATCGAGCGTAATCGACACCCCAGTAAATTGATAACTCGGGGAAAAGACCGCTCCTAATGAATATGCGATTTAGCTAAGAAAGTTAATATTGAAAATTAAGTCTAGGATTGGCGTTATCTCCGATCAATATTAGCATATCTATCGCGCAGATCATTTCTTTAAGAAGAGAAAAGTGGATGGAATAGGGTTTAGTGGAAATAGGTTAACAACTTATAGTTAAGTTTTTTCATGTTTTGCTTTTGTTAGCGAGTGTTTGCGAATTTATTGAAGGAATGCCAATCATATTTTATCGACATATTCGATAATTTATATATCGATTCTTTGAAATTTAACTTTGATATAATTAACACCTTTCTACAACATTATGTTGCACACTGCAACATAGATAATGCCTTGCGGCATTAAGTCCGCCTTATGTACCACAATTGTACATGGAAGTTTAAATAAATAAATAAATAAATAATGTTGATGAGAGTTGATGAGAGAAAAACTAATAAAAAACGTCACTTGAATAGTAAAATATTGTTGTTGTTGCAAATCATTCTTAATCCACACTGCTGTTTGCACTTTATTACGAGTAGATACAAATACCTGTGTACTTAATATGCTTCATTATAATCGTTATTTAATACTTGAATTAATGGACTACAAAGATCCAAAACTATTGTAATACTGCATCAAATAGCTAGCCTACACCGTCAGAAACAATTCGAAATCACGTTGCAACCAATTACGGTGCAAGAGACCAAAATTAATAGAATCAAAGCGCGGCATCGGCTTGCCCTAATCAATAGTCTATATATATAATTAGCGACGACTATTATGTTACATCGTGCATCCACTTTACAAATATACGTTGGCATATGTTCAAAGTGTAATTAGTCTATTATTGGTGCGTCGCGCAATCGACTGCGGTTAATTAAAGGTGACGCGTTTATTTAATTAGATACATTTGTATTAGCTGGTGAGATAAAAAGTGAGAGTTAACGGCAAACTTTTAGGTTCATAGTTATGTACTTTCTAAACTGTATTATACTTTACATACTAATATTGGTGATACTTACAACATGTTTTGGATTTAAAAGTCAAATCGTGTGAAAAAACTTTGGTAATGAGATAAGGCTTCCGCGAAAACGGCAACCATAATCACATGAGTAGATAAACGGAACAGAGGCAAAGCTTCTTAAGAACGTGCAAAATTGTTACCTATTTTGTTAGGGTTGTCACAATAGGTGAAGACAAATCAAACAAAACGTTTTTTAAATAGTTTTAATAGTCAGTATGATAGAATAGTTTACAAATTACTTACTCTAAGAATTTTCTTTTTATAATTTTTGTTTTTTAAAAATAAAAAATACCTACCGTGTTGTACAAATTACTCTTTTCTTATTATAAAAAGGATCATACAATAAAATAAAGGTACTTGCTTGAAAAACTAATAACTAAATATTTACTTACCTATTGTACTCCTTGGGATAGTTAAAGTATGATATATTTTTGTTTTCTCTATTATTATTCATACACACGGTACAATAAACAACCATTATTATTAATATAATATCACGTTTTAACAACTTAACTTATAAAAACTTAAACTTGCAACTAACAAAACAAACAGCGTGCGTCGGACTGACCCTTAGATTGTACACTGGCTGTGCCAGCGTAAACTGGTTTTTTCCAGTCTCGCCGCGTATGTGACAAGCGGCCAGTGGTCACGCACACATGCCCCGCGCGCTTGTGTGCGTGCAACCGATTCGAGCGGTTGTTCGAAGCTTTGCCTCTTTTCCGTTTATCTACTCATGTGCCATAATGCTGAGAAAATAAGGAATTTCAATAAAAAAAAAATCGCTAGCTAATATTATTTCGAAAACTTTCGAAAGACTGCAATTTCATATACGAGTATGTTAGACCTTGCAAGTACAAAAACGATGAGCAAAATACCCAAGGTATTAGTATTATTTTTATATGCCCGAAAGTGTACCCAAGTGATTTCACTTCCAGTACAAACTTTCTGCCGCCAGACTGACAAAACAAAACACGACTTGTCAAGTCCCCACAGCACTCAGCCTAAAAATACAGCTTAGAAATTACCGCTTACAACGTATGTTTAGACGTGTGCTCAAGATATTATCGTCTAGAAAGTTTCCAGCCTGCTCTATAATTGATATTCATGCATACGTAAGGGTAGGGGCGATACGGAAGCAATAAATCTACTTTTGTTTGTTTGTTAGTGCGATAGCATCGGAGGTGTTAAAAATGTTGTGCGTTTATGTTAAATGTTGGATTAATGAGTGTGAGTGGGAACATTTAATTTTTTTTGATAGTGCTATGTCTTGAAGAACATTAACAACTGTCGTTTTCTATTGCTTCAGGCGTAAAAAAGTAAAAAGTTCAATAAAAAAAAATGTAGTTTCAAAAAGATTTTTATAATTATAATATTTAATAATATTTTTTTTATTTTCTTCCACAAAGGTACCTTAAATCTATCTTATTTCTATATAACTCATAGATTGTAAGTATTACATAGTTTTTATAATTAATTTTGATGCGTTGAGCAGCATAGCCTACGAAGTCGAAATGTCAATACTACTTTATGGAATAAACCAATGCAAAAATGTTCAAGTAAAAAAAAATATACATTCGAGTCGTGTTCTGGTGTCATAAAAATACATAATAATTCAACTCAATAAATAAATCCCTACATAAAAAAATGCAAAAGATGGCGGCCATAGCAATCGAGTTGCTTAGTATAATAGTTGAAAAGCTTCCTTAGAGTGGTCAGGGCAAGCCAGACTATTTGAAAACACACTAACGAGACACTTTGTGCCAGCTTTGAGTGAAAGAAATATACAGTCGCAGTGACTAGTGCAGTTCTAAGAATTCTAGATTGAATGAAAAACGTGTGAATGGGTCTAACTGATGCTAATGGATTTTTACCTTAGTTGACAAAAATTCATCTAAGATGAACCTCGCCAAAGATTCAAAAACATTTCATTATACAAAGCAGACATTCAAAAGAAAATTATAAATATCGCGCACACTACATATTTTAATTTTGTTGCCAATGTATTGTATACAGTATGTAATTTTCCGTTTATTTTTTGTATACTTGCAAGGTTTAAGTTATTTCCAGCACTCAATTTAAACCACACAAATTATTTACACATAACACAACAACCAAGTCCAATTCAAAATCCGGACAGTCCAAAGTCCAAACAAAAACAATCTGTTTGCGAAGGCACTGACAAAAATACACGTCGGGACAAAACTAGAGGTACGCCAAAAAAGAAACATTAAAAATTCATAAGGGTAGAGGCATTTTCAGTGTTGATGGTAGAAAAGCCGAGTGCATCAGTTGTTTGAAGTGCCGCAACCGTTGCGAAAAACGAAAGTGGAAAATTGGATTGTACTAGGCAGTTCTTTGGAAAATTTGTTACCATCAACTTTGTTTGGCATCGCTTTTTATTGAGTTTTCATTCTCGTTTTCGTTTAATCATACAAACTCGACGGTTCATAGAATTTTAATTGTGAGTGAGATAAGTTCTCAATGGGTTTTGTAGAATAATTCGAAATTTTTATTGATAAGCTAAGTTATCATCTACAGGTATAAACAAAATGGATGGTGAATACGATGCAAGATCTGGGAAGAACAGCACCCACCACCAGGCAACTATATACCGCCTCACGAACATCTGCCGCCCGGAGGCAACCTGCAGTGGCCTGCCTGGAAAGCACTCAACCGATTGCGAACCCAGGTAGGTCGCTGTAAACACAATCTAGCCAAATGGGGGATCATAGACCCTTCCAATATCCGGTGTGAGTGCGGCCTTTCCGACCAGACAATGCCACACCTGCTAGAGTGCCCAAAGTGTCCGAACACCTGCACTTTGGAGGACTTAAACCTCGCCAATGACGCTGCAGTTAGTGTGGCCAACTACTGGGCGCAGCGTATTTAATTTTTAAAATAAACAAGATTACCATCGATTCGAAAAGAAGAAGAAGATGGTGAATACCCGTCTCAAAATATATTTTATTTATTTATTTAATCAGTAATCTGTTTATTTATTCAAAAACAAAAATGTCATCTCATCCATTCTATTTTTAGACACCCAACCACTAAACCCTAAACATATTATGATAATCCAAACGCTTACCGAACAAACTAAATATTACATCATTTCCTAACATGTCCGTTCTATACAGAGACACAACTGGGTCGAGAGAGCGTCACTTATTCTGTATGTATGAGACGTATGTCTGCGGGAGGCGTATTTAAAAGTAGACATTTGACTGGACCGACCATCTGAATACCAAGATGAAAGTTTACGGTCCCCTCTAGCTGTAGAACCGTAGAGTATGGAAAAGTAAAAATAGAGTGAGCATATCACAGTATGAACTGTGAACTAGTATGAACAAGTTTTGTCGTAGTAGTAAAAAAAAATATTTTATTTTTATTTTTAAAAAAGTTTTATTAATAAAACTATATCATTGCCTAATTATATCGGCACCAGACATATTTTACATTCAACGTCAATCCTTTAACAAAATAACTAAAATCAGACGAAGAGTGCAGTACATACATCCAAAAATTTGTTCGCTTGGCACATAGCTAATATAATAATAATATGTTACCAATACGCACACTCTATATTTTCTTATCTATACCTATTCTAAGAGTAGAACCGAAACTATTTCATTTTTAACTAGCATTTCGACGTGTCGATCTAGGGAAAAAGCTTAGCGTGAAACGTATACGTGTACATACATATTGATGAGTATTTTGCTGGTTTTACGTTTACATAAATATATTAAGTCGTGTTAAATCATTTATTTGATCGAATGAATGTGTTACATTTTAATCCTATTGCATATTTATGTTTGTTGGGTTTACAAAATAGGTATGTTTAAACTACATATAATAAATTAGTTTATTATAAAATGTCAAAATAATATTCATCATCACAAACAAGCGTATTCACTTTGGAAACTAAATAATAATCCTATTAAATCATTTATATAAAAACAGGTCACTTAAACTTTCCATTGAACAACAGTTTTTAACGTGTCATTAACCCCTATTCTGTGTGCTACATTTACGATTTGATATTTTATTTTTAGTCGAACTAAATTAAAAGTAAATTGACAAAATAAATTGGAACTAAATAAAAGTTTGCAAGATAATAAATGCAACATAAAGGTCGAAACACAATTTATTTCATCACAAAATTTCCAATTGTGTCGGAGCAAAAATACATTCTGCGATAATAATCGTTGGCAAACAAAACTATTTGAATTTCGAAAGCTAGATAAATAAAATTAGTTTGGTATCCAATTTATTTTTATTGGCGTTTTGTTGTTTGGGTAAATCACTTGTCCTTCAAATGGTCATACGGTCGTCGTGACGTAATGTCACGAAGTGTCACAGAAAATGTCCTTATTTCGTGCAAGATGTACTGGACTACAAAATACTAGGATAATAAAGAATTGTGATAACTGTAATGTATAAAAAGCCTCTATTACTTTGACATAAAGGTACAGTAACCAAAATCACGCACATTTAATTTCTTCAAAACGTCGTTAATTATATTTACGTCTAACAAATAAAAAGTGCACCTTACACAAAAAATAATCTCCATACATAATACGTAAGCAGCATAAAGTCGACATTGTCATATTAAGCCGACACAAGATCAGGCTCTAAGAAGGCTTCGTTGTAATCTCTAAAACCACGCCGAGATAACACAAGACGCTAGCTAAAGCCTAGACCAGATTATGTTAGTATTTTAGTCAACTGACGAATATTTTAGTACTAGAGACTCAAGCAGAAATGTGAGGCTAAATTTAGCTTATATGAAGCATCAATGTTTTTGTAAGAAAGACAAGTCAAGTAAATATTTTTAGATAGAAGACACATTTTATTTTCATGTCTAAAAATGTCTACAGGATATCTATCGAATCAACACGTTTACGTCTAGGATAAGTTATTTTAATTATCAACAGACAAAGTGAAATCTTTGTATATCGGGTAGTGAAACTAAAATTCACTGTGTATAAAAATAATTATAAGACACACAACTTATCAAAATGAAACAATAATCGACTATTTATATAGCATTAACGTCCTTTAAGGACGTCAAAATTCACGAAACCACAAAAAAAAAATACGACAAAATTAATTAACTTAAAACCTACCACCACAGACGTATGAGAGCACAAAAACGAAAAAAAGAAAGAAAATGACGACCTTCACATGATGGTCAAAAAGGCAAAGACGTGCCCTCAAGAGAAATGTAAATAATTTAGAGAGTCCTTTGAGTCTGAAAAAATTAAGCGAAATGAAAATCACAGTTCTAGGTGTAAAATTACTATGGACACGCACGTCGCATGGCGTACATATTTTTTATTTGTCTGTTTAGCGAAGAATATGACAAAATGCTTGATTAAAAATGCTACTTTCGGCTTTTTAAATCTCTTGGGAAAGGTAATTAAAGAAAAACATGGGTATGTTAACGGTTAGTGACAAGACTATTCTCAGTTGTTAGGATTGTAAGGTTGGAAGAAAATAGGTCTCTAAGGAATCTTAAATGTTGATAAGGTGACTGCATCGTTTAAGTTGGATTAAGTACCACTTTTAACAATACGATTTAAAATACGGCATAACTGTATATAAATATTTTGACTACTAAAAACTTTATTATACTATTAGCTGTGATTGTTAATTCGTCGTGAAAGACAATCATGATCATACATCAAAAGGATTCCCACCTCATTAAAACCAATTTAAATAAAATTCCTATAAAACAAGTGACTACCTAAGTAACCGTGATTTTAATAATAATTTACTGTTCAACAAGGCTGCCGTTGCATCCAAGAGCGGGACCCTTATAAATAATAGCCTGCCTACAGACATGGCATTTTAAAATAAATTTACCGGAGCAGCCTTGCAAATTGAGAGTGTAATTGGAGCTTCTATGAAGGCTCGTTGTGTTGTGTACTCACGTAGTCATACTGAATTAACAGGAAGCTTTGAATATCTTAAATGTCTGTCCTTGTTTTTAAGGGTTAGTTACGCCATTTGTAACTCAAGACTGATTTCATGATATTTGATTTGTTGGATTTGTCTTTGTCTTCACCCTAAATCACAGAATATGAAAACATCGGAAAAACACACAAAAAAAAACGATGTACGCGGCTGGAAACACGAGAATATTTATGTAACAAGAAGACCATTTAATTTTTATGTAATAGAACAAAAATACAATGGCTATTTTACTAGATCATAAAATAGACCAATTAAGAACATATTTATTCAGCTGAAAAATCCATTTCAAAGTGCTAAATTCAGTGCGTATTTATACAACACACAATATTTTCCCAATTAAAAAATAAAAATAAACAAATAACACGAGTAAGCGAACAAATAATAATCAAAACTCGAATTCCTATCACTTCAAACTTATTTCCCAATACAGCACGGTCCACCGCATATTTTCATACTTAAAACTATATTTCTAAAGAAAACTTCTTCCTCAGTTAGTTTAAATAAACAACCTAGTGAATTCCACAAGTTTTTCAAACGCACACATACTTGAAAACAGAGCATTCTTACAGTCGTTGGGGTCATATCTTTTCAGCGTCTGTTGAGTGCGAGACAAATTAAAGAGAAGTCCTATTGTAAGGTAACAACGTTTTTGGGGTGAATGAGGATAATAATTTACCATGTTCCGGGATTTAGGACACGGAATTAAACCGCATAATTTCTCTACATTTATTACACTATTTGATAAACTGGATAGTGGGAAATATAGCTTTGCCAATGTTTCTAGTGTTTTTTGTGTTTGTCTTATCTGTTGAGCAGATCGAAACCGTAAATAAAAGTATATTTGGAAGGTGTTTGTTATAATATTGTTGTTAATGCTATCAACATAAGCATGTCACAAAATATTAGCAACTTTTTAAGCCCTTCAAAGGAAAGGGCAACACGCCACATTTCATGTGTAATTTTTAAACGTTAATAACGGATTGCGTTTTCAAACAGAGTTGGTGGTAATAGCTTTTTAAAACCACTATTTATCAAGATGTTAATTACTAAGAATGGTGGCGTTTAAAAGCGACTCAAATATATTATGCTCGTAAAAACTACAAATAAAGTCACAACCCACGTTATAATACGAACAGCATTTTTTCTTGACAATCTTATAGTTTATGACCGCCTTTTTAGCGTCTCATTTTTTTTTACATCTCAACTTTAAATAAAATACATACAAGTTTTAAAAAGTGATGAATTAATCGTAAGACTAATCTTTTTAATAAATGAAATAAGGTTTTCTAAATGAAAGCATCTAATAGTCCATGATATCTCAGTAACTTCCAAAAATTTTAAAACAAGTTAATCAGAATAAAATTAAAATAAATAAAAACAAAATATATTAACAAATTATGTATTTAAGTAAATCCCAAACTAGTCCCAACCCATGCATCCCCTACAGCCGTCGAGCCGACGAAGGAGCGGCATTCAGACGAAGCTCCTCGTCTCGGTCCCCATTCATTGTGATGATTGCTCCACACTCATTATAGCTATACAACTCTACAACTCGACTGGCCCGCCAGGATGTTTGACTCGACTCGCTGTTGTAATGACGGGGTTTTTCTGTGCGCGAATTGTCGATTGTTCTGTCTGTGATATTTGGCGTAAAACTGTCGAACTGATAGCTAACCAAAAAGAGATACCGTATTGCTTTTAAGCTGTTTTTTTTTCTTAGTTTTTTTTTATCGTTATGTTTTACTTATTGAAATCCCAAACTTGTTTTAACCCAGACGAAGCTCCTCGTCTCGGTCCCCATTCATTGTGATGATTGCTCCACACTCATTTTAGCTATACAACTCTACAACTCGACTGGCCCGCAGGGATGTTTAACTCTACTCGCTGTTGTAATGGCAGAGTTTTATTGTACGCGTATTGGCTATCGTCGCTTGTTTTCTGTTATATTTTTAATTTATTTAAGTCACATACTAGTCCAAACTCATGCGACTCGTTATAGCTATACAACCTGACTGGCCCGCCAGGATGTTTGCCTCGCTGTTGTAATGACGGGGTTTTTCTGTGCGCGAATTGTCGATTGTTTGTTTTATATATGTTTTATTATTATTGTCGAAGTATTTATTTATTTTTAACATTTAGATCATAACTTGTTGTGTATATGATAACTATATAATAAACGTTATAAACAATTGAATATTAGATTTTTTATAAAAAGGTCTGACCCCCGAATATTGAAATGGAATTTAACTTCAGGACGTTTTTTTTTATATCATGTCTAGCAGTCGCTAATTTTCCTCCTGAAATGACCGAGAGTTTCTCATTATGGCCATTTAGAAGTATTTACATAACATAACATACCATCACGCCTGTATCCCCGAAGGGTTAGGCAGAGGTGTACCAATGTACACCCACAGTTCGCCGGTATTTTTAGGTCCCATGTAATAGGGGGCGAGCCTATTGCCACTAACCGGGCACAAATCCAATCTCCGACCTGCTACTGAGAATTTCATAGAAAAACCCAATAACACCTTGGTCGACTTGGGAATCGATCCCAAGACTTCTAGCGTAGCAGTCGCGCTAAGCACCACTAGGCCAACGAGTCAGTTTAGTATTTAAATACAAAAAACATAAGGTTAACATCTGATTCTAGTCACATTTCCACGTCATAATAATACTAAACAGAAAATATTAATACACAGTTATTAGAACCTTTAAACAAATTGCTCTTTCATATAGTGTGTGGAGCAATTCACTGTAAGCATAAGTCGGGCACTTGATTCCATTTCAACTGAGATCAAAGACGCAGTCGCGTTAGGCGACTGTTTAGGGTTCCTTACCCGTGTGACGTACTTTACAAAATCACTATTACGAGTATAAATGTGTAAAAACGTTAGAATGATTTTATCTTTATCGACAATCACTTTTAGATTGTAAAATATTATTAGTTTCTTAATTATTATCTTTTAATTCGTTTAACTATTTTATTTACTGTCTCTCATGTAAATAGAAAATTGGCTAACAACATTAGAAACATTTAGTAACACTTGAAAGCATTTAAGAAAATAAAAACTTTATTTGACTGCAGTGAAACCCTAACAAATGTACCAGTCGTACTTGGCTGTTTTTGAAACGCAGCTTGTATGGAAATAACGGCTGAATGTCAAAGAGACGCACATTTACTTCTTCTAGATTCAACGCCACCTATTGCAGAATGAATGAATGAATGAATTGCTTTCCTTTCATAAAGGTTTTTATTTAATTTCTCCATTAGTAACTATTGAAATTGAAAATATTGTTATTTTCAAACGGAATTAATACAAATTCAAATATATTTACAAATGGATCAGAAAACCATTAATTGCTATCTTCACAATTGATTTTCAGTCATTTGTTAACATATTAGCACAAACAAATTACTACATTTTCTACAAAAATAAAACTATTTCTCTGGTTATTTTCGTGTCCTGCCTCGTTGGCCTAGTGGTTCTAAGCGGGACTGCAACGCTAGAGGTCTTGGGTTCGATTCCCAAGTCGACCAAGGTGTTATTGGGTTTTTCTATGAAATTCTCAGTAGCAGGTCGGAGTTTGGATTTGTGCCCGGTTAGTGGCAATAGGCTCGCTCCCTATTACATGGGACCTAAACATACCGGCGAACTGTGGGTGTACATTGGTACACCTCTGCCTAACTCTTCGGGGATACAGGCGTAATGGTATGTTTGTTATGTTTATTTTCGTGTTAGAAAGTCTCAATTTTTCAATAAATCCACACTAATAAACAAATTAGTTTCTTAAACAAAAATCAAACTATTCAAAGGCAAAAAAAAAGCAATAAAATCACGACATCAAAGCAACATTCATACCATCTCCGTAAACATTTTAGTTGTGTAACAGCACCAGCGCCAGTGTAAAGACAGAAATTGCCATAATAGCTCGCAACACGGCACGAACCTTAATTGTGTTATCTTCAAAAGAACACCATTAAGTCATTAGTGTTGGATAGATTAATCTAGTTAAATGTTGAGATCCTTTGGACTTGCTGTCGTCCGCGGGTCCGGCTGTTTTAAGAAACGGATTACGATTTTTGTTTTTAAATTCAGTTTATTTTGGAATTTTCATTTGGTTGAGCTTGGACTTTTCTGTGCTTTTGCTAAGGTGGGATACCAAGTTTGGGTGCAAGATATATACATAGTGATTTAATCTTAATAAATGCAAGAAGTGGGAAGAAGGCTCCAGAACACGCATATTGAGGTACAAACCAAGCCACACTGGTATAAAATATTGGGTCAAAGCCAGATAATTTAGATTAATATAAAGACTGTACTGTGGCTCTATAAGCATCACCATAAATAAACGTTAATATCATAAACTTTTATATGACATCCTCGACTCAAATTAATAATTTAATTAACAAACTCATAATACAGGTAAAGCAACGGGCTTTACATAGTAAATAATTACTATGCGTACCTTCCTACCGGGTTCGTATAATATATGACATCAAAACTTCATTGTAATTCAAATTGCCACTAGTTCAAAACCGCAACTTCTAAAACTTTGGTAATCATCTGAAACTTGAAATTGCACCGTGCCAATCCAAAACTTTCCACCAATTATCTACATTGATTTACATATTCAAAGTGCGGCAATAACCTCCGCGACTAACACTGGTACCTTGTTAAGAAACACCGTTGGGAAAAGAGCATTTCGCACTGGCCCCATCCATTGCTCGTTACATCCCAGACTAATACACCCACTGATATTATGAATAATTAATGCACTACAACCACTGAGATAATTATATACCGCCGTATCGTTTTCGGAGCAAGGAATCGGAAAGTAGGACAGTGTTAGTGGATTCTTCTTGTGAATAAGTAATGTATTGTGTTAGGTTACTTCAACTGAGTGGATAGTTGCATTATTTACGAACGTGCGAGTATTTTTCTTTGCATAAATACTTTTGTTTGCTTTTGTATGTAAAAGTAGATACAAGAAATTCGAATTCATAATGTACATTAGATTCTGATGTTCATTATGAACAATGAATGTTATTAGATAATAATATACAGTTATTAGATAATAATAAATATGTTTTTGACAGGCCTGTTGGTCTAGTAATTAGTGACCCTGACTGCTGTACCGGAGGTCGTGGGTTCGATTCCCACTCAGGACAAATCTTTGTGTGATGAGCACGATCATTTGTTCTGTGTCTGGGTGTAATTTATCTATAATATGTATGTATTTAGAAATATATAAGTATGTTTATCAGTTGTCTGGTTACCATAACACAAGCTCTGCTTAACTTGGGATCAGATAACCGTGTGTGAGTTGTCCCGGAATATTATTATATTATTATACATTTGGTACAGCTTCAATTTACCATCAAAATTAAACTTTGGCTCACTAAAAAAAATCCTAAAATCCCCAAATACCTCTACTTCATACATTAGAATCAGGATACAGCAGTCGAGTCACAAAGACCACGAACACGAACGCTTCTCATCACGTACGGCGCGTCACATGTCTCCGAGAGATCCTTCATCAAATATCGTTCACATTCCGCTTTTTATATCTAAAGGAAATATTTTATATTTTATGTTTGCTGATATAAGATTTTTATGTTTGTGTCAAACAGACGTAAAAGAAATGATTTAAAAATCTTAAAAAAAAAATTGTTTTAAAAGTTTTCACATTTGTTTAACTGTTTGATTTTGATAGCTCAACCTCAAATATGTTTTTGTATTGAACTAAGAATTAATTTATTAACTAACCAACTTATACTAAATTTGTTACACTACACAAAATAATAAATCTGTAAAAGTGAAAATTCTGTACATAGAAAATATAAAAAAAAAAAAATGGCGGGGGGTGTTACTAGACCGACACCGAACTCAAAAGTGTGAAAAAATTTTTTTTTGTCTGTCTTTCTGTCTGTTTGTTCGGGTATCACGCAAAAACTACCGGTTCGATTACGATGAAACTTGGTATAATTATTCTTTATTATCCTGGGCACCACACTGGGTAGTTTTTATTCCGGAAAAGTATAAACAATAAAAAAAAAAACTTAATTTTGCGGTTAAAAACTCATTGATAAGTTTCGTCATCGAAAAATCGAGGTTTGGCTCTCGTCTATTTTCTCCCCCAATTCTTAACCAATTTTAAAGATATTTCATATACTGCATAAGAAAAGAATAATCTGTGCCTCTTTTTTTCCTTTTTTCAATAATCGTTGCCAAATTTGAAAAAAAACGCCTCTGAAAACTGCGGTCAATGCACTTTTTAGTAGGTTCTAGTTTCTTTAAATATAACTTATTTTAAAAAAGGAAAATTTATATTACTGCAAAAAATCATAGCCTAAGTTCAGAAATCAGCGAGAAAACAGACGAGAACGTTTGTATGGAGAAAAGTCCACTCCCTTTCCTCTTAAGATAACCGGACTATGGCATAATATTGATGAATTAAAGAATAAAAATCAACTCACTCAGAATATAGAAGTTATAAAAACTTTATTAGTCATGTCAAAGTAATAAATCTCTTTAATCATAGTCACGACAAAATTCTAGCAGTTTATGGTTATAAATAAGTTTGAAGGGGCGCCATTACAAGTGTTAGTGGCGTTTAAAGGTGAGCTTAACGGGACCACTATTAGCATAACTTATAAATAATAAACTGGCAAAAGGCTGTAAAATGTTAAGTGAGGAACCATAGGTATAGTTTGATACTTTAATATGATATGATTTTAAAAATGGTAAAAGTCAATGACAAATGAAAGGTATTTTTTTTTAATTCTAAGATTCTTTTTTCGTAATAATATTTTTGTAACGATATTATTTTTCTAAGGGTGTTACCACACCAATCGATCGATAGTCGATCGATGCCATCGATCGACATCGGTCGACGTTGATCGATTGGTGTGGTAGCTTTAATTGATCGACGGATACCGGTCGACTAACTCATCGATCGATTGCCGGTCGATGCCATCGATCGACATCGGTCGACGTTGATCGATTCTCGAGAAAATTCGAGTCTAGTAGAAACTATCGATCGACGTCGACCAATCCATTCTACCATCGATCGATGGCATCTATCGGCTATCGATCGATTGGTGTGGTAGAAACTATCGATCGACGTCGACTAATCCATTCTACCATCGATCGATGGCATCGATCGACTATCGATCGATTGGTGTGGTAACACCCTAATACATAAAAGATCTACTACTCAGCTACAATTTTATTGCACTTTAAAATAAATATAACATACATACATATAATCACGCCTCTTTCCCTTGTAGGGGCAGGCAGAGACCACATCTTTCTACTTGCTACGATCCTTAAACACTTGTTTCGGTTTGTCCGCTTTCATTATTCCCTTCATACATGCTGTTCGGTTTATGGTACTCTTGACCTGGCCTTTTTTCATTCGCACTTATATAAGAACTAGATTTATGAGTTAATGATATTATTTTCAGGTGTTAATACTAACTAGTTTAAGTACATTATAGTGATAAGATTTCGTTAGCCGTAACTACATTTTTACCTAAATTAAAGCAGTTTACTGTCCTTCGCCAAGGGACAAGCATTTATCTGTCATTTTTATCAACCTCGCTTGATTTTCCGAGTCGCACTCAAGTCCCCTCTTTCTAAATGTCTTTAAACGTATCATTAACATTGAAAGCTCGTAATTATCTAAATAGGTCGAAAATTGAAACAAATTGCTATAACTAGGAGAAAAAATATACTAATAATTTCTTCAACTTTTTTACATCTTGGTTTAACGAATACACTAAAAAAGCGTTGCTATATAATTATACAACAGAAAATGTACCTCACTAAAGTTAATCTAACCAGATTCAGGGTTAGCCTCAAATCCGAAAACACGGACTGTTTCCATTGGCCGCAAGCTTGGCAAACACCTTGTTACATGCGTCAAAACTAAAACGGGGTACGTGTCAATTCTCAACGAAAACAATTACGCGTGCAAACGGGCCAAGCAATTTACATAGAGGGGCGATGTCGCCCGGGGCGCGGGACCGCCCGATTAAAATCCCTAAAATACCCGTCAACGTGTTGACGTTTTGATGAGGCGAAATAAATTGTGCGGGATAGAGGGGGGTACCTCCTAACCCCCGGGGTATATGCGTGCCCTAAGAAAATGAAGGTAATCAGCCGTCTATGTCGCCCGTTTTTGCTTTGAAAACTGTGCCGTGCGCGAATTTTATCAGCTTACACAGTCCAAATGCTGGGGCATGTTTCCTTTTTTACTTCGTTCGCATTTAATCATTCGTCTCGAGTTTTATATACCTTCGTGTTTTTGCTGAAACGAATAATTGTAATATTCAGATCGGTAGTTACCGGGTTTTAGTTTAACTAGCTCTATTGTTACAGTCGTTAACTCTTTTATTGTTAGTTTGATAGAATTGTGGAAAATTAAGGGTTTATTTTATTCTTTTGTGAAGCCTAAAATACAGTTTGTTGGTAATGAAAGTTAGAATCAACTAGTAGGTAAAACAACTTATCTTTCCGAATTTTAGACGCAAAATCCAAAACTTATTTAATTTTACAACTTGTGTTTTGGAATATTTCTGCATTAATTTTCCAATCAAATTTAATCGTTTAATTTACCCCACATACACCTTGGACCGTCCACCGACGTCCGAAACAAAACTGCGAACGACATCGACCACGAACTTCACACGAAAGCGCTTAAATCAAACAGTAACCATGCAATAATAGGGCTGTCACCAACCACCACACCTCGTCACACTCACAACGGCGCGCGGCGACCATTTAAAACTTTCCCGACACGTGACAGCCCTTGAACTATCAATTTTGAATTCTATTGTTTCCGTCATAAGGTCGGAGATTGTGAACAGATTTAGTTGCAACGGATGGAAATTCGAACTTCGTCGCTTGAAAATAAGGTCGTTGATTGCATAATAGAGTTAGGTAACCGCGTTTATTATGAACTCATGTTTGCAGCTACGTTGCAGGTTACAACAGTTCATATTCAGCTAAAATAAAAACTAGCCATATTTATAGTGCGTTGGGGTAAGTTCGGATGGTTTTTAGCTGCATTCGTAAGAAGTTGGCAATTTATTTTTTTCTCAAAATCTATATCGGCTAGCGTAATAAAATAAAGTAGAAACTGATAATCAATAAACAACCTATCACAAAAATATTTTCATGTTTGCATAGATTTAACGGCTGCTGTGTTACGGGAGTTTAAAGTATAGACATGCATTTAAAAATTCATGAGAAGATCGGACGATGTTGGGGAAAGACCGGACTACCCTCTAAAATCACTCGTGTGGCTAAGAACACAAGGTTCATAAAAATAACATATCCGACCTTATACTTGCTACAGCATTCTTCTTGTAAAATTTAATTACTTTAAAAACATAGCAGGAACTGAACATGATGCGGACTATTGCGGACTGCAGGGAGTAGCAAAACAAAATGGCGCCTTGCGCTATGTTGCCAGAATAAAAAAATAATCGCAGAATCGGTAGATATTTAACTTATACGTTCTTACCCCATTTACGACCTTACCCCAACGTACCTACATAGAGCACTTGCCATATTTAGCCTTTATCCTTTTAGAGCAAAATATTCAAGAATATAATTGAAAAATGTTTTCTATACCAAGGGACAGGTTATTCTTATTAAATATATTGCGTAGAAGAGCTAATCAATCAAATGTAACATGAAAACAAATTGTAAGCAGGCTTTGAAATTCAACATTATTTGCGTAAAATTTATTGAATCTCGTGGATTTTAGATTTCTCGTTAGTTTTATTACATGGATACCTAATAAAACTTTTCGATTACAAATAACAAACTACTACTTTTCAAATAAAATCGGTATACAAATAATAAGTCGTAACAACGTTTGATTGCTAAATATTCAACTTTTGTATTACTTTGAAACGAAATTAATGAGTTTTGCAAATTATCGTAGTTATTGTATAAACAGCTTTGGCAAATGGTTATGTGAATTGTAATTGTATTTTAGGCTCAGAGTTACTTATGAAATGTATTTTTATTTTACCATAACTAGTAATTTATCATCTTTTCTGTGGTAGGTACCTAAAAGGATGCACCTTGATATAGGTCATTAACCTATAAAACTTCAGACGCGATATAACGGAAGAAGTATATTTTAATTTTCTCTTTCATCGAAATATCACTTACCTAATGATCCCGATAATTATACTTGTCCTATGCGTCGTGGGTAACTTTATTTGTTGTGTTTTGTATTCTATAAACCCTGGTAAGCGCAAATAAAAAAAAAAAAATCTTTTCACAGTCCCAAAAAACCTACAACGAATGTACGTAAAAAATATATCTTGACAGCGTTAAATATGATTCCTGAAACGCTAACTTCCAATTACAAGGAGATATTGGACATAAAATGGGTCCCCACTTCAGGGAGTCGGAAAGTGTACATTATTATTATAAATAAAGCGAAATGTCAAAAATGCTGCCCTCAGGGGCCAAGGAGACGTGGCGACGCATAAAGAGATTCGTCCCTTCGTAAATGATTACAATAAAACTACCATGCGGGGTACGCAGAGGGGAAGGGAGGGGGGTTATTTGCATAATTTTACTTTTATTACAGTCACACGCTTTTGTAGAAATTGGCGTTAGAGTCTTTGGTTCATTGCGGTAAATTATAGCTGTTGATGTAACAAAAGAATTTATAAATAAGAGAACAAATGTACCTACTGTTTATGGTACGGATATTTTTGAGATCATTTCCACAAGACGTTGACTGAGTTATACATTATAACACAGTTCGCGTATCTTCGATTCTGAGTAATTTATTTTTAAATTTCTAGCTATTCGTATTCACTTCTATAGCAGTCATACGAGTAATATTAAAATTTTATGAGAAGAATATAGACAAGAGCATTGAAATAATATAAATACAAGTATTTTGGGCAATATCTTTTTAATATAATATGTTAAGATATTTCACCATTTTTGCAAAGTTGCGTTACTAAAAGATGCTAGATTTACTTTCTCCAAGTGCATTCTATTTAAAACGATTTTGTTACGTAGTTGCATTAAAGCATAGATTTTCAAAGGAGTTCATAAACTTGCCTTTGGCAGCTAATTAGCTATCAGAGCGAGACGCTAAGATTTTGCTTACGTCACAGCGCATAATACCAATAGTAAACAAACAGTATTAAAAAAATAAAATATAAATAACTATTTATAAAAATAATAAGAGCGGGTGTAAACAATGTATTTTTGTATCATTCCATAATTATCAGAGGAAATCGCATAAAGAGACCTTTTGTTGTATAATTATCATGAATGTCAATACAAGCATATCATATTCTCATTATTATAAAAGATTTTCTGAACTGAAACACAACGCCAATAACAAGCGTCCTCATTAAAAACGCGTACAATTCATTTATATGATATGTGAACACATAATAATTATTATCGCCAAGCGAATGCGAAATGGTGTTACTGTGTTACATATTAAACCATAATTATCACTAATTATATTGTTAAATATATTATTGTATAATGGGCTCAATTTACATGGAAAGACCAAAATTTATATTTTAATTATGAAGTCGGTTAATTAAAATTTATAATTTCATTGTTTTTGTTCTATCTTATATATAAAATTCTCGTGTCACAATGTTAGTTACCATACTCCTCCGAAACGGCTTGACCGATTTTTATGAAATTTTATATGCATATTCTAGTAAATTCTAGTAAGTCTGAGAATCGGCTACTATCTATTTTTCATACCCCTAAGTGGTAGTAGGTAGGTAGGTAGGTAGTAGGCAGGTGCTAGGTAGAAAAAGTTGCATTGCAACGCATGCCGGGTACAGCTAGGTAATAATATATTATTATCCTTAAAGTACAGTATTTGATTTACTCTAGTAGAAACAACCAAAAATTTCCCGGTCTCTACACAGTATTTTTTCCAATCGCTTTTTCTATGCTTTTGAATAAAGTTTGATTCCCCTAACAAAACTATCAACTACTTCCTACCAAGCCTTGCGAGTTATGCAAGATATCTCACAAATCACCCCAACATGCTATCGAAAGGACCCCATCACGCGTCAAGGGTACAGGAAACAATTATTTTTGGACCCCATCGTATCGGGGGACATTTTAGATAGCCATATATACTTGACGCAAGACCTTTATGCTTTAAATGACTCGGTAAATTTAAATTTATTGTCGTGAAACAGGTGGAGAGAGGAAATATGGTGCTGATAGGAAACAAATGTTTTGTAATAACAAGAGCATCGATACGTGACTACTATGCTCAATGGATCGACAATAATGTCTTATGTGGTGAGAGATTCTACATAATCATTATTTTATATTAATTATTTCAATTTAAACTAAAACTTTCAAAAATAATACTTAATTAAAAAAATAGCTTTATTTAATCAAAACAAAAATTGACCGAATTTACTATTTTTTTCGAAGCATTCTCTTGACTTTATTAATTAGGCCCTTTATAACAGTATCGCGTGGCCTTTTGTGCCTTGTCACGACTCACAAGGACGTATTCAAGTAGGTTGAGAGAGGTCATGGTTTAACAAGCGAAAGCGAGGAATTTAATACGTTGAATTTAGTTGTAACTGTCAAACCATCATGCCATCATACCTTAAAATTACGAGATCGGATTAGTAAAACCGCTGTCTGCCCGAAAAAGTATTAGGTGTCAGAATTGTTAGTTGAGGTTTCTAGTTCAGAATCTCACACAGTTGTAACTATTAACATAACATACCATCACGCCTGTATCCCCGAAGGGTTAGGCAGAGGTGTACCAATGTACACCCACAGTTCGCCGGTATGTTTAGGTCCCATGTAATAGGGGGCGAGCCTATTGCCACTAACCGGGCACAAATCCAAACTTCGACCTGCTACTGAGAATTTCATAGAAAAACCCAATAACACCTTGGTCGACTTGGGAATCGAACCCAAGACCTCTAGCGTAGCAGTCGCGCTTAGCACCACTAGGCCAACGAGGCAGTTAACGTGTAACTATTACTATACCTTAAAATACTTCCTCAGCTAATTACGAGAGCGCTGATTATGTTCGCAATCATAATAAATGTTTAACGTACCTCGAAACTTTAATGAAAACATATTTCTTAACGTGTTTAATTAAAGTGAGTTGGAAACAAAATCAGGCGGATTTCCTACAGGTGTCGCGAAGAAACCGCATCGCGTAGCTAATGTGTTTACACCATTACATGCAAGATCCAGCGACCAATACACAAGACCTACCCCACCCCCCGCAAGTCAAACAAATCTCCCACCAAAGAGGTGAAAGTTCAAAGATACGCGGGTCAAATTACCTGGTCGTGTTTACGGATTTCGACAAACATCGCCAACACAGACGCGTTAAGTTTTATTACTTTCCTCTTGTAAATTATAGGTGTAATATATGGCTTGGTTAGTACTGAGATGTTTTCCTTGTAAAACGATAAAAATGTGAATTTCTCGAAGGGTTTCAGTGCCTGTTTACCGTGGTGATTCGAGCGGCATGTATAATTTATGACACGTTGCGCACATAAAGTAGGAAATATGTGTTTGGATTACATACTACTTTTTTGAAGTTTGATATCTGATATCATGATGGATGTGGGTTTTCTTGCGGAGTATTGTTAAAAGTTAGTATTTGTGATAACAGATGACAGAAAGAAGTAGGTAATTGGCAGCAAAGAAGTTTGTAATGTAGGTAATTAATATATTATGAGTAATAACACGTTTTTTTTTCGCGCCTGTTTTTTATTACTGTGTCAAATATTTTGAATAACGTTTTGAAAGTTTTTTTTTTTAAATAAAATATTTAAAACAAACTGACTATTAAAAAAACATATGAGACTTCTAATTCATTTAAAACTCACCTGCATCTGTGACACATGATACATGAACCCGAATCGTCATAAAAGTATTAAAAAATGGAAAACTCAAAACACCTAACAGCATCGTGCAACGAAAACCCCATGAATATTTTCCTCACATGCGCCCTGGCTGGTTTACTACTTTTTCTTTCTTTTTTGTCAAATTTTAAAAATAGAACACAAATTCGTTGCAGATGCGTATCGCAGAACGAATTGACTGGCGCGGGTTACCAGCGCCGATGTTCGAAAAAAAAAAAGAAAAAAATACAGCAATAGAATCAAAAATGTTAGACGCTGAACATCGGTCGAACGCGAGGACGTGTTGCGTCACAGATTAAAAAAGATTTCTATATTACCTTTTTTTAAACTGATATCGATACACCGAGAGTTTGAGCCTTATTTCTATGTGGTCAGATGTGTTTTTTGCGTGTAATATTTGTTTTTTTTGTACTGTTACGGAAAAACAATTATTACAATAAATCGATATAGCGTTGGATATAATTCTATAACTCACGAGGGGTATTGTAGCTGAGACCACTATTGTATTATTATTTTGTTTTCCTATATTACCTAATGTACAAGTTTACGAATGTTTTTAGTAATTTAGTATCAAAAAATGTAACTAGATGGCGTTGACCCGATTTGGCGTTCTGGCTGAATAGCGCTATGGTTTCGTTACATCGAAATCCTAGTACTAAAGTAATGTTTTATATATTTTTGTACTTGAACTATCGGAATTAAAGTTTCTTTCTTGTACCGTAGAGGGCGTTTAATTTGAGACTGACCATAAATTTATTCGCCTAAAAACAAACTACAATACCAATAAATTGACGAGCTCAAAACAATAACTCAAAAATCAATTAATCTAAACACGAAACACGAACCTCATCTACATTGTGTGTATCCAATCACTTACCCATTTTACCAATCAAATCAAATTCCCCAACTACCCGAACCTAATAAGTAATAAAAAAAATCAAAACATACAATAAAAAAAAAACCGTACATTTATATTATTTTCTTTTCCAGTTCAATACGGCTGCAGAGCCAATTACAGATATTTATTTGGCATCAACAAAGCTTCGCGAACCAACGGCGGTGATCAAAAACAAAGGTATATGTAACTAACAATGAAAAATGGACCCAATGTGTGCATTGTAAATTTAAACGTCTGTCTATGTGTACATTATGTTTTTTATTAAATAACCTCGTCGAATGAAATAGACTAAAGAGAATTGGTGTTTTATTGAATTTTTATAAAATTTGGTGTCCTATTGTGATCAATGGTTGTAATTTTTGGTTTCTCTTAGTATGCCTTGCATAAATAAAAAAATGCTGTTTGATATATGAAAGCGATTAAGATCAGTAAGTTTAATTGATAAAAAAAAAAAATATTTACTAAAATAAACGCTTCATCTTATCTCATCATTTGTAAGTTAATATAATAATAAACAAACCGTTCCACAAAATATGAACGCATTACCAAAAAAAGAGTGGACACAACAATAAAGACCTTTCAATCGAAAGGGAAATTGAAAGCGCAGCCAAAATATCTCTACTCCGGCGGAATCGAACCCCACGTCAAGGGCCCTAGGGGAGACAAAATTAAGTACTACGACATATATAAATCACGTCCCATGACCGCAAAATGTGCATGCATCATGAAAACTGGGCATTATCAAAGCGAATGAGGTTTTATGTGAACCGTATAATCAAGTGGAGGGAGACTTTAATATGAATTAATGTTAGAAGGTTGTTAAAATCGGTGTTATTTAAAACCACAATTCAAAGTAGATTGTAGCAATATTAAACATCACACGATCTCTCGATTATCGAGTTTAGTACTGCTATTACCTGATAATCGAATTGTTTTGGTGTAAAATAAGGTATTCAGCTGAAACCGGTAAGACTAGTAGGCGACCCCAACATAGTTGGGAAAAGGCTCGGGAGATGATGAATCGAATTGTTTTGGTGTCTGTAAATACTTTAGCTACTTAAGCATACAAGAAAATACATACATTGAAATTAAGCAACTTCTCGTTTTTCTAAGTCGGTTAACAACAGGCTATCAAAGGTGATGACTCTTACTTCAAATGAAATGAATCATAATAAATGTATTTGATAAAATGTCTGTAGCGTAATCAGATACTATACCAATTGACAATCAATCTTCTACCTATATTATGTCAAAATATTAGTATCCATACCCACATATTATATACCTAATAATGTCACATCATTATGTACAATCAATTGTATTGAGAAAGCCTTGTCCTATAGTTGACATTCAGCTTATTCTTGACAAATTAGACAACGTACAGAAACGATACCTACAAAATATTAAATACTACAATATTCTTCCCAAACAAGTAATAAAACATTTCTAATTTCATACACAGTATAGAAAATGTACACAAAATTAATTACTGTTTTTAATCAACATTGTGTTACATTGCACTCGAACTTTAACATTGTATTGCATCTCGTTGCATGTGTGTAGTAAATTTTTGATTAGGTTCTTACATTTTATTAAGTACACTAACATTGTGTGAATGGATTTTCGTTGCTTCTCACAATTTGCACCTTTTGTTAACATAAAGGCTAAGGCCGCACTACGGCTAAACCGCCGCGGATTTTAACCGCCTGATTTTGTGAGTAAAGGAAACTAATGGAAGCGGCCGCACTGACGGCCCTGTTGGTCTAGTGGTTAGTGACCCTGACTGGTATACCGGAGGTCGTGGGTTCGATTCCCACCCAGGAAAAATCTTTGTGTGATGAGCACGATCATTTGTTCTGGTTGTCTGGGTGTAATTTATCTATAATATGTATGTATTTAGAAAAATATAAGTTTGTTTATCAGTTGTCTGGTTACCATAACACAAGCTCTGCTTAGCTTGGGATCAGATAACCGTGTGTGTGAGTTGTCCCGGAATATTATTATATTATTATTATTACTGACGGTTATTTTCCGCGACTGATTTTTAACCGTATGTGCGTCTCGGGCGGTTTTGCGGTTTCACGGTTTACGCTTGCGGAAAAAAAACCGTTGTTGCGGCCTTAGCCATAGAGATCCCCTCCGTACCTCGGAACCTAAGATAATCCGTTGTTTTCGACTATCATCATAATATTTTGATCTTTGACAGACATTAAGTCATTACAATTCTGACAACCAGTATTAGTATATGGTATTGTGTTTGTGTTATACAGTGAAGTGCGTTCTGGAGGTCAGGTATATCTACAGTCGCTCCATGTAATATACGATATTCAGTTGAATCTAGTGAGGCTGGGAAGCTGACCCCTACACCGCCTGGAAAAAGCTTGGTTAGGCAAAACTATATATTGGGTGTTTCTACACATTATTATTACTAAAGAAATATAAACATCGCAAAAGTTGCAAACTACAAAAATAAAAATGATATTTATGAATAATCCAAATCACTCAAAACACACCTACGTAGGTATCCAAGTTAGTGTATGTAGGTTTCTGGATCCACAATGAAAGGAAAATATTACGCGTACACAGGAATTTAATTACTCAACCATATTTACAGGCAAATAGTCCTGCTTTCGACAAAAGCTGGAACTCGGGTCCACAGCGAGTTCCTTTCAGTCGTATAAAACAAAACAAGGATAAGTTTATTTGAGCAATGAGATGAAACTTGAGTCGCCTTTGGTAGTCTTTGAATAGCATAGAAATGAATTATTGTCAGGTTAGGTCATTTGAATTGGCTGTTCAGGAAATCTAAATCTTGGAATTAATTACTTTTGAAACGAATAGGTAGGCTGAAAGAGTATTTTAGGTTATAATGTTTCAATGTCAACCCAAAGAGATCAGGGTTGGATTATGTTAAAGAACTTAATACGAAAGCATGCCTCGATATATTCTCAGCATTTAAAATGTAGTAGTAATAGTATATAAGTAACTGCCTCGTTGGCCTAGTGGTTCTAAGCGGGACTGCTACGCTAGAGGTCTTGGGTTCGATTCCCAAGTCGACCAAGGTGTTATTGGGTTTTTCAATAAAATTCTCAGTAGCAGGTCGGAGTTTGGATTTGTGCCCGGTTAGTGGCAAAAGTTTATTTTTTTTTTGGTAGAGATCTTTGCAGTTAGCCGGAGCGCAGGCTTTGACTGCTTCACCGGACTTTCAGTGGCAATAGGCTCGCCCCCTATTACATGGGACCTAAACATACCGGCGAACTGTGGGTGTACATTGCTCAACTCTGCCTAACCCTTCGGGGATACAGGCGTGATGGTATGTTATGTTATGTTATTATGTTAGTAGTAATCAAATTAAAAAACAGAAGATTCAGTTAGCATAAAAATCGCACCAAATGTGTTAGTTTTGGATTATTCTTAACTTTGCCTTTTACTGAATTAATGATCACAAAATTAAGAACACCCCGGATTTTTTTTAATCGGTTTATATTTTAAAGATCCATCAACTTTTTTAACTAATAATTTCTATAATACCGCGACCCTTAACCCTAAACAGCCGCTGAATAAATCAAACCAAAGTGTAATATCGTTCACAATAGGTCATTCGAAGCGACGTCGCCGGCGTGTCGGCCGTCACAAAGAGACATAACGAGGCCGTGCCGGGCCGGACCGGGCCGGAAGCGGCTCGCTGGCTCCCGTACAGCATCCGTGGAGCCGGCGGCTATATTTCCGTTCCGATTCAAAGTGAACGACGTGAGGACTTGATGTAGGATTATTTGAATGTAAATATTTTTTTTATTTTTGGAATAAAACCTTTTAAAATGTATCTCTAAGTATCATTCCTATTACCTTTATCAAATTTAACGAATAGTAATTTGAAAAAAACATCATAGTCCTATTAAGTTATAACAAGTTTTCGTTTTCTTTAATTTGTTACGACGTTCGTACATTCAATACATATTTATAGAAAATATCATTTCAAACACTTTTTTTCAGCAAGAAAAACTCATAAAGTTTCATGAAATGATTAACTTACAATTTAAAAATAAATCAGTTTTACAAAATCACTACCTACATTTTCTTACCAAACTTACTCTATAAACCATCACAAACATAAATTCTTATAAAATATATTTACTGAGCATAACGCTATCAGGCTTTCTCGCCAAAAAACTTCGAGAGATGAGTTCCTTTTTATCGTTTCCCGCCCTGTCAAGTTATTATTCCGGCCGATGATTTATATTGCAAAAGCTACTTTATTGGACTATAAAATATAAAGCCATGCTTTGTCACACCTGACTTTTTTATCCCTTATTACAATTTTTGAAAAAAGGAAATTCTGAAAAGCTATTCATTATTCCGAAATTTTTACAAATGTTCGAAAACATGGTTTATTTTTTATCTCAGAACTAACTACTGAGAAAATACTTTTTGCTTTCTACAAGCAGTTAAAGTTTTTCACGTAATTCTTTTCATGTCGGGTTATTTTAATCGGTAAGTCATCAGTACGATGTACTTTCAAAAGATGACGCTGAAAGCAAAAACTCTGAACACATTTACAATCATAAACCTGAAACGCGCTGACTTTTTTACATGTAAATACTAAATCTAGCTCTAACGATTCTACATATAATTTCCAACTCCAAAACATTTGGAATACTTGATCGGATTTATCTATTCGGCAAGCGCTAGCAAGCACATACCTACATACAGAATGCAATTAGAACGGATCGCAAACAGTTCCAATAAACGCAGACTGCAGTAATAGATGTCTCAGCAAGATCTAATAAACAGCTAAGTTGTTATGTGGGAGAGGAATAATAATAATGACTTGCAAACCGAACTTCTATACCGCGACCTATTGCAACAGATATTGTTTAACTGCGTCGAACATCAAAGGGTGTATGAAAATTCAGTTACACACACACACACACAATATGATAATAATATATTGTTTGTGTTAGTAAAGTATGTTACAGTTGTGGTATGTGGTTAAGCCTATGGCATACGGACTTCTTGAATGACGACTCCTTTTATTACGTCTGTTTTTAAAAGTAGGCGCGTGAAGCGACATTGACGCACGAGAGCGGTAGGCAGGTCGCGTAGCCTAAATAAGACAAAGGACGATTTTTTATCGTTTTAAAGCTTGAAAAAACTACTTGATACTAAAGTTCTTAATGATCACCTAAGTAGACTCCATTAAATACAATTATTAGAGATCGATAATTCGATACAGCCCATGATATAAGTATCTTATAATATCATGAACCTTAAATTTATTACAAGAGCAAGTATCAAAAAGTTTTCAATATCAAAATAATCCGGTTGGCGAAAACATAATCATGTCAATGTCTACCAACGGAAATAGAAATGTGGGCCGTATGTGTGGAAACAGGTGAAACTCTATTAAAATAAACTCTTACGTAGAGCTTCGGAAAACTAAGTACGCGCTGAAAGGGTTAAAATGTATTTAATTAAAATGTCAGATGCATCCTACTTGGTGTTCGTTTTGCTTTTATTTTAGCGGTTCGTAAATTTATTTTCATTTATGCAATTTAGATAATTGTGTTTATTAATTTATTGAGAAAACGGAGTATGTAGTTGAATGCCTGCTTAAAGTAACTGTACACTCAGTTTAAACAAAATTTTCGTAATTAGTTCCTTATGTTTGTAACGTTATTTCTTTTAAAAATCATATAAACCTGTGTTGGTTTCCAAGCATTTGTATTATACATATATATAATAACAGCACCAAAGCTTAAAATAATTTTCTACTTACAAGATTATGTTTTCTAAAACTATTTCAACACCTTATTAAAAATATTATCAGCCATTACCTGAAACAAACAAAAATATATATTTTAATAAATTTGTTCACACTGTTGTTATTTGACAAAGGTAGAAGCTATATAAGTGTCATCGCATAACTGGAATATTCTGGAATCGAGGTCAATGCACTTTATCTATAAATATTTGGTTTTAATTTAGGCTTCCTAATGTTGCACATAAAAATGGTTGTATTTTCTATACTATTTTGTAGTTTTTATATACAAATAAAGATTCTTTCATAGTTATTATTGAGTAATGTTGTTTGTGCTCGTATTATAAAGGTTTTGTATAATTAAATTTTGTATAATCTTATAAGTACAATGATAAAATAACGACACATTCCACTATTATTTCTTTTGCCCTTAGTATTTTAAGAAGTAAAAATAATACAAAAGTAAATAGTTATTTGGAACGGTACGTACTCTTGAGACGGAATCCCAAAATACAGTGAAAAAGTAAACAAGTCTTTTATTAATACATGAAATACAATAAACCCACTTGTTGCATGAAAAATTCAGCGAACGACAGTGCGACATAAAATAAAAATGGCAATTCCTTTAAAATCCCGAATATCGTACGCTCCTATACGGCTTTAGTGAATACCATCAAAAGACATCTTGGGAACGTTTCTGTTGAGCCAATGTTGTATTTATTTCATCTCAGCCAGGATTAGGTTTTCCCACATCGAAACTCGGGGCAACAGGTGCCACCCCCGCGCCCCCCGTCGCCCCCCTCTAGGCTTCTCTACGCTACAAAACAAGCACAACAAGATAAAATACACCCTCCGGTAACTAAACACTGTTTGTGCACATGAGGCCGAGAAAAAGTACACAGTCTAGTTCGGAGCGAATCCGTGTGAGACCGAGTTGCGCTTTGAAATTTCATTTGGAAAACGGCAGGTAGGTGTGCGTTGTACTGAATTGTAAAGTTGCACAAACCCCTGTGTAACAGCGTATAAAATTGTCAAATGAATAGTTTACGCAGGCATTTAAAACCACAGAATTTCTTAAAAATAGTACCTACCTGTTTAAATAAAATAGTTTCAAGCTCGCAAAAACAGTTGAAACTCAACTGTTTATGGTGCTTGTAAAAGAGTGGGAGAGTTATAATGTACTTAAAAACATGTAACACTCGCGGTTACTCACATTAAACTGACCGCAAGTGTACACGTCTGGAAAATGTAATGATTTTAAATGAATAGTCTTTACCTTAGAAGCTAGGTTAGTTTATAAATAAAAGACAATGCTCTGAGTGAAGTTGTGTAGAGCACTCATTTGACTAGTTACCTTGCCACGCATGGTAAATCACATTACCAAGCATAACATAGACTTATAAATATTTAATTTTTAATGATAATGAATGTACATATTATTATTATTGACAAACAAACTGCTCAAATTCGGAACTAAACAAGCTTTATACGAGTAGTAAAAATGCAGAACAAAACATTCCGGAAGTATATTATATACTTAAAACCGACCCAATCCAACGATTTTTAATCAAGCCGTCCTAAAAAGGAAATATACAAAAGATTCTCGCAACAAATTATTTGCGTATCACACTAATTAGGAATCAATTTGAAAGGGGCCAGACAATATTGTATTGTGTAAAGGTCCTGCAATCAACCGGTATAAATTGAACCCTCGGGAGACTGCTATATTCGTTCACAGATGGATTTTTATAACAATAGGGAAGGTGGGGTGGGTCTTGTTACATTGGACGGTTGGCTTGCCATTTCGTTATAATTGATTTCGCTTTTTTTACGGTCGGGTAAGAGTGCTACGTCACGCGTAGGTTTCAATGCGGTCGGTGTCGCATCGGTTAAATGGCAACCGACATATGTATAGCATGTAGATCTATCGAAAGATAATTGCTTCTACAAGCTACATTTAGCACAAAAAATAATTTAATAGTATAAACTACAAGTTATGTCATGTAATCATGTCACGTACAATGTAGGACAAATTAAATGTCTCACCTTAATGTGACTTAAATGTCAAAATGTCACGCACTTTTTGCTGATAGTTTTTATGAAATGAGTTTCTTTGACAGCTAATCCATGAGCAGTGAAAATTACTGCTCATGGATTATATTATTGATCAACATAATCCACTGCTTATAATCTCCTGTAATACTAAATTGAATGCATAACTTTACATCAAGTTAATTATAGGTACAAATACGTGATTATCTACAATGGATGAAGTTGCTGTCACAGCCCTAACCAATTTAACAGATATTGTATGTAACTTAATAGTGATCAGCACAGGTAATATCGTTTCGAGGAACACAGATATAGGGTTGCCCCGAGCATAATTTTTTGATGGAAATTGAATATTCAATTACATAATCGAATATCGTTATTTAGTAAACCAATTGAGTTTTTTTTTGCAATATGATTCTTTGATAAAATGATACATTAATTTTATTTATAACAATAGTTCAAATTCATTTTTAAAATTTTTATAGCTTATATAGTCATAAGCTAATTTATCAAGACAGGTTGCAAATTATATCACAAGTTTTTGATTGAAGTGTCTAAAACAATTCTTAACACAAGATCTATCAATTTTTTAAGCTTCCGTCGCGTGTGCAGCCTTAATGGTTAAAGACTCATTGATAAGCTTCGTCATCCACGCGAACGAAGTTGCAGGCACAGCTAGTCATTACATAAGATTATAATAAATCTGTAGAGAGGTCAATTCTGTACATGAAATATATTTTCAAAATAACTATCAGGGGGTGATTAGTGATCGATACTGATGCCAAAAATGCAATCAGTAAAATTTTTGTGTGTCTGTCTGTCTGTCTGTATGTTCCTTATGGAAACAAAAACTACTCGACGGATTTTAACGAAACTTGGTACAATTATTCTTCATACTCCTGGGCAGGTTATAGTATACTTTTCATCACGCTACAATCAATAGTAATAAGTTCGTCATTCATTGATAAGTTTCGTCATCCACGCGAACGAAGTCGCTGGCACAGCTAGTCATTACATAAGACGTTTTCACCAACCCTAGCCGCCCAATAGCAAACAATATAGTGATTATACTAATCATCTATGAATATCCAGCCGAGTGTACGGCCAGGATTATATCTACCGAAGCGTTTAGAGTTGATTGTAATAAATCATACTGCGAATCGATACGCACCTATTATGGCCACACTCGTGAGAGAATAATAAGGTATTATATGGATATTATTACATATTATCTGGTTCGTTTATTGAATTACTCGGTGAAGGGATATGATATTATACAGTACAATTAATACGACGCTTTGGTCATTATTAGTGACAAAACAGTCTTTTCATATTATATGATCTTTTTTAGGTTGTAGATTTTAGGGGTCTGTTTCCAAAGCAAGCGCAGAATTATCTGTATAGGATATTGATATTTTATACATAAGGATATTTTTTTGAATCTTTCTTTATAAGAAGAAAGTGGCTCTCCTGTATTTTTAGTCGTCAGTTTTAATTGTCATCTAATATTCTGTGAATTTTAAATATTTATTCTAATTAGCACTAGACTCCTGAGCATAAATTTTGGAACCACTATAAATGTAACAATTAATTCGCCTGATTTTCTACATAAACTAGAACATAATCAGTGTAAACCTAAATATCAAACGTTATGAATTACAACATAAATATTTAGACTTCATGTTGTGCGAATTCCGGATCATCTCGTCCCATTGATCCTCGGAAGTCCATTTACCTAGAAGGTTCATTCAGATGCACAAATATCGGGATTTACTCCGAGAAGCCTTTACTTTGAAGTATTCTATACCAAGAACTTTCATCTTAATAGGGTTAAATAGACTTAACGTTGAAAATAATGTAACGTTGTGTTGTGAATATGAAGCCATAAACCTCTAAACCGTGCCTTGATTTCTAGTAGTTTGACGGCCCTGTTGGTCTAGTGGTTAGTGACCCTGACTGGTATACCGGAGGTCGTGGGTTCGATTCCCACCCAGGACAAATGTTTGTGTGATGAGCACGATCATTTGTACAGAACAAATCTGTCTGGGTGTAATTTATCTATAATATGTATGTATTTAGAAATATATAAGTAAGTTTATCAGTTGTCTGGTTACCATAACACAAGCTCTGCTTAGCTTGGGATCAGATGACCGTGTGTGAGTTGTCCCAGGATATTATTATTATTATTAGTAAAGAAAATCAAGAAACAAATATCAAGAATAGAAATATCTTTTATTTTCAAGTCTCGAGCTCCCACACGTTTCCCGCCATTGACAAGGATGACTATGATTTTTTTGACGCGTGTTAATTTTATTTATTTAAGTTTTTCATTTTAGTATAGTTGTAAGTGTTTGTTATAATATAAGATTTAACGTTAAGAATTGTTTTAAACAACGTAGTTAATACACTAATGAAAATTTGATAAACCTAAAATCAATAAAAAACAAGCTAGCTTAAACAAACTTATGTCTATAATATATAATACTAGCTGTGCCCCGTGGTTTCACCCGCGTGAATACCTAGGTCCCGTTCCCGGTGCCTTTATATTATTGGGGCGGAGATGAATCCAACAAATCACTATCGTAGCAAAAGTCAGGATTGCTTAATATGGTGGTTAAGTATTCTTAAATTTTCAAAATTTTTCTTTCATAAGAACCTTCTACTGGCACTAACAAACATAACAAAAAATGAATTAGCAAAATCGGTCCAGCCGTTCACGCGTGATGCCGTGACCAAGGGAAAAAGGGATTCATTTTTATATATATAGATTTAGTAATAAACATACCTTTTCCGATAATTGCATAGTACCACTTTATTCATTACTTATCAATACTAAAAAAAGTCACTTTTCTCCGAAACTCATTCCTCCCAGTATTTTGGATCTAAAATGATATTAATAAACGTTCTTACTCAAGTTACTGGTAACCAATAACTACGCGACTGTCTTTGTGAAAGGACATCACTAATAAGGTCAAAATAACTTTTGTAGGGCATTTATATTTACTACTAGACTATACAATTTATTTTAGGACGAATATACCAGGTTCGAAATGATTACTAGTCTACTTCAGAACACTTCAACGAAATAATGAGCATGTTGCAATGATATTTAGGAATCGTCTCTAACTAAAAAAAAATAAGCAGCACATTTTTTGTTAATAATAATAATAATATTCCGGGACATTGTACACAGTTGTACAAATGCTATCTATTAAATATTGTACCAATTATTTTTTTAGGTGAACATAAATAAATAAAGTAATATTAATATAATAATATAATAATATTCCAGGACAACTCACACACGGTCATCTGATCCCAAGCTAAGCAGAGCTTGTGTTATGGTAACCAGACAACTGATAAACATACTTATATATTTCTAAATACATACATATTATAGATAAATTACACCCAGACAACCAGAACAAATGATCGTGCTCATCACACAAACATTTGTCCTGGGTGGGAATAGGGATGATGACTAATTTTTATTTTTATGTCCATCTTTTAGATACGAAAAAAATTTTAGACACGTATTTTTTGTTTAGTCCCGTAAACAAAGAATTACGAAGATACAGCGAGTACAATTCTTGCGTGACGTCACGTTTGAGTACAAATTGTACCTAGCCGTGACGTCACAAGCCCTGAACTTTACAGCGGTTTATCTTCGTATTTTGTAATTTATTTGAGAAAAGAAAAAATATGTGTCTATTATATTTTGATTATCTAAATGGCGGACTAAATAAATTTTGACTTTTCATACCTAGTCATCTACCCTATTGAACCCACGACCTCCGGTATAGCAGTCAGGGTCACTGACCACTAGACCAACAGGCCAGTCAAAAGTAGTATCATTAATGTATTTAGTATCTTATTTCAATTCAAAAAGATATACTTCTATTCTGAAAGAGTCTGTTTACAGTCCCACTAAAACAGCTAATACCAATATTTCTCACAAACCATTCTGTTCAGATCTGTATTCAACATAGAACGGCAATAATTATCTACAGAGGTCCCGACCAATAAGGTTCCCACCTTCGTCTCAATCACCGCAAACAAGAAGCCCCCACAATGGAACGCTTGCATTAACTTTGTGTGCTCAGGTACTTCCCTTTGTATTTAATCGACTTAATTAGCCCTTCAGAAATCAACCGTAAGCAGATTAGAAACAAACAAACCAAGTATTTTACGCAAGAAACTCCTTTTCACAAATCTGTATAATTTAATGAAAAATAATCCCGTCTTTGCGGACTTCAGTTAATTTAAATTGTTATGTATTGTGTTTGTTTATTCTGAATAATAAATTTATGATCTGTTAATATTTATTTGAATGGTGTGAGCAAATATTTTACTGATAAGCGATAGAATATTTATTAGTTTTTGTTGTTTTAGAGTTAAATAATGATCTGTGAATTTATGAAATTGATGGTGGGTAAAGGTTTATATTGAACTGTGTCATTGAAATATTACATAACGGTTTTGTAGTTAATGATTAATGATAATTGCACGTATCGTTAAAAAAAATACCTTCTTATATCTTATTCAGCGAACCCAATGAAAAATATGCGTGTTTTTTTTAGTACGTAATTATATAAAAATCATATCTTTATTTACTTTCTATGCTAATTCTGATAATAATACATTTAAATAAATAATAACATCACACTGTATGTGTACTTGGGGGCCAATGGACTCTCTCGTTACCCTTCAAAACAAATTCTGTTAGTCTTGCATAATATATAATTCCAAAATTGCTGTAGCAAACAATTGTAACAACTTTCAAATTTCAAGCAAGGCTATTTTGTGATATTATGAGCGTCATATTGGAACCACAATGGCCCATTACGAGAAGGGGTGCAAGTCTTGTAACAAATAAAGGGGGATCAAGATTGTCTAGTCGGACCTTTTGATAAATTGTGAATTACATAATCGATTTTCAGAGAATCGAATTTCTCCATCAGTCGTTTGTCACTCGATTAAATTAAAGCTATTATGTTTATATCAAAATATGGTACTCTTGAAGGCTTTTTTACTGAAAAATGGTCTCGTTATTGCATCAGTGCAATGCATATTTTGAGTATATTTTTTTATGTATTTAAATTTATCAAAATAAAAAATCACACAAATAATATGTTACTTTTTATATATTTAACAAAATTCGACTAATTTGACTCTGCATGACCATTATTTTGTTTAGAATAGGATATAAGATACTTTTGGCACCTGGCAATATTTTCCTATTAAGTTAATTATTCCCTTTACATACTTCAACAGTTAAACTATCCAATACTGCACAACACCAGTGTACCGTAAAAAACCGAGCCACAATTCGCAACTATCATTTACAACGATTAAATGAAAATAGCTAAAACTATTCCCGTTAAACCGAACCCCGCTAATGAGAGAGAACATTCATCAATGTAGCAAGGGCACTTGAAACAGTTTCCAGTATTAGTGCGTAAAATACTCATTTTAATTAATCTCTCTCTTCTGCCTCGTTGGCCTAGTAGTTCTAAGCGCGACTGCTACGCTAGAGGTCTTGGGTTCGATTCCCAAGTCGACCAAGGTGTTATTGGGTTTTCTATGAAATTCTCAGTAGCAGGTCGGAGTTTGGATTTGTGCCCGGTTAGTGGCAATAGGCTCGCCCCCTATTACATGGGACCTAAACATACCGGCGAACTGTGGGTGTACATTGGTACACCTCTGCCTATCCCTTCGGGGATACAGGCGTGATGGTATGTTATGTTATGTTAATTAATATCAAACTGCTGGCAATAAATTAGTGGGATTAAAGCGGATCACGGATGCATTCGTAAATCATTAATTGAGGATTTTTTAAATGTAATGATGGCTTACTGCTTGTAATAACTAAACTCTGCCGCCGCTAATCTGTGTTACGTCTATTTGTTTTTCGATATTAATTAGCGAATCTCTGGTAAACAGAACTAAGCAAATACACGTGAATGTAATATTCAATTTACAGACACTACCACGTAAGTAGATAAGAGGATGCTTTGATCATCATTCTGTTAATGGTTTGAAATCAATGTGTTCAAGGTATAAAATTATTAAAACACAACAAGAGTTAAAGAACACATTCTTTACCGGGAAACACATAAATTAGGAATCATAAACATTAATACACATACAAAACCCACACAGGTTAAACGAAACAGGTTGACAGCCATCAAACCATATCACCCATAACTTGTCACTCGACGATAACACGCCATACACTTGCAAAGCAATCGCGAAATTTAATAAAGCCAGAGAGGTTGGTGTGTGTAGTCATTTACATTTAAAGCACCAATTATTTTACGTCATTAGCGCCCTCTGGTGGTCATAAAACGCACCCAACACGCGCAAAACCGCCCCTCTTTCGCGTTTATAAATTAGAAATAAAATGGCGATTTTTAATCTGTGCCCCCGTGCCGTTGAGCCGGCCGTTTGTCTGAGTCGGTGCGTTACTTGAATTAATTTAATCAATTTTGTCAAGTGTATGAGATTTTTTATGGGATGGCTTAAAGTATGTGATATTAGGATTAAGTAAGCGTAATATTATATTATGGGACGTGTTAATTATGTAGATGAGCATATTAATAACAAACTTTAGTTGAAACCTCTTATGTATGAGCTCTATTAGCGTTCATAGAGATTACCTACATAGTCACACATACAACACAACAATGTCGTATGAAATGAACTGCTACACAAATAAATCATTAACAAGCGTCGAGAAAAACCACTTGTAGCTAGGCACAATTCACACTGCAATGTTTACTTTCATTTACAAATACGCAAGCTAAACCAACGATATACACCCTCTTTCAAAATCTTGAACCTGTATATTCGAAATTCTGTTATATAACTGTATTCCTAAAGCTTAACCAGATGTGGATCTAAGGAACAATACACGTCACACTCGCTGCAAAGTTAATGCAAATCTCAAGTAGCATTCTCATGAAACTTCAACCCCAGTAATTTAGCCCCCCTCATTACATACAAGTACCAGCGAATTTAAATCACATTCAAATTTCGCACTTCGATTAAAAGCTCAAAGAGCAACGCGTAAGTGTTGAACAAACATTGGTACGGGCTAACTTAAATCTACGCCGGACAGTCCGGCTTACCAGGAGCTCAGGTCCCTAAAGCAATGGCCCCTCGTAATCCAAACAATCCAAGGTGTCGGGGAGGGGACAAGTGTCTAACTGAATTGGTCGCGCCCATGTGATCCCAAATACTATGTGCAGAGAGCCAAGCCGCTTATGCAAATGGCGATTTGCCGCGGACGCATCTAATGGGCCATGAAGGGTGGTGGGGACCGATGCACTTTTAGAAGCATCCTTGGCTAGGGCTGCGAACTTGGCAAAATATATAATTTCAGGTGGGGTAAATGAGGTAAAAATATTTGCATATATGGTCGGAGCCAAGCATATTTAAAAAAATGCAAGTTAGCTCACCTACTTGAATATATTGTGCGAAATAATTACAGTTTAAACGTTTAATAAAAATAATGGTCAAATATATAGCAATTTCATTTAACACAAAACTGGTACCTACCTACCTAAAATTCAATAGCATCCCATTCAATATTCCGGGACAACTCACACACGGTTATCTGATCCCAAGCTAAGCAGAGCTTGTGTTATGGTAACCAGACAACTGATAAACATACTTATATATTTCTAAATACATACATATTATAGATAAATTACACCCAGACAACCAGAACAAATGATCGTGCTCATCACACAAACATTTGTCCTGGGTGGGAATCGAACCCACGACCTCCGGTATAGCAGTCAGGGTCACTAACCACTAGACCAACAGGCCCGTCGATATTTCTATCAACCAGTCCGTATCTATAGAGCAAACCCTATTTCCTCCCCTTTTGGTGCTAAATCAGGATACTACAGGATAAAGTGACCAGCGGATAGACAGTGGCAGATCGTGCAGCGAGCATTCTCAGACGATTACATTCCAATGAGTTCGTTACAGGTTGAAATAAAAATTAACTGGATTATGTAATGACAAAAATATAAATATTTTCTTCAGTTCAGCTTCAGTGATATCTACCATTTTTACCATTTTTTAACAAAAGTGGTAATGTAAAAAATGTTTCAAAGAATGATTTAGTTCTAGAATCAATAAACAAATATTTAAGTCATTCAAAAATAATTCTGTTTCCACGACATTTTTCAAGAAATCAAGACAAAGTTTATGTGTTAAAATATTATACCACTATAGTAAATTATTCTTTAATCTAAAACTGAAATTTTATATACTAGTAATACAGGAAAATATAAAATTTTCAGTCTAATTTATCTACCCCTACCTATAGGTACTTAACTCAGGTTAAGTCAAAAAAAATCCCCGAACCCCAATATATCGGCGGGGATCCCACAATTTGATCAATTTATAACTAAAGCGTACACTTTTATTGGCGCTTATCCCCTTTAATTGCCCCGGGAGCGAGCACGTATCACTTTTTATTTTTTTACCATGTGGGCGAGGTTTGGTGTTCTAAGAAACCAATTACGTGTTCATTTTGAGAGTTATAATTACGTTGGTAATAAATAGAGCTTTGTATAGACTTAAACTTTAAGGCTTCGTGAATTTTGATTAATATTCCTTTTGATTTGTGGTAGCGAAGTTATAGCAAATGTGTATTGGTTTATTGAGACATTTATGTATAGGAATTTTCCTAATTATATATTAGTAGATTATGTAACAAAAATGGTAGCGATATAATTATTTATATTAATTAATCTGTCACTGAATTTAAAACAACAATATGCCCACAATTTTTTTATTGGGTAAATTGATGAATATCTAAGTTTAATTGTTAGATTGAAACTATCATAAACACGTACTAATAACAATTAATTTCCCTAAACCAATAGCGACAGTCCAAATAAAATCTATTTATTGCGATAGAGATTATCTATGGCAGTAGTCATGCGGCTAAAACATCATGTTTTCGTGTTTCAAATCGCCAATTGATCAGCGTTTTATCGCTAGGCGGTCTAAATTTGAATATAATTTGCAGCGTTTTGCATAATTTTCATAATAAACGTGTATTATGGCGGCCAGAATGTGGGCTTAATGATAGACGTGCGCTTTTAAATCCAACACGTTATTGTTTTGAGAATCGACTTTATTTGCATTGACAAGTTGTTTCGTAAGTTGTGTTGTTTATTAGTTTGTTTGTGAAATGGCATGGAAACTTTAATCGCGATTTCTGTCCCCGTCATTTGCATAGTAGAAATGCAGCATGCATAAGAAGTATAAATACTCCAAAGTATCAAAAATGATAATTAAATATATCCTTATTTTATTTTGGGGCTTTGAGTTTGACTACCAATAATAAGTCCTAAAAAAATAAACGGCATATACATACCATTTGATTAGTTTATAGTGCAATAAATAATATAATAAAATGTACATCAATCAGCGCGCTGTCGACATAGATTCACAAGATCATAGGCCGTCTCATGCGCTCGGTATGATGCCGCGCGCCAACATTCGGCGCACGCGATAATAGATCGTTTAGGGCTTGTACTTAAACTAAATGATTGTTACAACCATTTATAATATGCCTAAAAACACTCACTATATTTCTTAGTTAGGGTCCTAAGAAACAAAGTAAGTGAAAACCTAAGCTTCGCTTGCAAGAAATGCAAATAATTAAAAAAGTCAATAATTATGATTTAACAAAATCGTAAGTAAATATGACGTCATAAATCACATATTTAATAATATTTAATATTGCACAAATAGAGAATAATTAATTATGTAAAAAAGAAACGCATATTGTAGGAAATAGTATTGCCTATCAGTATTGTGAATGTTACTACGAAATCCAAAATGGAATTAAGAAAATAGAAGTATTAAAAATAATTTCAAAGTCTGTTATATTTTATGGAGCACCCTATTCCGTCATAAGTTAAATATACATATCTACAGTTTGAAAATAAAATAAATAGCAACAGTAACAACAATAGCTCATCAAGAACCTATGAGTACTATCCCTAACCGAAGTTCCACAGCGCATTATTCAAGTATGTATGTCAGCGTTGCGATGTCAGATCTAATGACAGATTGAAAGATAATCCGTTTGAAGCACGTCTGACAGCTGACTCATTGTTGATACGATTGGCTAATCGATTTTTAATTCAATGGCTATTTAGTGTACACCGTATTAAATAGGTATGATAAAAATATAGTAACTAAATATTGTTCTTTATGGTACTATATTATAACAGTGTAATGGAGTTATAATGTACTGCCTTTATCTAAAAGTTTACTTAGATAAAAAAAATGAATCTTAACGAATATTTTTTGGACGATATTGCAAGAATAAAACAATAATAATAGTATGGTATAAAGATTGCCTAAAATTTCCTTACACAAATTCTTGAGCGTACACAAGACTCACCCAGTAAATAAATACACACAAGGTATAAAATCCACGCAACACAAATACAAGCAAAGTTCAACGCTCTTTATAAGTAGCATCAAAGCCTTCCCGTATATTACACAAACCAATAAAATACAAACATCTGTAAACTCGACGTAGAACCTTCGCTAACGATTGAAAAGTTGCCAGACTTAATGAAGCTCGTGAATTAAAGCCAAACTTTTTTTTTTAATTTCCATACAAGTAGAAACGTATCAGGCGGTTAAACTTTTTTAATTTGGACCGTTCGACCCGCGCGGCGTAGCACGCACTCTACGGCGTAGAAGGGCGTAGCACATCTAGACACATCGCGATTTCCTGTATGGGTAGAAATCTTGTAGCAGGGGTACTCGAATTACGTTGTACGTCCTTGATGTGAAAAAAAGTTTGCAACGTGAATCTATTATAAGATTGTCATAGCTAGAATCTATATTACTTTTGTAAAAGGTTTATCAAAAATAAATTGCGTACTAAAGTTTTGATCAAAATGAATAACATTAAATTTATCAACCCACAATATCTCATTCAAAATGATTTCCGTCTTTACCTTAAGATTGAACCATAATGATTTCGACTCAAATTAATATTTATCAAAATTAATTGCTTTATTTATCTTATCGTATTTCGTTTTAAATATAAACCAGCATCATTTCCGTAAACAAATAATTACTGAAACTAAGTCATTAGCAAATCGGAGTGACCTCGAATCCGGGTGTAATTTATTCATGGAACCCAAGTCGCCGGGCACACTGCGATTCTATTGTGATCAATAATAATGAGTTTCTGAGGTGTACGGCTTGGACATGCATGATAACATCTGTATTGCCTTTCAAGGTTATGTAGGTAGATTTGTACTTCAGGGAAATACATTCAAAATGTATATTTGTATATATGCATTCCAAATGTCATATATTTTAGTAGTTAACACTTTTCTTGTTTTTCTTCTTGCCAGTTTTAATAATTCAACTATCTTACAAAGGTTTTTTTTTCTTATAGCTAGTAAGTTATATATTAAGTAAGTATTTTTTAGTTTTCAGCCAGTTTTAAATTCGTATCAAAATGATATCTTTCATACATATAATAAATTGTGAAAATATTCAGAAACTAGTTAGGAAAATTAAAAAATAAAAGCTCACCTTTTTTGGGCAGTAATTTAAAAAATATGTCTATAATTGATTTTATTTTGTTTGAGCCTTCTGCTTATTTTTATTTCGTACCATACTCTTAATTAGCAAAGAGGTGAACTGGACGTTAGTCTAGACGTGGTCGTTAAGGGGAAATTGAACCCATAGTAACATAAACCCTTCGTACCAATTATAATTGTTTGTTCCCGATACTACAAAACAAACAAAAATTATATTAGTTGCTTAGAAAATAGATCTATATTTGGAAATAGATATCATAAACGTGTCAGTTCTTATAATGTTATATGTTTTTATATTGTTTAGAAAAAAGGGATATAATTAATATTGGTAGGTGTTCTAGTACTTCTAGTTCATTAGAAGAATAATTATTTGAAATTCGTTACTTGAATAATTTCGTCAATGTCAAAAACTACATGTAAAAGACTACTCATATTAAAATGTATACCTATTTTTTTTCTACTCTCATCATTCAGCACAGCTATGTTTTCTCTTGCCTTAGAAATAAATAGTAAAAAAACAAAGGAAAAGCGATTTCTCTGAGATCTTTATAAATGCAGTACAGGGCTAACTACTGACTTATATGAGACAAAATATCTGAAAAAATACCGACTTTCTAGTACCTTGGTCTTAGTAACCAGAATGTATTTGAAAAGTACAGTCCAACATATGCAGCGTTTCCCATAGTATAATTATATAATGTACTACCATCGATACTCGGAATTAATGTGGGAACAGAAGCAAGTTGTTTGAAGCTATTATGTTCCATGTTAAATTGTTTCCTTATCGATTTGTGACGTTTAAATGAGTGAATGTGGAATTCAGTTATAAATTTCTTTGAATTCTGGATTTATACAAGTAGATTGGTTTTATACTACTTTAAATTGTATACAAATCGTCAGATTTTGAAAACACAGCTGAATAAATGTTTTATTTTACATTAAAAAGTTTATTCGCTGAATATATCCGTACTAGCGGTGCACAAGGTTGCAGGTTCGAACCCAGGCGAGTACCAATGTGGCTTTTGCAAAGTTATATGTACTTTCTTAATTATTCTAAGACGCTACTGACAAACGGTGAAGGAAAACATCGTGAGGATACCGGGATTCCAAAATTTGGGATCTGAAATTCGCCAATCTGCAGAGAGCAATCGTGGTGATCAATGCTCATGCCTTCTCTATATGGGAAGAGGCCTGTGCCCAGCAGTGGGACGTTTATAGGCTGGATTATATTATTATATACGTACAATATCCCACACCGAAAAGAACTAAAAATGCTGTCATTAGCATACATTTCCATCATCCCAAAACGTAAAGCCAACTAAAATGTATTCTTATAACGTTGTCTATATTTACCACGGGGCGGTTAATTACGTAGGTGGTAAGTGCGACACCGAATTTCCTTATTACCGCTAGTGGTCATGTATAAGGGTGGGCACCGATGTGTTATTATTTCGCGATATTACGTTGCCTCCGCGGCTAGCCACGCGACCGACGGAGTAGGGTTGGCATAAATATAAAAGTTATATCTTCATCCGGAATTTTAGGGTTAACATAATTATAATAATAAACTAAAGTAAAAGCCAAAATTGAACTAGCAAAAAATAAAAAGTTTTTACTAATACCAAGAAACCAAATTCGGTAAAGCTTAAAACATATGGCTTAGATGAAAACTATTAAAATATTTGAAATTCTATTTTAGACTAAAAAAACCCAACCAAAAATTTAATAAAAACCCCAACTATTCACTATTTACACACGCCATGCTATATAAAAACGAGTCCCGTTCAACAATTTCAACAGAGAACTAATAAAAATAGCCGTGCTGCAAAAAATGCAATTTGTATAATATCCGCATAGTGGCAGCCCTAATTGGACGGCGTACGTACATTATTAAAACTGTCGACTACAGTGTAGATGTAATGCTATCGAAAATAAATAGCGACACTGGTATGCTGAACATCCTGGTTATTTTTGTAATTACTCCGCGAGTTATGGATAAAATGGCTTTCTGGGATTCCTTGTGCGGTAGGTTATTATTTCCTACTGGGTTATATTTGCAGTCAGAATATATAAACCAGTCTAAAAAGTTTAAATGTTATTATTTTGTAGGCAACAAAATGTATGTATCATGATGCATTTTCGCGTATTTTTAAACTAAGTTTTGGTATAATTTAGGAGATCTTACTGGTGCATTGTCGAGCAATTTTTGTAAGTTATGTGTCGTTTTTTATTGTTTAATGCATATTCCGTACAAAAGCGATTTTTTATTTCAAATCTAGTAACCGTTGTTCAAAAATATTTCGTCGCGAAAATATCTCTACAACTAGTTACCTCAACACACAAGTACGGCATCACTTCCGAAAGATTACAGCTTACACGAGTGACGTAGTGGTTTGCAAGCGGCCAACACGGAACAGTAAACTGAGGCAAATTCACACGTTAACCAACTTCCGCTAAGTATAAGTGCACTTGCTCCAGGGAAACGGGCTAACTTATGACGAGTTGTGTACTGGACTCCAGGAACATTTAGATCTGGAACACTGCACCACAACTTTGTAATAACAAAGACTCACAAAAATGGACCTTATCCCTTTGATATACGGTCCGAATTGATGGCAAGTGGTAGCAGTGACGTGCGGTGCCCTGTATGCTAGGATCACGGTAACAAAGACTGATATTGTTATCAGTACTTTATGGTATACAAACCTAACTTGTTCAGAAATTATTAATAAAATAATTATATTTCCTGGGGTAGCGTACGTTCTAAACTTGTATCTTTGAAAAAATCTTCCACTCATTCTGGTACTTCACATTTATTTTTTACCATATTATTATCGAAAAGAAAAAAATATTTAGATACCTACCTATCTTAAAATTATTCGTTTGGAAGGAGATCAAAGCTGCTTCTGAAAACTCAATAATCCCACATGTTAGACAGCAGCAGCTGTCAAACAGCTTTTTTAAGTGCTTACTGATTCTACATAAAATTATAAACAAAATATTGTAAAATATAATTGTTTTAGAGGTAAATTTTATGAGATTCATGTTTGTAAATACACCAACTAAGTTGTACAAGACTAAGTTATATCGTTTAAAAGTCTTCTTGGTGGCATCGAGTTACAGAACACTGCAAGCAAAACTTTGCTTTGTGCGACTGCACAGGTCTTGCTATATAAATAATCTTATTTAACTCGATTTTTATATATAGAGAATATTATAAATAGATGATGAAACATTTAGGGCAACATAAATTATTATTTATTTATTTTAACAAGTGATATCGCTGAATAAAACAAATAAAGAACTTAGCAAATTAAATTGAGAGGAATTTGATTAAAAATATTTTAAAAATGAAATAAAATAATTCATACTTTTGCAAACATTTTTTATAAATTGAATCAAATCTGAGTAGTAAAGACCTCATTAATTCTGATAATATTGTATGAAATTAATTTTATATTTTCTTAACCTCAATAATAACTGTCACGTATTTTTTTCTTGTTAATTATCTATACTTATAATAAATCTGTAGAAGCGAAAATTCTGTACATTGAAAATATAAAAAAAAAAAATGGCGGGGGGTGTTACTAGACCGACACCGACCCAAAAGTGTGAAAAAAAAAAAATTGTCTGTCTGTCTGTCTGTTTGTTCAGGTATCACGCAAAAACTACCGGTTCGATTACGATGAAACTTGGTATAATTATTCTTTATTATCCTGGGCACCACACTGGGTAGTTTTTATCCCGGAAAAGTATAAACAATAAAAAACAAACTTAATTTTGCGGTTAAAAACTCATTGATAAGTTTCGTCATCCACGCGAACGAAGTCGCAGGCACAGCTAGTTTTTAATAAATTAATGGAACTCACGCTTGACATTTTCCTTTGTACACAAACCGTGCCGTGTCGCACTGCAATGATTGTTATTAAACAAAGAACTACTGAAATGCTTTGAATGTGACCCGATACGAAGCGAGCTGTTATCTACCTCATTGTAATACTGAGTGATTAAAAATACTTTATAATAATGAGTTTCGTAATATTTTGTTTAACCTCGATTTTATTCTTAAAACTCACTATCGGAGTGAAACGTTTCATTTTGATATTAAAAAAGATTTTGCTTTTAGATGATTTTCAAGTAAATAACTCAATTCAATTTCATTTTCAATCATAGGAATTTAAATTAACCTTATTTAAACGTTAAAAATAATATAAACATCAAAATACCATTTCTATAGAAAATGAATAAAAACAAATTCAATCATTTTACTAAAATTTCGATAAAAACGTAACACCCACTTTATTCGAAATTGCAAAAAAATAGGTATACAAGGAAAAAAAAAATTAAACATTCGATTCCAATTAATGGCGCCAAAACTCTGAACGAATTTGACGTACAATTTGTTCGCTTTGATGTTTCGAAAATGTTTTACGGTGGCACAATTTACGGATTAGCAGATTGTGGGGAAAAAAAGCATTTAGCACTCCCGTCATTCGGGATAAACTCCATTGAGAGTAAAACGAGACGTTTAAAACGATTTGCGGGGCATTAAGATGAAAGAAATCGAACGACCTTTTGGTTTGGCTCCCGATATTTCGACTGTTGGTGCCAGACGAAAGAAAAAGTCAGTATTTTGAACTTAATCTTAAGAAAATTATATTGATGTGGTTGAAAAACTTTAGATAAGTTAAATAGACAGAATACGATTTATAGACGGACGCGAACTGACTAATATTGATCTAAGTATAATATAAGACTGGCCAGTTGGTCTAGTCGTAAGTGACCCTGACTGATAGACCGAAGGTCGTAGGTTCGACTTAAGTGCCCTGTAAACGATCAAATTGTTTGTCAAATTTTACGTGTTTGTCAAATTATTTGATAGTGTACAGCTGTGTTTGAGGCGTTTGTCAAACAATCTACGTGTTTGTCGCATTTGATGAAAATCTGGATTGGTGTGGAGTTTGACAAACAGGTTTGAACGTGAACGGCGGTGTTGGTCAAGAAAGATCTCACTCGTTGTGTTGGCGTCATGGAGACCGCTACGCCCAGTGACAAATTTGTTTGATATTTGGTTTGATGGTTTAGCTATTGTTTGATGAAAACGTGAAGTTTGACACAACAAATTTTTTGCTTGTCAAGCAAATTTGTCCGTTAACAGGGCTCTTTACACCTAGGACAAATCTTTGCTTTGATGAGTATGATTATTTTTTCTATGTATTTAAAAATATATGACTTTGTTTATCAGTCGTTAGTGTTCATAATACAGGTTCCTCCTAGTTTGAGATCAGATTGCCGTATGTGAGTTGTACCTACCAAGAAAAATCTTAATTCAGTTTTTATCATACTTTCCTCCAAACCGTTGGCTGCGACATACGTATACAGGACACAAATACACATAATTTGACCTCCTTTTATAAAACGCATGACTACATCCATTAGGCGTCGGGTACGGCATGCGGTTTTTGTTCTACCCTCATTAATTGTAATTTGATGAGATGTACCGCGGTCAAGGCACGCGTTGTAATAATAACGCATAATGATATCATTTATTTAATGAAGTAAAAAAACTAATTAAATGTAGAGCTGGAGAAAAAAAGGGTTTTGTTTTTCCACTACATGTGTGTCTAATTTATTCTGCAGAAAATATAATATAAACGTACTTTTTTTTGTAAGCTAGCATTAAAATAATTATTCTAGTTACATTTAAAATGTTCAGTCTGTCGCCGTTTAATTAATGACCTCTAAAATTTTAACCATGCTTTTTAGTCAGTAACATTTCTATTTATGTAATTTTAAGGTTAATTTATTCAATCATTAATGTTTTTTTATTATGTACTTAAGTATGACATGTATACAACTCTAACAACAAATAAACACTGATCACATCACTATACATCAAATAGACACATATTCATTGTCCGGATTGCCGCAGTCATACATCGCTCATTAATAGGCAAACATTCAGATTTACAACTGTAGGGAACTGCCACTAAACATTGGGACTATCGTAATTCTAGTGCTGTCGAGTATTTGTTACTGTTATCACTGCATTAGTTACAACACTTTTATGTTGGCGTAAACTGCCTCGTTGGCCTAGTGGCGCTAAGCGCGACTGCTACGCTAGAGGTCTTGGGTTCGATTCCCAAGTCGACCAAGGTGTTATTGGGTTTTTCTATGAAATTCTCAGTAGCAGGTCGGCGTTTGGATTTGTGCCCGGTTAGTGGCAATAGGCTCGCCCCCTATTACATGGGACCTAAACATACCGGCGAACTGTGGGTGTACATTGGTACACCTCTGCCTAACCCTTCGGGGATACAGGCGTGATGGTATGTTATGCTATGTAAACTTGATGGTTACGTCATAATCTTGAACATTTACAACTCTACGTCTGAAATATCTAACGATTCTATATCTATTTGATCCTAGAGACAGAAACGTTATAAATCCTATTTTGATAGAATAGTTTGGTTTAAATGCGTACGTAGGTATGGTAGAATAAATACCATAAATTAATATATTTTTTTTCTTTTTTAATTTTTGTCCTAGCTTATACTGTTTCACTGCTGTGCAAAGGCTTATTTTTTATTTAAGGATAATAAAAATTGACCTGATTGGGAATTAAATAAATTCGAAATTGCTTCGTGGTTTCAAAATAGTCTCACTTATAATAGCATTAACACACTTACATGTACTACCTAACCGTAAAACACAGTACCATGAAACCTGTAAAATATAATAAGAAAATCTACTCGAATCGTTTATTTACACTCCTTTCACAATTATAGCATTTACGTTGTCTTTGTAATTTGAATAGATAAATCTTGAAATTTCTGTATAGAGACAATGAGTTTCCCAGCCAAGTCTCTGGAGGTTGCTACGCGGAACCTTCTTGATAGAACACGCTTCTAAAGGAACAGTGCGGGCGTTTCAATGTTTTATATATTCACCGTGTTTTGTTATCCTTTAACCCGATTTTGGGTAAAGAATTTTGGTTTTGTAACTACAGTGCTACAGTAAACTAATAAAATATTTTCTATATAACAGTTATTTGTCACTAAAGATATAGAAGTACAACTTCATAGTATACTTAATATTATGCAATCAAATAAAATATGAAAAAAAATGTGAGCCGTCACGGGACGCCTGGCAGATGTGAAACATCGGCATTATTTTGTAAAAGTAATATGCAGAAAAGAACAGATTGCGATAGAAACTAAATATGTTATAATACGATTTTTTTTCGCGCATGCGCGCCACGGCATGCGTCGCCACGCCAGAAATCGGTTTCACATCAAAAATATCGAACTGTTACTATTTAGGCCTGCTACAAATAACTCTATTGGTTATTAACTTTCTGGTGGTAAAGATAATTCCCAGCTAAAATTATCAAAAAATTAAACGGATGCTATACGTCTGCAACTGACTAAATAAAAACAAAACGAGAGCATAACGGAATAGGCTTTCCCGACTCGAGAGACAAACATCACAAAAAATATAACATACACCGAAACTTTCATAAACTTTCCACACAAGAACAAAACTTTGTCACGAAACTAAGCTAATCCATCTCAAACAACATATAAATACATTGTTCCACTTGCCCTTGTTTCTTAGAAAACAGAAACAGAACATTTTAACGATGGCAACCAACAACCAGTATGACAAAGATATTTATCTGACTTTAAGATGCAACCCGTTGCCTTACTACATATCTAACAAAAGTCGTCGGGAAAATTTGCACACTTATTGCTATCGAATTGTCAATTCGTATTAAGTACGTAAAGTGCGTACAGACTAAATAACATAACATGTTACACAAATTGCGATATAACATGTTTCGGATAATGTGGACACTGAATGTTATAAAACATTTTATTCTTGTATACAATATTGTTTTATGTTGCAATGTTGAATAACAAAGTTACGTAATGTGGACGTGTTATAAAACACAAGTTTTATTATATGTTACATATAGTCTGTACGCACCTTAACGCAAAAACGTACCTAATGAAAATTTGACATCAAGTAGGTACAAATCTTGCTGTCAATTGCTATCGCTTTGCTATAGCGAGATACGTAATACTTTCTCCGGTTGCACGATTTTATCTCGAGTCTTTTGATTGGATGCATTTACCTTGTTGTAATTCTAAGTTATGCATTGTATATAGAGAAAACGGATGAGCTTTCGACGGAGATTGTTCAGCATGAATATTTCGTAGATATACCTAGGTGATGTTGGATTTGAAACAAAGAAACTATTTATAATAGACGTACAAGAAATATAGATATTGTTTTTTAGACTTTTGCGAGTATATTATTACGATAAATGTAAAAGAAACGAAGACAATTGGGTTTATAATACTTGTTCTGGGTGGAACTTGATGTTGAAAGTAGCCACTGCTTTGGTTTATGCGCCACATAAGACGTCTGTGCGTCTAGCAGTATTAGGTTTATTGTAATAGATTGAATATAATCTTGAATTCAAATAACCCTGTTGAGTGAAATTACTGGCAATGTACGATCTATTTTAAAATCAACATGATTTCAAATCAAATTTAATATCAGGGCAAACATTACATGTATGCTTATCTGAAAGCTAAACACATCTCAAAGCGTACATATATTATATCAGTTATTTGATATTAAATTAGGTAATATTGTATCTATGTAGATAACATAATAATATTTTATATGAATTCTTTACTTAAAAAAAATAATGAAACAATAATTAACAACATTTAACAAAAGTATTTTTTTTTAGATTTACAAGTAGGTATATTATTTTTAGATGGGTGGACCAACTCAAGGAGGTGACTGGAGGCCAAATATGGGGAGCGGTACATATGGTGCAGAACCGGACCGAGTGGAGAAGATTGACATACAGTCACGATCCTCAGCATTGAGGGAACAACCAGAAAGAAAGATATTATTTTTGTCATGAATTTGTTAAAGGTCTGATAAGTTCCCTATAGACAAAGTTTTATTAAATATTATTTAATTTTAATCCTTAACTAAGGCATTCCCTTAAGGTCGTCCACACCTGTGTTTCGAGATAACAATACTGTGACAGGTCTCAGGGTGTATGTGAGCCTATAATCTCTAATATGGGACCTACAGATACAGTGACATGTAGCTAATGCGAGTACTGGAGGCTGATAATGTCGTGTTAAATTAATATATATTAATATAATGATAATGTTATTTTCGTAAAGTTCAAATTAAATAGATTACGGTACTTATAAACTTTACTCATTTTAATTAAAAAAAAAACACATTTATTTATTTTTATTTTATTCTTTGTGTAAAAATGTATTGAAGGTTATGCCTGGACTGGTATTGCTTCTAGGCGCTATTTACAAGACCATCAAATTACTTTTATTGGAAAATTTATGTAACTACCTAGCTACCTACTACTTGCCAATATAGGTCACATATTATGTGACTAAGACAATAAAATTGTAACATCTTGCTAGCCCTTGAACCTAACCTAACTATATAATAGGTATGAAACCTAACTTTTTTCGGACTTTTTTTTTGTACATTGAGTCATGTAGATTCACATAAAATTTTATTTTACATTTTATATTTGTGAATTTTAGTTCTTAGTACTACCTATGTATAAACTAGTTCGTACTACTTTCCATTTACAAGGCTAAGTAGGATACTGACAAATCTTGATACCTACTCTAATTCACGTTCCGTCAGTCTAAACTCCAAAACATGTAACACATGCGCGAACCGTGAGTACTACGCACACGACCTTTACAGTTTGTTTTGTACACATGTTTGTTTTGTTCTACGTATCTGTTTTGTCTTCTGCCATAGCTTTAAAATAAGGTATTGCTAATCTTAATAATATACTATGAATTCGGGGAAAATTATGTAACGAGTACAAAACAAAATTGTCTGTGTAAAAATATAGTCTGTTAAAGTACTTTAGGACAATGACCTTTTGCCTAAAGAGCAGTGCTCTATCAGCTAGTCTTTTAATTTTACTTTATTTTTTTTTATCCAGTACTAAGAATAGTTAAAGATTTTAAGCAAAGTATTATTACTGTATTTTTCCCTGTAATACTGTATGGACTATGGTCTGAAAATAAAGGTTTATTATTATTATTATTTTGTATCATTTTAATACCTATTTGTTATCGAATATTTCTGTTAAAAATGTACATACAAATGTACATTTTTGCAAAAATATTCGAAATTATTCTAAAATTGTTACATTTGAAGATACCAGCTAGAGTACATATGAGATCATCAAATATGCATTTGGTTTTATGTTAGAAAGCTCAGAAAATATACAATTTTATGCTGAACTCTCTGTGGTTGACTCAAAGTCTTGTGATTATCTTATTTCTTAGGAAATGTATTTAGGAAGTGAATTCGTAATAAACAGGATTTTTTTTATAATAGAATAATCATATTAATTTTATTTTGTATTATTTGTATTAGGGATTATAATACTTTAACCAACTATTACAAACATGCAAATAGAGACCAGTAATTTTCTTCAGTAAATACGAACGATACGTGACCTTAATTCAATTAAAAGTTTTCGGACATCTATGCGCATGGAAATATATTATCATGATAGAAAACAAAACTTAGTTTCTTGAATTTTATCATTTTTAGGTATTCTTATGTTATCATTATTACATCTAGCAAATGATTCATGCACTGGAAAGTAAAACAACAAAAATGTATGATAAATAATAATTAATGAGCTTTGCATATTTTTTTTCGTTAGCTTTTTATATTATATACCACCAACGGTTTTTTATCCGTCTTGTGTTCGCAATTCTGTCAAAAATGGCTGACCTTCGGAATTCAAAAAATGTTTGTAAACAAAGCCAAGTGGCCAGTAGCAAAAATGTTTTCGGAATTTAAATTAGTGTCAGAACTCTGAATTACGATTCGTTTAAATATTCTGTATAAAATTAAATTACAGTTTTGAGTTCAACAGAAATTATTGGTTCCTGTAAATTGGGTATGCGGATGTTTTCATCACATTTATTTACAATAGCAGCATGGATAATTATTATGTTATAAATTTTTCTAGGTATTTAAAAAATACGTAGTTAAAAAAATTTGAAATAAAACATTGTTATGATTTTACATTTGAATTAAATTTTATCTAAAGTAATTAACTATCAGGTCTTTGTTGATTGCCATTTGTCATAGTCTATGTATTAAGACAAATAATTATATCATGAATGAATTTGATTGTTTTGGCTGCTTATCAAACATGTAATTTATTTTTGTCAATTATTTATCTCATTTAAATTATTTTGAATAAGAATATGTTTGAAATATTCTTAGCTGACAAAAGGAAAATTTTCGGAGGAAATTAGAATAGGTATATTTTTAGATAAAGGTGTTTTTTTTTAATGACTATTAACCCGATTATATAGTCTTGTACCTAACAATTAACGTTTAACTATTCTAAAATATATAATTCATAGAAGAAAAGCTTACCGTTTATTGTAACTGACAAGCCGGCCGCTTTCGCGTGTAACACAACAACCAACCACGTGATTGTAAAACAAAACATCGCAACAATGACGTCACTAATTACATCTCCATAGACAATGATTTTATTTCATGTAATGATCACAAACACTTGTTATCGCGAACGTATATAGAGCTCGGAGGTTTAGGGACACGTCTGTTCGTGCCGACAGCTCGGCAAGCACTGCCGGTCCCAAAGCTTCGCCCCCGCCCGCCCTTTACAGGCCTTTCTTTGTTTCCCTTGCCTCCCCCGCGCCGTGTTAAACAAATCTCCGTGTGCCGTGATCTTCTCCAATTGATTTGTGACGAAATAATTTCGCCACGATAATTGTTTTCTTGCGGATTAGCGAGTGTTATTGTGTTTAACGACTATACGAAAACTCTCTCGGTAGCAAACGAATTTGAATTCGGAATATATAATTAATGGGTAGCGTTCAATTGTTTTATTGTGTTACAGTAAACAAATCTTATGACTTGATTTAAATAATAAAGATAATAAGCTTTGGAAATGCCTGGTTCCTGTTTAAAAGGCTAAGAAGAGACAGTCGACAGACATAAATAAAGACTGAAGCAAGTTTAACGGCGTGTAGACTTGAGTACCATATAATAGAATCACTGGCAAGATAAAAGTAGGACTGTAATGCATTACTACATAGTGGTTTGTTTGCATTAAATTACATATTAGTAATGTTTATTGATCTTATTTACATATAGGTAATTATTTTGTGAACTCTTCTTTATCAATGTCAACTTTTCAATCAATTACAAGATTGTTACCAACAATATTGTACTTGTTTACGTTTAAAATGAGAAATTTTTTTTTTATTTATTTATTTATTTGTAACTTCACATAATAATCAAATGAATTTAGTTCAATTATCTTCATAAACCGTCTTTATTACCAAAAATAGAATAGACACATCCGAAAATCATCCAAGCAATAAAACATGTATGTAAACATAAACATACTTACACATTACAACGATCACTTTTAAGTGACGCTTAAGTCCAAGTATTTGCTTTGATAAAGAGGAAGTTTTGTCGAGTTTACGCGTCGCGACTTCAGACCCTTTATGTAACACTAGATGGGCACAAGGGTTTGCTTGTGAGTATAAGTTTTATATTGAAAGTAATATTGTATAAACAGACACTTTTTATACGAGTATCAATTAAAACGCAAGTTAGAAAATAAGTCATTCAACTTGGACAAGTAGTTAAATTGATTTTTTTTTTCTAATGTTAAATTATAAATATAATTTTTATTATATAGATACAAGTACTTTTCTATTTTTTCACATTATCATAAGTGTAATAATCGAAAATTTACTTATACAGAGTTGCATGTTTTTATTTGAATTCCCTACAATTTATCACCAAATAGGTACTTAGTAAATTACTAATATTTCCCCGAATAAAATAACAATGTATTGGAAAACCTCCATTGACAGGCCACGTGATATCTGTAACTTCATTTACAGCAGGGCACATATTGGCGTTATTTCATTGATTAACTAGCTGTGCCAGCGACTTCGTTCGCGTGGATGACGAAACTTATCAATGACTTATCTTATCACGAACTTATTAATATTGATTGTAGCGTGATGAAAAGTATACTATAACCTGCCCAGGAGTATGAAGAATAATTGTACCAAGTTTCGTTTAAATCCGTCGAGTAGTTTTTGTTTCTATAAGGAACATACAGACAGACAGATAGACAGACAGACAAAAAATTTACTGATTGCATTTTTGGCATCAGTATCGATCACTAATCACCGCCTGATAGCTATTTTGAAAATATATTTCATGTACAGAATTGACCTCTCTACAGATTTATTATAAGTATAGATTACTGATGTCGCACACACCTTTGTTTTAGAAGCCAATGTTTAATTTATTAACGAGTTTCGGGGAAGCATAATCTGCGACACGAGCATGGATGCATTGAAGCAAGCATATATAGCTCATAGCCTTCTATCACGTTCGCATTTATTTTTTTCGGAAACATATCTTAGTTTGCATCTAAACCTGACAAACGAGCACCGAACAAGCACTACACAAACAGCTCGCGAGCGGCGCGCGCTCGTCTGGCGGACGGCGTTATTGACACTAGTGTGTTCGTGATATGCTCGCGAGCAGTAATGCTCGTTCGTCAGATCTGGACGCACCCTTACTAAGGAAGGTTCACGTAACCGCAAGCAACCATTAGCAAGTTCCTTGGTCAGGTTTGTGCGTAGTGATAGCACATTAACGCGTAAATGGTTTTATTAATTATTAGAATTAAAGATTACCATAATTTTTAGAAGAAAGTTGAAAAGAAGAACAGCTGAGAGAAGGTTTTGTAAATGTACTTTGATGATTGATATGATTCTGTAATTAACATATTGTAAAGAAATCTGCTTTAAAGAGAAGTTTCATAAATAAATAAAACTCTATCTTTCTCCAATCACATCTGAATTTCAATTAATTAAGAATACTTAAAACTGAACCTTATTATTTACGAAACGTATATTTACTGCAGGCCAATATCAATACGAATTACACGTGTTTTAATTTCACATTTACAGCACATCAGGGTCTCGATTCAGCTATTTTAAATGCATGTCAGTGGTCGGTCAGTGTACTTGTCATTGTGCCTAATGTTCGTATTCAGATAAGCCTCCCATAAAATCTCATTGAACTCTCGAAGAGAATGATCAATGACCAATTAATGATCAATGATGACAGTTAGCAGAATGCCAATTATCGTAAGAATGCCCAAATGAAGCAGGTCATTTGGTCAATTCAAGGAACTCTTAAATAGCGGAATGAGGGAGAGTTAAACGTCATCCGTTAATTAATTATAATATTGTTATACAGAATGACTCAACGGTCCATAATAATGTATATTTACATAGTATTACATGATTGATAGTGTACAGTGGCACATACTAAAGTGGCGATATATGAGTACGAAATTCAACCTTGTCGCTTTGACATAAAGATGATAATTATCAATGTCAAAGCCTTCAGTGCTTATTGATGTGTGGTTTACTGTATAAATGTATACTATCATAATAAAGCCAATCACAAAATAAATATACGGAAGTGAATAATAATATTATGATTATCTTTATTTTGATTTTGCAGTTTTATGTGCAATGCTTACGTAGATTGAACTGAAACGAGACAGGAAACTGGCATTATGATAAGGAATCATTTACTAGCCGAGATCTAAATTAAATCACGTATGATGCCTTAATCAGTGAAGGCAAAAACAGAATAACGATTGAAAAAAACTAACATTATCGACTTATCAAATGTGTTTGTTGCTCATTACATGCTTGAAACACAAGCACACAGTTAGTAAGACATACCATATAAGCCATCACAGACAACTTCAACGTCAAATCCAAGTATGATAGACATTAAAAGGGATTCGTTGAAGACTTGTAGTACACTAACCCCCTATTCCCTTTAAGTACCAATGACTTTGTACTGCACTACGTAATCTGTGCTAGTGAATCCACACGCCACTTTATCGCATCACCCAGTGGGAATTTCTCACATTTCACCGTACATTGCTCTCTCACAGGTGTCCCCGGTCCCAGCTGCCGTGGTAACGGTAGCCACTCGTCAATGAATAATGTATGAAACGAAACGATCTACGCGTCGACACAATGTGTTTTGTTAAGATGTTACTTGTTGTGTGTTTTAAATTATGTCATATTATTGATGCACTACACTCAGAATAATGTTTAGAAAATGTGTTACGGCGGGAATAAGTATCATATACCAGACATTTTTCCCTTAAATTCGAAACATTTTTTCTGTTGTAACTAAAGTGATGATGATATTATCATTTGTATATCGAACTACAAATTATGTACATGATAAAGTACATAACAAAAAATAAAACAGATTTCGGAACTCGAATTTTAATTTATTCCATCAATTGCATACTTTATTATTGTCAAACAGTTTGTCACATAACAAATAATGTGTTACCCTACAAAAAATCATCGATATCCGCTATCTCATTACCACGGCCATACAGGTTAAAACCCGCCCAATTAACCACTACAACAGCCGACCATAGCTCCAGCATTGTTAATTCCACCTCAATCTCAATTACACCCCAGACTGAAAGCTTTCAAACAGAAAATGTCATTTCCATACTGCACGTACTTCACGGCAAGCGTTCTTTTGATAAATGAAGTTCATAAAAGCGGATAAAGAAGAAAAATAGCCGGTAATCCGATGATCCGGACACAATGTAGGGGGAAGTCTAGACAGCTTGACTGACTTGTTATTTGAACAAAGAGTTTTCGTCAGTATTATGTATGCTAAAGGCATAATGATACTAGTTTATGATAGTACTAAAACATCACAAAAGTATTTTATTATAAGGGAAAAATAGGTGCATATGTAATGAAAATAAGTCTCTGAAATATATTATTAATGTAGGCCAGTAAATCTACAACCTACTTAAATTAGGAAAGCATGTTTGTAGGCGTACAGGCGACACCCTTACACCTACGCGTAAACAACTAATTTTATTTCCCCCCATCTCAATAGACACAACTCACACTTGATTAAACAAAACACGCGAAAATAACCGAAATAATTCCGTGTGACGATCGAGTGAGGCTGGTACCCTTATGTGCACTTCAAAGCGTTCGGTTGCTAGGCAACGCGCGGGACGACATACCGCGTCGCGTGTCAACCGTGCAACGCGACCGGTTTAATTAACCCCCCACTGACACCTTCGCTTAGTTATAAAGGGATGAAATCGACGTTCTCGTCACCTAAATTCTTTTACAAAAGGCTTGTATGTCTTGCATCGCCTTTGAAAGAGGGATCTCGAGGAAGGAGTTTATCAAGAAGGTGGCAGGACAGAGTGGAACCTTTGTAAATTGTACTATCAAATCAGACACCATGATAAATTATGGGCAAAAGTTATACAAAACAATTATCAAATTAAATTAAAACATGATTTAAACGCAGAATTAGCTATATAGTATAACATATATTTTAAATTGTAATGTAATAATTTCAAGATTCTGATTTACACATGATCTGTAAACGTCTTACTTACGACAGTTTGTGTACGAGCACATAGCATCGTCTGTTGTTTATGTTTTGAGATAGGAATTACTACGTACACACATGTCCCAATAGATGAAGATATTCATAAATCATCACACCTCTAGGGTAAACTATATAGGATAGATATGCCTAATATATTACATTGCGGACCATTTAGTTAGATGGTCATATTGACTACTACTGGAACGGAAAACTAACTGTAGGCATTTATTTATTCTAACTAATAGTATAATACAAACTTATTGTTTCCTCTTTAAAAAGTCTCGCACAAAATTATGGGACATAACGTTCAACCAACAGTAAACCAAACTATCTACCAAGTTAGGTACCCTTCAGGGAAAACCCATCCCATTAAAGTACAAACAACAAATACGTAAATTACGAAGCAATAATCGCTAGCCACTCGGTCGTCGGCACGCGATGACTAATATTCATAGTCGATGGACAGCCGCTAATAAAACGCACAAAACCGCGTCTCCGGCAACAGTGCGGCCCGACAGACGCGACAGACGCGACGGACACGACACGAGTGATTGATGACGCGCGATCGATTACGCCGCGGACGCCGCGCCGCCACTATACGCAAATGTGCAGACGGCCTTATGTCATCGCGCGAATATGTTAGTGTCCAACTTAATGGGACATACGTTAATTCTGTTACGTTCGGGATTAAAATGTAATATGAATTTTGGATACGACGCCGAGACGAAATCAGGTCATGGACGGTTATATTTGGATGTTCGTAATAACATGTAATTACAGACTTCAGTACTAAATTATTTAATCACATGAAGATTTTTCAGAGTATCTCTCAGATTAATCATGCGAATACGTTTAAGTTTATTTTTTACTTGTGTTACACGCTCAGGTATAGTCATGTTACGTATGAGAGCAAAAAAAAAAAACTATAATTAAAAAAATTAAAAAACACCCCAATTTGCAGTCGTGGTCGGTTACTTGGAACAATTCATTACAGGTCCCCCGACTGCAAATATTTGACTTGTTTTTATTTTTTTTTGACATGGCAGGCGTGTTTTTTAATTATAGTTTTTTTATTTAATACCTTTTAGTGAACAACAAAAAAAACATGACACAACACAAAAAAAAATATCGTTCGGAACCCTTTGCAGGCCATTTCGACTCACACTTGACCATTTTTTAATGTCCACATAGCCTATGTCACTCGGGATAACTCAAAGCTTCTAATGATACCACAAACATTGAAATCGGTCAAGCCTTTTAGAAGTTATGGTGGAATAAAGAAACTCACAAACATACATACATACATACTTACATACATACATACATCGACGCCCCCAAGGAATAAACCTGTATTATACTGTTACTGACTTTTTACTGTTATATCATTTTCGGCATCTATAGGTCGGGATTCACCTATACAATTTTTTTTCATTTTTTTTCTACAGTAATTTCTAATGATTTTCCTTATAACACTTTTATTCTTTGGAAATTTTTCATTTTTTATTTACTAGAAAAATAACGTAATACATTATTACAAATTAAGTTCTGTGGCTACATTTCGGTAAAGTAATAATACTGTTAAATATATCAGAAAAAAAATCTGGTTAATGCGATTACAGGTTTATTATCGTAAATATTGTGGTAGTAATTTTCGGTAATGCACTGTTACAGTTATCATCCCGGTAAAAATTCATACCTTACTATACGTATCGTCGGGAACTTGCTCGCACTCGGCGAGTCAAGGACGCGTTTCTACATGTAACGCACATTACGCACACTAATAGATGATCAAACGAACTTACCTGATGTTCGATCATTATTATACGAAGTGCCTCGTTCTCGATATAAGTTATTTACCATGCAGCTTTCTCGCGTCGCTTGGCAACTAAACTCTTTCAGATCCAAAACTAAACGAAGTATTAGTGTCACACTGTCTTTGTTCTCCTGTCAAACTTCATTCCTTTAGAGTCTCGTAGGTTATCTCAATTTTACCAAGGGTGGGATGGGTAGGGAACATATATCGAGAACGACGCACTTCGTATAATAATGATCGAACATCAGGTAAGTTCGTTTGATCATCTATTATACACTCCATGCCTCGTTCTCGATATATGTTATTTACCATGCAGATGTTCAAGAGATGGTAAAGTTGAGATAAAACTTAAGATAAATAAGTAGGCATGTCCTATACATAAATACGTACTATGCACTTGTGCAGTCAACTCTTTCTAGTTAGATGCAATCATTTAAATAAACTAAACTTGAGTTGTTCTGTTTTGAATTATCCTGAACAAGTTCCTTAATCAACAATCGTAGTCACACAATGTTACAAAATAACCAGTATTATTTATAGAATAACAATCAATGTCTTAAGACACCTCATAGCAATCCTGAGAACAATAGTATTAAGTTTAAATTATTCTACATCTGCATGCAACAAAACCTGGCCAAACTCTAATAGAAAATTACAAATCTTGCTAATGCTATTTAATATATTTATCCAGCAGTCTGTGTAATTACATCTAGTAGTACAAAATCTTTTTGTCTTAACCATAGGTGCAGAAGCATGGCGTGTACTATATGCCCTGAAAAAAAAACATAAGTATCAATACCACCTACTGAAACAGTAGGTACTTTCTAATCCATCTTCTACTAGTGACTGAAGACAAAAAAAAACAATTTAACTATGTGTGAATTTAATTGTTCTTAATTAAAAAATGTGATATATGGTGTTTTCTTTCTTAACTTGTTTCAGTTGTTGCGCTGCATAGGTATATAAATTATTTAATTAAGTATTCTATCTATAAAATCTTTAGTAAATATTAGGCTGAGAAAATCTCAATTTATCCAAAAATGCTAAGTAAAGATTTGGCTGCGTACAGCCCATTGCCAGGTTTTTAAAGTTATCAGTAATGATAATATTGACGCAATCTTCACTCAACTTCACTTAACCCATATTCAGTCATCTATTTATTTTAATAAACATAAGTACACTATATTTTAATGAAAGAAGTTTGTGCCCGCTGTGCTGTGCTTAGTGCAAGCAAAAAACCATCCAATTCTTGGTGAGACTACCAAGACTTAACCATTTCCCTGTCCAAGTCTATAAAGACTCACGTCTTTAGTAAAAATATGATTTTGATGAGGCATATTCTGAATTAAATATTTCAAATTAATTCCAAACCAAACGACGCGGACGTTGGCGAAAACCTAAGCCGCTTTGATAGAAGATACTGTATTGGAACGTCCTTATCATCAACCTCCTCCTATAAGAATTAATAATATAATATAATATTCCGGGACATCTCACACACGGCTATCTGATCCGAAGCTAAGCAGAGCTTGTGTTATGGTAACCAGACAACTGATAAACTTACTTATATATTTCTAAATACATGCATATTATAGATAAATTACACCCAGACCAGAACAAATGATCGTGCTCATCACACAAACATTTGTCCTGGGTGGGAATCGAACCCACGGCCTCCGGTATAGCAGTCAGGGTCACTAACCACTAGACCAACAGGCCCGTCCAAAGAAAGGCATTTTTCATTTAAATTCTTTGTGCAATAGTGGTGCGATTCCACGGTATTACCACACATTCTATGAGTCTTTGATTTTTTAGAAAATTGTAATGATCGAGGCTATAATAATGAGACCAATGATGATAATACTGATTAGTTATTAATGTTTTTACTTGGCTACTTTTTCTATTTTGACTGATTGTAATTGTGATTTCTATGAGTACTTTGTTCCTAATAAATATTATAATTTTAATACATTTTATGAGTTTTCTTTAATTATTCTCTCGAAGATACCGATAGCAAAATTATTTTACATACTCAGCTTTTAATGATTACGAAAATATGACTACCAAAAATTTCCTATAAAATACGGGTTACATTACTTTACCTTCTTATGGTTATTTGTAATTTTACCATAATAAGTCGGTAACTGAAGATTACAATATCTCTCTGTAATGAAAAAACACGTTGAATAATCCAGTAAAGCACTATTATGCCTAAGATTTTTAAGAAAGTTACAATAATAATTCGGTAAGTAAACATTACTGGAATAATATTGATAAGTCAGGATCGTAAGATATCAGTACCCTAAAAATTGTTTGAAACCATTTTCGGTAATATGTATTTTGGTGAATAACTAATTCTGTGTATATCTAATAGTTACACTTAATACTTTAAACTGTTCGGGTAAAAATTAGCTTTTCCGCCATATAACAATGTTTTCATTATTCCCCTTTGTTAAAGAGATATACTCGAAAAACACTAAATCATTTTTCCTGTAAAATTTGATTTTTTCGATTACCGGTTTATTCCCCGGGGACGTCGACATACATACATGAACCCTGAAAACATAACACTCCTTTTTGGGCAGTCGTGTAATAACAAAAAGTTATAATGTAAACGACAAAAAACGTGACCCAAAATATTCAAAAGCTTTTATAAAAGAAAACCAAACACGCAACAAACTTCGGAACTCATGAAAATATGTTTTCAAGCTGACCATTTACTTTACAAGCAATATGAATCCCTCAGGTAGTCAGAAACATACTTTCTTCTTACCATAAGCCTACCTTACTAGAGCATTTCCATCCCTTTTGTAGGTACCGTAAACACGGCCAAAGCTCCTTAGGATGCCCTTGGGTATTGCATCCGTTTCGACCTTGGCTCGCTTCGGGCCTTAATATTCGCCTCCTTTGCCAGTTTCGAAGAAAATCTGTATTGGAAATTGTCTCAGAAATAGATTGCCTTAAATGTGAGCATAGCTTTTAGAGGTTGTAACAACGGTTCCAGAATATTCTGCGCTAAGAGAGGCAAGCAATCACAGTAGCAACATTATCGCATTTTAATCTACATTTATTTAAAACGTGTTCAAAGTTCGTCAAATTTATGCAAATTATTTAATACCACTATCAAAACCGCAATTCAATTGTTTAATAACCAAACCAAAGGACTAATTAGAACCATCGTACAAAGTATAAATATTTTTCGACAACCGCAATGCTTTCAAAATTATGTACAGCCATGAAATTCGGACGGTCCGTCCATTCACAATATGGCCAAATTGCGTAGAATAAGTTTAATTTATTCAAGACAGGCGCAGACGTGGGCCTGTACACTTATACGCCAATTTAAAGTCGCCGCACACTCCCTTTATTCATTACAAAAAGTAATGTTATTGTTTTAATACTGTTTGTATGTAAACCGAGCATGAAATTCTAAATTCTTTGTAAATTACAAATTATGTAAAAATTCTATTTCCTTTTTTTCTAAATCAGAATAAAAGGACACTTCATTTAGTTTAGGTCTGTTCCTAAATATCATGACTATTAACGTTTTAGCTCGACATCACCCTCTAATGAGTGTAAGGTTTCCCTTTTTCCTGTGATATCTGGAAATATAACATCATGATCGGGCCTTTAATGAGCGAATCTTTTCAAATATGTCAAATCGTACTTTAATAGAGAGAGGCAAGATATTCAATATGATGTGCTTGGAAATACATGCCATGTTTTGCAAACGATTGACTAACAAAACCGTCGCGATGTATGGAAACCTTTGCGTCTACCGATTAAAGTATATGAAAATACTCGGATAATCGAATTAAAAAATAAACTATTTTGGAGGAGACCAAGCCTAAAATGAACACAGCGTTTTTCAAAGAACTGCGAACATTATAAATCAAGAAATAGTAAAATATAATATCAGAAAGATACATACAAAGCATGCAACTTGATAATAATATGATTGGTAAACAAAATATGAAAATTGCGTACCAACGTTGTAAAAAACGAAAAAAATTTTTGTTATGTTGCATCGCACCTGTCAAGGGGGGACGTCATTAGGAAAAAGAAAATGTAAGCTCTTCACTGAAAAGGTAATTTTATATTAATTTACAAGGAGCACTAAATCACAAGAAAAATGAAAATATTATTAAATATTGTTGCTTATGGATGTTGCTTATCCGAATTAAAGATTTTTTTTTTTTATTAAGTTCTATTAAATGAATCTTATCTTTATCCTTAATCCCGAAAGTATGAGAAAGGTTGTAGTTAAAAATCTACATTAATTGAGGTGTTTTTTTTGTGTATATAGACAAAATTATTTCGATTTCTATACAACCGGGCAAATCTGTTTTTTTTTGTACTTGAATATTTCGTTCCACGAAGATTCTTTGCATTATCTGTTCAAAATATCTTATTAGGATCGATTACTATGATAATCACTCAATATTAAATCTTATGGTGCTCCCACACAGCAGTTATATAACGTTATACAACATTGTGTAACACGATAACATTTCTTAATAGCGTATAACAATACTCTACAACATGTTAAGAAATGTTAAATGTTATAAACGCTCCCACATTGGTTGAACTCGTTGTATAACATCGTATAACATTATGTTCAATCAGTTTGGGTTTGGCTTAGGCTCTGATGATGTTATATAACAAAAGTTATATTTTGTTATATCATATTGTAATCATTTGTAAAACATTTTGTTAAATGAAGTTGTATAACATCAATAACAATTTATAACTTTTGTTATAATTTGTTTATTAAAAACAAATGTTATAAGTCAGTCTCTAACGTTATATAACTGCTGTGTGGGAGCACCTTTATTTTTTCATAGTTGTTAACAACGCCATCTACACATGGTTTTCCTAAACAAAAACGTACAAGCTCCGTTTGCTGCACAAAACAAAACCGAAACACAATTAGGGATGCGCCGTCTTCATTTCCGTGCCTTTGTTGTTCACGATAGCACTGAATTCACGGAAAGAGCTCACGGGGATATTATTCTAATTTACACAACTGGGTCTTGAAGGGGAATGAGATGATTGTGGTGGATTTGGGTTATGATTTTAATTAAATTATTTTATGACGTTATGCATCACGGAGACTTCACATCAAGTTACATTTTTATCATAGATTGATCAAATTCTGAGGCAAATCGATTTATGCCTTCTTGAATAAATTATATAAATGCGACGCATAAAACAAATAGACAGAAATAACAAATACTAAAAAGGTTCGAAAAAATATCTTTGGTCCGAAACGGTAATTGCTTAGAAGTGCTGAGGTAATTAGTCTTAATTTTCGAACAATTTTTTTTTTGTATGCCGTGTATAAACACACAACATACACGTTCATTAATAATAAAATAAAATACAAAAAAGTTCTATACACTCAAACCTTCACCACACCAAAAATATCTCAACACCAAATCCAGTCACACGCCAACCTACAATCGACCATCACCGTCATACCTTTAAACTCAGTTGTCCGACAATCCGCGATCGAGTTCAACTTCAAACATCGCAGCACCTACTTCAATCCATCGTAAGCCGTCAAAGCCGTGAACACATGAACGGTTAGGGCCGTCCGTCGTGCGTGAAACACTAGTTACATGTTGCCGACCTAATTGTTCGATGCGTCTGCCACCTTTGTGAGGGAAAATGGCCGTCACAGGTAGGCAGGGTAGGCAGTCGACCGATGCTGTATGGATGCGATCGATAGGTGCTCTATTTAGATGGAGCGAGCAATTTCCATTTTGTTGTTAAACGGAGCTTAATTATATAAGCCCATATAACATTATTTAACTATTTAAAAATAACGTTTCTTTTTTGTAGGATTACTAATATTTTGTTTCTTTCTTGATTTCTGCATGATTTAAGACGGTGAGAAAAGCGCATTTTGTTACGCCAATGAACATCACCAAAAATCTGTCATCGTATCGTAATGACTAAAAATATACAACCACGACAAAAAATAATAAGATAAACTTTGAAAAAATATCTCATACCACTAATAAAAACCTTCATTTTATACCAAGAAGTTAGTTAAATATTTTGTTTGAACTACTTCGGGCAAGCATGCAGTGCAGTTGGTGCGGCTTCAAATATTTTGACATGACCCAGGAACGGTGTCATGCATGCACGTCAAAGCTGCTCGCACAAAGGAATAGCGTCTTTGAGACAAGTTTTTAAGTTGTTCCACACGGCTTGAATGAAATAAACGCCGCGATGGGGTTTGTGTGTGTTCCTGATTTTTCGAACGTATACCGGATATATATGAGATAATCTATACTTATAATAAATCTGTAGAGAGGTCAATTCTGTACATGAAATATATTTTCAAAATAACTATCAGGGGGTGATTAGTGATCGATACTGATGCCAAAAATGCAATCAGTAAAATTTTTGTCTGTCTGTCTGTCTGTCTGTATGTTCCTTATAGAAACAAAAACTACTCGACGGATTTTAACGAAACTTGGTACAATTATTCTTCATACTCCTGGGCAGGTTATAGTATACTTTTCATCACACTACAATCAATAGTAATAAGTTCGTCATTCATTGATAAGTTTCGTCATCCACGCGAACGAAGTCGCTGGCACAGCTAGTATGATGAATAACTTTAACAAAACAAAGAAAGATCGATAGTTTTTAAGGTAGATAAAAGAACCTTTTTTTTGTAAGTAAAAGTTACAGCATTACAGGAAAAGAAAAAACTCTCGGTTATTGTCAAATATGCTGAATAACATCAGTGCCTTCCAGTTAACTGCTTTCTTTAAATTATTACAAAGAAAAGTATATAGAACGAGCATTTTGAACAATCTTTAAATAGGGATGTTAATTATGAGATCACACAACAAAATATACGCACATCTGTCGAAACAGGCACTAAAGTTAGAGATACCTCCTACTCTCAAAGAACATAATAAATTGAGACGGACCAATGAACAGCAAGTAATATACCGGTGATAATAACAGTGCAGTGTAACAAGTATATATAATATGTAATATATTGTAGTGGAGTTGCACGTGATACTACATCCCACGTATTTCACGTTTGATCTGTCCGGAGCAAGTTACAACCGATGGCTCAGGTGCTTGTGCGACACATACCGCGTGCTATTTGAAACGGAGACTAAAATGGTACCATAAAAATAATGTTATGCTACTGTAGGAAAAATAAATATTTGGTATTGTGCACTTAAAGATTTAACATTGTGAATTTATTAAAAGGAATGAAAGTATAGGTTTAAAGAAACTTTATTCTCAATAAAAACATTACATAATGTCGCTTACTTGAGAACAATAACAAGTACTTAAATAACTAAGATTAGTTTCGACAACATATTTTGGTGCAGACTAAAAAGCTATAAACAAGTCCCATCCAACGCACTCATTTCTCAGATATCTGGTTTGTAATTAGGTAATGGCTAAGCTGAGTTTTGAATGCATTAAACGAGTGCAGGTTTCTTATATGTGAGGGTATTTTATTGTAAAGCTGTGCTCCTTCAAATTTGAGCAATTTTTTGCCGTAATTAGTCCTTATTTTTGGCAAGACCAATAAACTTGCTCGGCGACTGCTTCGTTGGCTAACTTGTCTATATTGGGTAAGTGTAATATTTGTGTGGATGTTTTTTTTTGAGTTAAATAAAAAGCGACATTCGAACTTAGGCTTTTTTCCAATTATTGGCCGTATGTTGGTCAGGGTGTGTGATTATAATGACCATCTTAATTATGGATAAATAATTTAATACTTATATGATGGGATACCACAAACAGGGTGTTATTTCTGATAATCGCTAACGAACAAAAAATAAAATAGTATAATACTTTTAACAATAATATAATCTTTTATATAAAGCACAACACCCACTGAACCAGAAAAATAAAAAGTATCACAGTAATGTCATACCTCAATTCTATAACAGCACGTGTCTCAGTGTGCGCCTCACAAAGGGAGCCATGCGATACAGTCGAGCACAGTCGTAAATAACAGCGTATGACAGTAGGTAATATACGCTCAGCTGTGCCTCGATAGTTTCCTATCTAAAACTATTCTGCTCGATTGTACGTGATGTGTTGTTCAGAGTTTCCCCGTTTAATCGTTCCTGATCTCTCGTGGAAATATTATGGGGTCCTTTTTCAATTGTTGGGAACTATTCTCCGTGTGATCGGGAGAGTACAGATTGGAAATGTTTTGGTTGGTGAAATACGAACTCGACTGCAGGGATTGACTTCAGTGATGGGAGGTGGCACTTAGATTTAGTTTCAGAACAAACCACATAGATTGGTTAAATTATTCGTATACGTATAGAAGTCAAAAAACAGCTTAGTAATAAAATCAAAATAATAAAATTTAACCAAAATAAAGTAGGAAGCAAATGGATTATAAGTTAAAAAATAAATGATATCCTCTAAACACAATGCGGCAAAGGTAAACTATTATAACAAAGGTTCTATTATCAAGATTAGCAAAACACAACCTCTATTCAAAAACTAAAAGCCTAGCAGGATACAAAAAGAAAATCCTTTTCTACGCGAAACTCATCTGAAAAATATCATGAGTTTGCAGAAATTCGGCTCATTTCAGAAATCACTCTAGCTAAAGAAATCTTGTTACCGATAAATTGGTATATCGATCGAGATATGGACCTCAGGACCACATATGTTTAGTGCCGGACCTCGCCTGCTCTCGAGAAATTTACGTGCGTGTATGTAAATCGTTTTGAGGTCGCCGCAAACGGGTTGATTTCGTACAGTCGACTACAAAATATACACAGATTTTTTTCAATAATTTGATAATGAAGAATAGATTTTATTTTAAAATTAGTTTGGTGTCTTAAAAAGGGGTTGTAGAGAATGATGAAAAAAAAACAGATAAGCATAAAGAAAAAGCGAATTAAGTTTTCTCCAAAATTTTAATAACCGATTCAATATCCAAAAGTCAACATAATTTTACTAGGTTTAGCCGCCAATTCCTAGAATTAGAAGATGTAATTTCGGAAGTTAAATAAACAATTTTAGCTGACAACTAAATTCAATTAAGCACCCATTATAATAGCAATAACATAACTTTAACAATATTAATAACAGTTTTATCATTATTAATGTCTAAGTTTGAGGAAGCTTTTATCAAAATTGGAATTCGTCGATGTTTCTATTATTATTTGTTTTGAAAGATGTCAATTAATATCCCGTTTTCTACGGTTGTATTAGTTACAAAAATAAATTAGTGAGCTCATAACATTAGAGAAAATAAAAATAACACTATTGTTTTTTGCAAAAATTCAGAGCCCTCTGTCGGACAATGTGACATAAAAAACTGGCTAGTTTAAAATAGGACATAGTCACAAAACCAGCATTTTATTTTATTGCTTCGTTAGTTTTTCAATAAAAGCATTGACGAACAAAACACAAAATATGGTTAGGCATTTTTGCACGAGACATATTTATATATAAATTCAGATTTATTTTATAATTAAAAGCTTTTAAAAGAGTAAGTTTTTTGCCAGTTCTTTTCGTTAGGAATGTCATTTTTAGTAACCCTGCAACTAGAGTCATTTTACGTTTTAAAGAGCCTTAAAAGGCCTTCTTGAAATTAAAATATTTTAATTTGGACTTTAGATTTTTTTGCCAGAACATAATGTTAAAAAAAAATCCTATAAATAGCTCTACCACTTTTGTCACCTACAGTACCAATACCTAAGAATGCCCAGGTAAATTCCGTTCGCTCTAAATCCCGACTGTTTTGTTCCGTCCCTAAGGGTGGGTTAAATTACGGAGCCCTTAGTCTTCGAAGCAATACATAAATATAAAACAATAGGCATTTTGTCCATTAAACTTCATGCAAAACCAAAATTTATTTCTCAAAACTTTTGTGATTGGATCCCAGAGTTTTTGTTTATCGGGTTCAGTATATACCCATGTGAAGGATGGATGGTCTACATAAATGAGTTTAGGGTTTGGTTTTGACATTGAAATAGGTATCAATTTAGGTTTTTACGTGAGTTAGATTAATGTCTTAGTTTGGGATTTGTGAATGGAACGTCCGATTCCGGCGAAAATAGCTACTTTTATAGTGTAACACAATTATTTAGACGCTTTTTTACTAATTGAAACAAATTGAACCTTTTTGTTGGATTAGTAAACTGAATCCCAAAATAGTAGACGACTTTTTTTTTGTTTCTGTATCTCTATTCACCATGTACTGTTCTTTAATTTAATAATTACAAAAGGATAAATCTTGTACATTACAAAACCATCGTGAATTTATAATGAGTATTAAGCTTGGCTATAAGAGTTACCAAGTAACTGAACACTAATGAGGCTCGTACAAAAAAGGTAATGTAAAAAGTAATACATGTCCCTATTAGAGCTAATACCTGTTTTACATTCACATTTTTATTTTATGTCTCTCTTCTTTGTAATTTATTTGACGAGGGTATAGTTAAGAATAATAAATAAATGTTCTTATATAATTCAGAAAAACTTATTATATTATAAACAATACGACAAAACCACATCCGTCTGTCGTCACACCGTTGTGTATCACACAATGAAACAATAATATTTATTTATGTAAACATTGAACATTTGTGAGGTAATGGAAACCACCTGGATGAGGGAAACAGACAGCACTGACATAAAAAAGGGGATGATTACCAGCAGTGGGTGATTCCGGGCTGATATGATGATGATGATGAACATTTTGAGTTAAACTCGCCTCTGTACATCGACTTTAGTTAATGTACGAGTATATCCATTTAATGTAATGTTTATGTGTACAATTAAGAATTAAGAACATTTGTACCGCTGTTGGGCAAAGATTTGAAATTATTTACGGCCAGTATTTTATAAAAAAGTACCTATAACAAAACTAGTACATCAAATATTTGAGAAAAACATGAAAAACAAAATCTTCAGAGCAGACTGAAAAACTCCTGTAATATTTAAAATCGTGTCAGGCTCATAGCACACTGAAGAGTAAGTGAAAAATCAATTTAGGTAAAAGGTCAACTCATTCGGGAGGCTGTACTTTAAATTTCAGCCGTGTTCAGTGATCCCGTAGAGGAACGACAGAACTTGCAACAAGTCTCCATGAAATATATAGGCTTTAAGAAAAATATGATAAAGGACTACACTAAAAATACAAAAGAATTTATAAAAATTGTCTTGCTTTGGTTTTGTTTTGTGTTTTATAAAATGTTTAGTGTACTTTATTTAATGTAGTAGAATAAGTTGAGAAGCTGCTCCATCGTTTCAGTTTTCAGCTTGATTTGTTTTAGAAGACGAAGTAGGAATTGGTTTTCCAAAAATCCTTTTATTTTTGTCAAAAAAATATAGCGTTTTTTGCAGTTTGTTCGTCGATAACAGTCTACTACAGAATGTATCAATTTTTGCAAATGAAAATGTAAAGGTTTAAATGTGCTTCACGCTGAAAGGTAGTTCTACAGAGATTACAAACAAACTCGAAACCTTTTAACGTTTATGTGCAATCAATATTTTGATTTAAAAGGACATGCAGGAACTTCGCCCATCTAACTACCCACTTTGTATAAAAAATGAATCTCGCTAAATTTCCAATAGGTGTAAAATACCTAAATTCACAAACTCATAATAAAATAAAATAAACCACCCTATTCGTCGAAGTAAATTATATAATATTCTTCCAACGCAGAGCTTATTTAAACGACTAGAGAACTTCCCTCTGCGACAAATAAATCAAAGTGAAACATTTTTTGTGAAACAAAGTTTTGTTCAAATTATGAATACGGTAGTCAAGTCACCTGTTCCTGACAAGTTTCCTGTCTCCTCCTTTGTCGTTAAATGTAAGAAAAATGTTCAGGAGAAGTCAACTGCACCCGTTAGTTTAGTATTTTTAAAGTAAATCTCTTATTATTATTAAATATGTATCTTATTATGTAGAACTATATGTTATTTTCTTATAATAGAAAATCTTTATTTTATGGGTTCGTTCAATATGCTACAAGTTACTGGCCACAATCAAAGTTCTAGGCAAAAGCTGGTACTTATTTCAACAACAATAGGTCAGCAAATAGTAAAGACCACAAAACAATTGAACTAAATTGAAAATGTGTAAAAAGATTAAGAAACTAAGATCTTTATAACATCAACTTGATTGTGCATCATAAAGCTTAAACACATATCTTCGACAACGGTTTATTTTTGTGGTTTCGTCAAAACTGACTGTGAATCAAAAAAAATTTGGAGCATACGATCGACAGCGCCATCCGTTTCACGACTGTCAAAATTTTACGTAGCACAGCAATTTATCAACGTTCACGTTTTTGAGTAAGCTATACTATCGCTTTAAAATATGATACAGTACGAAAAAAATCTAGTTTCCTAAAAATTTTCAAGCCTAAAAATATTTTAAAACGAACTTTATTTTTTGTGTGTAACACAACCCTATTGTTTAAAAGCTATATTTTTACATCATCTGTTTATGGTAACAGACCACGAAAAAATGTGATGTGAAAATGATTTGATGAAAATTACAACCAAATATCATTATTTCCTTACCTAACAGCCCTTATATACAAAAAATACATATTAACGATAATCACACTTATTTACAACTCCACCACCTGTCACCAACAAACGTGAAGTCGTCAAGTAAATAAGTAAGCAAACAAGTAAAATCCTTCGGCATCTGCGATATAAATCGCGCGGCACCCCACATCGACGTTACTTCAGAAGCAACTGACTCAATTTGATCAGTATAACTGCGTTCCAACTGTCGCCTAGTAACCACGGCCCGTTCGCCAACCAAGTCACGGACTGGGGTGCGGTCGCAGTGCTAGCGGTGTTTAGGGTTTACTTATTTGAGTGATCATTTTAGAGTACTGAACGAGGTTAAAGATAGATGATATAAATACGAAGCTTCGAAAACAAAGAGATATTATGTCGTTAAGTGTAAAAAGACTTCATTGCATACAGTGAGTACATTAGGTACTTTAAATTATATCAATTAAACAAATAGAATGTTATCCAACTTTACGAGAATGAACCGGTAATTTACAGTTATTTATATTTTGATCATTGATACGATTTATCGAATTTTAATCAAACTGATTGCTACTGCCTCGTTGGCCTAGTGGTTCTAAGCGCGACTGCTACGCTAGAGGTCTTGGGTTCGATTCCCAAGTCGACCAAGGTGTTATTGGGTTTTTCTATGAAATTCTCAGTAGCAGGTCGGAGTTTAGATTTGTGCCCGGTTAGTGGCAATAGGCTCGCCCCCTATTACATGGGACCTAAACATACCGGCGAACTGTGGGTGTACATTGGTACACCTCTGCCTAACCCTTCGGGGATACAGGCGTCATAGAATGTTATGTTCTGATTGCTACTTTTTACAATTTAAGCTTGCCTTTGATATCTTATCCTTAGCGTTACCTGTCCATGTTACCAAATATTGAACTCCACAATTCCTCGCTAGTACTGACACCACATATTTATGAAGACCGCGGACAGAGTTCACTAAGAGGTGTTTGTATTGAAATTGATTTATGTAAATTTTGTGGGAGAAGACGCGTCTGCCCTCTCAGTCGACGTGGGGATCGTTAAAACGAACAGATTCAGTTTTAAGTTTGACATAAAATATTGTTATAGGAAAGTATTGCTTTTGAGTTTTATGTGCTTGGCTTTAGTGGTCACGTCCTCCGAAGATACCTAGGATTTCAGACTGCGAGTATATTATTCTAGCTTTTGATAAAACGCTTTTATGTATTTTGACATGTGAATTAGGAAAGACGATCTTCAGTTATAAAAATTGATCTTCCATACATGATTTGAGGGTAAAACAACAAAAGGTCAGTCGTTAATTTATAAGTCAGATTCTAAAGATTTCAGCAATCTTATAAAAATAAAATAATAATTTACTGTCACTCCACTTTTAACATGACCTAAATATAACATAAGTGCTGTGTATATGTTCCATAGAATAAACCCAACTTATACTTCCCACGTTCAAGAAATAGGATAATATAAAAATTATGTAACACGCCTTGCTACTCATAAGGATAACATCAAAATATAATAAAGAAAATACGTATTTTTTCGTCATAACGTACGCGAAACGTCAGTATCTTCCTCTCGAGAATTTTAGTACATTACAATCATGATTCAGCATTTGATGCAAACTCCACAAGGATTACTACTCTATGAAAACGTGGAATAAGAATAGTACGCTAAAGTACATTATAAAGAAGATTGGCTTCAAAATATTAAATTTTACTAACGCATTAGGATAATGGAATGTTTATATTACATCAAACAGGCTTTGTAAAACTCTTGACGGCTCTTAAAGGCAATTTAGTGAGTTGTTTATAACCTACTTTGTTTGCTACACATTGATCACAGATCCTTTGAGAAATACGACCTTAAAACTCTGATCAGGTAAAAAGTATACATAAATATATTTAAAAAATCAAAGGTTAAGCTTTAGTTGCGTGTTTCAACTTAACTATAAAACCTTTTGTTTTTTTCTCAAAAGGAGACTTAATAAAATAAGTACAGGTGAAAAGACGTCAAAAGTGTAATATTTTCAATTTAAAACTCAATTTACCTCGGTTCTGTCCCGGCCAAAATAAAGAATTCTCTTTGACAAAACTTATTATTGCTAAATTGATGGAATATTGATACTGTACACACCTTTTTGGTTCAAAAAATAGAAGAACACTCTTTGATCTCGTGTTCAGGCAATTTCGTATTCTAGTGACGGAGGTTGTAATCAAAATTTATACGATCAAGTCCTGATTGAGGTCTGTTTTGTCAGAAATCCGGTGCCTATTAGTCTGCGATGAATCAAACCTTGACGTGACTTATGAATTTTGCATCAGATACAAAGTTAATACGATTATAATATTGGATTATACGTTGAGAGAATTAAATTTTCTGCACAATGTTTACATTATAGAGCTTTAATTTTCAAATGAATTTGGTTTTGTACTCTTTGAATACAAATATGTTACTATACCTTGTAGGATGTGCGTTAAAAAGGTTGCAATGCACAATACTCCCTATGCTTATCAAATTGAATTACGTGAATGAGTTACTAATTCACTAATCTACAATCGCTAAATGAAATTGTAAGATGCCATTACTAGCCTCAGCTGTTTATAACAACCCTACAGCAGATGTCTATACACTCCAAGTAACGCAAGAAGCTCATCTTAATCACCACAACTTAATCGAACAATATTTAATCACTCCATGACGTCACACCACGTGGCCAGACCCACGGGATTTCGCGACAGTCACTGGTCGATTAAACGCTTGAATTAGTGCGGGGGGACCCACAGCTGGGACCCTATCATATTTCAATATAGAACCCCTGGGTAATGAGACATTACGGTGATTACGCCAAGCTTGATGTACATTGCCCCTTGAGTACTGACGTTCGTGACGAGAATCTTGAACGTAGCGCTCGTGTTATATAGTTTATGATTCGTCACTCTCCGTGCATTAAGGGAAAGTGGGGCGTGAAGCTTGTAATATTAATGTATGAAAATATTAAAAAAGAAATGGTTTCTGTACATTATAGTGTACGTGCCTACTTATGTATTTTTACTTACTGCCATTGTCGGAAAGGGGCATTAAAGACGCTGAAAAAGACCTTTCAAAACCATCTCTGCACTAAGCAAGGAAGCCTGATACAGGAAAAAACACACTAGGGTGTAAAAAATAAAAATGTCAAGTTTAATTCATAACTATTGAACTACCAACACAACAATTCCAATCACATTTACTTAGCCACGACGCATTGTATTCGCTACAAATCACAACACTCGCTACTCGCTAATCATTAGTCCTGTCTCAGGTGTACCCAAGACGGACGTAAATGTTAATGCACCTATTTATGTTATTGAAAACTCGATATCTTCACGACACTAACAAATCGGGCAACGGCAGCGGTAATCCGTCTTTCGCATTGTTTAATGGAATTGCCAAAGTCCTCAAGTCGAGTAAATAGGTATTGTACGTTTGTTCAAAACTTTCCAGTTTCGCATAATCTCGTTTTATTGTTAGTTCAAGGATCAATTGTTTGAATTTGATATTAAGAGAGATTGTTATTGAATTTCGCGAGCTATGTTTAGGCGTTTCTTACCTAGCTGTGTTTCCAGAATTTATGGGAGGTGTAATTTGTTGAAGATTACTTAATAAGTAGAGTCTATATTAGTTATAACAATTAATACTGTTGCAGATGTTTGCTTGTAATTATTCGTAGAACTGGAATTGAAGTTTGTTATTGAAGCTTGTTCACATAATTAGGTTAATGAGATAACATATAGTAAACGCCTTAAGCTCAGGTAAGTTTCTATATAGATTTGTCGGCATACATTTCATCCAAACAGTTTCTCAAACAATAATAAGATTCCATCACATATTTTTACAGTTCTGATAACAAATATGTAACTAAAAAGAAGATGACTAAATGAATATTCAATTTAAGCCAGCCAGTGTAAAATTTAAATAAAACCGTTTTAATATGCTTAAAATAGATATCGATCTAGTTCGAGCGCACACACGCCAAAGTTCTGATTAAAAGTCTTTCCAATAACTGGCAACTGGACATTTTCCAGCGTCAGCTGATTAAAAACCTACCGAGTTGAAAAACCAAATAGGTTGAAAAACCAACCGGGTTGGATGGGGAAACTTTTGTCTGGCGCTAATCTTTGGAATGGGGTTCTCTCATCAATAACATATTATGAACAGGTTGAAATAGAACGACGATTGTAAGGATTAAGTCGAAGGTAGAACGTTTATTTTAAATATGGAATCAGTGAGTGTGAGTGAGTCTGCATGATTTGCGTTTGACGTTTAATTTATTCGAGATTCGATACATGCCGCGAATTCCTTCGTATAGAAAATATTTTGCAAGTTTTTCGAGATTAACGTAACAGATTTTAAGCTACGAGTACCTACGAGCAATTATGTACATTCCTTGTATTTCTATTATGAAATCTTAGAATATGCCCTCTTTCATCGTATGATAGGTATACCTACAGGATATTATGTTTTTACTAGTTCCACTTGAAAAAGCCTAACATAAAAAATACGTTCTTATTTCACGCCCCTTAAATCGTTCACAAAAGCATTAAAAAACACGAGCAAATTCTTGTCAGTTAACTTCGTTATACCTCAAGCTGAAACAAAAAAAGGTTGTAATATTTCAACCGAGGTTTTTTACCCTATCAAACATCGCTTGGGCGCTTAACCACGGTCGATAAGGTTGGGTACACACTGTATTATCTTGCGTCCTTCGCACGGCTCACTCTAATGCTCTTTATGTTTTTATTCCATTACTTTAGGCCGCACCGCGAATGTACTCGCAGGTTTACGTTCCCAGCGGCTGTCGTTAAGGTAACTTATTGCCATAGGTAATGCCTTTTGCCAGCACTGCTTATTTTAACACGCCAATGTTTTTTCTGTAAGTAAAGCATCGGTACATTGAAAGAAAACGTATCCGTTCTGCTCGTTTCGGTTTCTTTTGTTTCATTGAAATAAAAATCCTTTTTGTTGATTAAATATAAAAAGTCAGATACCTACCTACTAAACAACGATAATTGAAAAAAACATAAAAGAAACAAATGACTGCGCAGCCATAAACTGCATGCAAAGGCATCAAAAATAAATAAACAATTTAATTCAAGAACAACTTTATAATAAAAAAGGGGAAAAAATACTTGGCTTTATCAAATCAATTACTATCGAATAGAGACAACGAGCAACGAGCAACTACAGCTTTCAAAAGCACAAGAAGAAATCTCAGGCAAAGTAGTCACAAAGTCACATATAATTTCCGTGTAAAGTTCTATAAATACCCATTTTCAGCACACTTACGACTCGTCAAACTTCAGTGGCATCACCAAAATTGTTGAACTAAAACTTTTTCATTTACTAAACTTTGACTTAACTAAAGAGTTTCTGACAACTCTCGCAGAACTATTTTTGAAGAACGTTGCAGATGTTTTACCTTTTTTAAAAGATGTAATTTACTTAGTATAATATTTATGCACCATGTATAATGATGTGGCAATATATAAAATTACAAATATCAAATAATAATAAACCGAGTGCGATACCAACTTTTCTTAAAAACCTTATTTACCTTTATGAAAATATTTGTAACTGTAAAATACAATATACCAGTTAATTATATAAACTCTAGAAGCAACTTCATTAAAAAACTTTCACAATTAAAATAAGTAAAAAAATGGACTCACAAACAAATCTCAACCCACCACAAAATCAGAAACAGCATCAAAATAACAATCTCAAGCAGACGCATTCAGAAATATTCGCGCCACAATTAAATTAGGAAATTTGCAAAACAACAGTCTAATCTACGAACGGCAACGAAAGTTAATTAAACAAATTAGTTGCTAGAGTGTTGTACGATCTAGCGACAAATTCCAAGTTTTGAAAAGTACGGACTTTACGTACGTGAGTAATTTACTAATGCACCGACGTCGCAGTTTCGTTTCGCAATGGAAATGAAATGTGGGGCGAGGCGTCGTTGTTAAGCGGAGCGGGAGCGTGAAGCGGGAGCGATAAGTTGGTGTTTTGGAAAATGTATTGCATTTTAACAACAGTATAGCCTGTTGTTAAAATGCAATACATATATAACACTTTTAATTCCAGAAATGATAGACCAGTTTTCCTTACATTATAATATTGATATACTGGATTCGCCTCCGTTTCGAGTAACAGAATAACTATAAAAAACTTTAGGAGCAGGAATCAAAGTTAATCATTCAATTAATCAATGGTAAAGATTAAAAAAAAAAAAATCTTATGTTTACAATAACTTAAAATCTCTAAAACCCCCACTAACTGAACACCCGAAGTTGTTCGCGCCACACTCGCCGCGCACCTCTCTCATCATATTTGCTGCTTTCATTACAGATATTAAAAACTATGCAGCCGGGATCCGATTCATTAATACGAAAGAATGTAACATATGCCTGCCTTTACTATTGTTTTTATTTATTGCATCAACAATAAAACAAAAGATTGCGCGTTTTAAAGTTGTAGTGGGTCACTGGGAAGCAAACTGTTTTTTTTTATTATCTTTTATGCGTACATAATTTTGTTATGTGCATTTTTGTGGGTCACAAACCAATATTATTATTATGATATTATTTCAAAAGTCTGGAAACATGCACAATAGAAAAGGATCGAGAATTATGAATTTTAAAATCCCAAAACAGTATTTAATTTCACCATTCTGATAAATGATGTGTCAATGGGAGCATAGGTATAGTACCTGTGACATATTGACATATTTCAATTACATATTTGTCCACCATAAATACTCATCATACTGAAAACTTCACTAACGAAAAACCCAAATTTAATTTTAGCAACAGCATCCAACAAATCACCCCAGAACCTTGCAATAGATTACCAATCAAAAACAGTATTAATAAACAAAAGCGCACCATGGAACTGAGTTAGTATACAATATTGAAAACTATAAAATCGAAGCGTAGTCGACAACATTTTAATTAATGTATTACAACCTGTCAACGTCATACACTTGCTTAGGGCTACCACAAAAAAGTTAATCAAGTTTTTTTACGTAAAATAATATTTATAAATAATATTTGTTATATATTTTTAAAAATTAAATTAATTTACAAGAGGAAATTATGAAACTCGGGTTTGTATTCTTTATTCAAAACTATAGAATTGAAGTCTAGTCGACAGCATTTTAATTAATGTAATCCCAGTTTGCCATATTTTGTAAAAATATTATTTTATTCACATGGTATTGACGGATAAAGTAATTGCGGTTATCTAATTTTTCATGTTTTACGTCTAAATAACTTATAACATAATTTAAACGAAAAAAAATATTGCTATAAACAAAATTGTATCTCCGGAACATCTTGCGTTTACTGATTTATTCGTGAGTCTAGTGTAACTATATACAATATATTATTGACTAACTTCAAAAGAAACTAATATAAACCTAAATTAATAATACCAAGAATGTTGAAAATCACGTAACAACCACGTGAGTGTGTATCGACGGCGACACGTTTCCCTTCTAATTAATATTAAATACTCCATTATAGAATACCTTTGAGCAACCCTACACTGCAACCAGAAAACATGGCTGCGCTAGTTAATTAAATCTTTTTATTTATGAAACCATTCAAATATTATTTATTAAGTATTTCATATTAAGGTAAATTGAAATTATATTTTAACGTCTAAATATTTAGAAAAAGAAAATGAAAGATTAGTGTGGCACCCATTAATCAGTCTAACCTTTACTTGGTCGTTGTACTTTTGACTTTGGGGTTTATAAAACTTGAAAAAAAAACCAGTTTTCGTTGTATGTAATCTTTAGTACCGTAAATGCTACGAAGAATAATAATTAACTGTAATAAAAGGGTAAGACAAAATTATCTTTATGGTCCTTTAGTATATTTTTTCGAATAGGTGTATAATAACATTTTCATAAATAACAAAACATACCATCACGCCTGTATCCCCGAAGGGTTAGGCAGAAGTGTACCAATGTACACCCACAGTTCGCCGGTATGTTTAGGTCCCATGTAATAGGTGGCGAGCCCATTGCCACTAACCGGGCACAAATCCAAACTCCGACCTGCTACTGAGAATTTCATAGAAAAACCCAAAAACACCTTGGTCGACTTGGGAATCGAACCCAAGACCTCTAGCGTAGCAGTCGCGCTTAGAATCACTAGGCCAACGAGGCAGTCTGAATAATAATTAACTATAATAAAAGGATAAGACAAAATTGTCTTTATGGTCCTTTAGTATATTTTATTGAATAGGTAATGTTGCATAATAACATTTTCATAAATTATAATACGCATTATAACATTTCGTCCCAAAACTTTTCCATACGATGTCCGAAAGTGAATAGAAATATTAATACCTCTGGCAAACACTGCAAAACGCCAACCAGTCGTTCAAATTAAATAACATCGGTTTAGCTCCTGACCTGGCTCATTGACCCGATTCATTTCCTAGAGTAAAGATATAGTAGTCATGTAATTTGAATTCAAATCCATCGGTAAATTTACTTTGTTAGAACACTAGCGACCCGCCCCGGCTTTGCACGGGTGCATTGCTGATACTAAATATACTACATAATCATAAAGTGTTGTAGGGCGAAGCGCGGCTTTCGACGCACTATTTGGTATAGGCACGCGCTCCCCGGCCCCCCGGCCGGTACCGCCGCAACCGCTATGTCCCTGCATTTTTAATCTGTAATATCTTCGAAAATATTCATTTAAATTACATGCTGTAAAGGGCCATATTGATCTTTATTACATGCACAATGTATTTAAGGTACTTAATTGGATAAGGATTAATGCTGTATTGCTTAAAATCGCTTTTTCGTTAAGGATAAAAATGGTTATTGTGGGTTATCCTCAAGAGATAGACATATACCATCCCGGACTTTTTTGTAGACCTTTTTAAGGTGTACAATACTGTGGTACATTACTTTGATCTATCTCGTAGGGTTCAGCCAGCGTTTGCAATGTAAGCGCAAAAAAGTGTGTTTATTTACGACCTTACATAAAAAACTCTAAGATTATCAGTGTCTCTCTACTATATTATGCATGTATTATACATATAAACCTTCCTCTTGAATCACTCTATCTATTAAAAAAAACCGCATCAAAATCCGTTGCCTAGTTTTAAAGATCTAAGCATACATAGGGACAGACAGCGGGAAGCGACTTTGTTTTATACTATGTAGTGATTTCGCTTCTGTTTAATTTAAACCACTTTTTTTGGAATGGCAGATTTACTTCTTATTAAAAAACCACGAAAAATTGATGATCCGTTAATCCTACGTACATTTATTTATTTATTTATTAAAGGCAAACCAACAGCTTCTGTATACAACATTAGTGAGAATAAATAGCAAAAACATCAGACTTACACAGTCGCCAATAATAGGTCGACCAACATTCTAATTAATAACATTGGAACCAATTAAAATTAAAATTTTGATAAAAGAAAATTTAAAACATAAAATTACAACTAATCAAATTAAAGGGAAATAAAAACATAACAAATTTACAATATTATCCGTTAAATAACAAAAAATAAAACTATTAAAGGTACAAATATTGGGTACAGTGGGAGCAAATGAGATCGAAATTAATACAAAATTAAAATAGAAACATAACAAATAATCACAGCTATCAGATAATAATGACATAAAAAATTCAAGATTATATAGTATCCCATCAAAAACATAAATGTGAAAGGCTGCCAAGTTCGATACTATGGGAATGCTTCGCCTAGATAAAAGAAGTGAGATCTGAATAAGTACCAAGTTCCATAAAAATACCTCAAATCATAAATAGTTATAGGAATGCACACTTGATTTCCATCAGTTTTTAAGGTACATTTTGAATAAGTATCACGTTACATAGAAATACCTAAAATTATAATAGTCAGAGAAACGCACACCGGTTTTTTTAGCAGTTTCCTGATAACATTTATCATTTTCAGTACTTTTTAATGATGTTACTTGTCAAGTTTTCACACACCACACACCTTTTCAATGCAATGAATCGACACCTTTGGACTGCAATGTGTCAAGTATATAATTTTATATTAAAACTTGCCAAGTTACAAATAAACTGGCTCCCTACACCTATAAAATGTACCTACTTACATATAATTACATACATCAATAACGTACTTTATTCTGTTTGTTAGTACGCTACCTACATAGATTATAATTAATAACTTGGTAATACCTACCTACCAGTAGGTATTATAATTGGTGGCCTATTATGTAGCCCTAGAAGTGCACCATCCCATCTCATCCCGTGGCGTATCGGAGGGTGAGATGGGCAGTAGTATATACATATAATTCCATCTTAGAGTACCTATATATGATTTCCATGTTCTTGAATCTGCGATTTTATTAGTTGTAAAATTAGAAATTATTTAAACTATGCGAGAAAAAAATAGTCTTTTCATTTTTGTTTTACTGATTTAGCGCACCTAGTGTACCTAGTAACCTGCTTTGCACTTCGTAAATCGTGGGTTCGGTTCCCGCAACAGACACAGACAGAGTGGTGAACAATTTTATTGTTCTTGTCTTTAAGACAAACATGTATTGTCTTAAATTGGTATGTATCTAAATTTAAATAAGTCTTATCTCATTTCCACTCCATACACCTACTTATAGTAGAACAAAATTACACATTCGTGGTTTTCGAAACTGACTCACACTTGGCCGTTTTCAGATTTTTACTTTATTTCGACCTAAAGACAAACCTTCGAGCCAAATTTCAGGTCGGTACGACTATTGGAAGATAGACCCATTTAGTTCATTATGACTTCATATTAGAACAGTAGAAGTTACACCTTCGCTATTTTTAAAACTGACTCACACTTGGCCGTTTTCAGATTTTTCCCTTTACTTTGACCTTAAGACTCCATGCCAAATTTCAAGTCAGCACGACCATTGGAAGTGGTCTAGGTTTTTGATGAGTCAGTGAGTCAGTGAATCAGTGAGTCAGTGAGTGTATAGTAAAAATAGCGATTTTCTGACGTCAATATCTCAAGAACTGCTATAGGTAGAATAATGAAATTTCGTATTCTAGACAATTAAGGGGATGTCAACAGACACTCGAAATTTCATATGCGTAGATAAAATATGTTTTGAGTTATAGGGTGGTCGAAATTGGCCCGAAATGGTTCGTGTAAAACCCACGGCCGGTGTGTCGCTTTTTTTTGCTCGAACTTGGCGGACACACTGCCGTGTGTCTAGATATAATTGTACAATCAAATTATATAAACATCGTGAATTAATTCAGTTGCGTTCTTCGGTACTGTAGTAATTTGGCCTTTTAAGACTTTTAAGGAATCGTGGTGAATGTCAACTTCTGGCACAGATTTAACAAAAGAATTCATATCTCGACAGAGTCTGTTAACTGGAGAGTTCACGCCTATATTTAACTTAGATGACTGAACGTGGAATATATTAGTGATAGGAAATCTGAGTATATTGTAAGGAACTTTAAGTGCAGTACGCTCGACAAGTTTACTGCTGTCTATTCTATTATTAATTAATTTGTGCAGAAATAAAAGTCCCTGCATTAGTTGACGATCGCGCAGAGAATCCACATTGAAGCACCGAATACGTTGTTCATACGGACACCTGGGAGAAATTTACATCGTTTATTTTCACTACATTTTCTCGAATACATACCATATACCGAATACTTAACATATTTTAAGTACAAGTCTTTTTTTTTTATAAAAAATAATATAATAATAATAATAAATAATAATCCAGCCTATACGTCCCACTGCTGGGCACAGGACTCTTCCCATATAGAGAAGGCACGAGCATTGATCACCACGCTAGCGCTCTGCGGATTGGCGATTTCAGATACCAAATTTTGGAATCCAGGTTTCCTCACGATGTTTTCCTTCACAGTTTGTCAGAAGTGTCTTAGAATAATTAAGAAAGTACATATAACTTTGATTTTGAGGGGCTCGTGGCTAAGTGTAAGCCGATAATACAGGTTAAGCCGCGCTCGCCGCGGTTGGTCCGTGGATGGGTGAACATTTATAACATACCGAGACCCCTCCGTGTTTCGGAAAGCACGTAGTACACGTACAGTAGGTCCCGGCTGCCATACATAGATCTTTGGCAGTCGTTAAGTCAATTCTGACAACCAGTCTTACTATGGGATACTGTGTTTCCCAGTAAAATGGGCAACTTTGTGCAACCTTGTGCATTTAATAATAAAAATTATATATATTTTAGAGGTAAGGCCGTTCATAAACTTTTTTTTTGTAAACTGCAACACCAACATAGTTGTACAACAAATAATTTTCATGGCACAACGTTAAGTATATTGCTCGGAAGGAAAACGTTCCACAGCGGCGTCTCCTTTTAACCTTTTGACCGCCATAATACAAATCACTTCCCGGGCTCACCACGGTAAAAATAACGTCGGGTTCTTTGTAAATTTAATAATAAAACCTTATTTATCAATGTTAAAGAATAGGGAATAACAATGATATATTTTTAAGGGTTTTTTTGTGCACTAATATTATTTATTTTTTCCTAATGAATAAGATTTATTTGAATGTAATGTATTATGGCGTGAAGTATTTATCGTGAACTGCAAGTGTCATCATGTCATTTAGATTATTTTATTAAAGCCATTTTAACCAACCCTATAATGATAATAATGCTAGTGAATTGATAGATAAAATCACGCTTTTTTGGGTCTGTTAAAACGTCTCCAGGAATTGTTAATTATACTTATATTTATTGGACGAAGCCATGACATGCATCGGTACTGTAAATCCTACATAGACCCCCCATGGAACGTCTTACGTATGTATGTACTATTATCATAATATATTTTTTTATTTTAAATGTTCTAAACACTTTAATTATTGTTTCTAATTTTTAATCAGTATTTCATAACTATACCATGGTATTCCCAATAAACCTCACCTTATCTCCGCACACGACCATTATTTACCTCCACCTTCATACTCCAATGTTACCATCACCTACTTAATTGAAACCCTACCGTTTTAGGTTATACCATGATTTTAATATTAGATAACATTGATGGCAACGGTCTTCGCCTGATGGTTTTATGGGAGATCAGTCGCTGATAGTTTCGGGCCCGGTTTTGCAGTTAATACAAGAAGGCCTATGTTTGGTACGATAAGGTAAATTAATACAATGATATTTGTATGTGATTGTTTTGTTGAAGTGATCGTAGGAAACGGTACACGAGGTTTAGTTTCTATGTATTGTGTACAAGTATACATAAATTCAGTAATTCAAAAAGGGGGACTTCTTAAAATTAGTTTAAACTTATTCAATTTTTACTGCGATGGTTTTAATGTACGATAATTGTACAACAAAAACATGAAACAAACATATTTGTTTGTTTGTATTTGTTTATTTATGTAAAGTAATATTATTCTTTAAACACGGTCACACAGAAACCGCAACAGGCGCCGCCGTAAGCAGTAAGTGATGGACGTCGCGTCGCTAGGACGCAAAACCATCGTAGCAAAACGGTGTCACGTAATAAAAGAAACCTTTTTTTAAATAAGAAAAGTATAAAGAATATAAAGACTGATACTTAAACAAGTGTCCATTAAATTTCAACATTAGAAATAAAGAGGCAGGGGAGAGCATTGCACTACAAACGCCACACCTTCACGCCTTATTTAAATAGTGCGAGAAAAATCGTGTGAGTTGCAGTACATTGCCGTCAATGATCAATCACTTAATCACTTGCGTCACCAAAGCCGCGTGGCCCCACAATGTACCGCAACTCTCACATTTCAGGCCCTAGAGTAACCGCAGCAGGCGTAGACGTCACGTCATTCACGTTCAACAGGACGCAAGCCGTGGACGTGGCCGCGTCCTAACGGTGTCACACAAAGAGATGATCCGCACCACTCTACGCTTTGTGTCACCAGTACACGTAAAAATAGAATTTATGTGAAATGTTTCGAGTTGGTTGTAGGAAAATAGGTGATACTGGCCTTCAAAGTTTTCAGTAAATTTAAATTGTACAATTGACTGATGTATTTCGGGTTGTACTTTGTAGTACATTTGCTGTTTGTATCAAAGTTAAATAGACATTTAGAAAAGATTTATGGTGAATAAATAATTTGTGAAAAAAAATTTTTTTTTTTTTTTTTTAAACTTTATAGTGAATTCATAATAAAATCCCCTTACGATCAAGTGATTACAATATACGCCCAAAAATTTTATAAATCTATTCGATTTATACTTCAAAAGACAAAAGAGCGCAAGCACCACAAAAAAAAAACTCATAATTAAACCACTACAAATTTCACACACTTTTCCGCCCAATCAGTTATTTCATCCCCAATTTGCATAACTCTCCAACTAATGATCTCTCCTCATGTTTTATTAATATCTCGTGTAGCAAAGACAATTTCGTTCACAAATAAAACCAGCATCTCCAAGACTCAGAAAGTTTCAATTGAAATGTCACGATAACGAATAACAATAGTCTGTGATGTCGAGCCTCGGTATTGAGAAAACAGTGGCGGACGAGTTCCCCCTGTCTATACGGGACTTGTTGCGAATTATACTTGTTTCTTTATAGGTTACGCGATTTTGTGTTTTGATTCTGGTATCATGAAATCAGATTTGTATTATAAGAGTGGGATATACAAGGATCAAAAATATTCTTGAAGAAAACTTCTATGTCAGGCTGGTTTGGTTTTTCCTTTTATTTATTTGGGTATCCAATAAAGCATACAAATGACACACAAACAGCAGTTAAACAATGTCTTGTAGCTTCTTAATCAAAGGAGACATGATTTTAAAATAACTTTAAAAAAAGTACATAAAGTCGTACATACGAGTAAAAACCTCCTCGTTTTTGGGAGTCAGTTGAATACTTAATTTAATCGAGAGTGTGCGACCACTGTCGGAAAACTATACAATTTTCTCATAGTATGTATGTATATCACTATTAGTTTCACTGATAAGGTAGGTATATAAGCTATAGCTCTGTAAGGTTCAGCTAACTATGAAGTCAACTGGCAACCACATCCGCAATAAGACGTTGTGTGTTGTGGTCGTCGTTGCCTTGACCTCTAATACTCAATCGGAAACTATGTTCCAGATTGTAGATTATCAAACAAGTTGAGCTATTGATGTGTTCTGTCAAGTGGAGAAATGTGTTAAAAGAGTTATACGACGTAAAGAGATCGTACGATTATGACATAAAAGATTATATGGATGTATGCTTGTTACTCAATCACGCATTAACTACTGAACGGATTTGAATAAAATTTAACACACCTATAGTTCATAACCTAGATTACACATAGTATATTTCCAATCCCGATAAACCTGAAATTAGAATAACGTGTAGATAGGGGAACAGCTGGTGCACTATATATTTATATTAGCCAAAGAGGATTGAATTTAAATTTAATAAAACATAAGACAAAAGGAATCTACTTCAATTACACCATCACCATAATACATCAACCCACCAAATATGAGTAGGCACTCGTAGTTCTAACTAAGTACGACAGGGAAAGACCCCTCGTTTCGCCCACTTTATACACGGACGAACTAGACATGTCCACTTTGAATTGCCCCGGAACGCGCCAGATAATGATGGAGGGAATTTTCTTCACAAGTGTCCTTGAGTGGTACAGACGCACACAGTAGTGTTATCGTTTGTACTGCAGAAGGTAACTATGGGATTGTCGGACAAAAAAATTACAATAGAACTTGAAATATTCTAGGGGTTGAGGATTGATCTTATTAGAATAGGGTTGTCAATTATGTGAAGATCTGTACTACATAAAATAATTGCATGAAACTTCAGAACTATATAAGGCTATGTATAATTTTCCCATTTGCTGATAGTTAGCTACATCAACTATTTAAATAAATATTATGTTCTGATTAAACTTCTTAATAATTATCAGTACTATCAAGAATCAAATTTCAATAAGGACAACACTTCCCATTAAATCGAAAAATCATCACCCCATCCCAAAACCCTTCAAACGGCATAAACACCTCATTACATCACAAAAAGTAAACAAAACACTGTCTTACAGAAAATCAGCCCGATCTCAAAACATAACAGCTTGAGTAAACAGCGTTAACACCTTAATGGTTATCAAGGGAAAATATTAAGGCCTGACGTCGTGAGAGTTTATTGACCGTCTAGGTTGTAGTTACAGAGATCGCGAGCACCTAATCAAGGCCCAGGTAATTCTAGCGGCCGTTGAGAGAAGCTGATTGGTTATCGATCCGGTTGCATCCTTGGCTTGCCTCAAGATAGTTTCTGTTATTGATGGGGGATAGTTCCGAGTTTTGATGTCGCGTTAAGGCTGAATTAACTGTCTGCGGAGTCTTGGTTGAAAGAGGTTTTTTTTGTTTTGAAGTCAAGCTCTCAAATTGACAATGAATTTTACACAATTTAATCTTGTGTTTAAAATAAAAATGAATGTGAATTTTAACTTTATCATTATTATTCTAGAAATATACCTATATTTTTTATTGTCATCTTAAATTTAAGAAAACGACTGGACAATAAAAATTTCAACCAAGATTAAATTAACATTTTAGAATGAGTTTTTCAGAATGGGGCTTTACATTAGAATGCAGTAAAAGTATTTTTTTGTACTTTATTAAATATTTTACAGTTAGGAGTATACTTAAATAATGTCTTTATTTTAAAACTTTACCTCATTTACTCCTAATCCAAAGCTTATTAATACTAAATCTGCTAAAAGATCAAATAGCTATTTATACAGGATTTTATCGAAGCGGACACTCTGCTGAATAGGCCAGCTAACAATGATCTTACGCATGAAGTTACCTACATTGGAGCGGAGTATTTGTGGTATTAATATTCGGTGCAAGTTATAGACAGAAGCGAATCTATTTGGGAAAACTAGTCGTATTCTTATCTTTGACCAAAAATGTATAAGAATCTGCAGATCAGTTAATTTATATTTTTCTCAAGTAAACATGACAAGGAAAATCGTCGTGTTTGGTACACAACTATATATAAGGTGCTATAAAAATATCTGCCACGGCTTTAATGGGAGGTAGTATTATGTTTATAGATTACAATAGTGAAGAACTTTCGTACCCCGGAACAGTAAATTAAATTTGAGAGACTAAAATAGTTAAATTAACATTGTCTCTATTCTGCGTAACGTGGTTCACAAATTACGCGCAATGTGACGCTTCGTCAATGAAAACAACTGCTATCTCTTTCCATCTTTTCTGTGAATGAAAACTGTAATCAGCTGACTAGTTCGTCACTACATAATCTACTAGGTACGCAATAATACGCAGGCATACAAGTGTTTTAAAAGTGCAACTACACTGGGGATGGTTTTATATTAATAAATCAATTCAAATTTATACGTTATTTTTTTTGTATGAAAAAAAAAATGATAAATAATCAATAATTTATCTTTACTATTGTAATCTATAAACACAATACTACCTCCCATTAAAGCCGTGGCAGATGTTTTTATAGCACCTTATATATTAATAAATAGCCTTTCTTCAACCTATTTCAAGGTGACAAAGTGAGGTTTGCTTTGTTAAATAAAAAAAAAAAATTAAACATTTTTTCAGAAATATATTATTATGTTATGACTCAGGAGTCTGCAAACGATAATTCGGAATAAAAATCTCCCTAAAAAAATGTGACGCGATACCAATCTAAGTTAATGCTACGTAGAGTCGTTATACGCCAATAACCTAAACCCCTACAACAGCAACATAATAATAGAAGACAGGGCAGATGTGACACTGGGCGGCACGCACCGCTGGCTCGCTCATCAGCTCACGATGCGCCCTCAGCCGTGATGCAGTAGCCTCTACTTAGGCTCTAATATCGTAATTAAATAGCCATACGAAATATGAGCAGGTTCCGTACTTGTGGAGTATTAATTAGGTGTAGTGTATATTATTGCGAGTTGTGTCGACTCTACTTTTTAGGAAAAGGTATTTAGTGGTAGGTAGTTACAACTTTTTAGAGCGAAACAAATGTTTTTATGTACTATTGCCTTTTTAAAAGAACTTTATACAGCAAGTTTCAATATACAAGTGTTTTTTCCTTATTAGTTAAACACTGTTTGTAAATTGTTTATAAATGTGTTTTCTCTACTTTGCTCAAAACACTTAAAAAATCACTCGTTTCAACGTTAACGTTAAAAATCTTCACTCAGTATCTGTCTGCTTTATGTTTAGAAAAGGCTACAACTACGTGCTACGGCGTAGCCCTAATGGCGCCCGTCAGCTACGCGGCTACGAGTAGCTACGTACACTAAAACTTTTATAACGTCTTGAAATGGTTTCAGTATTTTATAAGACACACATTACGAGAGGTTAGGTTTATGTAGTGATAAGGGAATTATGACTACAAGTTTCATTATGACATCCTTATAATTTAAAATGATTTTAAAGGCTGCTGTGGTTTAATCATTGTCTTTTGACAGTCAAGAGGAAAAGGAGAGTAATTAAACTAAAAATCTGATACACAGTAAAGTGATTTATATTAGTAAGGTTTAGCAAGTAGTTTGCATAGCTACGTGTACCATAGATACAAAATTGTTAAAAACTTAAAATATTGTCATGAGAAATAAGTAAACACAAACCATCATTAAGAGTCCCAATAGACAAAATGCTTCCATAAAATAAAAGCACCCTTTTAAACTCCATAAAACAATCCTACAGCCCATCATACGAATACACCAATAACTCACACAATTTCACAACAATTCAATTGAATAAATAAACACGTAGCATTCAACGTCCGAGAATCGAACCGACGTCTTCAAAGGTCGAAGCACATAATACATTTGTTACACACGAATCATATTCCCGACAATATCATTTCGTGAGTCGACGTAGCATGAAATACGCCCTGAGTGACTCGGCACAAGACGCCGACACTAAAAACGATACGTATGTAATGTAGACTAAGCTATAATATTAAAGATGATAGCTTTTAAATGCATTTAGGTATCAAAATCGAAGTAATATAGAAGTCGGAATATTTTCCTAAAAAATGCCTCTTTTGTTTTAAGTATTTTATATGATCAACACACTCACACAATAAGTACATTAACATCATGAAGTGATGAAATCAATGCAAATATTTTTTGCTTAAAACTTAACTTTCTCGCAGTAACCAAGTAACCACATAAACTGTTTATCGAGAATGTTGACCCCATTCGGTAACTACTTTAAATAATATTTTAATTAACTTTTATCTCCTCTCAGTCACCTATAAGTCATATAACACATATAACCTAACAACAGTATACTAGATCCATAAAAATAAATCGAATATAGCTTCTACATAGCGTACAATCGCTCACAATACACAACGGGCACAATCATCTCGTTCTTTCGGAAACGAACCTCTCTCGTTGTAATATTTCATCCCCCTTGCACCCCTGAAATCATGAAACTTCTTTTACAGTGATTTGATGATATTGCACTTTGACGAACGCCCGGCTCGAGGGATACACGACAAAAAAAAAAGAAAAACAAGATGAATGACGCAGTGCCGATGAATGGAAGCAGATTGGAGGGTCCTTGAGACCTCCCAAACATATGTTGTAGGGTTTTTGAGATTTTTTTTTATAAAGAAGCTTTTATGATGATTAAAAGATTATTGTTGGTGTCGTTTTTGTTGGAAGTATGTTTTTTTTTGAACATTTTTCCCGGACCGATAATATTTTTTAGAACGTAGTGCACTGATGACATAGTAATACGTTTTTATTAAAGGTCTAATATTGATGATACATTAGCTAGATAATGGATTCTAAATAGGGCCAAAAACTTTGGCTTTATTGGACCACAAATAAGAAAAAGAAATTAAAGTAATCCCAATTGTTCTGTTATTTCAGAACCATATTCCCCCAACACTTTTCAGAACAGTGAAAAATATAACATTTTTAGTGCAACATTAAGTGTTACAAGATATTACGTACAGTTTTGTGTATTTTGTGTGCACTCACCTGTCAGTTCCACCGGCCATTGCCTTGTAGTCTTGTATGTCCATGTCGCCCATGTACTGAGAAAAATCTGGAAAAGAAAATAAACATAAATGTGGAAACTTTAAAACTAAACTAAAAACATTGACCAAAATTTTGGTCGCAGTAACAGATTTCGTCTTGGTATATTTAACACATTTGTAATCTTTGAAGTTTAATCTTAAAATAAATATAAGCGTACATTCAAGGTCAGCTAAGAAATCAAATCGACATTTATTAATATAAATGAGCTTCAATAAAAGAAAAATGACAAAATAAATAATTAATAAAAAAAAAAAAAATTATCTCGTGTCATCTTCCATCATCAATTCAAAAACAAAAACAAAGCATCACCTATCAACATATAAATCAAACCGGAATCTGCGAGACGGAATCCGAATTATTAATAACACACAACGATTTTCGACATCAATTGGTGGGTCTCGACGAAAATTCGTCGCGATTTCGTATTCTGACCACGTGACTCTCCCTTTGGCGCGGAGGGAGGGGGGGAGCGACAAATCACGCGCACACTGTGGGCAATGACTAAATGAATATTGACATCCCACTAGCTAACGGGTTGAATTGATAATCGAATGGTGATAGAGCATTTTGGTGAGTTGATTTATTAATTTAATTCAGGTTTTTAATGTTAAGTACTTAATTTGATAAGTGATTTTGTGTCAAAGAGCAACCGTAGCTAACGCTTTTTTTGTTTTTTATTTGAATAATGCTGTTCATATCTTGCATATTTGTAGTAATATTTGATGTATTTTATGGTGGTTATTGATAGGTTTCGTCTTATACTAAAATGAGCAAACGGTATTTGAGCCTCAACTACAGCTCTTTTAACGACGACTTAAATACCTTCCATTATACTGTATGACATTTTCGCTAAACCGAAAATAAAATGCTCTACAAAATTGTATGATTAATATCGAAAAAAACTGTCTTTTCCCGCCCCACCTGTCCAATTTAAAATCCGCTACGCGACGAAACAATGGCAAGCGTTTACCACTCAGCTAAAATTGAAACGGATAGCATCATCTATCTTATATATTTTTCATAATTTCCAAGTAAATAATTTTGTCCATTCTTTAAAGATAATGGAGGGGGTTTTTGGCCCCCCCCTTAATGAATGGCACAGATTTTGCATAATTAAAAAGGGGTGCTTCAGATGATTGCTTATTTCCATGACTAATGGTCCCGTTGACAGCCTCCGTTTTGACTCTGTATCGCAATATCGCGACGTCTTCAAGAATTTTGCGAAAAGCGTGAAATATATTTTGATGAATGTCCGATAGAATGAAAAAGCGGAGGGGTTGTGGTTAAGGATTTTCTTTTGATGTATCACAATACGAATTTATCTTTTTATTTTTCAGTTTAGTACTCTTACATTAGAATGTTAAAGTTCAATATTGTTCGTTACGAAATTTGAATAAAATTTTAATATGAGACTAGAAAGACGTAAAGACATGGGGCCAGTAGAAGCGCTTAAAATTCTAAGTTATGAGTTCTGCTGCTACTGACACAATTTCAGATGGGACTGTAACGTGATAACAGGAGTGTGTGACAAACTCTTAGACAATATAGTCCAAGAGATAGTAGTTTAGAGAAGAGTAAACATCGAAACCACGGTAAAAAAATTTATTTAGAAAAATATATTCAGAAACATTTTTTTATTGTAAGTTATTGGTATGATTTCCCAATAAAAAAAAAAACCTACAAAGAAACTGTAAAAATGTCTAATAATTTCTTGACAATCACCAATTTTCGGTGACATTTACTTCTGATTATTTCCCAAAGGATTTGTTCCAGTCGCCGCATATTTTTCGAGTTTCTCTTATTGAAGACAACACCATTGGGAATAGCCCATAATATTGAAACGTTTTCAAGAAAAAGCCTTTATTTATGTTATTTTTGTTTTGAAAGTGTTTTTTGTGCAAAAATATTGTCAAAGCATTAAAATGCATTACCATAAAAAATATACTAAAATAGTATCGAAACAACATAATTTCCTTACGGCGACAAAAATGACCATATTGTTATAATTAAAACAAAAAAAAATGCTTTAGTTACATTTACACGTGTCGTAATTACAAAAACCATCACAACATCGACAACATCATGTGAGTAATATTTACTAAAAATACCTTTACACTGATAAAGAAAAAAATACCTTAAAACCCCTGTCTTTCCCTAATAATGACAAACAGTCCATTAGTCGATGGCCCATCTATTATCTATTCCAGCTAATATTAAACACTTTCGATGAATAATGATGTTCGGAAAATGTATTTTCTCTTCTCCATTTTGACATGAAGTTATTACTTAGGCGTTCAAGAGAACATAAATTGTTTAATAAATCTCTCGAACTATTTGGCTCGGCACATTGTTCGTCAGTCTGGCAAATCTGTTGAGCCTGCAATAACCGATCGAGGGCTTACAATGAATTGTTTGAAATAAAAACTTTGATCTATACTTATAATAAATCTGTAGAAGTGAAATTCTGTACATTGAAAATATCGAAAAAATAAATGGCGGGGGGTGTTACTAGACCGACACCGAATAGAAAAGTGTGAAAAAAAAATATTTTTGTCTGTCTGTTTGTTCAGGTATCACGCAGAAACTACCGGTTCGATTACGATGAAACTTGGTATAATTATTCTTTATTATCCTGGGCACCACACTGGGTAATTTTTATCCCGGAAAAGTATAAACAATAAAAAACAAACTTAATTTTGCGGTTAAAAACTCATTGATACGAGTAAGTTTCGTCATCCACGCGAACGAAGTCGCAGGCACAGCTAGTAGATAAATAAATGTTAGATATTACTTTGCAAAATGTTTATGCAATACAGTTTTAAAAATTAAATGTCTTCTTTTTTTGCAAATAAAAGCATCTAAATGTCACTAACAAAAAAAGTAAACTTTTGTTGGTCTAGAATGACCACTCCAAAGTTTTTTAATTAATGAAGATGTTAAATAAAATTATGCTTGGCTTATATTTTAGTGGTAAATAAAATGTTACCATATTTTTTATTGAGGGAAGGTAAAAAGTATGACAGCATGAAGTAATTAATCATTCAAACAACGCCAAAATCACGTACAATCAATATTTTATTGAATCAACATATTTAACATCATTTACTATTTTTACAAGCGACGCTTCATCATCATATTTAACATCATTTACTGTTTTTACAAGCGACGCTTCATCAATCATTACTGAATACGACTTCAAAGGAACCAATTTATTTTTATCCATAACACCGCCATTTTATATTCTCAATCGCATGTTTATGATTAAGTTAGACATTCGAATTTACAAAATTTACTTCTTAGGGAGTTTAAAATTACGCCCGCCGCGGATCGGTGGCGCCAAAAACTTTGCAAATTCCCCTACGTTTCTTAGGAAATTGTTTTTTTTAACACTGCTCCCAACAATTTTTTTCTCGAGCAAAATGTGCCCCTTTATAAATTATAAAGCAGCGGCACGAATAACTTTTGTAACGACGTTGGCGTCAACTCGAAAAATTGACAATTGACAATTTAGGGGATAATTTTTTAGAAGAAAATATTTTTTCACGCTCCAATGTACACTTTGGTAAACAATTAGGATGGTGCTGGCGTAAATAAGGAAGTCGATATGAGTTGTGGTGGAAAGAGGACACGTGATGGAAACCTTAAACATTGTTGTGTATAACGACAACTCATAATTGAAGGCAAGTCTACAAATTTTTGGTTTTTGAAAAAGTTTTTGAATTTATGTGCCTTCATTTTTTTTTCCAATTCGTGGAACGTGGAGATACTATTATGGAACCTTATAATCGGTAAATTTTGATACCTTTTATAATTGAACAACGGCATGACTTATTCAAGCTATTCTCAGGTGAAAATCAGTGCACGCAAAAACTAAAAATATGCCCATAATGTAAAAATATACACATACATGTCTGTTCAAAGCCTAAGGCATATTTATTACGTAGAAAATGGGTTCCCCTACAACGTATTACGGTGACATTAGGACATATGAAGATTATTATTTTGTTTCAGAAGGGAGACGCTAGGTGAGATGAACGGAAAATGATTTTTATTAGGGCGCCGCGACAGATTGATATTACGTAATCGAGATGAAGAATGGGGTTGTATAAGTGAAAAAATAATAGGAATAGTATCAAATTTAATACACAAGACAATGTTAAACTGTCTTATGGATTGTATATGTAACCAAATACTTCAAATTGACTTCAATATATAATTGCCTACATTGAAAAGCTAAATGACTATGTCTCATATACGATGCAAAAAACAATTATTTACGATGTTAATTTTGTTTAATAACCCTAGGCTTGGTAAGGTTTATAGATTTATTTAAAACATAAATAAAACAGTTCCATAATATTGTTTCCACATTGAAATCAAATCCCTCTCAAACTTCAACAAAAACCACGTTAACAAAACCCACTCGACTATCAGAGTCCAACAAATATTTTGCGTAAACCTCACCTTTACCGTAGTACCAAGAAGTATTTCATCCTACATTGTGACTGTACCCTATCGTACCTTCGGCCTCCTTACAGCCCTCCCTTCCCGGCCATATTTCTTGATCCCTTGTCCAGAGCACAAAAGTGGGAGCGCTGTTAATCTTTTTATGTCGGCTGCATTATTTTAGGTTGGTTCTCTATGTTATTTAAGTTGCTTACGTTGAATTTTGTAGGATTTTATCTTGAAGGATAAAAAGGTTAAGGCTTATCTATATGGTCAGATTTGGGTTTATTAGATGTACGTTTTATTGAGGTTGAATTTTCGTTTGAAGGTATTAGTAGTAACGATTTTTTGTTTTATGTAAAGGTTTATTTTCTTATGTTCACTTGTTTCTGATAGTTATTGCTTTCTGAGGTTTATGTATATACGTATATACGTATATATTTATGTATATACTTTTAATATATGTGTGGCATGGAACATTTCATAGATAATGTCAATTAAAGCAAGATCCTCCAAATCACTTTAATATTTCAGATTAAATGGAAATGCTGGTTAGAACCCAGGACTTTTGCTTTTGTCGTCATGACTTTTGCTTTTTAATGCCTAAGCATTAAGTCCATTTAGAGCTCCTAAATTTAAAAAAATATGTATTTCAAATAAATATACGCCACTTTTTGATTTTGCTATTTATGAATACGAACATTTTTATAGGTATAAAAATGTATCCATAGATTCAAACTTTTAATTTGGAAGCCGCGAAAAATGCCTACCAAAAACTATTTTTTAAGCTGAAATAAAAATATGGGTACCTGCCGTATTTCACGTAACTAAAAAAAATTGTATTTTTCACCCAACTTTGCCGGCTATTGGTAAATACTCGGTTCGTCTGTTTGACAAATACCAATTTTTTACAACTCTTTTGCACTGCGTACCTATAGCAGGACGCATTTTTGACGTAACAGACGACCTGCGACATTTTATTACTAGCATACAAAATTCAATATTGTTTTCGCGAGTAACATTAAAGGGTTTCTTTTTCTATACTACCGAAACAATTATAAACAACTACGAGAAAAGAAGTCATCACCTTTAACCATGAATTGAAAATTACAGTAACACCCGCCAGTTTAAAAAAATGGGATTATGTTTAAAAGTACTGAACACGTCCTCAAAAATTATAGCTAAGAACCGCATCACAATAGGTCTGTCTACAACAGTCAGACACACAGACTGAAACGTCAAACATATATCACAACTCGTTTTGCGTCGGAGGTTAAAAACAAATAAAATAAATACCTAGAAACCGAAAAAGCAAACAGTTACAACAAGATAATAATTTATTTATTTTTACGATAATCAAGATAAGTTTTTATATTCGAAAATAATATGAGAAGAAACTATATTTTTTCAGTAAAGGTCACGTCCTACATATCGAGCGATTAATATCTAATGATCAATCATTACACCGGTGTATGATGGAGACAGTGATTTGGGCGGATCACGACAAAGGCCCGGATTAATTTCGCCGGACAGAAGATGAAAGGAGATCGCTGATTGATATTGTATAACATTGTTGCTACATTGTATTTATGTTTACCTAGTAGTGATAACTATTAAACAGGTAACTTAAATTATATATTATAGTAATAAATTAAGGTTTTGGCACGTATGATAAACAGCGAATTACATAAATCATATATTGGACCATTTTATAGACGTATTTGAATAGACCGATATTAAAATCTTGAAAAAAAAACACGTGCAAAATGCATGTAAAGAGAGATACTATTTAGAAGATATTAGACTAGATATAGATACACAAGAGTACACAGATACAAACAGTTGAAGAACCTCAGAATACTAACAAAGAATAATAATTATGATCGGTGCCTCCCGCCTTGTAAACCAAAATAAGAACACAATCGTTTTGAGGCTACCAACTTTACATGAGAGCAATTACAAAATATCTACCTCTAAAAAAATAACTTCACTCTAACTTTGACAGTTCCAAACAAAAAAAAACTCTTCAACACACTTTTCTAATCTTGAGAAGAAAGTGCAAGTTCTGCCCATTTGTATTCAATACACACCCCCTATTACGTGTCCCCAAATTTTAAATTCTACTCCACCACAATCAAGCCCCCGGCAATTTCCCGCGACCTATCGAATTACATTAACTTTTTCAAAAAAAGTGTTCTTTATTTGGGGATGCGTGTCCCTAATGATAATAAAAATTTCTTGTGATGATTTTCTTCGTTATGATTTTGCTCTATTGTTATTACAATATAGTATTTAGTAACACACATTAATGATAATATTTTTTACTTGAATCTTTGTTAGGTACGGCAAAGATAACAATAATAAAAATCATGTCATCGCAAAAGGAAGACCTAATTATAATGTACTACATACAGTGTATAATGTTAATGTATATTGCATAAGGCCTAGTTCCCGATATACATGTCATAGATAAAACCAAGTTGAACAATAATTATTAAGGTGAAAATCATGTGTAGGTGTGTTCACCTGTACCTACCTACTACTGTTAGTTTTTGTCGTTGTCTCAATCTCACCAACAAATATACCAACAGCAATCGACTCCGTCACACAATTTGCACTCACAGAGAAGAGTGAGAAAAAAAAATCAACGCAAAAGTGAATTCCCAACAGTTAGATTACCATAAAGACGGCGCGAACTGTAATCATTGCCCCGGCGCATCGTGACTCGAATGCCAGATGCGAAGACTGTACACTGACTGAGGTACAAAACGCTTGTAATTTATTTTGTAATTTATTCTATGAGGTTTGAGGTTTCGAAAATTTGGGTTTTTTGAGATAAATGATCTGTTGCGTCATTGGTTGTAACAATTTTTTTTCTTTGTGATGCACGTGCTCGTCGCCCGTTAAAACTATGCTATTTGTAGATGATAAATTGATCCAGTATGATTTTCCTTTGAATTATACAATTCAAAGGAAACATATCAAAAAGCCTACAGGTAACCCACCCACATCATTATGTTTTTCATGGTCTGTTTAATCAAAAGTTTTTCTAGTCTTCCAACCTTCATTTATTTACGGAACAAAAACATTGACAAATTCGATCTCAATGTTACACAACCAGTCCTTCCAATTACAGTTCCTTTCCAAAAATAAAAGTGTATAGACCTTTTAAACTAAATATCCAAAGCACCTACAGTTATTTAAGAAACTTTGCGACAACCTCGCTTTTAAAAGGTAGTATTTTTCAACTTTCGTCTTCGTAACACTGCGGTGTTTTATATAGAGAACATAAAAAGTTGGTTTCTACGAAATGAATTTCTTACGACTCGTGTTAAATAATATATAAAAACGTTGAAACGTTTTGATAGTTGTGTTTGCTGTAAAAAATGTTTTCTTAGCTCGAAAGTGTTGGCTGTAAAAAATGTAATAACTTTGTGTACCTAAAAACCCGAGTGATTGGTATAAATAAATATAAAAAAAATTAAGTGATTATAATATTTGTACACACATTTTGTGATGTAATGTGCACAATTAAATACGCATTCCTGTGTATGAATGATCGATCTTTTACGAAATTAAATGTTTCTGTGATAACATAAATATAGAACTAAAAAACCTATTCTAAAGAAACCAATTCAAGCATGGTAAATCAATGTAAGTCAATAGTAAATCATGATTATATTTGGGTTACCAACATATTTTGCTATCTATTCATTTTTCATCATGTCATTCAACAAAATGAACTAACATCAAACCCTATAAATAAAATCCACAAACACAGCTGTACATCAAAACAAAACAGACGTCACAATTTCCACCGAAGCGTACACCTTAAAAACATTCGAGCCCAACATTCGATAAATTCATCATATTTCACATACATTGTAGGCTACGTACGTAATTAGTATCGGAGGGGGTTGTAAGTAAGCCCTAATAAATATCATCTAATTGGATATGTCGCTGGTTAAGCCTCGCAATCCTGGTGACGAGGTCTGACAAACCGACTGACAGGTATTATCGTCGCTCAGGCGAAGATACGGATCCGAGTGCTTGTGATGAATAATATCCTGGTCTTTAATACTAACTGTTAAGCCGTCAAACGCTACAGAATATGTCTTGTTCTATTTTGTTGTAAAAAAGAAAAGACAGTTGTTCTCGGAGTAGGAATCTCTCGACTTTTAGTTTTTATTTATTATGTATTTTCCATGTTAAAGGTATGCAGTTAATTCACTTGTGACCAAAGTCAAAACATCAAGCAAATAACAATAATGTGATCCTAATAGTTTAGATTTCTTTCACGTATGTGTTCGAAAAATGATTTGGAATAGTTATTTTTTTATGTTTCTTAGTTTACGTAGTTTACTACAAGTTTACATTTTATAATTAAGATCTGAAATAGATATATAGAGTTCTTTAGTATCATCTAATTAAATCGCATGTTTTGCAGTGGTAACTCGCAATCTTTAGTAGAACTGCAAACATTTATCAATGAAGGTGAATAACAAGTGAGTGTGAACTAGTAATACATAAAGGATGCTCATACCACGCATTCACACGTTCGAGTATAATCCTTGCTCGATTTAACTCCACTGCTACATAACTCATTGAATACATTACGTGTAGGTATTTGACTGTCGCTCCACACTTAAAGTTAAGGTAGCTTTGTGACTGGGTATGTTGAAAATGCCTTATTCGTAGTAGTCAAGATAAAGATGCACTTTAAGGTACGTGGTAAAATGTTTTCATCTTAAAAAATTAAATGGTGAAATATTTAATTTAAAAAAAAAGGAAAGAGAACTATAAACGAGCAATAATTATGTATAAGAGTACGTAAAGGAGTTTCTGTTTTTATCTCACGACTATACTAGAAATAAATAGGGCAATAGACCCTTCAAACACAATAAATAAACCCTACAAGGTTGACTTCTAGATTATTTTCAGTAACGACCGAAAAAAAAAATGATAACACAAAAATACTAATAGGAACTGTTTGATACAACAATTTCTAAGAAAACAATTGCTAAAAATAAAAATAATTTCTTAATAAATATACTAGACAATACTTAGTTATTATCTTATCGGTCCTTGGTTCGTATTTTCGGTGATTTCTAGCCCGAAAGGACATTATTTCTAGAAAAACTTAGGTCAATGTTATTTAAGTACCTAAATAAACAAGTGTACATAGTAAATGGTTGTTTCATGTTTTTTTTCTTCATGAAGTACGAAAAACATGTAGAGTTTGACGGGCCTGTTGGTCTAGTGGTTAGTGACCCTGACTGCTATACCGGAGGTCGTGGGTTCGATTCCCACCCAGGACAAATGTTTGTGTGATGAGCATGATCATTTGTTCTGGTTGTCTGGGTGTAATTTATCTATAATATGTATGTATTTAGAAATATATAAGTATGTTTATCAGTTGTCTGGTTACCATAACACAAGCTTTGCTTAGCTTGGGATCAGATAACCGTGTGTGAGTTTTCCCGGAATATTATTATTATTATTATTATTAGTTCGAAGAAACCATTAGTTACACTTTTGTTATTTCATTTGCAGGAAGTGAAAACCTTTAACGATTTTCTTTTAAACAGTACTATAACGCTGCGTATTCACGAACTGCTTGAAGCACTTCGACTGCTCCGTCCGCGAGCGGTCGACAAAACAAAAGCTAGCGGGAGCACGTAACGCGCGAGAGCGGTCGACAGCTCGCGCAGTCCGTGTACGTTGATCACTAACTGCTCGAGAAATGCCTGTGCCCTAGATTATTTATATTATTGATGTGAATAATAATGTTAAATCTCGTTAGGATGTAGCAATAAATAAAGTTTTAAAAGCGTATTTAATGGGATTGTCCTCTGTCGCCAGTCAACGGATTAAATTGATACTTATTTCAGTTGAAACGAATGCAATAGCTTAAGGAAACTTCAAAGCTATCATGCACCAAGATAACTCCCCTCATTACCCCATTAAAGGGCAAATGAAAAACCCACCAAACCTTTTACAATCAATCCATTTTTATTCCTCAAAAGAAAAATGTAAATGGTCCGGTTCATTTTTTTTAACTCATAATACGAAATCTACTCTGCCCTTATCATTCGCTACACAATAGTTTTATAGAAACTCAGTCATAGATATTAGGGAGTAGATACCCCTAAAAAGGTTGACCAATCCTTTGTCGCAGAATTCCAATATCGGATGAATGTATAGAATTCATTTCTATAGGGGATGGCCTATTCATGTTCCGTATTGTGGGTACGGACAGCAGAGAAATGCTGAATCCACTGGAGTTTGGAATGATGGGACTTAATAAAAAAGTAAACAGATGTTATATTTTTAGCTTAGCAAACAATTTTGTGATCGTTTATTTGACAAAAAATATTTACTAGCTGTATTGTTTTGGTCGTATTCTGTGAAATAGAACACAATAAAAACAATAAGGTATTGCTGTTACGTGTTTGGTCTAGAATCATTTTCTACAATATTTAGACTTAGTAATTAGAAAATCTACAAACACAATTATAATAAATATACTTCACTTTATGAAAAAATATTTATTTAAATTTTCATAACACCAATTTTTTTTATCACCACCCTTTGAGTAATCACGATTAATTTACATTTATAAATACAAATAAATAATTGATTAAAGAATATTTTACTAAAGTAATTGTTTTATTTTGTTATCTGTTTTGTTTTATTTGCTAACCCTACCGATACTAGAAGAATTTTGACCCACGGTATTGTGAAGCTCTGCAAAGGATGATTATTAATTTGTCCAATGTAATAGATTACTCGATATTAATTGGCAAAGTGCGTTATGGTTTATCTTGAACTGATTTAATCTTGTAAATGTGTCCTTTTTAATAAATTACTTGAGATTTGACCAACTAGAATAGACACAATAGGGATTGTTTGGCTACCTTTAAACACGTTACCACGTACATTACCAAAATCAAACTTATTTCATTACAAGTAGTTCATTAGCAATTCGCTAGATGTCGTTTTAACTAAAATTTTGAACTATGTTAATAGATGATGATGTTTTTGAAGTCCAGTTAGAGTAAGTATAATAGGCACTTTGCAATATCACGGTGTCACCACAAATAAGCGGTCGTCTGTACACCTGTGCTTTAATGTTTTTTGGCTGTCTCCTAATATTACTTTTCAATCAAACGGATAAATTTTAACAAGAAGCCTTAAAGTAAAACAACAAAAAGATAAACCATACAAATCAATCTTCTCCCCTTTTCAATACACCCAATCTTATCGCCATCTTGACTTAACGATACAAACGAGTTTAACATCAAAATGTCCGCCCTAATCAAGTTTAAAGCAGTTCATACCAGTTAATACCGGTTCGTACACCCTATCTATTAGGTTTTGCGATGTACCCTTCAAAAATCCTTGGTAACGGACGTTTAAAATTTCCAAAGGCGTATTGATTTCTTGCAACCCTCTGATGGTACGTGAGGGTGGGATAAGGGTGCGTTGTCAATAGTCAATATGCTGTTGGCGTACGAATATCTGCGCCGAATAATATGTACAGGCCGAAACAATAAAATGGACAACGACAACTGTTGAAACTAAAAAAAAAGAAAATTCCACTATTAGCCTATTAGTCTAGTGGTGAGTGGCCCTCACTGCTAAACTGGATATCGTGGCTTCGATTCCCACCCAGAGCAAATCTTTGTTATTTGTTCTGTGTTTGGGTGTAATTTATCTATAATATTATGTAACAAGTTAGTGTTGTTTCGAATAAGGCTTTGTCTAATTTTTAGCTGTATGTGACTTATCCCAAGACAAGATTATTTTTCTTTTTGAAACAATAATTAGCTTTAAAAAAAATCTGGTGTCTACCTTAAAGAACTTATGTAACTTGTTTTTTAATATCATAAGTAAAATGATAAAAACATTCTGCAACAGCGTGTTACTAACGAAGTCAAGCTTGCCTCGGCACGGTGCGTAATTAAGTTAGTATTTCCTGACATAATTACTTCATAATATACCTTAGAATTGCTGTTTTACCTACAAGGCTTTTTGCTTTAATAAGTCTAGGTATGCAAGAAAATAAATTATTGACAAAAACTTTGTGAAACCTTTTTTCACATTATAATATATACATCATGTCCATTACTACTAATGTGTGCATGTGACTTAGAAAGTATTCGATTCGACTTGTAATGCATTAATTTGTTGAGTTTTCATTCTTTATTTTGATCGATACGTAATTTTCTATAAAAAACTTTGAAAGACAAATTACTATACCCCAGAGAATTACCAAGCCAATAACTTATAATATAAAACCAACGAACAAAAAAATAGACTACGAAAACCAGACCACTTAGGTAGCCAATAACAAATCATTCTCGAGCTCCCACACTCAATTAAATACCCCACGTAATACGCCTTATATCAGCAGAAAAAGGCAAAATCCAAATTACCAACTAAAACCCCTAACCTTGATATATAAAACTATACGCACGAACAGGCCAATCCGTGAACCAAACATAGCAAGTGGGGCGGCAAATTGATTCAAAAATATACCGTCAAATTGAATAGCTGTAAGTGAGTTACGTCCCCAAACGTTTCAAGCGTGACCCTGTATTACATTGTTTTATATAGGGATATTTTTACGCTTTCTGCCTTTGAGGTAGGATGGAAATGTCGGTATTTAGGACAAGATTTTAGGCACCGAGTATGTAGTCATGTTTGTTAGATAGCTTCACCAAAAAATACGTTGCTCGACGGTTTATGTTGTTTTATTTGTCATATGAAATCTTCCCCATGGCAGTCCAATGTAACGATAATGTTAAAAATACCTTAATAATAATAATAAAATAATCCAGCCTTTAAACGTCCCACTGCTGGGCACAGGCCTCTTCCCATATAGAGAAGGCATTGAGCATTGATCACCACGCTTGCTCTCTGCGGATTGGCGATTTCAGATCCCAAATTTTGGAATCCAGGTTTCCTCACGATGTTTGCCTTCACCGTTTGTCAGAAGTGTCTTAAAATAATTAAGAAAGTACATATAACTTTGAAAAAGCCACATTGGTACTTGCCTGGGTTCGAACCTACAACCTTGTGCACACAAATCCATTCATTGAACCGCTAGGCCACCACGACAACCTTAATAATAATAATAATAATATAATAATATTCCGGGACAACTCACAGACGGTTATCTGATCCCAAGCTAAGCAGAGCTTGTGTTATGGTAACCAGGCAACTGATAAACATACTTATATATTTCTAAATACATACATATTATAGATAAATTACACCCAGACAACCAGAACAAATGATCGTGCTCATCACACAAACATTTGTCCTGGGTGGGAATCGAACCCACGACCTCCGGTGTAGCAGTCAGGGTCACTAACCACTAGACCAACAGGCCCGTCAGTAAAAAATACCTTAAGGTTATCAATAATTTTTCGAGTAGTTCTAGAATAATGATTTTAAAATAAAGATTGCTTATTAGTTTTCTCTTTCAATAGGATTGTTTTCAATAAAATGACGTTTTTCAATAAGGCGGTTATTAATATCAGTTTTCTTGACAGGGTTGAATTTACAACCTAATTTTTAATTATTGTTGAATTAAAATCTTGTCAGTCAAACGTCCGTTAAGTCCGTAAATTTTTGCCTTGAAATTTTCATTCAACACTTCCTGGAAAAAAAGCGTCGCAAATAGCTTGTAAAGATAAATAAGAGACGATATTTTATTTACAGTTTTAATTAGTGTTTATTTATCTGGCTAATTAACGAGCTCTAAGTCGGGGGTCCGTTTTATTAAAGAAAGGGAACACAACTTATTTGTGTAGCGTTGCGTTCGTGCTGAATATTTTAAAGATAAATAAATTTATATGGCAGGAAACTGACTTTAAGACTGATTGTATAAAAATTGTAAGTCATTATAATTTATATAATTTGTAACTTGGGCATCATTTAAATTTATAATAGGTAGGTAATAGTCATATCGCCAAAATACTAAAATATCAATTTATAATATAATTTAACTTGCGAAGTAAATAAACGCTATTTGCCATTAGGCATTACTTTTTATTCAATTACGTGTTTTGGAACACAACCAATTTTAATTTTTTTTGGTTCTGCCTCTGTCTTGTCTATGATGTCTCTCTCTATATTTGTCTATGTAACTTTCTGGTCTTTAAATAAAGTTTAAAATACTAATCTATATCTATACTTATAATAAATCTGTAAAAGTGAAAATTCCGTACATTGAAAATATCAAAAAAATTAATGGCGGGGGGTGTTACTAGACCGAAACAGAAACCAAAAGTGCGAAAAACTAAAATTTTTGTCTGTCTGTTTGTTCAGGTATCACGCAAAAACTACCGGTTCGATTCATTGAAACTTGGTATTATTATTCTTTATTATCCTGGGCACAACACTGGGTAGTTTTTATCACGGAAAAGTATAAACAATAAAAAAAAAAACTTAATTTTGAGGTTAAAAACTCATTGATAAGTTTCGTCATCCACGCGAACGAAGTCGCAGGCACAGCTAGTTTTCAATATATCTCTTATTACAACATCCACACAAATTACAACATTTTTGATGTTGAAAGTACCACATTAAAGCAAAAATAATACAAAAACCTTTATTTTTGTCATTTCACATTTAAAATATACAGTGCGACAGGTTATCAATACGTTGATTAATTAACAGTGCAATGGTTCGGCTTTTGAATGGGATGCGTTGTGATGCAATATGTAATAACATCCGACAGTTGCTGTTTTATCTCTATATCAGATTATTTATATGAATAAAATTTTGTATTTAAATAATAATGTGTAAAAATTGCTTTTGAACATTGTTTTTAGTGGAAATAATGTATAATGGATTGAATGAACAGAATTGCAATGTCCTTTCCCTAACTATATCTTTGTTAATAATCAAATGAATTGTCAATGCCTCATTTTAGTTTTTAGGTTTTATTTAGTTTATAATTTTTCTTATTTTTAGTGAACATATGGCTTTTAATATTATTGTAAATATTTTAAGTCTAATAATAAATAAATAGAAAAGAGATTGCCCGATTTGTAAGGGAAGCTGGGTCCCAGTGGAAAATCGTTGTGCCCTGAAGATTTTTATTTTACATAATAGTAAAAACATAGTATTTTCATAATCAGAAACCATTTTTCATTTATTCATCCTGGTTCAAGAGATATCATCGTTTTTCTGTTGTAAAAATCTAGGTTATAATTAGAAATTGACATTGACATTTCCTCCTTACTCTATGGTTAAGTAAGCATACTACCTACCTAACCTATCATCTGTACATCACTATGGAGATGAGAATATGTATACTTTATGTAATTAAAATAGCAGCACAGTAAAAAGACTCATAGATGGTGTAGAATTGACGTTTAAATATGATAAAAAATTTATAATTAGTTAACAGCAGTCTATGTATAAGTACCAAAATAAATAAAACAAATCAAATCTATAAATTAAATAAAAATAATGTTTCTTATTATTGTTTCATTTATCGTTTTAAATTGATATCGATTACTCTATTGATTAAAAGACGTCAGTAGTTATTTAATTCTTTGATACCTGGCAACTTTTTTTTGTATAACAATAAAACACAGACTACATTGAATCAAACGGATGTCGACGTAATGTTTAATTATTAATTAACTTTAACTTTATTCCCAGGGTGAAAGAAATTGTATAAAAACTACCCTGTACACAAAAAAATAAATAATATTTTTAAGTTATTATTCCAATCAGGCTCATGATACCACAAAAGGGACCTGTTCCGTGTCAATCTCCTTTAGATAAAAAAAAAACAACAAATAAAATTAAATATACATACTTTATATATTTCAGTGAAGTAATTAATATATTGATCAAACTAACCACAAACGTATTTCATTAACGAAAATCTGTGTGAAAATCCAGTTACCAACTTCTAGCGCTTATGTGCTTAGTCAGACTAATAAATCGCCCAATAATTGATTACAACTCAATGAATGCCCAATAAATACTTAAATAAAAAACATAAAAACAAAAAATAAACTCATTAATAATAAAAAAAGGAAACGATTACCAAACGAATGTCTATAATAGTCCGTCCTCAGTGAACAAGCCATCAATTTCAATAAACTGCTCGAGTGAGACAAAAAATGTCGCAATCAATCATACGAGCCGTCACTTTGACGTCACATTTTAGGGTGGCCAGCGTTTCAAAAGTTTCCCCATATTAGGGTGCAATGTTTGTTTTTTGGAAAAATTGCCTTTAATTGCTCACAGGTGCAACAACCTTAGGGGACTTGTAAGTTGAAATTAATTTGTTTGAACGAATGTGATTGTAGTTTTTTTCCGCAAGAGAATAATCATTTATGGATAAATTTGCTATGAAAAAGTACTTTACCTTAGGTAAAAGTATTGTTCCTTATTATACCATCACGCCTGTATCCCCGAAGGGTTAGGCAGAGGTGTACCAATGTACACCCACAGTTCGCCGGTATGTTTAGGTCCCATGTAATAGGGGGCGAGCCTATTGCCACTAACCGGGCACAAATCCAAACTCCGACCTGCTACCGAGAATTTCATAGAAAACCCAATAACACCTTGGTCGAGTTGGGAATCAAACCCAAGACCTCTAGCGTAGCAGTCGCGCTTAGACCCACTAGGCCAACGAGGCAGTTTTAAAAGTTTAAAAGTAAGCGTTACTCTTAAAAGGCACGTTATTATTATATTGTTTTCCTACCCTATATTTCATAAGAAAATACTACCAAGATAATGTGCACGTATACGTTGTATGTAAGTAAGTATTACGATTATTGCTAATATGTATAAATATTAGGCCGAGAACACACGATGAAGTCGAAAAAGGCACATTAGTGACACATATAACTTAGATTATATTACTTGCACACGACATTTATACTAAGTGCCAGAAAATTAGGTAATAATGTTGTCCATTTTGTAGGGAATAGACTTTATTCAAATATTACTGTAACACAAAAAAAAATTGTAACTAGAGGAAACTAACTAAATAAACTAAAACAAATACTTGCCTCGAATAAATTAAGTAATACCAAAAATAGTTTTAATTAATACTAGCTGTGCCTAAATGTGCCTAAACTTATCAATGAGTTTTTAACCGCAAAATTAAGTTTGTTTTTTATTGTTAATACTTTTCCGAGATAAAAACTACCCAGTGGGGTCCCAGGATAAAAGAATAATTATACCAAGTTTCATCGTAATCGAACCGGTACTTTTTGCGTGATACCTGAACAAACAGACAGACAAAAATTTTGTTTCTCACTTTTGGTTTCGGTGTCGGTCTAGTAACACCCCCGCCATTTATTTTTTTGATATTTTCAATGTACAGAATTTTCACTTTTACAGATTTATTATAAGTATAGATTTTCATTGCTCTTGTGCAAATATCCTAACACAACTGTCAATAGATATGGAATGCCTATTGCTTAGTCGCATTGGAATGGCGTCTTGCAATAGACGGTCGCTATTATCGTATAGTCGAGGGCCTATTAATACCCGGATCGATGCTTTACTGTTGTTTCGAGTACTCGTGTAATATTATATGCCACTTGACTTGAGCTTACAAAGGTTTAGAGTTAAGTGGAGATTATGCGGGTTTTAGTGATTTTGTTTTCTATACTTATCGAACTAATCTTTTATGAAGGACAAATTTTCAAATTCAAATTCAAATTCAAATGATTTATTGCAATCCATAATGTACATTCAGGTGGTAAAATAAAATTATAGAAACAATTATGGACCCTGTCGGGCACAGCAAAATTAGACAATAGGTAGGAGAGAGGAAGAGCGCCTTTATCAATTTTCTTATGTAAATAATACTAAAAATTAAATTAGATTAGGTGGATTGTTATTCTGTTATATCATTTCTTTTTGTGTAGAACTTAATTATTTAATATATTTTATTATAGAATTGATTAGTTTATTAGTTATAATTTTTTTATTATTTTCAGGATATCTAGTTACTTAAAATAGCGAAAGGACAAGCAAAAAATGGGAGATTTTAACAGTCCACATTTGTTTGCAATATTATTCACGTTCGGTTTTTTAGGATTCTTGATTTACAGAAAACATTTAATCAACAATGAACAGCATAGGTTATTTACTGGTTATATTAATCTTACTGGCACAGAAGATCGCGCGACGTAAAAGGAATCAGAATCAAATATTAGGAGATTGATTCTATATCCGAATAACATAAAACCTAACCAATAATATCCTGGCCTTAAAAACCATAATTAACTCCAAAACAAAAACTCCAAACACCACTCGAAGAAACTCCCTCACTACCACCACTCTTACAAAATAAATGAAAACGATTTTGCAAAAACATTGACCGTTGCGCAACAACTATTAACCATTACCGTTCAAGCTCGTATGGCTTCAGCCCGCTGCTCCCGTCTGTACTTCCTAAGGCTTCGAGGTAAGTAATGAAGCTGGCTTGTTTATGGTACAGTCGGGAACGGAAGGTTTAATTTATTTTTCCTATTAAAAATGGTGAACGATTTTGTTGGTGACCGTGAGCGAGAGTTAATGAAGATTGGATCAGATTTTTATAAACTTCAGAGCTCAATATTTAAAAGATGTTATTCAATTCAAAAATAATAGCATCGCTGTTACCGGTCATTGTCAGTTAATAGTTGTAATGCAGAATAAATCATTAGGGCGTGATACGTGGCAATATCAGTTATAGGAGAAGCCGTTTACTCGACTGTGGCGAACCAAGAAAGGGAGTTTATTTTGCTTTTTATGTAATATATCCGTTACCTGCTGTACATGACATAACAAGTGTACGCAACTTTTTTTTTGTTAATACCAAGATAATTGTTCTAAATCTGACACAAATATCCTTTTAAAGTTTCCTAATTATGACCATAAAAATTTGGTTACATAAAAACTTCAAAACCACAATGCAAAAAAAAGTCCTATTTTGGGCAAGTATTTCAACATACCTACTTCAAAAACAGGCGAATCAATTTTAAATGTCAACTTATGTTCACAACACGAGGAAACCTTGTAAAAAAAGTTGTGCGCAACGAGAAATGTATTTTAGTGATTTGAGTTCAAAAGAAATAATGTTACGAATATTTTATATAAGAGTTATAAATATTGTTTTGAAATTTGGCGCAAGTATTTTTGTCCCTTGAAATTACTTTTAAACTTTGGATTTTGGGTTATAATTATAAGTGCTTATAATTATTATTATTTACTTATTGGTCAATCAAATTTGGCGGGCCTGTTGGTCGTGGGTTCGATTCCCACCCAGGACAAATGTTTGTGTGATGAGCACGATCATTTGTTCTGTCTGGGTGTAATTTATCTATAATATGTATGTATTTAGAAATTGCATAAGTAAGTTTATCAGTTGTCTGGTTACCATAACACAAGCTCTGCTTAGCTTGGGATCAGATAACCGTGTGTGAGATGTCCCGGAATATTATTATAAAAAAAATCACTGTAGGTATATAGGGGTAGGTTAAGTAGAAACGTTTTAGTTTACCATTGATGACAGTTGAATTCGCAAAAATATCATGTATTTTTAACTAGTTCAAATCTTAGCTTCCAGCATAATTCAAATTGGTTAGAGAATCGAACATAAATAAATAGGTACAAAATCAACATCACGATGTACTTATTTGGTTTGCGTATTGATGACCTAAACTTGAATTTGTGATGAATTCGTATAAAAATAAATCAAATACATCAAAAATATTTTAGCATTATATAATCCAAGAAGCAAACAAATGCTAGAAACCATCCCTTCATTCCACTTCATTGTAAATTCAAAATAACTTGGCTCTTTTTTCAGAGTCGCTCATTTCGTTCGTGCCCTGCGGCTCTAAGCTCAACGCTTTGTCCATGTTTGATTCTTATTTACAAGGCGGCAAAAGTAAATTACGTTCCAGCTTTGGATTGATTGTTCTCAGCAATCCCTGGAGATTGCGATTGCAAGTTGCAATTTTATTGCAATACTGTCGACCGTACTAAGAGAGTGTGGAGTGACTTTGGTTCTAAGATGTTTTTTTGTGTGATCTTGGAAGATGTGGGTTTTTGAATGTTGATTGTAGAAGTTTCGATGTGGTAAGATAAAGGTCAAAAAAGTTCCGAGGCTACTATAGCTAGCATAATATTTATGTATATTAATAATGAATACTAGATTTCAGTCTTGGTCATGGTCTTTTAAATTGAAAATCCGACTCTTTGTGTGAATGAAAATTTACACAAAGTACATGGTTTTGTACATGGTTATTACAGATGATAGAGTTCTACTATGGTTCAGAAGTTTTAGTTATTTAGCACATTTATTAAAAAAGAGAAACTAGGAACGTGATCACACAATAAAATTGCCCTTACACTTATCAGTTAAGATATATTGATCCGAATCAAAGCCCACTCACAACCCTATAAACCCAACAGCAACATAAAACCAAACCAAATTCCAAGACCCCTCAAATAAAAATTATGTCAAGTATGATTTCCAGTACATTCCCGAAAATCCTTAACCTGGTAACGAAGATAGCAATAAAATAAAACCCTAAAGTACTGAGCTTAATACAATTTTAAGGATAATACTCGAGCACTCGTAGTAAGCCAGAGTCGGGCAAATGTTTCCCCGCAAATAAATAAAGGTGCAGAATTTCATCTGGCATTTATAGACGTGGCTGTACTTTACGACTTTTTTGTTGACTGTACGCGTGAATAGTCTAGATTGAATTTCTTAACCTGAAGGCGACTTTGTTCTTGTTTCTAATTACTTAGAAAGACAGAAAATAATAATAAAATAAATATTTCTGCAGAATTTTGCATGTTCTAGAATTTTGATTAAAATATGAATTTATCATTATTACTTAAAATTTTAGGACCCCGTTTATAACTTTATTTATTTTTTTGCATATTTTATGGCCCCTTTGTATATTTATCGTAACGTACTTAACAGTTTTATCGATAAATGTGACCGGCATACTTTGAAAGGACGAAAATATCGAAATTAGTTTTTTATTTACATGTAGCTTCATGTAAATAAAAATTTAACTTCAGTAACAAATAATAGATTAATGATTAAATATTTAAGCTACTTTTTTTAAGTAACTGTAATGTTACTTTGTTTTAATATTCATGTCAATTTTCTTTCAGAATAGTTTTAGTTTCTTTTTAAACGGCTAAAGCACTTCTGTAAATATTTGAACAGAGTTCAGAGCGTGTATACGTTTTTAATTAAGTTAAGTAATAGGTAAAGTTTTCAAGTATTTCAAGTTTTCACTATATATCAGCCACATTCAAGAAATAATGACCGTGCTTTGGGATTATGAACCTTAATTCAATGACTAACAGTTCAATTTCCATCACATTCAAATTACTTTTAGGCCCTTTTCGGTAATATTTGTCATTCTAAAATGAACTTAAACACATGTTGTCAAAGTTGATAATTGCGTAATTAGTAATAACGTTTCATTCTCTTTCCAGTTTGGCTTTAGTATAGATAGTTTTTAAGTTCAAATACAAATTGATAGTTTTACGTTAGTTAACTTTATGAGAGAACAAAGAACAACGCATTTCACAGAAACATGCTACGCAAACTTTTTTTGACTAATTTTTTGTTCATGGTAGATAAATGTGTAGTGTCTAAGGATAGTAAGGCTACGATATAAGGTACGTAAAAAAAAGATTAAGAATTACATAGACGACTATAAACTATATATAAGAAACTATTTCAAAAATATTTGTGATAACATTTATAAAGACTTTAGTAGTTAGAAAATAAGGATTAGGTTCATACAACATTACATTGTTATAACGGGATTAGTAAGACCACACAAATATGACCTAATTCAGACGACCGTGTATAAAATGAAGGAAATATTAAAAAGGCGAACTTTATTAAAACGTATAAACAACTAGCTGCGAGGTTTTATTAAAAAATATTAAAATTTTAGTGTAAATATTACATTACTTGTTGTAAGTTTACACAAAGCAACAAGAAGCAAAGGGCAATTTTATGAAATTCTATCCGTAGAAGTAGAAGTAGAAGCTGATTTAATTACACAGTCACTAACTTCTAGGCAAATCAGTGCTGTTCCCACACTACCATCGCCTGACTTACATTGATAAAGTCAAATAAATATACAATAAGAAGTACATTGATTCAATCAGTGGCGGAAGGAAAAAACTGACTTCAAAATTATTAGGAATATAATATAATAATTATTATAATATAAATATATATATAAATACTAGCTGATTCCCGCGACTTCGTCCGCGTCAATTTCTTAAAATTGCGACTATAATTTGAGATTTAAACTATCCTATCTCTCAAGTTGGATCGAACTGCACATGGTGTGCAAATTTTATTATAATCGGTTAAGTGGTTTAGGAGTCCATTGAGGACAAACATTGTGACACGAGATTTATATATATTAAGATAATATAATAATTATTAGGAATATTTAAGTTAGCTCCCACAAAGCAAATTTTAAGAATCATGGGTCAATACTATTTTCATCCTCTCTCATCTTGAATTTTAGGCCAGACTCTTTACTTGAATGGGTGTCGATATTATGACCTAAGATGTTCCCGATTGAAAATAATGACGTTTTAACTGACTTAACAAGAAGTCGCTATACAAGGCGACCAAACACAAGTCTATTTGGATGTACTCCAAAAAAGTATCCAAAATAACGCAAACTTACATACCCATCTGCTGAGTTTGCCACCTAAGTGAAAAGTTAGAAGCAAAATTACATTTCGCCGAGCCAGTAAAAAAAGGTATATTTCGACATTTCCGCAGCCCGGCCGTGTTAAGAATATAAGAGGCTTAGAATAACGGAATCCGCGTGTTTTTTTCGAGTGTCGCGAGAATTTCTTAGTGGGGTACGTCTCAAACTTTTTTCATTCGCGATTGGCTCACCTAAACCAGGGGTACTCAACCTAAATTTAAAGTAAAGTCAACTGAATTTGAAGTCATAACTTATGCAAATTATATTCAGAATGGTAAAGTTATTTTTAAGTTTTATATTCTGCTCGACTGTAAAAGTAATTTCAGAATGTCTGAGATAAAGACTGAGTTATGAAAGTGTCTTTGTATTTATGTATCGGATCAATATCTATGCTATTTATCTAGTCTGAAACTGACTGAATTCAAACAAAATTTTCAATTTTCATTTTTTTAATCCCGATTAAATATGTAAAAATGTTGAGGTTCTCTGATCTAAACTTAAAATCCCGCTTTGATTCCGTTCAGTTCGGATCTCTGATACTTATACACAGGTGGTTCCCCTTTTTCACAACTTTATGCAAAATAGTATTTGAGTTTAATATCTTCTGGTAGGTATTACGTTTTATAAATTACTTCGCGACGTGGCCCTAACAAAGTTTACGCTTCGACTGAGTTTTTATTCAAATGAATTAAAACTTTCCCTGTAAACGATATGATCGGAAAGATTGTTTGTGTACTGTAAATATTGCTATATATATAAAAAAGTGAACCTGTCGGGTGTTTTGATAAAGCTGCTTATATACCGAAAATAGAAACTTTACAAAAATACTTAAAGAAATCTTGTTTTTGTTTACATACCTAATTAATAAAAATATATTTTGACTTACTTATGTGCGCCAGCTTGCCGACTTTTGAAGACCTGGAAAAAAAATAAAAAACAATTTAGTAAAACTATATAAAGGCAATCAAAATATTATGCACAATAAGCTACATTTAATTTGTATCACCAAAGATTCCATTTGGATATCGAAATCTATACTCAGTCTACACAAACTAATCTCAGTAGTCTCAGCTAGTATACTCAGTATATCTGAACTTTTTTGTATTAAAAATAACAAGACATTAACAATGTCTTACAAACAAAATAAGACTGTCTAATAAAACGCTGACTTATCAAATTAAAATAAATCCATCTCCCCAAACATTTTCCACCTACACAGCACAAAATTATCAAAACAGCACCAAATTAAAACAATATTTCAGTTTCACGTGTAGCGTTTACAGCATAATTTTAATTATCAATCTGTCAACGCTTCAACGTGTCAAAGTGTCAAATATACGTCGGTGTGAGTATTCGCAATTATCACTGTGTACATTGTAGCGAGATGGTTGGTAAGCGATGACAGATGTTCAGGGGATATCAAATGATGAATAAAACGCAAGTCTAAGGCGGTTTCACCCCTGCGCTAACGAGGAAAGTTGAGTTCGGCTGATACGCTCTAAACCGCACATTTCACTCTTTTTAAGGTATGTTGTCAGTACGTGGAATAGCGTTTTCAGGTGTTCAAAAATTAGTAGAATATATAGAAATTATATGATGTAAAGACTAAGATGACAGTTGTCGTGGTGGCCTAGCGGTTCAATGAACGGGTTTGTATGCACAATGTTGCAGGTTCGAACCCAGGCAAGTACCAATGTGGCTTTTTCAAAGTTATATGTACTTTCTTAATTATTCTAAGACACTACTGACAAACGGTGAAGGAAAACATCGTGAGGAAACCTGGATTCCAAAATTTGGGATCTGAAATCGCCAATCCGCAGAGAGCAAGCGTGGTGATCAATGCTCGTGCCTTCTCTATATGGGTAGAGGCCTGTGCCCAGCAGTGGGACGTTTATAGGCTGGATTATTATATATATTATAAAGACTAAGATGAGTGCTTGTTTCGAAGTTGTGGCTGCGCTAAAGCTAAATAAATGTTGCCATGAAATTATAGAATGCAGCCTATTCAATGGTAACCTACAATATCTTAAAATTCAACGTCCAAACTAGGTTTGTATTAATTAAGTTTTTACGTATGTAAATTTCGAAGAAAATTAAAAATAAACTGGCCCATGTCGTGGAAAATATCCGACAACGTTTACACGTCCCTGAGTAATAATACCTTACTTACTTTTTATTTATTTAATACCTAATCTATACTTATAATAAATCTGTAGAAGTGAAAATTCTGTACATTGAAAATATCAAAAAAATAAATGGGTGTTACTTGACCGACACCGAAACCAAAAGTGTGAAAAAAAAATTTTTGTCTGTCTGTCTGTCTGTTTGTTCACGTATCACGCAAAAACTACCGGTTCGATTACGATGAACCTTGGTATAATTATTCTTTATTATCCTGGGCACCACACTGGGTAGTTTTTATCCCGGAAAAGTATAAACAATAAAAAACAAACTTAATTTTGCGGTTAAAAACTCATTAATTTTCGTCATCCACGCGAACGAAGTCGCAGGCACAGCTAGCGATCAAATAACTTCTTAATCCGCTCTGCTTATACCCAAACACAGCTTACTCATACAGAATTGCCGCTCGCGACTGTCAGCGTTTCTAGTTCATCTGCCTCGTTAGAGCACGATTGCCGACGTGAAATTAAAACCGCCGCCCATCCGAACGTACGTCATTGAAAAGCTGGGAACGCGATCAGTTATTGTTCAGCCGTTCCGTAGATAAAGGGCTGTTTTATTCATTGTTTTGATTTGCGGTCCATTGAGCGAGGTGTAGGATGTCTTATTGTGTGTATTCGTTAATTAGTGATGAAGCTGATGTGACGTGTGTTTTAGTTATATTGTTTATTTACATTTTACAATAATATGTTCATTATATTCTGAAGGATAGTTTTACTGATTAGAATAATTATTTTAAGCATAGCATTTAACGAAGCTTCTGTTTTAAATACATAAATAGTAAGTACGAAAGTAAGTTTAGAAATCACAAAGCAAAAAATTATACAAAAATAATTTAATTTATACTCACTGATAAAAAGGATATCATTGATAAATCTAAAAGATTGTAATTTCAAATTTAATACCCAGACGGTGTTTTCACACCTTTGCAGAGAATCAAATTATCTATTTATATTCCCCCTTTTAGAGTGACTTGAATACTGAATAGGTACCTTAAACGTAAACATTGTAAAAACAAAATGTGACAAAACAAATTGTTTAAATTGATGGGGTTGTTATAGTCGTATCACACGATAAGATTTAGGAATAAAAATAGAAAAAAAGTAAAAACGCGTTTTCTTGGCATATATAATTCGTTGGATTCGTCTTCGCCCCGAATAACAGAATAACTATAAATACATCGGGAACGGAACTTAGGTATTCACGCGGATGAAATAGGAGGGCACAGCTAACATACAAAACAAAACACAATCAAAAGATGGGTAAGGTAAGGTACCTATAAAAGCTTACACTTAGCAAAACATCCTATCCCCTCAGACACCCTTACAAGTCTCCCCGTCTGTCTGTGTGTAACAATCGTAGTAATTATAGCCGGAGTACAGACTGAATGACAAGTGCCTTGTTGATTCGCCAGTACTAGAAGGGTGGATGATGAGTTTTTAATATGTGGTGGAATCATTATAGAGATTTTATTTTAATTTTTTGTATTTAGGTATTTGTATATAGGAAGGAAAACTGGATTAAAAATCATTAGTGCTCATTCTGGCTTATATGAGAAGAGGTTTTTTCCTAGAAATGATTAAAGGTATTTTAAACATCTGTTTGATTTGTTTTTTTTGTTATATAGGTACATTCATTAAGAAGTACAAATTGCTTTGTACCTAAGAAAAACATGTTTTGCATCAAATAATAAAAAAAAACACAAAAAATAAAGAAAGTGTTATTTGTGGAACCGTCCCTTATTGTATCTTCTGGCATCGATCACGGCCATTGCGCTAGTCAGATCAATAAACCACCGCAAATTATATAATATATATATAATAGCTCCTCTTTCCTTCAAGATTACAATCATCATCATCATCTCCCGAGCCTTTTTCCAACTATGTTGGGGTCGGCTACCAGTCTTACCGGATTCAGCTGAATACCGTATTTTACATGGAGCGATTGCCTATCTGACCTCCACAACCCATTTTACTAGGGAACACAGTATCCCATAGTGAGACTGTTTGTCCGAATTGACGATCAACGTATAACAGTCGGGACGGCTTTACGTGCTATCCGAGGCACATAGAGGTCTCGGTATGTTGTAGAAATGGTCACCCATCCACGGACCAACCGCGGCGAGCGCGGCTTAACCTGTATTATCGGTCAAACCGTACGGCTTACACTTAGTCGCGAGCCCCTTAAGATTACAATCAATCTAAAGTAATTAATAAACAATCTCTGTCCTTGAGCAAGCCCTTCAAACGACAATCTGTATCTCACGATACTCATGACATTGTTGAAATTGTAATTATTAATCTTAAAGATAATTAACTATTCGTACCAAAGAGATCTAAATAATAAAGTCAATTCACAAACTGTTATTACCCTTTAAAGTTGAATCTTACTTTTAAGTACTCGTTTATTGTGTAAACGATTTTCAGTACAAATAAACGAGAGATTAACTCAATCGTAAATCGTAAACTTTGATACTTAAGCTACTTAAGATTATTATAATATTATTCACGGAGAAACTAAGTTTCTCCTTTTTAGTTTTAATATAACGTATTAAACTTTGTGTGGTATGAAAGTGTGTTAGAAATTACGATTAAATGTCTTCAATCTTTTGATCGTAAGTTGTTGTTACTTAGTTGTCTGTACTAGTAAACAGTCAGTCTGTACCACTGTGTAATGAGAATAAGTAAGGCTCAGCGCAGACAGAACGGAGCGCAGCGGAGAGGATTTAATTAACGCACTTGATAATAAATTTTAAAATTATTACAATAAGTGCATAAATGCTTGAACCTGACAAATAACCACTCCACAATCATTGACGAACTTTCGCGACAAACTGGCATGTTTACTGCAGAGTGGTAACCCAAAACGGTTTTCTCTCGCAGGCTCGCGAGGTCTCACGCAAGCTCGAGCATACGCGATCCGTAAAGAAAATGCCCGAGACCGCGCGGGGATTATTCCTCTCTGTCTGCGCTGACCCTTACTTATTTTCAGTACACACTGGTACAGACAACAGATAAAATCAAATGATTATAGCGGATATAATATATGAGCCTACTTAAATGTAAATTATTTCGACTATACTTCATATTGACAACGTTATTCTGAATATGTCTCACAGAGAATCTTTTATTTCAGTTTTGTTGGACATGAGACAGGATATAAGTAGTAAATATCGAGACGGAACAAGAATAAAAATGGTAAAATATAATTTGTAAAACTCACTCCTTTATAGAACAGCTTAATTACCCAATATAATTCTCTAAGAGAGATTGAACTTAATTCATCATTTTAACTTCGAAATCTTTTTCAAATGCGAGCTAGTAATAATACTTAAGTAGGAAGCTTTTTCGAATGGATGCTGCTGCGTCGAAGCGGTAAGCCGATTAAAATCCCCAATGAGACTTACATGGGACGACATACAGCATATTATATCAAAGAACATTGTTCGTTCTTGGTTTATTTTTGTTACAAATTTGGAATTCTTTTTACGCCAGTTAAGTTCATTTTACTGGAAATGAAGATATAAAAAACTCAGTTTTTAAAATGTAATTGCGCTACAAAGGTAAATTTAAGGAATATTTCAAAACGAACAACGGACCAAATTTCCTCAAAAAACTGCCTCAATTTGAAGTCAAACTTGTGTGCCCTATACTTATAAACGTGGTAACAATTCATGAAAATGTGGTGAAACGTTTTAGCTAAGTGTAAAAGACAGACAGCTTTACTTTCTCAATTATAAAATAAATGTGGATTAAGAATGGCCCTATGTTTGTTAAACTAAGCGTCTGTATGTAGTACATAGGTTGAGAAGGTACGAACGGTTCTGCTTCCATAGTTATATAAACCTTATTTTATAAAGTACAAGTTGCGGATACTTAGGATCTTTGTTCTCAATATCATAATTCTGTAATGAAGTACCAAAGTCTACCTTTTATATTCTTGTATATTGCGTTAACTATCTCCATATAATGTCGTGGTGATCTAACGGTTCAATGAACGGATTTGTCAACTCAAGGTTTCAGGTTCGAACCCAGTCAAGTACAAATGTGACTTTTCCAAGTTACATGATTTTAGGACACTTACAAACGGTGAAGGAAAACATGGTGAGGAAACCAGGATTTTTAAAATTGGGATCTGAAATCGCCAATCCCCAGGGAGCAAGCGTGCTGATCAATGCTTGTGTCTTCTCTATAAGGGAAGAGGCCTGTTCCCCGCGGTGTGACGTTTAGAGACTGGTATATCTATTACTATTATTAAAGCTGACGCGAGATGTTACTTTAAATTTTATTCAGTATACTATGGATGCATAAATCGATTTCAATACATAAAACTGCTGGGTAACAGACCTTTTCTAATGTATACTTGGTTTATTAAATGACTCAAATAGGTTTCAGAATTCTTGTAATTTTAAAGCTAGGTTGTAGCTGAAACACATGGACGACGTACTTCTTCGTACGTTCTTTTATTTTTGATGCCGGCTGCAAAATTAGTTATACGATAAGACATCCTGGATACTACATTTTTGTTTCTATTCCTTACATGTTGTGATACATAACCGTATTAACCATGTGACATAAGCCACTTAAATTTGTCAACGTCCAAAACATGCCTCTTCAAAAACATAATTATAGACGACCTCCGTGGTCGAGTGGCGTACGCACCGGTTTCAAGGTGTCGCTAGCTCTGAGGTCCCGGGTTCGATCCCCGGACGGGTCAATGTAGAAACAAACTTTTCTACATTGTCTCGGGTCTGGGTGTTTGTGGTACCTTCGTTGTTTCTGAATTCCATAACACAAGTTTAGCTACTTACTTTGGGTTCAGAACAATGTATGTGATGTTGTCCGCATTTATTTATTATTATTATTTATAATTCCTGAAAAAAATATAATTCTAATTTGTAAATTTATTCAAGTGGACCCACTAACCTTTTTATACGAAAATTTCTTTAAACAACAGTCTTAGGCTTGATAGACTCGGAGTCACGGTAAACAGTATAAGAATACAACGCGACGTTTCCAACACTAAAAATTTCGTACAAAATCAAAGATAAAAATCGAAATCAAAAAAAGACTACATAAAATATATAAAAAAAAACACACAACACAAAATAATGTATTAACTAAAATTTTAGTCACATTGCTCGGCCATTTGTCTCACAACTGAGAAAAAATAATGACATAAAAAAAGTCATTGTTTTTAACCCTTTTTGATGGACGTTGTTTGTGGCCTGACTGTTTTCGTTAAAAGAGGTTTTATTACAGAATTATAAAGGTTTCATATTGAACTCTTTGGAGGTTTGTTGGTTTAGTACGTACCACTAATGACCTTGTCTATTATATTGATTGTTGGTAATATGATGCTACTTACCACTAACTCATAGGATGTTCCTACACGGAGCGGAGCGTATTTCTGATACCCGATGATTCTAGTGTCCAAGCATCAAATCCAAGTGTGCTAAGGGCCTAACTGCTACTCAGCAGTTAGGCCCTTAGCACACTTGTGTTACTTGGTAACACGAGTCTTCAGGAGGACAACGAATTTAGTCTTTAATAATGCGTTCCTATGTTCAAACCTTTCTGGCTAGTATGGATTAGATACTTGCTTTGGTGACTGAGAAAAAATGGTAAGTTCAAATAATATTGACTCTTTCAAAAATTATAAACTAAATACCTTTTAACCAAGTTTTAACCAGTCAAGCTAAACTGTAAAAAGAAAAACAAAAACAATGCTTCAAAATGTTTTCATATTTTAGTATCTACTCAGTAATTCACCAAACAAATTCATATCTATAGGGATATATCTAAGGTACTTAAAAAAGAGCCAAATTCTTTTACCAGCGAAAGAAATGCAAATCGAACGTTCCCGTCTTTATAAAAATGCAAAAAAGGACCATGAAGTTTATAATCGTATTTTATCAAAGTCAAATCGTGTTTCGACATTGTAAAAGGTTAGGCGGTGCTGTAGCGCAAGATGAGCTAAGCTAATGCTTTTTTATGTTTTGTATGATAATATATGTGAATGTGTAAGTTGTCGAAAGAAATGGTTCGTAATAATGATCTCTATGTCGAAGAGATTTTTGATTATGATCATATTGGCAAACTCTGGTACTACCGGTCGCAAAAAAAAATGATTTTGCGTTTAATATCGCCCAGAAAGGTTAAAACTTATTTAAAATCACATTACTTGCTTTGGAAGACAATTGGAAACGCGGGGAATTTTAATTGTCCTTAAAGCTACCTGATAACTTATTATAATATAACTAGCTGATCCCCGCGACTTCGTCCGCGTCAATTTCTGTTATTATGACCGCGATTAAGAAGTTTAAAAAAAAAATATTTCTGCGTAAATGATAATTTTAGTTAATATTATGTTGATAAAACTCTGTAGCAAATAATTGGCAATAATGCATTAATTTCGAAGGTTATAGTGAGTCTATCTTAAAAGATAGACATATACTGTCGCAGACATTTTTTTAGATCATTTAAAGAGGAACAATTCTTTCATACATATATTTTGGGTGACTCGAACCGTTTACGCAGCGCACGCAACGGAAGCTTTCAAGTATGAATATTTTTCCCCGTTTTTGTGACATTTTTCACTGCTGCTTAGCTCCTATTGGTCGCAGCGTAATGTTATATATCCTAAAGCCTTCCTCGATAAATGGACTATCTAACACAAAAAGATTTTTTCAATTCCTACCAGTAGTTCCTGAGATTAGCGCGTTCAACCAAACAAACAAACAAACTCTTCAGCTTTATAATATTATATAGTATATATAGTATATATAGTATAGATAAGTAACTAAATGCCTGTATAGTGTACATGTTACACATACAACATATTATTTCCTTTATTTTTTATAATACATATAAAATACATTTTTAAAGATACACTTAAATAAAAAAAAAGCTTCGCTAGCCATGGAACATAAGCTTTCCACCTGACCTGATTGCATCGCAAATTGTTCATGAATAAATAATATTGAGATAGCATACTTACGGGGAATCACTCTTACAAAACTGATTGTGTATCTAATGTCATTTATTTACTTTGAAAACGTTAAACGCACTTATTCTATAAGAGGCCATAAAGGTGAGCTTTTAACGAATACCTTCAGAAATTTTCTTTTCCATTAAGTTGTTTAAAAGGAAGAGTTTCCCTAAATTTTCTAATAAAAACTGAAATATATTTAGAATTACTTTTTGATTTACTTACCAGTGCTTTTATTAAGTTTGTTGAACAAAAACCATTTAAATGGATTTCTTTATTGATTAATTTCAACCGGAAAGTCTGTAAAACATAATTATTTTCTGTCATTTTGTTGCATTACAATTTAAACATCATTTGTTTTTGGATCAAATACATGATTAAAGGGTCCGTTTCATGAAACTAGGCAACATCGATCGAACGATATCCGCGTGAAGATGGTTTATGTACAGAATAGTTCTTATTTATTACAAAACTTGACATACAAATAACTTAATGATAGTAAAATATATACAGAATTGATGTAATTATTCAAATGATGATGGGAAATTATACGTATTTTGAATACAAATAATCTATGGGCACATAAATATAGCCTATTTTAGAAATTAATGTCGTACCATTTTATAATACCACTTCTGTAATTACTTTCTATTTGTACTTTGTACGTCAATAGATTGTTTGACAATAGGTATTATTAATTAGAGTTCTAACAACATTGTGTAAAATCAATCAAGTAATAGAGATATACTTAAATAGAATTGAAATAATATGATTGGCCTGTAGGTCCATATATACAACACCAATTTAATATTTGTATTTGCCTACTTTTCTAATTAATATTTGTTGATCAATTTTTTTAATAACAAATGCTGGCTAGGTAGGTCTATTTATAATACTATTTATTTCGGTTTTTTAGTTTAAAATGTTAGCAAAAACAGAAACTACTACAGTGCTACATACTTCAGTCAACCCCATAAAGTATTATAGGCGTAAAGATATATAATTCTACATGCTTTTTATAACAACTGGAACTAAATGACATGTGCATAATAGCTATGAAATAAGAATTTTATAAAGTACTTTTATAACACACGATTTTTATTTGATAAATCGGGTCTGTTTTTTGTTTTCTTACCATTAAAAATGTCAAAAGAACACTTATGAATAAACAAGTATTGAATGAGATTGGAAGTGGAAATAGATAATCGCAAGATCTAAATAATGGCGGATGACACGAACAGAGGCAAGTTTAGGATATAAACGAAGTAATAAAAAAATGTGGTCGTAGCAAGGTGTGTATAAATAAGTACCTACATATAATCAAATTGGATTAGTTGGTCGTGTTTTCTTAAGCAATAAAAGTGCAATAAAGCAGCTGCTGAAACCGAAGCAGGACAGAAGTTTTAAAAATTTTCGTTGATCGCAAATTTTTCCACTTTTAGGCCTCATGTTGATACGTCAATGTGAGGCCTAAATTGTGTTGCTGTAACTGTTGGCGTCATCAAATATTGACCGCTCCGAATCCACAGACGCAGTTGTCTATTATTATTATAGTTTCGTAATAACCCCGACTCTTTTAAAACTACTAAGTCATGAATCTGCAAGTGTTTTCTTTTTCAGTTTTGGTCTTCTTCTTCTTCCTCTAAAACACGAAGTGTTAATTATAAGTAGGTATACACGTGAGGATTTGTAAGTTTTTCTAGTGACTATGTTTTTCTTTTTTGTTTGATTTATTAGCTGTGAGTTCTCTATGTACTAAGCGTGACAATCGTCTCGATCTTTATACAATTAAAATCACCCAAAATCGTGTCGTGATCCTTTTGTACCAATTCCAACTCTTATTCAAAGTCGTATCGTGATCGTCTCGCACCGCATCAAAGTGTCGGCCAGTAATAGCCGCGGGTCAATACGCGTATTGTATCGCCGTATCCAAGTAACTGTCGGCCTCATCAAGTATTGACCGCTCGGTATCGACGGACACACCTGTCCATAATACCTACGGTAATTTGTGATATCATCACTTCACCATCACACATCATCAGCATTTTGAAGGAGAAAACAAATGAAAATACGTGTCGTTCTCATTTCGTCTCCTTTATAACTATTGAAATCGTGTCGTGATCGTCTCGCACCGTATAAAAGTGTCGGCCAGTAATAGCCGCGGGTCAATACGCGTATTGTATCGCCGTATCCAAGTAACCGTCGTCGGCCTCATCAAGTATTGACCGCTCGGTATCGACCGACACACCTGTCCATAATACCTATGGTAATTTGTGTTATTGGTTTCTGTATTATTGTAGTCTGTCTGACGTAGTTATGTTTGTGCTTATTTTGTTTTGTTGTCAATTCCTTTATGGATTAAAACATCTTTACGTACCTACTATATATGATATATGTATTAATCGGGATATTTTCAATAGAATAATTAAGCAAAGTTGAAAAAATCGGTCAATCTGTATTTTATTATGTAATCATAAGTACAAGTAGTTGTATAACATTTTTAATGCGACTTACAAAAACGTACATTCAAAATACGAACTTATGAGAATGATAATAGTGGCCAGACATAATAAATCTTACATATTCCAGCTGTGGATTCTGGCTATTAATAAACTAAACATAATATTATTCAAAAACAACATACATAACCAGTACCATCAAATCTGATATCATGATTGATGCCGTTGTAAGAGCGAGACAGCGCTCTACGCTAAACTTAGCGGCGTCTCGCTCACACGACAGCAATATAATTATGGTAAGAGCGCCGATCAAACTTTCACAAACTTTATTTGGTGGTTATCGTGAAAATATTTATCGATAACACACGCATAATTTTTATTTATTTTTTGGTCGTGTATAGAATGCCATTACCGACCATTGACTTCTTTACTACAGAATTTACCTTAATTTAGCTGAAAATGATCTACAGCCGAGTCTGTCACATACAATATGAGTAATAGTCGCTACGGTTACGACCGGCTGCCAAACATTCACGGCAGTCAAAGACCGAAGAATAACGAGTATGAAATATAATTATCTTAATTTAAACTAACATTAATATTAACACATTTATTTAATGGTGTATCAGTGTGTCTCGCTATATGACGAAAGGTTTGATTTCTGTTCTTCATCGTGGATATCGGCCGTCTTAATCCTTACTTTTTTCATTTATACAGATAAAATTTTAATAAATTTTGAGTGTTAAATAGTCACTCCTTGTAAAGTGAAGTTATTCTTGTAAATAATCTACCAAAAAGGCTTTTATAATTTATTTAACCAATGACTGAAGTAAACTTTAGTACTAACAATACGTAAGCTTCTTTTAAATAAATAATATTAATCGAATAAAGAAAAGCTTTTACTGATCTGCAGCTTTATTTATTTACCTAATACCAAAACCGCCTTTAATACCTAAGCAATAAAGGTGATGTTAAGATCAGTGCCAATACTGTTCGACTTGTTTACTACATACTCGTAATATTGCTTCAATTAATTGTTCAGAATAAAGATAGAGTAGTTATGAATGAAACAACAATAAAACTACACACTGTCTCTTTATAATAATGAAGCCATTTAATTATCTTGAAATGGTATATAAATTATATTATTATGATATATAATGGTAGATTACGGAAAGAATTAATTAATACGTCAATCAACACTGCAGAGCGCGCGCGTCTCCTGGCTGTGGGAGAATGGGAATCGGGCCTCTGGTTACAGGCACTTCCGTCAACCACTCTTGGTACGATTTTGGATGACAATACTTTCCGGCTCGCCATCAGTTTACGTTTAGGTATACCTTGTGTCGCATGTCATCGGTGTCAATGCGGTGAAACAGTCGATTGCCTCGATCACCATGGCCTGTCCTGCAGCAGGAGCGCAGGACGTATATCCCGTCACGCAAATATTAATGACATTATTCGTCGTGCTCTTGTCATTGCCGGTGTACCAGCTGTTTTGGAACCCAATGGTTTGGTGCGCAGCGATGGTAAGAGACCTGACGGTATGTCATTGTTGCCTTGGAAATTGGGTCGGCCTTTGGTGTGGGACGCAACGTGCGTCGACACCCTTGCGCCATCCCACGTTCTAAGTTCGGCGGCCTCTCCTGGAGCTGCTGCTGGAGCAGCGGAGACCCTTAAACGGCGAAAGTATAATAACCTAATGGGTAATTATATTTTCGAGCCGTTTGGGGTTGAAACGCTCGGGTCATGGGGTCCGAGTGCACGAAATCTTTTTAAAGAACTGTCAAAACGTTTGGTAGACTCTACTCGTGATCAGAGAGCTGGTTTGTTCCTTGCACAGAGAATCGGCATAGCCATTCAACGTGGCAATGCTGCCAGCCTTCTGGGCACGTTTCCCGCCATTGACAGGGATGACGATGAGTATTTTGACGCGTGTTAGTTTTATTTATCTATATAAGATTTAATTTTAGTCTTTGTTTGTTCTTGTATTAGATGTATAAATACTTACCATATTACAAATAACAAGGAATCTATATTATGAGAATTACGCAACATGGTAGATACTAATGAAAAGAGTAAAGAAATGTATAAAAAATAAAATTCAAAGAAATATGCGAGAGTTAAGTATTGATGCCATAACCTATTTATTTGCTTTTATAGAAAAGCTTGTTTCGACTAAAATATTTAATACTAATTAATAGTTGGACAATATCTTGCTTTGATGTAATAATTTTGAGGGGAATAATCATTATCATCATCATCATCTCCCTGCCCAGTTCCCAATTATTTGGGGTCGGCGCAATGCGTATTCAGCTTCCATTCATCTGTACAACTCGTCATCTCAACATTCACTCCTTTCTTTCTCATATCATCTTTGACACAATCCATCCATCTCTTTTTTGGTCTTCCTCTGCATGTATACCCATTCCATTTATACTGATAACTCGTCTAGTTACGTGACTTTCATCCCTCCTCAAACATGACCATCATCTCCCGAGCTTTTTCCCAACTATGTTGGGGTCGGCTACCAGTCTTACCGGATTCAGCTGAATACCGTATTTAACATGGAGCGACTGCCTATCTGACCTCCACAACCCATTTTACTGGGAAACACAGAATCCCATAGTAAGACTGGTTGTCAGAATTGACTTAACGACTGCCAAAGATCTATGTATGACAGCCGGGTCCTACTGTTTAACGTGCTTTCCGAAACACGGAGGGGTCTCGGTATGTTATAAATGGTCACCCATCCACGGACCAAACGCGGCGAGGTCCTCAAACATGACCATACCACGACAAACAATCACCTCTCATCTTAAGGGAATATTAATGTTAGCATTTACATGTCAGTACGTAAATTGACTTTGGTAGATACATACATACCTACATATAATCACGCCTCTTTCCCTTGTAGGGGTAGGCAGAGACCACTTCTTTCAACTTTCTACGATCCTTACACACTTGTATCGCTTTGTCCACTTTTATTATTCCCTTCATACATGCTGTTCGGTTTATGGTACTGTTGACATACACTTTTTTGTCAATCGTTCTTCATTTATTCTCTCGACATAGCCAAACTATCTCAGCATACCTTTCTTAATTTTTTTACTTTTTTATACAAAAAGTTTAGAAGTATTCTGTTAGAACATAAACGCAACAAAAACCGATTGGTCAAAATGCATACCTACCTACATTCCTCGTACAGTAATTAGCACAATTTTCATTATTACACGTGTACATTAGTGTCAAGTGAACGTCCACAATAACACAGGGTAATTAATTTATCAGAGTCCGAAATAGCATCAGGTCATTGTACTGTACATTAAATGAGAGATACAAATTTGTTGAAGCCTGCATAGTAACACACAGCATTTAGGCCTGTATGCTACCAATGATGTGACGTGATAATTTTTCAAATTCGCAAATGATGTAAATAAATATCTAGTAGTTGCAGTTTGTTAGCAAAAATAGATGTACAAAAACAATGAAAATTTATTAACTAAATGGAAAGGATACATAAACTTCTGTAGCGACTTCACAGAATTTTAAGAACAGCGTATAAAATCAATCTACGCCACCGAGTCAATAAATTATTTTGATGACAGTCACAGGAAGTTAAAATTATCTTGAAATTGATTTAAAAAAAGTGTAAATGGATTAATTTTAATGAGTAATGTCACAACCTACTTAATCTTATTTATTTGAATTTTCAGGATGCAACAACTTTAAAGATCACAATTTTTTTTTTTACATTGGTGATTAAGAATTACAAATATGGGTCTCTTGGTTTACGAGTGACTCATATAAAACATCGTCTTCGTTTCAAAAATAATTATGTTTGTAACATAGCAGCCCTTCTCGAAACAATAAATGTTAGGTAACTAATACAGTTTTTATGTGAATTCTTACCATAGTTAAAAAGAAAACATAAATAATACAAATTTCTAACCTATCAAAGCTTTGACTATAAACGATTTCAAATATCAATCGGCTAGTTGCCAACACACAATACAGTGTTACAGTAGAATCATTCATTTGTTTACATTAGCATGTACGGCACCTATTATATCATTAACGACTCACATTACGAATGTAATGAGGATATTCACTATGTACAACATTCGTAAAAAACGCCAAATTATATACTTTTCGAATACATCTTGTAGTTGGCATTCATACAATAATTCTATCCAATCCTATTCTAATTTTTGCAGAGATTATAATAATATAAGATTGTAGATTGTTGGCGATGACAATTTTAAAAGTGTTTTTAGTTCATTTGTTTTTGTTTTCTGTTCAAAATCAAAATCAAAATATTTTTATTCCTCATAAACCAAAAAAAGGCGCTTACGAAACGTTACGTTAAATCTACTGACTCTAGTTGCTCGGTTCTAAAGTGTCCTTCCTATGGAGAAGAGCCGGCAAAAAACTCCATAGGTTACTCTTTTAAAAAAAAGGTTAACATCGATGTTAAGATTACACTGATTTTAAAATATGCGACAACAACGTAAACAGCTGAATGTTTAGATAAATGTTAAACTAACACATCCAAAATGGAAGAAAATAATGAAAAAAAAAATAGAAATCGAACATTCAACTTATTTTACATTGTCGTCACATTTACAAAGGACGAACAAATAAAGGAAAGTTAGTAGGCATCGGGGGCGTGCCTCCTGTGACGTAGTTTTATTGATTTAATTTATTGCATATAGTTACGAATATAATAGTTAACTGAACCAAATCATGAGCTGACTTTGTAGCAGAAATATTTAAGAGGACAAGTTTTTGTTGAAACACAATGCGTCATGTTTTCTGTTATCCCTATGAATGCTTTCAGAATCACGTAGTTAAAACAACTACTTCTTGTAAAGGATCTCTGATTCCAAGATATGTTTTGGTCGGCTTCTAGTCTCCCCAGATTTAGCTGCATACCGTTTTTTATATGCACCAACCAATTACAGCCTATCTGAGTTTTACAACTTATTTTACTGGATAACTCAGTATGTCTTGGTAAGACTAGTTTTCAGAATTGTAAAACACTTTCAAGTCGTAAGGTGTTGAATACTCTATGATAGTTTAAACTGAACTGTAATCAAAAACAGCAAGATTATTTTGGCAATATTTAGTCCAAACTGATTCACCTGTCAATTGACAAAATATTCGAAAATCTTGGTAAACGGTTCCGTTGGCAACTATTTTAGTGACGTCACGCGCTGCGCACCGATAACAAATGACGTCATTTGACATGAACCTATCGACTGCCGATCTATGTCGTCGGCAAAGTGCCATCCGACGGTAAGCCTTTACCTTCAAACAGTTGAGATCGTAATCCGATTCAGAATATAAACAAACTTTATTTTTCTAATACAAAAGTGTTCCCAAGACAGCTAGAAAATTCTCAAAATTTCGACTACCATGTTCAGTTTTGCTTAGATTGCAATAGCCGGTAAGTGTGGACAATAATTATTGTCCGTGAGTTTAATTGGTGATGAACGACTATTGCGGCGAACACACACGTAATGAGAACTTAACTAATAACTGGTATTAAATCACTGTAGGTAAATATTACTTATAGTATTTTTTTCTCTTCTTCTGGCTCTCTGTGCACTTCTCAGTACTTTTCCAAGCTGTGTTGGGGTCTGCTTAAAGTCTTTAGCTAAATATCTTATTTTACTTGGAGCGACTGCCTATCTGACCTCCATCACCCATTTTACTGCATAACACAGTATCACACTGATTGTCAGAATATTAGTATTTTCCAAAAAGAACATAAACATAGTTACAAGTACCTACTTGATTCTCTACTTGCGCATTTATGCTGACGTTGATGACCACGACTAGAAAAAAATGTAAATAATATGTAGCAGTATTAGGAATATGTTTTAAATAACAGTATTGTATTACCTAATCCCGATTCCCATTCATCTTAGAAAGTATTTTGTGTCAATAATAACAGGTGGCGCTCATCGTGACGTTGGCAGTTTTATCAGAGCATAGCTGTCATATAGAGTTATCTCTTCTGTCATCCGAAATATATTGCATTTGGGTGCCAACGTTTACATACGAAACAAAATAATATGCTATTTTAAAAAGTAACATTTTATGTATTGTATTAAATATACAATTTTAAAGTAAGGCCTAACGTTTAATATTTGATATCTATATTTATGAACATCATCTTCAATTTAAGAGCTGTGCTCTTGTCCGTGCAGCTCTTTCCATTTATGTCTGTCCTGTGCTAATTCTTGAACTTCTTTGTACGTCATGACCTCTACCTTCTCTTTTATTTGTGTAATGTAACTGTATCTTGGCCGCCCCCTTCCTCTCCTTCCTTCAATCTTCCCTTCTATTATATTCTTTATGTAATTGTCATGACGTATAAGATGCCCAATCATTTTTCCTCTCCTGATGTCTGTATCTTGTAGCAGTTGTCTTTTAGCCTTTATTCTTTGCAGAACCTCCACGTTTGTCACTTTATCCTTCCAGCTTATTCTTTCCATTCGTCTCCAGCACCACATTTCGAAAGACAGAAAACGTCTGGAAGCTTTCGAAATTTATCAACAGATACCAAAAAAAGTCCGATTTCAAAAATCTTTATGCATTTGACGGCCTGTTGGTCTAGTGGTTAGTGACCCTGACTGCTATACCGGAGGTCGTGGGTTCGATTCCCACCCAGGACAAATGTTTGTGTGATGAGCACGATCATTTGTTCTGGTTGTCTGGGTGTAATTTATCTATAATATGTATGTATTTAGCAATATATAAGTATGTTTATCAGTTGTCTGGTTACCATAACACAAGCTCTGCTTAGCTTGGGATCAGATAACCGTGTGTGAGTTGTCCCAGAATATTATTATTATTATTATTATTATTTCTTGAGAAATATCCTTAAACTAATTTCACCTTACTTTTCCTTAGGTGAAAAAAGGCGAATGAAACTACAGGGCAGAGCCAATTAAAAAAATACTCCTAGCTTTACATAAGCTACCAATATAATTTAAAGGACATGGGCCAATATACGACTATTCTCAAAACCAGACGTATAAACTTAACTAAGAACAGTTTAAAGCACCCCAGCCTCTAAGCTCATCTATTCAGAATGCATGTTTATTCCAGCCGAAACAATAATAAGCTGTAGTTAAATCAAGTGTTAAAATGCTAGACGGTACTAAATGCATTTGGAGGCGTTTCCCTCAATTCAAGCCGTTGGCGGGTACTTAGGGTTGGCGGGATAGGATAGTGGTCGAGTTTTAATGACTTTGACGTAAATCTTGAAAGTTTTAGGCAAAGATTTTTGAGTATTAAGTATTTTGTTTGTAGCCCAATTAGTGTTGAGTAGATACAATTATATTGTGATACGTGGATATAGCATGTATTGCTATACCCAATAATGGTTTTTTTTTGTAATTTAAGACCAGCATTGATTGGTCACAACGATGCTCAATTCCAAAAATAATTATTTTGCGATTTACAAAATTACATAATTTGGAACCGGTTTTTGAAAAACTTATTTTAATCAATCAAATGCAACTATTTTTACAGGTAAATATATATTTACCAGAGCAATCATATTACCGTACAATATTATCAAAGTTACGTTTGATCTTTTATTAAACACTAAGTTAAATTTCGTCAAAAAGAAAACCTTTTTGAGTTTAAATGTAACGAACATTTCTTTCCCACACACTTCTCCATTCCCCACTACAAAGCGGTCAGAATTTAAGACGCTACATAAATCTATACGAACTAAATCCGGGTCATTTGACAACCCTGAAGCCACTGCACTAACTGCACTAATTGTTTTGGAGTCGATCCAAAATATATACTTACCAAAATTTCACTTGTCACACGGTGCTATTGTGAATTGTTTTAGTTATATTTCGTACTAGCTGTGCCTGCGACTTCGTTCGCGTGGATGACGAAACTTATCAATGAGTTTTTAACCGCAAAATTAAGTTTGTTTTTATTGTTTATACTTTTCCGGGATGAAAACTACCCAGTGTGGTGCCCAGAATAATAAAGAATAATTATACCAAGTTTCATCGTAATCGAACCGGTAGTTTTTGCGTGATACCTGAACAAACAGACAGACTTAAATTTTTTTTTTCACACTTATGGGTTCGGTGTCGGTCTAGTAACACGCCCCGCCATTTATTTTTTTTTATATTTTCAATGTACATAATTTTCATTTATACAGATTTATTATAAGTATTTAGATATAGATAAGATTTATGATGATATTATTCGTACTTTTTTATTAACACAGTTTTTATAACAAAACAAAATAATAAAAAAAGTAAATGGTGTAGCTAGCCCGTTAGTTACAGAGTTATAATTTCAGAGTAGGTAAATATTATCAACAAAAAAAAAAGATACACAGGTGGAAAGTGTATGTAATGTGTCAATGTAGTGGTATTTAACATGAAATAATTTATACCAATGTATTTTTTTAAATAAATATTTTTAATTAAATTACCAGTATTAAGTAACACTTTAATTCAAGTAAGTCAACATAAAATCTATAATTTATGCTATAATATTAACATAAAAAATGCTATTCTATTTGATGATTGATTCAAAACATAACACAATCATATGAAATAGCTATCTATTCAGAAAGACAAACTGACCTATTCTCAGAGAACACTAATGTAAAGATATATTCAGTCTAGATACCTACAAAACAATCAGCATTCCTAATTTATTATTAGACTAGTTACATAATAACATAAATATTAATTTATTGCATAAATTAAGTTGTGCATTAATCTGTCAAACATATCAAATATGAGGTCCATCCTACACTGATAAAGTTATTGGTCCTTTAAGAATTATAGTAAGTAGGAAATTAATATTTTTGTAGGTGCTGTAGGTATTTTTTTTGTACGATTGTAACATAATAATATTATCTTATTCTAAGTGTGTTAAAATTTAAAACATGAATTAGATTATTAAATTTGAGCTTTTTAATAAGTCTCAGGGCAAAAACGCTAGTAGCACGGTTTTACTCATAAGCGTGTGATTGACGAGCGAGCTTTGTTTTGTTTGCTGTGAGCTCGTGGCTCTCCCTTCGATCACACCCTTAACACACGAACCGAACAGAAAATTCACTTAGCAATGCATAGTGAAATTCGACGTCCCCGGGGAATAAACCGGTAATCGCAAAAATCAAATTTTACAGGAAAAATGATTTAGTGTTTTTCGAGTATATCTCTTTAACAAAGGGGAATAATGAAAACATTGTTATATGGCGGAAAAGCTAATTTTTACCCGAACAGTTTAAAGTATTAAGTGTAACTATTAGATATACACAGAATTAGTTATTCACCAAAATACATATTACCGAAAATGGTTTCAAACAATTTTTAGGGTACTGATATCTTACGATCCTGACTTATCAATATTATTCCAGTAATGTTTACTTACCGAATTATTATTGTAACTTTCTTAAAAATCTTAGGCATAATAGTGCTTTACTGGATTATTCAACGTGTTTTTTCATTACAGAGAGATATTGTAATCTTCAGTTACCGACTTATTATGGTAAAATTACAAATAACCATAAGAAGGTAAAGTAATGTAACCCGTATTTTATAGGAAATTTTTGGTAGTCATATTTTCGTAATCATTAAAAGCTGAGTATGTAAAATAATTTTGCTATCGGTATCTTCGAGAGAATAATTAAAGAAAACTCATAAAATGTATTAAAATTATAATATTTATTAGGAACAAAGTACTCATAGAAATCACAATTACAATCAGTCAAAATATAAAAAGTAGCCAAGTAAAAACATTAATAACTAATCAGTATTATCATCATTGGTCTCATTATTATAGCCTCGATCATTACAATTTTCTAAAAAATCAAAGACTCATAGAATGTGTGGTAATACCGTGGAATCGCACCACTATTGCACAAAGAATTTAAATGAAAAATGCCTTTCTTTGGACGGGCCTGTTGGTCTAGTGGTTAGTGACCCTGACTGCTATACCGGAGGCCGTGGGTTCGATTCCCACCCAGGACCAATGTTTGTGTGATGAGCACGATCATTTGTTCTGGTCTGGGTGTAATTTATCTATAATATGCATGTATTTAGAAATATATAAGTAAGTTTATCAGTTGTCTGGTTACCATAACACAAGCTCTGCTTAGCTTCGGATCAGATTGCCGTGTGTGAGATGTCCCGGAATATTATATTATATTATTAATTCTTATAGGAAGAGGTTGATGATAAGGACGTTCCAATACAGTATCTTCTATCAAAGCGGCTTAGGTTTTCGCCAACGTCCGCGTCGTTTGGTTTAGAATTAATTTGAAATATTTAATTCAGAATATGCCTCATCAAAATCATATTTTTACTAAAGACGTGAGTCTTTATAGACTTGGACAGGGAAATGGTTAAGTCTTGGTAGTCTCACCAAGAATTGGATGGTTTTTTGCTTGCACTAAGCACAGCACAGCGGGCACAAACTTCTTTCATTAAAATATAGTGTACTTATGTTTATTAAAATAAATAGATGACTGAATATGGGTTAAGTGAAGTTGAGTGAAGATTGCGTCAATATTATCATTACTGATAACTTTAAAAACCTGGCAATGGGCTGTACGCAGCCAAATCTTTACTTAGCATTTTTGGATAAATTGAGATTTTCTCAGCCTAATATTAACTAAAGATTTTATAGATAGAATACTTAATTAAATAATTTATATACCTATGCAGCGCAACAACTGAAACAAGTTAAGAAAGAAAACACCATATATCACATTTTTTAATTAAGAACAATTAAATTCACACATAGTTAAATTGTTTTTTTTTGTCTTCAGTCACTAGTAGAAGATGGATTAGAAAGTACCTACTGTTTCAGTAGGTGGTATTGATACTTATGTTTTTTTTTCAGGGCATATAGTACACGCCATGCTTCTGCACCTATGGTTAAGACAAAAAGGTTTTGTACTACTAGATGTAATTACACAGACTGCTGGATAAATATATTAAATAGCATTAGCAAGATTTGTAATTTTCTATTAGAGTTTGGCCAGGTTTTGTTGCATGCAGATGTAGAATAATTTAAACTTAATACTATTGTTCTCAGGATTGCTATGAGGTGTCTTAAGACATTGATTGTTATTCTATAAATAATACTGGTTATTTTGTAACATTGTGTGACTACGATTGTTGATTAAGGAACTTGTTCAGGATAATTCAAAACAGAACAACTCAAGTTTAGTTTATTTAAATGATTGCATCTAACTAGAAAGAGTTGACTGCACAAGTGCATAGTACGTATTTATGTATAGGACATGCCTACTTATTTATCTTAAGTTTTATCTCAACTTTACCATCTCTTGAACATCTGCATGGTAAATAAGATATATCGAGAACGAGGCATGGAGTGTATAATAGATGATCAAACGAACTTACCTGATGTTCGATCATTATTATACGAAGTGCCTCGTTCTCGATATATGTTCCCTACCCATCCCACCCTTGGTAAAATTGAGATAACCTACGAGACTCTAAAGGAATGAAGTTTGACAGGAGAACAAAGACAGTGTGACACTAATACTTCGTTTAGTTTTGGATCTGAAAGAGTTTAGTTGCCAAGCGACGCGAGAAAGCTGCATGGTAAATAACTTATATCGAGAACGAGGCACTTCGTATAATAATGATCGAACATCAGGTAAGTTCGTTTGATCATCTATTAGTGTGCGTAATGTGCGTTACATGTAGAAACGCGTCCTTGACTCGCCGAGTGCGAGCAAGTTCCCGCCGATACGTATAGTAAGGTATGAATTTTTACCGGGATGATAACTGTAACAGTGCATTACCGAAAATTACTACCACAATATTTACGATAATAAACCTGTAATCGCATTAACCAGATTTTTTTTCTGATATATTTAACAGTATTATTACTTTACCGAAATGTAGCCACAGAACTTAATTTGTAATAATGTATTACGTAATTTTTCTAGTAAATAAAAAATGAAAAATTTCCAAAGAATAAAAGTGTTATAAGGAAAATCATTAGAAATTACCGCAGAAAAAAAATGAAAAAATTTGTATAGGTGAATCCCGACCTATAGATGCCGAAAATGATATAACAGTAAAAAGTCAGTAACAGTATAATACAGGTTTATTCCTTGGGGGCGTCGAATTAATAATCGGCTTTCATTGTTTTTACTAAATTTAGAAATAAGACACGTCGTGTAATAAATATAAAATGAGTCCAAAAAAATACGTTGTAAACATAATTAACCTTATTTAATTCACCACTTTCGATTTGAAATTAGAACACGAAATCAATACAATAACAAAAGACAACTGTCACATTTTAGACTACGTGTTTAAAAAAAGAACGTTGTCTTTATAAACATAAACGGTTTTAATGGCGGTTGGTGACAGACTATCTCTGTATTGTAAGAACGTTTTTACATTATCCGACACGATATCGGAAACGATACCGCGGCAAGAATGTATGAAACTTACGAATCTTATATACGATATCGGAACAGATAATGTGAAAGAGATGTGCATATTTCATTTGTTTAGTTATATTTATACCAACAGCATATCATTTATGGCGTACAAAATTAAAACAATGAATAAAAACATGTCTTATATGCATGCCTAATATAAATATAATAGGTTTTAAGGTTTTTATATTTCATGTATGTGTAACAAAACAAAATTAAATAACTAGCTCTCTATGAAAACAAAAAAATATTACATTTTCCTCGGTATCGGTGTTTGATACCGATATCGTATCGGATAATGTGAAAACGCTCTAAAGCTTTGCATTGCACGCCTAAAATAATTACACTCTCGAGGTCACAGCCCACATTCGCATTTTATTTTCTACTGTGCATCGTTTAGTAGGAAGCTGCAATTTATTTGTCTTTTTGTCTCTCTGTGTGAGGTAAACATGTGTGGTATTTTTATTTGCGTTTCGTTGAGAACATTTTTGCAGTCGTTTTGAATGATACTGACAATTTTTATGTAGAAGTTCTAAAAACTTTTTGCACCAAATATTATTATGTGAGGACTTGAAAATGTTTTGGAATGACAACTCTACCTTTTGACCAAAAACTGTAGCGACCTCGTATGTTTTTAAATCGTCTCCAAAGACGAAAGCTAATCAAAATGTTTCAATTTTTTTATAAACCAAAAAAAATGGCGCTCAAGAAACGTTACGTTAAAATCTACTGACTCCAGTTGCACTGTGGAACAGTGCAACTGGAGTCAGTGTCAGTCAGTGTCCTTCCTATGGAGAAGAGCCGGCAAGAAACTCCATAGGTTACTCTTTTAAAAATGAATTCGTTAAAATTATTTGTACATTATTGTTTAAACAAAATATGTTATATATGTCATATATATGTTTTTGAATTTAGTGTGATAAAGGCAATATGTCTCCAACTCTACACCCTATCATTAAATTTATCTATATCCATGTATTTCCATAAAGTTTTACTTCCGATAATTAGAAACCCACTTAATAGACTAGTAAAGCTGTTATGCTCATAATTACTAAGCTTTAAAATAACGAGTTATGGAAAATTGAATTTCGCTGCCATTTTTATCCTTATCTTTTGGTTACATCACATATAGATTACACATTACTATAGGTACGTAAATTTGGATATTTATTAATGGAAATATTTTTAAAATTTACTTCAGTCATAAAAACATGGCTACTTAACACAGCTATATTACAGAATACTGATACTAGTACATGGCTCATATTCATCGCTTAATGTAAAAAAAAAGTAATTATAATATTTACAAAATGTAAAATTATTATCTATATACTTATAATAAATCTGTAGAGAGGTCAATTCTGTACATGAAATATATTTTCAAAATAACTATCAGGGGGTGATTAGTGATCGATACTGATGCCAAAAATGCAATCAGTAAATTTTTTGTCTGTTTGTCTGTCTGTTTGTATGTTCTTATAGAAACAAAAACTACTCGACGGATTTTAACGAAACTTGGTACAATTATTCTTCATACTCCTGGGCAGGTTATAGTATACTTTTCATCACGCTACAATCAAAAGTAATAAGTTCGTCATTCATTGATAAGTTTCGTCATCCACGCGAACGAAGTCGCTGGCACTGCTAGTAGGGGAAATATACATAAGTCGAATAAGGAATTGCGTCTGCGTCAAAGAGTTGATTCGCTTGGCGAAAGACCAGCAAAAGTTCGTGAAACATAATTACAAAATTGAGGCCAACCTTTAATTGTAGAGAGGTATTCCAAGAAGATAAAGTTTGAATTTAATTAAAGAAGTCATTTAATTTCGACATTATGCTAATATTCTTACTCGAGTTTAGCTAGAAGATAGAACTATTTAGTAAACCAGATCAAATTACCAGTGTTATAAGAATGGCGTGATCAAAGATGAAATTATAAAGTAAATGTATTTTAGTATACTTTGCTTATGTTGATTTATTACACACGAGTACAAATATTTATTTGTATAATAAAAAAATAAGTAACATAAAATAAAAAATATATGAAAAATCACAGTATGAAGGCTAATGAACATGCAAGATATAAATAAACTGATTTAAATGCGGTTTTGTATTTTTTTGATAAAGGTGTAGTAAATAACACAAAACAAAAAAGTATAAACCCTCAATTGTTGATGTCCACAGGATCACGAATTTGGTCTAAAGCCAAAACCAGCTGTTTAACAAATCGTTTTAAATAAAATGCATCTCGGTCAAAATCAAGATTTTTCACCACTTAACGATGTCTGCTAGTGTTTAAATTATCCGACATGCAATATTTTACACAGAAATTATTAAAGCAGGTGGCTTTCACAAATAGTGTAAGTACTTTCATTGTTTTCAATGTGACCCTAACATAAAAATACATTGCATTTTCTAACTATAGCGGTTGGCAGATTGTGTGTTTTATAACAGTTTGAATTACATGATTCTTATCTAATTCTTTGGTGCTAAAATAAAGCTTTAAATTTTGATAGTTATTTTTTGTGAAATAATGGGTCACTTCATCACTTCAAGGATCGTGATTAATTTCACAATTTACTAAACAATACTTTCTTCTCCCTGTCCTGTAGTGCTATTCTGTAACATTATTTTCATGTCTCGACAGCGGAATCCGCGGTGGGATGTCAAATACGTATTCTCGAATTTGAATTCTAAATCAAGGCCAATTGGGTTCACTTTTGAAGTGAGCTTTATTATCACTCAGGTGAAGCTCGATATCGAAATTATTTACATAATAGACATACTGTTCCCAATTATTTACGATCTGCGAAATGTTTGATTTTATTCCGTTCAGTTCATCCCTTCTACTCTCAATATCAGAATTCACTCCTTCAATTCTTGTATCACCCTTGACATATTCCATCCGTCTCTTTTCTGGTCTTCCTCGTCCTGTATAATCCATCCACTTTCACATAAATAACTCTTCATGATATGTGACTGTGACATTAAATTAGAAGAGAAGCTTCTAATTTAATGACCTTAATGTACCCAGTAACAAAAGAAAATCGAAAAACAGAACAAATTCTGACCTTCTGTCTAAATACCGTGGCCATCATAACCTCCATATATTACTTATCTACACACCTATACTGTACACTCAAGTATTATATAATACAGTAACTTACGATCAAGGAATAATGATAAACTTAGAACAGCAATGCGTTGACCTATGTGACGGGCGCTGATAACCCACGGGTCGCCTGGCTTCCCCTAAGAGAGAGAACCGACTGGTGTTCGCATGTGCGCCATTTATTTTTGCTTATTGCACTTTATTTTGTCCATGATACTGTATATATTTACATTACTTGTATATATACAATATTTGTGCCATACACTGTTGTATAAAAGAGTGTATATACAATATATAATTATATAGAAAGTTTTATAAAGAACAAGGATTAAATTTAAGAAAAGAAGAAAAAGGAAGTCAAAGGTGATTGCCATTCTAGTTAATATAATGTAAGTACTAGTATCAATTCTATGCATTGTCAAAGCATTTGTTTAGCTCATAATCCCATAAATTATGCAAGAAAAAACCACAGTGAAAAATGACACATAATATTCGGAGAGTAAATCTTCCTCAAAAACAACACCGACTGCTTGGTCTTACCAACCAATAGGATAAGAGTTAAAAATAAATATAGCCAATCGAAATCAGCGTTGAAAGACGTCATAGTCAATATATCGAATAGCAGAGCGACTGCTTCCAAAATAAAACCGATCGTTTAACAATTTCTAAGAATATTGCAACGTTATGCCAGTCCTTGGAATTTGCCATTTAATGTCTAGACATAAAACTGTGACGATTCACGACCTAATTTAATCGTATGACTTAAAATTCCAGTAATTAAAATTAGAAAGTTTTATGTTGGTATCTAAAAGTAGTTGATAAATAATACTTATTTTATTATTATTACGTAAAAATCAAGATCAAAACCAATATTATGGTATTATACACCAATATTAATAAATAAATAAATAATAAATAAATAAATGCGGACAACATCACATACATTGCTCTGAACCCAAAGTAAGTAGCTAAAGCACTTGTGTTATGGAATTCAGAAACAACGAAGGTACCACATACACCCAGACCCGAGGCAATGTAGAAAAGTTGGTTTCTACATTGACCCGTCCGGGGATCGAACCCGGGACCTCAGAGCTAGCGACACCTTGAAACCGGTGCGTACGCCACTCGACCACGGAGGTCGTCAATATATTGAAGTAATATCGAAGGAATATTGAAGTAATATCGAAGGAAAAAAAATGTTAGGTAAATAACTAGGTGACCCAACAGGCGCCCGTAATTTTTTTACATTTCCCGCGGAAAATCCAAAAACTATCGTTCATAAAAACCTTGTAGTGATATTTACAAATACAACAAAAAAAAACCGTTAAAACTGTGGAACTTTATATCGGTGACGATGAGCAATTGTTTTTTATCATTAATATTTTTACATTACATCGTTATTTTTCTAAGTTATAGATGCGACATAAAATGCAGGTCAACACAAATCAATACCTTACACGCATAACTACAACTCCTAACTAATAACAAACCTACCTTCCAGTACAAAGTCCATTTTAACCTATTTAAAAGTATTTATTAAACACTTAGCGGGTACTAAGTTATAGGGTAGAAGGCAGGTGTCTGTTTTCCCGCGCAACCGACAAGACTGAAGTCGGTCATTAAGTATAAGTAACTTGTATAATAACTTACCAGTATTAACTTGAAATAGAAGTATTTGTATAAAAAAAAAATGAATTATATGTAGGGCAAAGTTTTGATCTATCTTCAATCAATAATTCACTAATACTTATTGGTTTGTTTGGTTTACGCGAATGTTAGACATTGAAATAAAACTAGGTTTTACGGATTTTTACACGACTGCCCAAAAAGGAGTGTTTTTTCGCGGTTTATTTTTAAATTTTAAGTCCCGACGTTTCGACACCTTTGCAGGTATCATGGTCACGGGCAAACTGAGATGGCGTTCGTCTTGACAGCTGTAGATGTTGCTCGTTCTACCTTCATATTTTAATTAATTATTTGAGTTCCGACTTACGCAATATGAGCTCACTGTGTCTTGATGTCTTGCAGCGCTGCTCTTGGGTTTGGCCTAGGTAGTATTATGTACTACATAAGATACATTTTTTCCTTAATTGTAATGCACTATGAAATTACTGTATTTTGAATATCTATAGTAATGGGCCTTCACATACTTCACATTGCCTTCTATGAACCAAGCACAGTATACGTATTTCAGTGACTAACCTTGTACTATGATACTTAATATTCATCCAGTATGCATTCTCCTTTACAGCACCTAAGCATTAGATACGCTTTTTATTTTTAAAGGTCGATGGAGGGTCACTTTTTTCTTTATGCAGTTTATATAAAATAGGTTATAGTACATAATTGTGTCATATTTCTTTAAAGTATTTGACTACATTTTAAGGGAAACTAAAGCACAGCATTATCATAAGGATTTATTAGAGTTATGTATTAAAATTTTGGTATATAAATACATATTTTTTTATTTAAATTGCATAGGTATTATAGCATTTCTACCTACATTTTCAACTTTCTTATTTCAAAAACATCGTCATACAATAATTGCTATTAGAAAGGCGCGAAGTCAAATAACTATAACAAAACATCACTAATTACTAATTTATTTACTTATCAAAATGATAAAACATGACTTCATGATTCTATAAACAAATTTTAGTAAAAACCGTTGACATCTCAATCATAAATAGTTTTATTCCACCTACATTTCACCGCCCGCAATAAAAACCGTATAAACACCGTCCTACAAACAAAAACACGCGTCAATATCACCAATTACCCTCATAAAACACGTAACCAGTGAAAGGTAGTGTAATAAACATAAAAAAAATATTAAAAATTAGCATAGCAACTCACCAGTTAAATCAGATAAACATCAAACAAGCACAACACCACAAATTGAAACACACACACACGTAATTGGGACGGCAAACCCGTCGCAACTTTTGCTAATCAGCCGAATTGTTCGCTAACTTTCGGCCAGTACCACGTGTTGCTTTTCTACGCGAGGAAAACAATTTTATTTCATGAGCGACGAACGCCCCACTTGTCCTATCCACAAGTAACTGACAACTGACTGACCGTAACGTATTTCTTGTACACATTAAACAATTTATTTTCATAGCGCATCGATGCGACTTATGTATGGACGGCGGATTTTTGATTTTAGAAATGATGATTCTATTTTCGGGTTACCAATGTCGCGACTATCCGATCGTATGCGCGGATAGATTTAATAGTTTCTATCAAAATTATTTAAAGGTGGCGAAAATATTCGGGAATGTTATTGGTGTGATTTGTTTTACTTTTCTTTTAACTAATAAACTTAATAATAATTTGCTAACAGATTTAAGAAGATAAAACATTTTTTGAAATTGTATAATTTTTTATCAAAATCTGTTTTATTAATAATTATTGTATAATTAAAAATATTTGTTCGCATTAAACTTTCAAAACTGAAAGTAATTTTTCGAAAATAATGTACTTTTAATTAGGTACTATTTTTTACCTAATCTTGTAATTACACATTATTTATTAGGACATCTAGTATTTTATAAAATAAATTGTCGAAATTCCAGCATGAAAAAAATTTAGTTCTTGTGAAGGTAGCGCCACTTATTGTTTATACATCTCGAGTTTGTAAATGATTTGTGTGGATTGAATTAAATTGATTGACGAAAACACAATCATTATATTGAACAACCTTCGAGCTATCGCCAGCTCTGAGGTCCCGAGTTCGATCCCCGGACGGGTAAACCAATTTTCAACACTATATCTGGTCTGAGTTTTTGGGGTGCCTTTGTTGTTTCAGATTCCATAACACAGTTGATTTAGCTTTACCTTTTGTTAAAATTAATATATGTGATGTCGTCCACATTTATTTATATTTTCTATCACAGACGAAAAATAAACAATAAAAATAATTGTCACATACATCAAAATGAAAGGTTCTGTTTCAAAAGCTTCGGTTGAAAGGAAAGGGACATAGGATCACGCAATGAGCGCATTAAGTGTAACAATAAAATTGAAAATGGAACGCGTTATTATCTAACAAATAATAAACGGTGTTTATTGTTAGTGACGTCACATTACATTTATTTCTTTGTTTATTTTAAGCTCCAACTGTCCCACTGCAGAATAAAGACCTGTTTATCCGATATATTATTACGAGATTGTCTCAGTTTGGGGTTGGCGTGTCACTTTTTGGTCGTCTCTGTACAATCATCTAATTATTGTTTTAAAATATATGGTGCACCTATTTATTTACCTAGTACTTTGTAGTTAAAAAGATGTTTGTACTCTTTATATGAATATGAATAAATGAATAAAAAAATATTATTATTATCCTCTTTCCATCTTTTATGTCTGTTGATGGGGTACTAATCTTTGTTGGAGAAATTATGTTAATTCGGTCATCACTCTTTTTTTTAATCAATTCATAATGTTAAGACATATAATAAATAACCTAACTTAGGTATTCTTTTCTGTATATGGTAAAATCTGCTTCGTAACTGCTATTACCTATAAAACTTGGTTTGTGTGATATTAAATTGTTGTTTCGAGATTTCTCTAGGTAACAGTAATCCAATATTTATTTGGTACACACCGAGCTTTTGTTTTAATCTTATAAGTTATAAATATTATAAGTTCTACATAAATAGTTAATTTCGACTATGTATTTCAAAAACAGAAACGTATTTAGTTCGTACCGAAAGCCAGAATGCACATATGGTATGAAACTATTTATTGAATACATTTATTTAATTTTCAAAACTTTATTTACCATTTTATTTTAAAAACAAAAATAACCAAACATAGTTATCAAAAATACCATACTCAACATCAAGTTTAAAATATTTTAAGTTTAATTTCATCAATAAATTTATATACGTTTCTTTGAACAAAAAAAAAAAAAAGAGTTTAAAATTCATGTCATGCAAACCCCTGTACATTAGACACTAAATGTCGTTTGAATCCAATATTTCAAAAACGACAATTCGATGTAACATTTCCCCTTAAACAGCCATATAATTACGTCCACCCGGTGTATCTCAAACACGTATAGCAAAGGTAAGGCAAAGCAAATGACCGAATCGATACAGCTTTAATAATTGATAGGTCTGTGGACGCCGACAAAGTTACTTTTACATGTCTCATCGATCGGACATATTTGCTTTGAAATTATTGTGGTGGAGGATCGGAACTTGTAATTATGGTTGACTACAGTTTACGGAGATAATTAGCTTCGTTTTATTTGGGGGGTTAATTGTCGTGTACTGTGAACCAATTTCGTATTTTGGGTGGTATGTAATTTTTAAATCAATATGGAAATCTTTTTAAAGAACTGTCAAAACGTTTGGTAGACTCTACTCGTGATCAGAGAGCTGGTTTGTTCCTTGCACAGAGAATCGGCATAGCCATTCAACGTGGCAATGCTGCCAGCCTTCTGGGCACGTTTCCCGCCATTGACAAGGATGACGATGAGTATTTTGACGCGTGTTAGTTTTATTTATATATATAAGATTTAATTTTAGTCTTTGTTTGTTCTTGAATTAAATTTATTATATGGAAAGTGGCTCTTCTTTAATGGTGTAGAATATTTTTGGGTAACTTTGACATTTAAGCTATTGTCTTTATTGTGAAAAGACAATCTCATTCAATGCTTGGAAAAAATGTTACTATTTTATAATCTTATTAATACTAATAACTTATTTCGAATGTAATAATTTCGTAAAGGTAAAATATTAACTAAACTTCAGTCTGCTCCTAAAATATTGAATCTATTCTTAAGTTAAATATTTTGTAATATTTAAGTTTTTCCAATATTTTTATTTATCTAACAATAGACGTAAATCGACTATCCTCCTCTTGTGTAAGAATCCTGCAATACCCAAAATGCTACTAAATCATTACGCACAATAGCTTGAAACAGTTCCCTAGAAACAAAGGGTTGTTCGTACATTTATCGATAATTCTATAAATAGAGGAGCTAGTTGCATTCTGTGGGCTTCAAACAATGAGTTTCTCGATAGCCAAGACGGCTCGCATGTTTATAGGGCATGCGTTGACACAGAAAATGAATAGAAATGTCTGTCCGGTCTCAGTAGTGTTGTTCCAGTAGACAGTTTGAATTCCATGTCGCTTGTGACTTGTGTAAGATAGTCGAGTGTGGGGAGGTTTTGATGTCAGGCTTTTTGTTATTGGTAGAGTTGTTGTGGTAGGGGTGTTCTACTTAATACATTAAATAAAAGTCTATGCATAGGCGAAGTATGTTGCATAGGATCAAATGCTTTTCAAGCGTGTAAAATAAGCCAAAGTTACACACCACATATAATTCCAACAAAATATACAACAAGATAAAGAAACAATAAAAAATTGGGCGTTTATAAGACAAAATAATATTATTAACCCTACATTTTATTTATAAAACTCGATTATGTAATCAGGACGCGAGTAAAGAAATTCATCATTAAATATCTAATTTCATTTTCAATATCAAATAATTCGAACTTTCAATTTACCATCAATCTTTCTTCCAACAGCATCTACTTACTGAAGTTAGTCAGTCTGCGTGTAATTCAGCGTGTAATGACAATGTATGTACTAGTACACGCTACATACGCGACTCAGGGCAACCACATCGACTTGCGGTCGGTATAACAGCGCTGCGATCTGTAGAATTCTGATCACATGCTCCGTAGTGCGTTGGACTTCAAACTGTGGGCAATAATATTGATTAGTCAGCATTTGATATAAAAATAGTATTACAAAGTTTTCTTATAAAAAATGTTGAAAGAAAGAAGATAATGCCAATCTTTGTTGTTTATTAGGCCTGTGGCCTACAGCTTTTGCAATCTGAAAGAGAGTGTGACCGTCTTTTTTAGTTGAAAATAACTTCTCACAAACAACAAACAACTTCTCTAAAGTATACATAAGTGATAAATAGGAATTAGCATAGGTTTGCGAGTTGGTAATGTGTTGCAGTACCAAAATAAAACTTTAAGAATTGAGGAGTGATAAAGCACGTCTATATTAATTTGACAAGAAGTATGTATACACATAGGTATGTAACTAATTAAATTTGTGCATCTTTTTACATACCAAACAATTTAGTAAGAGTCAGTGATAATAATAATAATAATATTCCGGGACATCTCACACACGGTTATCTGATCCCAAGCTAAGCAGAGCTTGTGTTATGGTAACCAGACAACTGATAAACTTACTTATATATTTCTAATACATACATATTATAGATAAATTACACCCAGACCAGAACAAATGATCGTGCTCATCACATAAACATTTGTCCTGGGTGGGAATCGAACCCACGGCCTCCGGTATAGCAGTCAGGGTCACTAACCACTAGACCAACAGGCCCGTCAGTGATAACTGAATATAAGGCAGGATAATAATAAAAGAAAATTTCACGCCACATTCTCCTCATGTCATTTTATTGCAACAATTTAGCTGGAGTTCAACACACTTCAAACTGCATCCACAATTAAAAATAGACTTAAAACTGGGTCATTTGCTAATGTCGTTACGTGCTATTACGTTCAAAATAATTCATTCATATTTAGCCTATATTGCCTGAATATTTGTTCTGCAGTGTCTGGCATACTGCCAAGAGTGTGTCGGTGCATGGTCACTTTAAAACTGGCATCTCGGAAACTATCGTGAGCTGGAAATAAAAAATAACCTTGATTTAATCTGTGATATGACCGCTGACGAGTTAGTTGCGAACTTTTTGTTAATAGACAGTTTTGTTTCAAGATTGTATCTGAAAATGAAATGAGTTTGTATTTTTAAAGAGGCGTGATGTAGGTGTGATCTTTTGAAGATGAATGTTGGTATTAATAACTCTATTATTTCGATAACTTTATATACACGTTAATTAATAACAACAATCTTAGATATGCATTTATTCTCTTGAATAATATTTACGTCATCTAAGTATTTCACGGAAGAAAGCTTAAAAAGATGAAACAAGGGCCTCAAGAAGGCATTCAATACTATTTTTTCATATATTAAGTTAATTAAAAAATCACTAAACTCTTTTCTTTAGTATAGACCAATACCTCAGATATTATTCAAAAGACTCATATTAATTATGTAGCTTACTTTTCATCTAAATATGTTTAATACCTCAAACATCAGAATTCAAAAGCCCAAAGCATTACATTTCTCTGTATCATTGGCATGAAAACGGTCTTTGAGCAACAAAATATTATTGCAACACTATTGAATATTTGCGACAGATATTTGCATATACGTTGAATGTGGACTTTAAAATAAAGCTGATTCCGTCTGTTTGCTTTTTGATATTGGAAGGGACAGTTTACTGCGCTGTATTTGTTTCTAATAAAGCGCATAAAAAGCGCAGTGACTTCTGAAAGTTTTTGTGCTTTAAAAAAAAAAGACTCACGATTAACAATTATTTTTGTTTTGGTTGGAAAATAATAATAAATAAAAAAATTTAAAACATAACACAATGTGCAAAAAATTCCACAGGAATATTTATTAATTCAATATTTATAATGAAAAGCTCGATTACCAAGGTCGTTGTTCCAAGGTTATGGTGAGATAAACTGAAAAAATCCTTAGAGGAAAAATATGACATGTTATACTATATATCAAGTAATCACTTCCCGCACAGTGGGACAAAACAAAAAAATCTTGCACAAAAACTCTTTTTTTTATACTCTTGTAGAGGAAACATGGAGAGGTTGAAAAAAGATTGAGCAACGGGACATAACGATCAGTAGGGACACATCCTGTTGGCAGATAGCCAGAGATCTCAATTGATAAATACTTCAGTTAGAATTGTTAAAGAGTTACGAAAATTTCCTGGAAATGTAATTATTATTCGACTGTCAAGTGTTTTTGTCATTGAGTTGTATATTGGGTATTTTAATGAAGTTATTAGACTATTATTTATTGTAACACCTGTTTTTCAATCTCCAGGTTATGTGTCTGAATAAGTAACTTTTTATGTAACGACTATGTAGATGAAAACTAGAAATATCCTCTTTTTATTCTTATGTTCTTTCGTACGTGGCTCTGGTCTGTTTCTGGTATCAATTAAAAAGTAATTTATGTACTTTCTTGAAGTTCAAGATTGTTTTGTGCAATGACAATAATAATATACAGATACTTTTGTAATTGTAATATAAGTATACGACACAAATAATTCAATTAACCTCAGGGCATATCATGAAATTGAAATTACAGGCAGTAATTGTAAAATGAAACTTAATCTGAGGGCAAAGCTATCTGCTTACACAAATCAGAAGTAAGCGTGGTTGCTAACAACGTGCTCCTGTTTATTTAATTCGCATGTTTTTCTAAGATTTTCATAATTAAATTGAATATAGACACATACCTATGCACTATCACACTATACCTATGAATACCGATATTGATATGATGAAATAATTTAATCATTTTTTTTTAATCAATCCAGAAATGTCGGACTTATGGTGTAACAATCATACTAAAAAATCTTACTGAGTTCTCCTTTTTTGAAGTCAGCTAGAAACATATTATGGTGAGAGATAACAGACGCGTTCATTTGTTTTCACTTTAAAATTTGCAGAATAGGCATGCCACATACATCACTGACGAAAACAACTCTACAAATACTAGAACACAAGAAATTACTAGAACCATTTCTTATTTCCAGTCCAACAGTTAGCTACGAACCCAGCCTAGTTTATGCATACTACATTTTTGTCACCGATCGTACAGAGTTGTAGCAGTGGGCCAGTTTGGAAGCCGGCCAAACGACACTCAATTGCGAGTAAGTGACGTAGTTCCCATAGTTCGATCATTATCATTACAGATCATAGAAATGACAGATATTTCGGGGAAGCTGACTTTATCGTGTCAATAGCGCTGTTTACATAAAAATAAGTTGTGTTGACAGCGATGGGAGCGGATTAATTTTTAATCTTATGACTTTGTGAATCTAATTTATTATTTTGTGGAACTGTTAAGGTTTTAGATTATGTAGCGTTGTTGATGATAAGGATATATGGCTTCTTTTCGATACAATTTTTTATTTGTGGTTCTTCTTTAAAATCAAACGTAAATTAAATAAAAGTAAAGTACCTGCGTGATATTTTCTTTCACATTTTTTTTACAAGAAACTCTATTTATTGGTTGCAGTTTGTTCTAAGATTTACAAAAAACATGATCAAAAATCCTAGTCATTTGAGTGTACAAAAGACAAACTAGAAATTTTACCGCGTAATAATAAATTCCCTAGAGAGCTAAAATTATTATTGTGTAATTTCTTAACGCACGGTATGTGTTTTATATTCCAAGCAGCATACTCGGATAAAATTCGTGTATTTAAATCAGAATAGCAACAAAAATATAAGTTGAAACTATTTTGAGAAATTCTGCTTGCATTTATAATATTCGGAGACCGTCTTATATTTTGGTGTGGTTTATGAGTTTGTAAACCTGTGATTTTATATAGCTTTTGAAGTTTATTCTCATTTATATTTTAAGTCATTATTTTAAAGTTTATCTTTTTGACATAAGGTACGTTACTTTAATTAGGCTGAGAACAAACATATTTTAATGTATAAAGTTAAAAATATGATGCGTAAAAGAAAACTTAAAACAAAATTATTAATATTATTAAAAATTATTCACTATTCATCAAAATTATATAAAAGTCAAAATTCCTTGATTAAAAATAGGCTACTAAGTAACATTAAAATTAAAAAGAGGTCACTTTATAAAAAAAATATAGCTTACCCATTCACAATAGAATAACTTAAGCAATATCCAGCATTTTCTTTGCAGATGTAAATTGTCGTAAATAACCATTGAGTGGCGGAGAGCGCGAGTGCGCCGCCATTTTATATAGTCCTAGTCGAGAGGATAATCGTTCCTGAAACAGTTGTAGATTCAATGGTCGGGGTAAAATGTTGCGGTTTGAGTGAAATTGTAATGTGCGTCGGAATTATGTTACTATTATGAGCAATATGAGCAATGATAGTCGTGATTTTAGGACCAAATTGGGTTGAAAGTTAAGTTGGTGATATTATTTTTTAGGAATAAAATAAAATTAGAAACTTGTATCAAAAAATAATTTTAGTCCCACATTTAGTTGAAGATATTCAGCTGAAAGTTATGACTACTGCGATCTTATTTTTTTTATCCTCGAACATGATATTTTTTACGGAGTTACCTACAGAATAGCATAATTTCACTTACGATAATTATTTTACGTTATTGATTTCATATTAATGTTATAATTTTTCCAATATAGCATATTATTTATTTTTTTTAATTCCCCTTCTTTAATATTTGTATGTCTCACCATAGACAAAATATAGCGCTCTGTACACCTCTTTGCAAGATCTGTACTTTTGTTGCCTACCTATGTTTTACAAATAATAAAATGATTATGATTATGATTCATAAATGCAATAGATACTGTTGCTAATATTGTAGTAAACATGAACCCAAAGGTATAAAAAAACTTACTTAATTGTTAAAGAAAACTAGATACTCGATAATAATTATGCAAATGCCTATCAGAAAACATAAATGGTCCTTAAATTTAACGTTCTTGAATCCAAGTGGACACTTGTTACAGGGTTAGCCCTGTAACAAGTGTCTACTCTCACAATTACATTTACACTACATAATAAAAACCACTGAACAAAAATCACGTGAAAAGGATTTACCTTATTCTATGTGTAACAACCATAAACCAATGATTTATAACAAAATAATTCTACTAGATATTCAGAAGGCATTATAACAACATACCATTGGCTGCTAATAAATTTAATATTACAAATTGTTACGTCTCTCTAATTGGATTCATAATGTATGTACAAATTCCAATACATTACCGAGCAATTTAAACAAAACAATATGTCTTCAAAATCGAAACATTCGTTCGTTTGAAACTGAGGCCGTTATGGTCTACCTAAGGCATAAATTCATTGTAACACAAATCGTTTTCGCTCGGTGCGCCTTCGAAAATGGTCTTTAACGTCTACGGGGCTTTGTGTAAATAATGTTCTTTAAAATTTATCGCCATAATAAATGTTTGGTACCCCTTTTTCTATGAAATAAGTTTAAATTTACTGGTCCGTGTAGGTCAAGTAATTCTCGTTTTTATTTCGTTTCAAATTGCGATTTCAATTGTCGACGCGAATTTAATTGGTTGAAAGTTGTTGATTTGTGTTTTGTTCATAAATTCTTTATTTTAATTTAAAGTGTAATTTTTTGTTGTGTGTCGTATTGTTTATTAGGTTTAGATTAATAAAACAATTTTATTTTTCCCGTTATTGCATACAACTCACTGCCCATTTATTAGTTTAAACTGGCTGACAGCTTAATTTAAGTTGTATTTTAAAATCAGTTTGTTTTATTATGAAATGGCTTTTATTTTTTTTTAATAATAATAATGTGGGACTGCTTACTATTTATAGTGCTCCCAGGAATTTTCTCAAATTGTAATTAACTCTATAATACAGAGTCACATCATTATTATATAGATAAGGCTTGTTTAATGTTCCTCGTCCTTTGTTTTCTACTGATAATATTTAGTGATGGGAAAACCCTAATATTATAATTCTTATGGAAGTATCAAGAGCTGATAAAGGTGTATTTTGTAAAAAAAAATAGCAACCATTTTTTTAAGAAACTAGCTTGACAACCAAGTCTCACGGAGTATACAGATTTTATTATTTTGTCTCGCACTTATTTCTAATACATAATTTCGCACTTGACGTATTAACTCTACATAAAAATGTACAGACATACTTAATAATTTAGCTTTCTTGTATGAATATTCTTCTTTGTCATAAAAAAAAAAAAATTCTTAATCGGAAAATTGCGACACTGCGCCTGGAAAAATAACAATAGTTTCATGTTGTAGAAAATAATATTATAATTTTTAGTATAGCTGAATTTCTAGAGTTTTCAAACATTCATAAATTGTCTTCCTTATGATCTCGACAAAAGTCAATCTTGTCCCATCCCTTGAAGGTTTGTAACATATTCGTAGATAATAAACCTTATTAAACCCAGCAGGGTTGGGTTCTGTTATAGATGTTATCACGTCCTAATCATTGTCAACCCTCTTTTTAGGGTTGTGATGTCAATATCAGGGTTGAGACCAAAACTTGCGTAAATGAGATTGTTTGCAACTTTTCTGTGAAGTTAATTTTAATAACTTGTGTGGTTAGAAGGTCGTTAAATTGTCTATATTTGGGTCTTTTTAGAATATTTGGGTACGTTATTACCTATTTGGGGTATGTTGTTGATAAATTTTGTGAAAACTTTTTTAAAGTATTTTTAATTACCCATACTGGGTTTTGTTGGAGAACCTTATTGGAGAAAACTTTTAAGTATATCAGTGGATAGAAAATACTTTTAGTTCGGTATTTACCTCGAAATCCATTACATGAAATATAAAATGAATAAAAAATATTGCCAAAAATATAAAAGTCTACAAATAAGATGTACAAACTCTCCTCACAGATTCTCACCAGACATTACAAATCACGCAAGATTAAAATATCATCCCCAAAATAATAAACAACAATCTGTCCTACAAAATAAACAAAGCATCTACTAATCTTCAGTAAAAAGATGTCCAAATAAAGTGAACGAGCCCACCCAAGCCGGTTTTTATCTGTTCAGTTGAGACCAGTGCCCGTCGCGAACTCGGTCCTCTGAAAAATTTAATCCTGGGATAAAGAGTATCGCTAGCCAGTATTCCCTGGTATATTTTTGGGTATATTCCCGGGGCTATATCCCCGTCGAGTGGTCACATGGGGGATTTGCTAGCGGTCCCCCCTCTCTAGAAATTTCGTGTCTCGCTTTTGCCGTTTTTATTTTGTTGGAGTGAACTTAATCTACATATTTGTGCAGTCGCTTTCGGATTGTTGCTTTATTTTTATGAGCCATAATAATTTAAAAAATATTGCGAATGAGTATGAAAATACTTTATTTCAGACATTATTTTCTTTAAAATATCTATGGAGATAAATATTTATCAAACTAGAGATCTGTTATTTTTGTCATAATAATAATATTATGCATGACCAACATAGATACTCATGCTAAAAGTTGCGAGCGTTGAATTCCCTTAAGACAAAACTTACATACTTACTTTGTTGTTTCTATCTAAAACTTGATCCCGAAGTTGCAAACTTTATACAAATAATGTACTCTAACTTTGGTAGATATGCTTTTTTAAACGTTTTATTTACTAACCCCTAAGGTTCTTCTATCTATTTATTTATTGTATCTTTATCACAAATCTCAGTTAAGACTTAGTTAAGGACAAATTGTACTTCAGATTTGTCTAAAGTCTAAGTAGAAAACGGAAGACTATCTAGTTGTTGGACTGATGCCGAGGGAATGATGTCGTCTGAATTCTGGCTAGCACAACAGTCAGGTAAATAAGTCTGCCAGTAAGTGAGCCCACACAATAGCATGAGGCTAATTTATTAGACAGCGCTTAAGGACAATGAGGCCATAAAAACCGCGGTGGCACAGGTTGTAGCGGTTTTCCGAAAATATATATAGACCACTGCTATCCTAAAATATAACATTACTGTTTGCGTTAATCACCAGACTAACTAAAAAGTATGTACTATAGCATTATATTGCCACTGAATTTACAAAAGCATGTAAAATTTAATTTCAACAATATACTGAAAAGTTGTCCTTTATTATCCTGCAAGATTTTACCTCGAAAAACTAACATTATATATATTATATTCTATTATATAACTTATTTGAGTTACATGAAAACAGCAATTATAGTAGTTGTTGCAAAACACATTTGCAACAATTCATATAAGATTAGGTATTATAAATCATGTACCTACCAACAATAAAAGTCCAAACCAATATTGTGTATACTTTGTGGCCCCACCGTATAGGGTAGTTGGTGAAATTTACACCGTCTACCTTGTGGCGCGCTCTCTTAACAAGGTTTCTAACAAACACTGAGTAGAAATTATATGAATTCACCTCCTCGGTTATTAATACCAGTTAAAAGCAGTTTGCTTCTCATAGACATCTTACATGAGGCTGGAAAACGCCTATAGGAAAAGTAATGTTGTTGTGTGAATGAAGTTTTACAAAATGTTTTTTTTTTTCTGGTGAGAATACTGTGGTAAGTTTATCCTATTTCGTGTTGTGCTTTTGTTATGTTAAGTAACTTTTTATTTACTCATATTCATATTAATCGTTATCATTTTTATTGTTAAACTGTACGGTTGTTGTGTGTACGGTTAATATAGCACAAGTACTACTGAATTACATTAAATGAAAAACTCGATATTCTTCGTTATAGTCTCTAAATATAAAAAATATTATTCATGGTTTTTTTTAGCTGTCTACAACGAAAAAACCTTGTAAACAAGTTCAAAAATAAACATAACATACAAGCACACAACAAAACATCAATAAAATAACGAGCGCAAAATTCTAAGGATTCCCATTAATTAGAGAGGATACCAAAAATGTGAGAGTACTCGAATCGCTCAATACTCCCCTTTCTCATCATTATAGCACCCCTTTTTAGGGGCATTTAGAATCAATAAATAAGCGGCTTACATCGAACCCGTTGCAATCAAGGGGTGCATTGAAATATCTATTTGTTACGTGCTAATGTGGGCAGGTAATGGTAGACTGGTTTATGTAGAGATTATATTGTTATTGTTTTGATAGGTAAAGCTTTACTGCACCTTTGTTAAGTGCCTAAGTACCACTTTAGGAAGTACCTACTAACTAATTGCTACAATTTTTGTTTGTGGATGCATAATTATTATTTACGTTTGATTTTTATGTTTTCTATAGATAATTTATTATTTTCTTTATAAACTACGACTAAGTAAACATTTATCATTAAATTAAGTTTACACTTGATATTTTTGGCAACTAAGCATGATTTGCAACCATGAATTGCAAGTTCGTGTACAATAATTAACTTCAGAAATATCATCGATCTTAAACATTAATTACTTAACGTTGCATGTTTGACATGTTCAACGCCAAATATCTATAATGTAATAATCAAATCAATAAAAAAATACGGTATTTAGCTAAATCCGGTACGACTGAAAGCCAACCCCAACATAGTTGGGAACAAACGCTAGGCAGATATGAGATCTATAATGTAATAGTCAAGGTACTTTTCAAATCTATTTTATTGATGAAATTAAACTTAAAATATTTACAATATTATAAAAACTAAGCCTACACAAGAAATAAGAAGAATTATAAACTAAATGAAACTAAGAACTAAAACAAGGCATCGAAAAATTCATTCACATCGCTGTCGACTGGGAGTGTGCCCAAAAGGCTGGCAGCATAGCCACGTTGTATGGCAATGCTTATTCGCTGACCTAGGTAGAAGCCAGCCTTTGGGTCACGCGAAGTGTCAACCAGGCGTTTGGATAAATCTTTAAAAAAGTCAAGGTACTGTCCTGTAATAATTATAATTTTACATAAACATTAGTCTTGAAATAAAACTCACTAAAATATTTATCAACGTCTACATGGAGAGCAATTACAAAGTTAGCACCCCGCTTAGAAGTTCATGCGTTATAAAGTGGCGTATTTAAGCTTAGATTAATTAGGCGAAATTTACCCCTTCGACTAAAAACGATGACGTGGCTATAGAGAAAATGGAAGGTGCATAATATGTACTGATATAATGTTGAATGACGAAAATAAGGCTGAAAAAGATAATTACATAAGCTGATAAGTCATAGTCATATTGTTACTTTTTTACAAAACATGTAATGAATTTCATTTTGGACATTACTCCTGTTGATTTACACAAAATCTGGAATAAACGTATACAGTTTATTCCAATAATAATTTTTATTTGTTTTGAAATTAGCAAATTTTCAAAACGTCAGATTACATTTCACATTTAAAATTATTTTAAATCTCCATTAATTTAATAACCCCAAATAGTAGCAGAATAATTAAAGCACTGTCTCTTCCATTCTCTGTAGCTATAACTCATAGAGTGCGAACTGCGAATGTTCGCTTGCGATAAGGCCTCACACGCGCCTGCTTTTTGTCTCATAATGCATGTCTTAGAACCTTTGTATTAAATCGTTAGCTTGTGTGGGATTAGCGCGAGACGATCCATGTTTAAATAATGGGAATTCGTTAATCTTCAACTGTTTTGTACGGGGAGCTTGATGTACGTGAAGTGTTTCTTGTCTGGATACTAAGTAGCTAAGACAACTTTCATCCAGTAAATGTTTCATTGAAAATTTAAGTAGATACATTTTTTAATCAAACATACATGTACTTGGATGTTTTAAACGAATGCTTTTGTTTATTAACCGACTTTTTAATAAGTAAGTGTTTTTACCTAGGTATATTAATTAAATAAATAATATACCTAGGTAGATATATAAACAGCAGCATGTAGTGCCAACCATAAGCAAAACAGGGTATATAATATGTAAGTGATACACATTACACAAATAAGACACTACAATTAATTAATATTACACCTGCAAGCATGCAAATTACGTACATACGTACCCTCAGAAATTTGTCACTAATATACAGCTTTGCTAATTAGAACAAGAGTAGCCACAACAATGCGAAACCATAATGACGTCACAATGTAAGTGTATACAACGTCATCAAGCATGTTGAGAGCTATCAATCAGTATTAACTGGCCGTTATGGCTAGACACGCAGTGGCGACAGATTTAGGGCATATTATGTAGATGTAACTTAGGTAGATAATGCAATTTAAGTTAAGTATGGTGGTTCATAGTAAATTAATATTTGGTTTTTCTTCAGCTTTGGGATCAGATGCTTTTGTTTTTTATCTGACTGCATAGCAATAAATACTATATGTTATGGCAGTCCATGCGAGCCTTATAATTTGGTATTTTTTCATGTCACTGTTTAATAGTGACCCTCTGACTCCCTTTTTCAGCGCCCTATCACATTTTTGCAGGGAGTCTTGGACTTCAACGAACGAGAACGAAAGCTGTTGAGATTTCAAGAAATCTTTTGACTTTATGAGATCAACATTTAATATTTACATTGAAGATACTAGGCTAGGCTAACTTCATATAATTCTTCGTGTTTATTATTGCACGCTGTTGCAACTTTAAACCTCTGCTCCTAGTTCTTAATTAGCAATATTATAATCACAGTAATAATTGTAATCTATACTAATATTATAAAGCTGAAGAGTTTGTTTGTTTGTTTGGTTGAACGCGCTAATCTCAGGAAGTACTGGTTAGAATTGAAAAAATCTTTTTGTGTTAGATAGTCCATTTATCGAGGAAGGCTTTAGGATATATAACATCACGCTGTGACCAATAGGAGCGAAGCAGCAGTGAAAAATGTCACAAAAACGGGGGAAAATATTCATACTTGAAAGCTTCCGTTGCGTGCGCTGCGTAAACGGTTCGAGTTACCCAAAATATATGTATAAAAGAATTGTTCCTCTTTGAATGATCTAAAAAAATGTCTGCGACAGTATATGTCTATCTTTTAAAATTGACTCACTATAACCTTTTTTAAGGTAATCATTTGGTCGAAATTAATGCATTATTGCCAATTATTTGCTACAGAGTTTTATCAACATAATCTATACTAATTATATATAATTATCATTTACGCAGAAATACTTTTTTTTTTAACTTCTTAATCGTGGTCATAATAACAGAAATTGACGCGGACGAAGTCGCGGGGATCAGCTAGTATAATAATAATATTCCGGGACAACTCACACAAGGTTATCTGATCCCAAGCTAAGCAGAGCTTGTGTTATGGTAACCAGGCAACTGATAAACATACTTATATATTTCTAAATAAATAAATAAATAAATAAAAACGTTTATTTCTTCCTCCACAAATTACACTTAATAGTTAGAGCTTAAAGATATCATGACAGTATACATAGTGAATTTGTGGGAGACTGGCACCTAAACTAAGCCGAGGCCTGTATTTTAGGATACCAGGGACTCCCCCTACAGGGATATATTGTATCATGAACACTTAAGTGATGATTATGACAATTTTATTTGACATTTATCTTGGAAGAAATATAAACTAAAACCAATAGCAATATTAGAGCAAAATAAATAATTAAAACAAATTATATGTGGAGTGTACTATGGCTAGTGTGTGTATGTATGTATGTATGTTCTGTATAACGTGTATGTGTGTGAATGTAGTGTTTGGCGTTTTCATTCATTCAATTTTCATTTCTAAATACATACATATTATAGATAAATTACACACAGTAGGTACTAAGTAGTGAACATGTTCTAACAATCTGTGTAAGGTATTTAAACTTACGTTTTATTTTCTAAATTCAGCAGTGTGTCCTAAATGTGCAACACGTTGCTTTGACTTAAATTAAAGCGACAGAATATTAACAGACAATTATTGTTCTTATTATTTTTTACGTTTTTGGGTAGTTTGAATTTGTTTAGGTTGGTATATAAAAACTAATATTTTATCTACTAGCGTTCTACTTATACATGACGTATGTACCATTGTTCATTCAACAGATGCCAGTGTAACGTACTCACGTGCAACCTTATGTATGTTAAGTGACAATTGCTTAAAATAACTGTCGTACCTACTTTTTAGTTTCTCCTCTGTAGCATGTAAATATACTTTTAATAACCTGCATAGTTTCCTAGCTTGTAGAAAACAAGTTAAATGGTGTATATTCTTCATTTCTCATTATTAGTAATACTATTGTTCCCCATTTTATCCTTCTTGAATAATACGGCTTTTTTTTGGTAGAGATCTGACTTTTGGTCTGGCAGTTTGGTTGACTGCCCTGTTGGTCTAGTGGTTAGTGAATATGACTGCTATACTGGAGGTCGTGGGTTCGATTCCCACCCAGGACAAATAATTGTGTGATGAGCACGATCATTTGTTCTATGTCTGGGTGTAATTTATCTATAATATGTATGTATTTAGAAATACATAAGTATGTTTATCAGTTGTCTGGTCACCTGTCATAGTACAAGCTCTGCTTAGTTTGGGATCAGATGACGGTGTGTGAGTTGTCCCAGGATATTTATTTAGTTAGCCTGAGCGCAGGGTTTGACTGCTTCACCGGACTTTTAATAGAATAATACGGCTATTAACATGTACCTATATACCAACAAAATTCTAATAAACTTGCATGAATCATCAAAACAAAAACAGAAACAAACCTCGAAAGTTTAAACTCCATTACAAGGGTTGAAGTGAGTGAAAGAATTTACCCATCTCTATTTGATAGGGGTCGAGCTATTAGCAGATTGGATCCGACCATCAATCAATGTACAGTATTGACCGAGAATTGATTTATTGAGTGAGTATTGTTTTCTGAATGTCTAATGACGTAATAATATGCGGAGTTTATCTGGCTTTAGGCTAATAGAATTAAATATCCTGAAAACAGTTGAAGAATAATATTAATTACCTATATCTGGTTGTCGTTGTGGTCTCTAATATGAAGTTTATTTTCAGTTACAGCACAGATCGAATGATGATGCTCGTTGAGCTTTAATTTCATAATAATATGATAATAATATTATGTTTTCATAAATTCATAATTGGTGAATTTAGGGCGAATTTTGAGCTTAGGTAATAATTTTCCAGGTAATATTTATTAATTTGGGATGCTGGACTAAATCTTGACTAAATTAAAATTTTGAGTAGTATTACCAGTGTACATTACTCCAAATTTCAATTTTATTAAAAAAAAAAAACAATTTTATTTTTTTAATAAGGAATCACTAGAGTGCTTAGTAACCCGTTGCAAAAGTATTAGTATTAAGTACATTCTAGTAATTTAAAAACAAATTCAAAGAAATCGCGCAACAAAACAATCAACAACTTATCAATTATCGATCCCAAAACAAACTACGTGTTATCACGTGATAGCATCTCACGTTTGAGACGTATTGTCCCGTACCCATTGTGCGGTAACTTCGGGATTGTTCTAAGGAGAATTAATAGAAGTTTCCACGTTCAGCGCCTAGAGCCCTATTGTGCCCCTGATTTATCGGCCAAGAACAATGATAAATCAAATCGGAATTGCCCCGACGTTCTTTGAATTACCTTCCCTTTAGTTTTGTAGGTGTTAGGATTTGCGGGCAGGTTTTGTAGTTGATTTTGTTTATGTTACTTAAGATTCTGGGAGCGAGTTTCGTTAAATAGAACATGCTGTATTTGAATATGATTGGGCTGTTTATGTTGACAATATTGTATGTAGGTAAGGACCTTCTGAACTAATTAAGCTCCAATTCATATCTAATCGTGTTTATGTTATAGGAAACGAACTTGGGATCCCCAATCCCGTGAACACTGTGGGCAGTTAAAACAAACACATGTACAGACCCTATTGATGTAAGGAACTATAACACAGTTATTAATAGTAAATATAATACTTATACGTAAATAAAATATAATACTTGTAAGTAACCAAATACACCTCCCCTCACTTAATAATAATTCTAAACCAAAGAAAACCAGGGCAAAGATAGTCAAAAATATGTCTCTACAAATTTCCGGCAAATCTTGGAATTGATAAGAATCCTTGGCACGAAGAAGCTGTTACAACCATAATTTAATGCCCATAAGGATTTTAAATATAAATTAGGGATGCACCAGACAACATTTTGGCTGAATACCCGGAAGCCGGATGTCCGGTCGCAACTAAAATCCGGAGAGCTTTATTCATTTTACATAAGCAGCCATTTCCTGTGCGGTGAGTTGAAAATAACCTGATAAACGATGAACCCATTTAATTCTACATTTTCTTCTGAAACAAAGGCAAATTATATTTTTAATCATGCTCATTTAAGAGGAGCCTACAGTTAAATAAAGCCGTCGAGAATTTAGTTATTTGAAGCTCGTAACGCCATCTACCGAAACATAATGAAAACACTTCATATTTGTCGAAGCATGAGTGTCGTTAGATAACTGTTTGAAACGCGCCCCTGAAAATGTAGGCTTCAAGTCTTTACAAACGTTTTAATAAAGCATAAATCCCCAGTGATATTAAAATTCACCTGTATATTGATTCAGTCCTATTGAATGTAAGGTCGATCAAGGTCAATCAATCAGGTCCCGAAACGGCTGGGATTTGGAGGGCAATGTTTATTGAGTGCGAAAACTTATTCAAACTAAAGGGACTCCCAAAAGTAATATTAATTTTGTATTTTGATCAAGTTGAAGCACTTGAAACTAATACTTATGAATAATTAAAGTTCTGTATTTGTAGATTTTTATAAAAAGGTAAATAAACTGTGGATGGGAGCCCCTCCGACCACGTTTGGCCCCTCGTGTTCAGCATTCCGCTCACGTCCCATACTTCTTTCTGAACGGAATTGCTTCCAATAATCTCGTAAACCAATTGAATCGAAACCTTTTTGGGTTCGTAACACGCCACATTTTGGCACGAGCCATGTCGACACAGTGATTCTCCAAGAAAATCTGAAAATCTTTCTGTGCTTGTACACTTTGTATGGATCGGGGGACGTCGTGTTCTAGAAACGGTGCGGCTAAGGCTTTTACATCAATTTTCGTATTACCAATGGATTAAATCCAAGGGTTATCCCCCTAAGGAAAGTTTCCGATTGGATTGGAAGCTTGTCGTGAATCAACGTTATAAAATTTGTATTCAGGTGTGGTACCTTACTTTCTCTGGACGTTAGTTGGGGCGATTTTTAAATTTTGCGCCATGTTTTTTTGGTGTTGGTGTATGAAGGATTTATGAGTGTGCAGGGAATTACTGATGAGGTTGTGCTTGAGGTGAGTTGGTAGAGTGGTTTTAAAATGGATTTTGGTTTTTATTGAAGATTAAGGTTTCAAAAGTAATTTGCTTGAGAGAAGCGTTAAAGTCTCTGATGAGATTTTGATAAATACCAAAAATTAAGAGTCTATTTTAAAATTATTATTTACCTTATTTTCGACTCTTCCTTGTACCGTTTTATTTATTTTATATTAACTTATAACCAAGCTATGAATAATTTAGCCTGTGCTGTCCCACTGCTAGGAAAAGGCTTCCCCTAAATCCTTTCAAGTTACTTACAGCATTTATTTCTTATAATTGCCTGAAAAAATAACTTGAAATAAAAACATTTTGATTTAGATTGTACATCCATAAATTTTTGTTAAGTTCTAGTTTACACCAATATCAACAAAGGAAGTCAGTTCAATAGTCACGGCTGGTGTGACAACAACTCAAGGTCAAAATGTGGACTCGACCGTGAAGGGTCATCGAGGTCACGACGTTAATGTTATAGTCCAGTCATAAAACAAAAGAAGATTCATAAAAATATAATCAGATAAGGTCCGTTCTGGTGAATGTATTTTATTTTCTAGTATTTTAATTAAGATTTAGACACTGGCATTTATTAATAGTTAGCTGTCGTTCATTGTGGGGCCTTTGTTCAGTAGTGGACGTCTTCCGGCTGATGAAGATGATGATGATTTATTAATTATTATTAAGTTTAGCTGCATAGATTTTATAATATTAAAATATTAACTTCTCATATTTTTCTTCTAACAATAGTTAAGATGTTGTTAGTTTGGCTGTAAGCAACAGTATATTCCTGGCTCCCTACATTTAGAACATAGTGGTGATATAATACACGTAAATAAAAGAGGAAAAAAATCATTCCTACATATAATAAAAAAAAAAAAAAAGTTTTGATAAAAGGCCTCAAAAGTTAATAAAATACTTGAAAAAAATCTAGTAACACTTATTAAGTCGCCTCAAAGTCTATTAACACCATAAACATGTGACCATACTATCGAAGCATTAGGATCCAGGTATCGCGTGTATATTATCTTCAACCCTATAATAACTAACATTAAGCACTAAATTTCTTTGCACTCAGTACTTATAGTGGACATTTAGGTTTATAGGTATGTGTCATGCGAACACGCCCTTACTTAATTAAACTATTTATTCTAATCAAAGTGCACTTTTTAAGGTTAAGTTATTTAACTGTGGAAATAAAAGTTTACTTATGGTTATGGTGTGAATCAGATGTGCAATAAAAAATAGCTTAATAATTATATTGCTCCACTTCCTAGGAGGTATTTAAGTACCTAGGAATCAGATGTGTGCTTTGTAAAACAGTATTTTTTTTAAGCAACTTATTTAAAACAGTATAACATAAAAAAGACAGGCATTTAAGTTCACAAGAAATACGTGCATTTATGGTGGACTTAAATGCTTCTTATTACTCTCTCAACTTATATCTCTCAACTATTAAACATCTGCGTCATCGTAGTGCCTTATGGACGTGCAACAGGTTAAAAGCTAACGACAGATGCTTTATTATCGTTATGAATTATTTATAAATTCATTAAAATAAAACTACTTTTTACGGATCCGGATTTTACGGATTTTTATTTTATTTCAATGTCTAACATTCGCGAAAACCTAAGAAACCAATATATTTATAAATTCTTAAAAAAATTTAAGTACCACGATATCTCACTACCCAAACCCGTCATTCCAACTTCAACTATTATTTGTCAGGATCTACAAATACAGCCGAGTCACACACTCGGTAGGTGTGTTGTACTAGAAAAACAATTGACTGTCGACTAAGGCGAAATTAATCAGAAATAGGCAGAATCCTCTCTCCTATATCCAAACCAGTTTCCACCTCACACCTTCAAACACAATGCAAATTAATATTTCTTGCTCCATAGCTCACCCTGAATATCGTGTGATCTAATCATTGCACCGACGTTGGTTCTACAGTGCTGTTGCTGCCAACTTCAAGTCGTTAACATCTTATCCTATTACTTAATACGTTATGGTCAGTTACCAGGTTATTAATGGCTTTACTGTGTTTTAGCTAACTGAGTTTGGCTGCAATTATTTAGGGGTGTATTGTTGTATGCAATAGTGCTTTTGTCTTAGGTAAAAAGTATGTAATACTGAAGGGGTACAAAGGAAAATAAAATACAATATTTTTTTTCTCTAAAATAATAAATAATTACGTCCTGAAGTTCTGAATAAATAAATATAAAATGATTTTCTGTTATTAACTGTACTTTTTTCGCTATTCCACACCCATTTTCAATAAGTTAAATTGAAAGTCAATACTACAAGACTACACAGGTCGGCAAATTCAAATATCTCATCTTTAAGTTACGAGTAGTATAGAGACGAGTAGATCTTTTGATGAGACTTGACTCTAAAATTGATTTAGTAGAAAAACCCAATCCGTTTTAGTTACCTAGTTGGTGACTAAAATAATAATAGACATAATAAGGTGTACGTGCGTCATCAGTCATTTATTAGCGATTAGAAACATCGCACGATACAAAGCAATACCAATGTTAGTACAAAGAAAGATAGAGCCAAAGATTTTTATTAATTATCTCATTCATATTTAGTTCCATTAATTCTGAATTTCATAGTCTCAGAATAATTATTTTAAGTTAATATATTTATTTTAATAATTTACATCTAAGTTACGAAACTATTTATTTTGAATAATTATTCAAGATTTATCCAAAAATAATTAAATGTGTACTTAATGCCTTAGGAATTTTGTTAGAGAATGATGGGTGGTGTATAGATTTAGAAGCTGGTGCAGTATTGATTACCTATTTATAGCTATACACATCTGGTCTTTCTTGAAAGCGTATTCCTGAGAATAATAAATGTAATAAAAAATAAATAAATAAACCCGACTGCATAAAAAACACTTTATATAAAAACTGAAAAGTAAAAAACAAGTTCAATAAGTCTGGAAGTGTAGATAGCAATGTTATTAGTACAAAAATTTAATAATCAATACACAACCAATCTAATGAGAAACATAATTGACTGTCACAGTCGGTACCCATAATGAATGATTTTAGTCTAGCTTATTTAATGGGTCCTGACTGTTACAGTCAATTAACATACCAAATAACATAACCCTTCTTGGCAGTCGGGTAAAAATATGTCTTGTGTAGATATAATATGTACGATTAGTTATAAACGTCCTATAGATAGTCATGTTTACTTGTTTCAGTTGAAATTGGTGGGAACGGAAGCCATTTAGGCCTTTCTTTTTTGTTTTTAGACGTCAACCTTTTTTGAATTCATCTATAGTTTCTCACAGCAGGACAAAGGTCTATTCTCTCTATGCGAATTATAAATCGATAATTATAGTCAAAACATTAACATCAACTGTTCATTGTGATCTAACTGGCCATCTGACTGGCCTGTCACAAACCAGTAGATCTGTTGGTCTAGAGGTTAGTGTCCCTGACTGCTATACCAGAGGCCGTGGGTTCGATTCCCACCCTGGACCAATCTTAGTGTGTTAACGTCATCATTTGTTCTGTTCCTGGGTGTAATTTATCTATAATATGTATGTTTTAAAAAAAAATATAAGTATAGTAATATCAGTTGTTTGATTACCGTAGTACAAGATCTGCATAATTTGGGATCAGGTGACTGTTTGTGATGTCCCAGGATATTATTTTTGTATAATAATCCTTATTCGTCAAACAATCGGAAATAGGAAAAAAAAAATCAGCACCTGAAAAGGCTTACAGTCACAAATATTGACACAGATGATTAACACTACATTACACAGCGCGATTTATTTTATTTGTGACTCACGCTGTTAGCTGTTTGTACATTCTATTGTGTTATCGTCGCAAACAAAAAAATGTTCGAACGTAAACGCGCACGTTTATGTTTCGAAAATCTCGACGGTAAATATTTGTTTTGTCAAGTATAGTGTGTAAAATGTTCCATTTTAGATTTCGGCCGGTATTTCTGTCTGTAAACGTATCAATACGGGTTTACCGATTTTCGTGGAATGATAATTAGTAATAGCAAAGTTAAATACATGTGGAATTTAATTTGAAAATTATGAAATATGAAGACTTTGTAGAAGGCTTCTTTAATTGACAAGTCAACCCAGACGATATACTACGGTAGTTTTGATAGTTTCAGTAGTTTACCTAATAATACAAAACTAATCGACTCGTTCGTAAACTTTGATAAAATCAAAATACATAAAAAAAACTGAATTCACTTAGAAAGTTATACTTTAGCTTGGGTAGACAGAATAGTATACAAATAATGCAGAATGACTTATTTATATTATTAATACAAAACTATGCTCCATCCTTTCACACAGTCTTGTGACATTTCTATAGAAAGTTCGATGATCTGTCACTAAGTATAAACACATGCTGCAACAAAATAACCAATTCTATTCGACTTACATCTCTTACTTACAAAACAATACAGTGAAGCAACAAGGATATACATGTACTTCTTCTTGATTACAATACGATGATGCTGTCATTATGTCTTCTAAACATAACAACATCTATACAGGGTGTAAAGAAAATATTCGTCCGACACGAAAGGGTGACATAGGTTTCACAATCACATACCCAAATAAAATATTAAATTTGGTATATTCATGATAGTAACAATAATAATGATTTTTTTAAATAACCATTTTTGGTCGCAAAATTCCATAAAGAGATTAAAACAAAAATTACAACACCATTTTCGTCGGTATTATTAGGGGGCATTTTGTTTGATCATTTGGCAGCACCTGTGATGACGCTGTCTCTCTCCCTCGCCTTTTGACAAATATTAATATTTTAAGTTTATAATTTTTTCCATTTTTTTTCCATTAATAGAACCAGATATCGATACCTAACAATACCTTCACGGATCGGACAGGGTTTTCTTAACACCCTGTATATACTATATTATTATATACCATAATACATCATCTATTATGTCGTAACAAGTTGCTCAACTATAAAACATTGTCTTCGTCAACAGACGGTTGTAAATTATTGGTTTAACTCGTTATATTTTATAGTAATCTTGGATTTTGTGGTGTTAGGAAAATGTTCAAGGTTTAGCTAATTATCTGTAAAGGATGTTTGTTTTATTATTCAGATCTGTGAATATAATAATGCGAAGTTTTATACAGCTTCTTTAAATTGTAGGTACAGTTTGTAACTACTGAGTATTTTTGAAAAGGTTGGAGAAAAACACTCTTGATTTGCCAGACGATACCTAGGTTTGTTTCTATTTATGAGCCTAAATCTAACTTTTTTGGGATGGTAAATACCATGATTTTACCACTACCCGAAAACTGCGAAAAACTTAAAACAATAACTTTCAGGCATATAAATTTTAATTTATTCTTCATGTACTGGTATAATCTAACAACATTAATAATCCAGCCTATAAACGTCCCACTGCTGGGCACAGGCCTCTTCCCATATAGAGAAGGCACGAGCATTGATCACCACGCTTGCTCTCTGCGGATTGGCGATTTCAGATACCAAATTTTGGAATCCAGGTTTCCTCACGATGTTTTCCTTCACTGTTTGTCAGAAGTGTCTTAGAATAATTAAGAAAGTACATATAACTTTGAAAAAGCCACATTGGTACTTGCCTGGGTTCAAACCTGCAACCTTGTGCATACAAATCCGCTACCAAACCGCTAGGCCACTACGACATTTAGACATCTAACAACATTAAAAAAGACTATTCATAATTATAATCACGAATTATGACTGCTAGTTCCAACAGCTACATGTAACAAGTAAACAAACGTTGCGTGCCACTGATACAATAAACAAAATATGGCGAGACTGTGACGTCACACAACACTAACTACAATGCTTCGACAATGTCAATGTCTCCACAACGAATTATGAGAATTATGTACAGTTACATCAGCAAAGGTTGTGGGTAAATGGAAACAAATGAACGTCATGTCAGTTGACCGGTCAGTTTCTTAGAGATTGTTTTAGCCGTGCTTCATCATCATCATTCAGCCAATCATAGTCCACTGCTGGACATAGGCCTCTCCCAATTTGCGCCACAACACCCGGTCCTCCGCCCTCCGCATCCAGTCCCCTCCAGCGACCTTTTTCTCTAGCCATGTTTGTCCCGTTGTGAGGCAAAGGTCTTTCTACCCTCGATCCATATCTATCTGGTTAGGGCTGTGGTGCAAAATTGTTGTCAAAAGAGTTCAGCTCCTTCCCGTCTCCGTCAAGGCCTACTGCGATGACGACGCCCAAACTGGTGACTGTATATTTTCTTTTGATAGCGTGGATGAAAGAAAAGCAGTTCAAAAATATGCATAGTTAAATACTGCCTACAATATCTCAGGAGAATTCATTTCCTAAGACATTACAAAAAAAAACCCTCTCTTAATACATTATTTTATACCTTCCTTTCACGTATAAGCTACGTAGGTGACTATTCTACCACGAAAATAAACATTATTCTTATATTCTATTTATTAGGTAAAATTTTTGTAAGGTAATCATTATAGTCTGGTAATTTATCTTAACTATTAATCATGAACACTGAATTCAAAATTCATTATTTTGACTAAGTTTCATTCATTAACAGGTTTGAAATTAAAATTCTCACAAAATAAATACAATAACTACAAAACTGCACAAAGTTTTTTGTTTTATGTCTTAAGAGTATTAATACCTGCTTTTTTTTTACAAATTGACGTCAAAGTTTTGCTATTATTTACTCGTTATAAGATTATGATACGTATTACAAACTTCAAATAGCAGCAGTGAATTTATTTCCACGTTAAAACAATGAAGGACTATATTATCTGTAATATTGAAGACAGACCCCAAAAAAATAAATAGCAAAACATCTTGTGCTATTAAAAGTCACATTTAATTCAAATCTGTAACACGCAATCCTTTATAAAAATTGCCCAGGAATCGTGCAAAAATATAAAATATTCAATACAACAGGTCAATGTCGGAATGGCAACAATTGATCTATTATCAACGGTGTAATTATGTAATAGCCGTGCGTAATTAAAGAACATCTACAGTTAATAAATAAATAAATAAATGCGGACTACATCACATACATTGTTCTGAATCCAAAGTAACTTGCTAAAGCACTTGTGTCATGGAATTCAGATACAACGAAGGTACCACAAACACCCAGACCCGAGACGATGTAGAAAAGTGATTTTCTACATTGACCCGTCCGGGGATCGAACCCGGGACCTCAGAGATAACGACACCTTGAAACCGGTGCGTACGCCACTCGACCACGGAGGTCGTCAAAGTTGAAGGATTATGATGGTAGAAAAGAAGGATTTTTATAAGCACAAAAAACATACTTATTTAAGTAGGTGCTATGATTATTCTGTTTCTGGTTTATAAAACAGAACTCTTAAAAAAAGGAAGTAACTGGAAGTGGGGAATAAGGAGAGGGACAAAAATTGATAATAGTCATAATACAGGGTGTTAAGAAACCCCTGTCCGATCCGTTAAGGTGTTGTTAGGATCGATATCTGATTACAAAAATGTGGGAAAAAAATGGAAAAAAAAATGTAACCTAAATTTTTTTTTTTCTTAAATATCGAGACAGAGAGTCGGCGTCGTCACAGATGCTACCTTATTATCAAACAAAAGGCCCCCAAAAATACCGACGAAATTGGTGTTGTAGTTTTTGTTTTATTCTCAAATTTAGGGAATTTCGGAGCCAAAAATGTTTATTTCAAAATCCATTATTATTGTTTCTATCATGAATTTTCCAAATTTGATATTTTATTTCGGCATGTGATTGTGAACCCTCTATCACACTTTCGGGTCGGACAGGGGTTTCTTAACACCCTGTATATTGTTTGAATTTGGAACATATCAAAAGAAAAATAAAAAATATTGGCTAAATTCATGTTGTCGTTTATGATTCAAATACTTATTAATTTCGAAATGTATTTCATATTTAAATAAATTTTATTTATATAGACAACAAGGGCCTAAGAGCATGAAAATTGGAAAAAAATAAGGGTGGCGTTTGCCCTGCAGTCGAACGACCTTGGCTGAAATAAATAATACAAAATAATATATAACTCCTCCCTAAATTACTATAACAGGTATTTAGGTAAAATAAAAAATAAAACATATTTATTTAACTCCTCCTCAAATTACTATAACAGGTATTTAGGTAATGTAATAGTTATGCCCTACTATACAAAAAATTAGGCACAAACAGACCTACTCATGTCAATTTATGAAATGAGATCAAAATTTCCGGTACATAGATACATGAGTACATAACACCAATTAATTGGACTGTTTTGTTTGCCGTAAACTCAACAAGCACGTTATTTATAATTTTGAATTTAAATGGAAATTAATCAAGATCAAGATTACAAATATTAAGTATTAATAAGTAGAGCATAAGAGACATTTCTGGATATACTTCAGAATACCATATTAAGTTTAGGAAAAAAAAAACTGGCGGCTCCAAGAAAAACCGTATCTGATACTTAGAACAATGTCGATCCTTTGGTCGATCCATGATCAAAAATTGTGATTTCAAAATCAATTTAAATAGTTAATCTACAAAAACACTTTTAAAATAACAATAATTCTAAAGCCCGGAAGTATAAAGATAGTTTCTAAACATCGCTAATTCAACAATCCATAGACCCTTTCAAGATATATGTGTAGAGATGGTCAGTGACCATATCGATGGTAATTACCTCCGTGTTTTTATTTTTACCAGTCCAAAGTTAATTTCCATAACTGAGTAGTGTTGTGCGCGGTGTACCGTGGCATGCTCTGACGCCACTAGTGATGTGCGTAATCGATAAAAGTTACTTCCGATGTCAGTGATTATGTGTATTTCCGTTGTTTTATCAATGATTATAATAAAGGTAAGCCAATTACATTTCACATATTTATTTAAATAATTTATTTTACCTATACCTATTAATACGTGCTAACAATTTAGTATTATATTAAATAAACTTAATTAGGTACAGTGTTACTTACAAATGCAACTGCGGAAAAAAGGCCTAGGTATAATAAAATTATTTAACTATGATGGTGGTTAAATTATTTTATCATATACGAAAATAAGAAGAATAGAAATAATGGTAGTAAAATAGTTATTTAAATTAAAAATGTTTAATAACAAACCGTGAACCAGATGATTAAACAAGACCAGCTGCATGATATAAAATTAATAATATCGTATTAAATACTCAATGGGACGTCACGAAAAACAAACATCTATTACTCATAAAATAATCATCACGACTCAAAATATCGATACTAACAGCGCATCACTCGAGCGCACCTTCTCGGTTCAGTGTTACGTGCAAGGCGCATGCGCGCGATCGTGTTCTAAATTCAAACAGTTTATTTTTTTTTAATAAATACTTTTTATATGGCAGTGGTGACCCGGCCGTGTGGTGATTTCCATTGTGTTAGAAGCAAATCATGCTTAGGAAGGACTCCTAAATCGGGCTGGGTAATACTTTTTTTTTAATTAATGACCTTGTTTGGTTTAACAAGTGAATCTGTAATTGAAAACTCAGGTTGCGTTTGTCGCTTGGAAATGTTATTTAGAAAAACTACGTAATTGATCGTTTTTTGTTTATTTGTTCTTTTTGTGAATTGTGTTGTGTCCATGTCGGTCGAGGTCTTTGCTTTGCAGTTGGTTAGAAGTTTCTTTTAAAATAACGGTTAAGTAATAATTTTATTTACATTTAGCTGATTATCTCTCTTTATCTAGAAAATATAACATGCTTAAATAAACAGTTATATCCTAATTTTATAAAAGTTATCAATGAGTTTTCTCATATTGAAATACGATATTGTATAGGATTCAAGTATATTACTTGAATGGAAAGATGTACTGAAAGAAAGATTTAGTTTTTCCTTCGAGAGTTCTCTATAAACGCCCTGATTGTTTAATGTAATATAATAAGTAAAATTTTTGCACGCCTGCTTGCAGGTAGAATACATATACATCTAGGATTTAAGATCTTACCTTTATAAAAAACAATGTATTTCTAGCAAATAAACGTTTGAGTTTGAGTTTGAAGTTTTCTAGAAAACCTTTCTAACGTAACATATTATATTATGTTATAAACATAAATCTCACGGTACCTAATATTATTAAAAACTAAAACATGATCGGAGGTCAACGTGCGTAGTTCTTATATCACTACGAAAATATTATCATTTGCCGTTTTCAAGTATAGGAAAGATGGAATGCTGTTATTATATTACTTGTCCTGCGCCGTAGTATTATGGCCTAGTTATTAAATAACGAACCTATGCTTATATTAAAACTTTTCAAATATTATAAAATTACGTATTTGATTGGCTTTTGTGTGATACCACTTAGAAATTAATAAATAAATGCGGACAACATCACATACATTGCTCTGAACCCAAAGTAAGTTGCTAAAGCACTTGTGTTATGGAATTCAGAAACAACGAAGGTACCACAAACACCCAGACCCGGGACAATGTAGAAAAGTGGTTTTCTACATTGACCCGTCCGGGGATCGAACCCGGGACCTCAGAGCTGGCGACACCTTAAAAACCGGTGCGTACGCCACTCGACCACGGAGGTCGTCAATTCATCTGCTTCTGGCTGTCTTTTTCTAAAAACTTGTTTGATTTAACTTCGAGTCACACTTGATACAGATTTGTATACAGTTGTGTTTTATTAAGTAACTTATGTAGTCGATTATTTTATACATTATGCTAACACCACAATAAGTACTTACAATATAGCAGTAAATTAAAAACAATACCATTATAAAATGCCTGAAAAAAAATACGGTATATTACTTGAAACGTAAATTAGTGTTTTTAGCTGTCTGAAGAACTTAGAAGCGTTCAATATTATACAAAAAGAAACAGAAAATTAACACCGAAAGAATAAATTTACATGTGATACAAATAAATTGTTTATTGATAGCAGTAGTAGGTCTCGTGATAAACAGAACTTGTTACCAATAATAATAATTAAATGTCAAATACATAAAACATATTATGTAATATATAAAACATGACGAGCCTGTTGGTCTAGTGGTTAGTGAGGATATCCGGAGGTCGTGGGTTCGATTCCCACCCAGGACAAATGTTTGTGTGATGAGCACGATCATTTGTTCTGGTTGTCTGGGTGTAATATATCTATAATATGTATGTATTTAGAAATATATAAGTATGTTTATCAGTTGTCTGGTTACCATAACACAAGCTCTGCTTAGCTTGGGATCAGATAACCGTGTGTGAGTTGTCCTGGAATATTATTATTATATTATTATTATAAACAGAACTTGTTACCAATAATAATAATTAAATGTCAAATACATAAAACATATTCTTGAAATAAATGTCTATCGTGTCAAGCCCTTGGCTTTCTTTATAGAACCTTGTAAACAACGCCTTACATGTTATTTCTCTAAATACCAGATTAACCTAGTTGTCACGTGAATAAAGAGTGGTGTAACAAGTTTGTTTATCAGGATAATGTATTGAAGATGTATCACTAATTTGCGGAATTTTGTGGAATACGGTACATAAATTATTATTATTGTATAACCCGTTAATTTTATCTAATTAGTTACACGGAAAATAAAAAAAAGCTAGTTATAAATGTTGAGGCAATCGTCCATTAAAATTTTCAAAATAAATCTTAACTAAATTGGTAAGTTTGTCGATAACATTTTAGTTCATGACCTAACAAAGACCAAAACATACTCTTTTTTCATACTTCTTATCGCAAAGGCAAAAACTAAGTCATACAATGAAACCTATCTTTCATCTAAGCTTATAAATCGGTCCACAGGTAAAAGAATAGGGTAGATGACTAGGTATGAAAAGTCAAAATTTATTTAGTCCGCCATTTAGATAATCAAAATATAATAGACACATATTTTTTCTTTTCTCAAATAAATCACAAAATACGAAGATAAACCGCTGTAAAGTTCAGGAGTGGGGGCTTGTGACGTCACGGCTAGGTACAATTTGTACTCAAACGTGACGTCACGCAAGAATTGTACTTGCTGTATCTTCGTAATTCTTTGTTTACGGGACTAAACAAAAAATACGTGTCTAATATTTTTTTCTTATCTAAAAGATGGACATAAAAATAAAAATTAGTCATCATCCCTATTAAGAGGCGTTCAAATATACAAGCGTCAATTCAAAGTCATTTCCATACATTTAATGTCAACTATGTGATTTGTACCATCTTTGACGCTAGTCGAAATGGGGTTTGACTACAGGAGCTAGCTTTAGGACACCTACTTTTTTGACAGGTGTACCGTCCAACTCCGTTGAGTAGCTTAACCGTAACAAACAGAATGTTACATTCACATTTACGATAATTTACAATCATCTCTACATGTAACACTAAACATTACTGGCATAACGTAACGCAATGCATCTTGAAAGTCACATTAGAATGTTAATAAAACGTTACTCAACATGTTAACGTTGACGACTTGTTCCGTCACGTCATCTTGAAAGATCATCTTAAGTTGATCAAACACTAAAATCAAATACTAACTGTCACTATTGATCTTTGCCAATCAAAAATCAGGTTGAGTTACGAGTTTGGAAATAGAATCGTAATCTATGTCATAACGTCATATTTCACTTATGTGAAACTATTTCAGTTGGAAATAAAATAGACCAGTATGCAAATTAAGTTCTTTTTGAAATACTAGAATATGTTGTATGTTTATTTTAGTTTAATTGTTTTTTTAACCTGGTTTAGATTACATATTGCATTTAAATACGAAACATAAATTAGTGAGTAAACAAATTAGTCATACTTTTTAGAATTTTGAATTAAACAGAATAAATAAAAACGTAAAAAAAAAACATATTTTTAACTACCTACTACGAAAAAGAAAAATAAAACAAATTAGGAAAAAAAACTAATCAAAAATACTCTATCAAGCCTGTGTTCTAAATCATTTTCATATTTGTTTAGTTGCACATGCCTTGCATATTTAATTGTTCCTGAAAGACAAAGAAGAAGAATAGATTACCAGTCTCGCTTTTACATACAAATATACATAATAAGTAGGTATAATATATGTAACCTTTTTGTTAAAGATGTCTCATCCATACTTGCAATTCCGGAATCCACAAGGCTTCTGTTTTCAGACCAAGGTCACGACTTCTTAGTTAATACCACTTTTAAGCCATCAAAAACCTATTACGAAGCATTTAATGGAGTTTTCCTGTATGTAACTTGTAATATCGGCCTTCGGCTTCGGCGGTTAAGATAACCATTTATTACATAGTTTTATTTTTTGGAGGTCTTACTTCTAAATACTGAAAGGAAACTTAACTATAACACGTTTTTAAATGACTATCTGTCTCTTATTTACACCTTAAAATGACAGAGATAACATGAGATTTAATGGTGACTTTAAACTGATTCGTCATCATTCAGAATTCGGCCCTTAAGGTACTTAGGCTTAAAAGGGGAATTGAGAAAAAGATTAATCGTTTTTAGTCTGAAAGATTTACAAATTATAATGACAAAATAAAAGAAAATAAACTGTATTCCTCTTGTCGAATTTACCGTGTTTGTCTAATAACGAGATTTAAAGAAATTACTTTATTTTTAAAACTACGCAGCAGTAATACCTATAAATAAAAATATTCATATAAATTACTGTTCACGATTTTTTGCTACGTCAAGACATATAATTTGCAGGCACCATTACTTAACAGATTGCATGCACTTTGATTACCTGCAACTAATTACTTACATAATACATAATTATAACTTAATCAGAGATGAACATCTGTCGATAATAATGTCAACAAACGTTACGTTGTCTGTGATTTTATTTTTAGTAAAATTATTATTTATAGAATAATATTTTATGTGTTATACCTATTATACAGGGTGTTACCGAAAGGGTGTATCTATCCAAAAGCAGGGAAGAGTACTCCTGGTATAGAGTAAGTTTACAAAATTACAGCTCAAAATGAGTTAGAATATTTTTGGTTGTCAAATAAACGATACAAAAAATCGTATAGGTATCAAGTATGAAATTAAATAATTTTGAGAGGTACTCTTTAGCCCTTTTGGATTGATATGATCTTTCTGTAACATCTTGTATAAGCTTCATGTAGACTAACTTAACCTTAAATTGTCATTTTTATTTAAGAACGATTTGTATTTGTAGATTCATAGATCAGTACCTACGCACTAAAATAATTTTCTCTCTCAGTTTGGGTAAAGCTGCACCAAGAGCTCAGCTAAGTAACCTGACTGAACTCAGCTTGGCTTGCAGTGTTTACTAAAGTATGAAAAGACGCTTCAGTTAACTAAGATAAAGGAAATCAGTTAAGGCGAATGGTGTTTCTTATGCTTAACTCTTCTAAAGCAACTACTGTGATCGAAATCTATTTAAGTCCCTGAGTTTGTTTCAATACTTTTTCTTAGTAAGGAAATGTCTAATCAGCTCAAAAAAAAAAACAAATATACGTATAAAAGAGATTGTAAATATCCTAATATCATAATAAAAAAAAAAACATTTATTTAAATTAATGAACAAACACATGTATCATTCTTATTTCCATTGAGCATTTCATGTAATTATTTTCATATCGAACATGACGTCATGCATCTAAAATCATCTCAAAAAAAAACTCGCACGAAACCACACGAAACCAACTGTACCCGTAGCATGATCTCTTAAACCAGTACTGTTGCGGTTGTGGAAGCGAGACGGCGCAATACGCTGCGCATAGCGCTGTCTCGCTTACTCAAAGGCAAAAGAGCTCATGGTAAGCGTACTGAAAGTCGTAAATCATAGTTCTATAATGACTGATCGTCGAAACAATCGCGTGCAGGCGCCTGTCAATTCACTCTCTAACTGTTAGACCATTACTTTTTGTTTCCTAACCATTCCATATGACTAATGCACATAATTGTGTTGAGGAAAATAGTAATTAAATTATTAAATATGGTTATTAGTAGGTACGTAAGCACACTAAGAAGTATAATCATGCAGAATTGATTGCTTCAGTGATTGAGAGTTATATTACCTTATTCGGATTATAGAATTCTAATGTATAACACGTGTGACTTGTGTAAAAAATAAAATTATATTAATCATAGGTTTGTATCAGTATATCCATCTTATGTTATATTAAGAGAAGATTTAACTCATATAAAGATGAGAAGAGAAGACAGAAATTTATGTTTTGATGCCCTATTTAATTGTTTAGGTTTTATTTAGGTTATTTTTTTTCTTTTGCTTTTCTTACTTCAAGTGTACATATAGTTAAGTTTTTATTATTGTTAATATTTCAAGTTGAAAAAAGCTTATGTTATTCCTAAATATGTTTATTTACACAAGAAGTTATAAGTTTTGTAAATTTTATCTTCTTCGCAGCATGAGTTATTACAAACTTTTTACAGAAAAAAAAAGTCAATTGACTTTAAATTGTATTTAGAATGTACCGTAAGTAATTATATTGGTTAATACTTAATAGTTCATCTAATTCTTATGATGAGCAACTCAAGGAATATACTATAATTATTGATATAGATGATTATAATGATTGTTCTGGTTTATGTGCAAAAGGCCAGAAAATATAATAGTTGACTTATTCATTTATTGTACGTTATATTGTTATTACCTTTGTTCTTGAGAATCGGTCACTGACCCGCACGAAGCGTTGTGTGCGACCATTGAAGCTCTTTTACAAAATTCTGCTAAAAGAATAAATAAGTATCTACGTACATTAAGTAAAAAATATTTAAACATTAAATCAGATTTACAAAATATTGTGTAATAGGTGTGTAGTCCGTTAATAGTCTTTAGTTTTCAAAAGTGCTTTTGTCTGTAGAAAATAAACCTGAAATCATGGTTAACATGGCTTTTGCTGTTTAATTTAGATATAAATATATTCTTTTGTAGTTGTTAGGGTTCGTCCACATCTGACGAATGAGCATTACACGAGCAGCTCGCGAGCCGCTCGCGAGCATGCCGCGAGCGGATCGCGAACAGCTCGCGAGCTGCTCGTGAAATGCTCGTACGCCAGATGTGGACGCTCCCTTAGACAAAACTTCTTTTATAGGTACCTATTGAGTATTGTAATATCTGTACAACCGTTCTCAAAGTTCCATGGTATGGGTAAATTTCAACTCCAAAATTTGTATGTGAAATTCGTTTTCTTAATGAAGGACGTGTGTGAAATACTTTTCGAAATAAACAAACACAAGCAACACACTAACAAGAATCCAGAGAATGTTTTGTTTCCAAAGCGACGGATATTTTTGTTTATAACTTTACCGTGGCATTGTCGAGTGCCAAGTGTTCTCAAAAACAATTAAAATCGCGGATTTGTCAATAATATTGTTCTCACCATTTGGTCAGGTGATGATTTACACTAATCTATTGATTAACCCAATTTCAATAACATATCTGTTGAATTTTATGGATACTAAAGATAGAATTTTGACTAAAACGCCACACATATCTTATCTCTACGAATAGCCGAGTGGTTTTGGTCACCATGTCAATTACCAATGCGCGACGCGCTGCGGGTTCAATCCCAATGGGCCAACTCTTAAAGACTTCTAAAAGTTTGCTGAAATACTTAAATCGAAAATGAGTAATTCTTTAACTAACGTCATTAAGTGCGGCAGTAAATTTTCTACAAAATAGCAACAATAGTTAAGTGTAAAACATTCGATGAATAAAAAATGTTATTGAAATGAAACACAAAGTATCGTAGGAATGTTTGTTTTTATACAACGGAATGCAAAGTCGCAAACTTGCGCATACGGTCATAATATACAGTTTGAATAACATTCAACATTGATTAGTCTATTCAAAGTGTTATATAGTAAGTTGTATTATACGCTTTGGCAGGACTTGCTTTGGTTCACACCATTACTGTTACATTTTGCTTTGGTTTGGAGTGATTGTCAATTGTTTTAATTGTCAAAGGTGAGAAAGGAGTCGTAATTGCCCTTAGTCCTTACTCTCATAAAAATATAAACCAAATTTAGATATTTTTAGATCATTTATCCAGCTTTATTGGACTTAAGAATATTCTATCTATCTATCTATCTTAATTTTAGTGCGTTAGGTTCTAACACTTTACAAGTTTACCAGAAAATAGAACTATGCCCAGTCATATTCAGTTTACTTACATAAAAAATATTTAAATGCTTACAGAAGCATTTACTCATTACTTATTATCCCTCATATTAACACGATTATTTTCATTTCTCCTTTGAATAAATCAAACATAGCTTATAACAACCAAATCATAATCAAATAGAATCTTCTTCTGAAATAAAATCTTTCAACTGTATCAAATCCATCTAATTATACCATTTACTATCGTAAGCTTACATTCCTACTTAATTTCGAAGAATACCGCGAAAGGAAAAACTGCAGCTACAAACATCCGACAAAACATAATATCATGACGTCGGTTCCGAGCATGCACCAATGTGCAACCAACTTGATACATAATAAATCAATAGATTTAACGGAAAAGTGAACTTTGCTTTATACGTAATAGAAATAAGTGAATTATTTCCTGTTTGATGGTCTTTTAATTCCTTGTAGTAAGAAGCTAGTATATTCTTTGAAAAAAGGTTCTTTTTTCCATTAAATCTTTTTTTAATTAAAATAGGTACGTCGCACAAGCAACGACCTTTGGTTATAATTCTGTTTTTCGGCAATACATTTAAATTAAGTGTTTTTCGGAACTAAAATTGTCAGCAAGCTTTTACGTAGGTATAATGGATAAAATAATTATTTAAAATTTTTCTCTATTACTCATGTTACGGACATAGGCAGATACTTTAAGTCATAATTTAATTTTTAAAGCTCAAAAAATATTTTTTTTTGCTTTAATATTATATACAGTTGCATCATTGGGATACCATGCATTTATTTTCCTAGAAACAAAGTACTCAGGCTCCACCACCCATACATAACTCTTCTTATAAATGATTCTCTTCACAATAATTCAATAAAATGCAGTCCGAACTGATAAGACAAAGAGCTATTAAGTTTTTCCAGGTTAAAGTCCGAGCGCAATATCAAAGTAGAAACTGATACTTTATTGGAACAAAATCTGAACTACTTTTCTTATTTTTTCTGTACTTTGTATGCTTTACTTGTATGTATACTTAATTATTTATTATTAATACTTAATTAACAACATTTCCATATTACATGACATCAAAATCTTAAATATTTATTTATTTATTTATTTATTTATTTATTTATCACATATTACTCGCCATTACAGATAACTTAACCTAATTCGACATAGTAACTTAAAGTATGTTTCCTTAACTATTACTTAACTACTTACATTTCCTTACATACACATAGGTACATACTACACATCCTTACATACTACACAGTAAGTAGCCCTTGTGAACTCGCTCAGTGTACAGTTAAATATGTCAATGTCATCAGCCACCGTGTTGAGAGTGCGTAACGCGCGAGTGAGCGGTGCGCGCGCCAGCAGGTTAGTGCGCGCACGCAGCACCACCAGCAGCCGCGGCCTGCGCCGCCGCGTCACATACTCGTCCGGAATACAAAAACCTATCTCTGAGAGTATACCAGAGTTTTGTATCTTACCTCTCAAAACCTTCAGTAGATAAGTTGCTAATGCTACTTCACGCCTGACTTCCAATTTGTAGTACCCCACCATACCGAGGCAGAATAACGTGGGGTACAGTAATGGGTATCCCGGATATATCCCGTATATTTTCAAATACATAAATCTGATATATTTGTTTTGTATCCTCTCGAGCATTTTTTTATATTTTATTTCGCTCGGACTCCAAATGGCCGCATTGTATTCTAGATGACTCTTCACAAGAGCCTCGTACAAAGCCCTCAATGCACTGATATTCGTGAACTCATTTGCCTGACGCAGCATAAATCCCAGATTCCTGTACGCCTTCTTACAAACATGTACCACATGTTTGCGAAACTGTAAGTCGCTGGTGAAATGGATGCCTAAATCCTTTACCTCCGTGACACGCTGCAGTAGCTCCCCATTCATACTGTACTGGTGGTGTTGTTGGTTTCGTGTGCGGGTGAATGAAAGCACCGAGCACTTTGCAACATTAAAGTATAGCTTATTGCAGTGACTCCATTCAGTGATTCTATCCAAGTCATGCTGTAGCATGTCACGATCAGCAGTGTCTTTCATCACTGCTGACAACTTAAGGTCATCAGCAAACAGTAGACACGTTGACCTGATCACCGTCGGTAAGTCATTTACCATGATAATAAATAATAAGGGTCCTAAATTACTACCCTGACTGACGCCCGATCTTGTGTAGTAGGGCTCCGAGAAGTGTCTGCCACAGTCGACATACTGACGCCTATCTCGAAGATAACTGGCGAAGAACTTTACAGTATGAAATGTGCAGCCCATACCTGCCAGCTTTGACAAGAGTATGTCGTGGTCGACTGTGTCGAACGCCTTCTTGAAGTCAAGGTAGGCTACGTCAACCTGAAGCCCAGCGTCAACAGCCGGTACCAACTGCGTCATCAAGTGAAGTAAGTTTCCCGCTGTACCTCGTCCAGGACGGAAGCCATGCTGCGCATCAGACAAATGAACCCCAATCTGTGCATAAAGGTCACTGTGAACAGCCATCTCAAATACTTTGGCTGGTGCGCTCAGCACCGCAATAGGTCTGAAGTCACTGACATCCGTGCCACCTCGACCTTTTGGTATAGGTACCACCCGAGTCAGTTTCCAACGAGTCGGAAAGTGTGCTACCGATAAACAAATATTAAATATGTGTAGCAGAGGTTCAGTTAACACTATGCGGCAATCCCTCAAAATAAAGGGTGGAATCCCATCAGGGCCCACTGAGCGCTTAGGCGGCAGACAAGTGAGCGCGCGCCGGACGGCCGCCCGCTCGAGGCAGGCGAGGTGTGCGTACGCGCTGTTCGGCGTCGCCTCCCCGCACGCCGCCTCCGCGCTCAATGTGCCCGCCGTTTCACTGTACACAGAGTGGAAGAATCGTGCATACTCCTTAGCGGATTCATCACCAGATAGAACTCGCCCCTCTTTAATCAATTTGTACTGAATAGAAGTGTCTTTGTTTGACCTTATGTAATTCCAGAATGACTTAGGGTCAGTAGCGAGATTATTTTGTACTCGTTCTTTATACCTGCGGTGACAATTCGCTGTTTCCGCTTTCACCCTTGCCCGACAGCGAGAGAATGCCTCATAATCACTCGGACATTTGGATACTTTATAATTTTTATGCAACCTGTATTTCAATTTAATTTGTTTAATAAGGTCTAAGGTATACCATTCTGGATAAATTCTTTTACTAATATTATTACTTTTCAGAGGAATGCTAGCAATAAAAGTTTCATATATTTTGTCATAGTAAAAGTTTAAAGCCAAATCCGGATCTTGAATGAGGTACAAATCTGCCCAGTCTATTGAATTAATTAAATTGTATAACTTACTGTAATCTGCTTTACGAAAATTCCATTTCTTATACTGGGACTGAGATTGTGTCTGTGGTTGTGATTCGGGAGCTGCCGGAGTGGATCGTGTCGGCGCACATGACGCCGCGACGCCGACCGCCAGCGGCGGGTGATACGCGTCCACGGGCTGCAGGCCCTCGTCCGCGGCGCACACCGTCACCGCGCCTCGCCCACTCAACACTAGGTCCAGTTGCCTATTATTGCAGTTCGGTACCATGTTACACTGAGCGACCTCACAAAAGGCCACGAAATATTCAAAATAACTACTAACATTACTATTGCACGAAATTAAATTAAAATCTCCTAAAGTTACTATATTACTTTTATACTTAATACACAATTTCTCTAACAAACTAAACATTAACATATATTCAGACTCTTCTGCCTTTGGTGGTATATATACTACACAACATACAAATAAGAAACGACTCTGCTTATATACACTTGCACATACTATTTCAAATTGTTGAGAATCAATATTAATATTATTAGGCATTTTTATTCGTCGCAGTTCAAAACGCGGTGTGGCCACTAAAAGTACGCCGCCCTGCTTGCGTCCGTCCGCCCGGTCACATCGTAGTATCTGGTACCCCGGCAGTGAAAATTCTGAATCGTAAATTGATTCGTTACATCCGGTCTCAGTAATAGCGAACATATCAGCCTCCGACGATTCCAGTAGCGATAAAAACCTTGCTGTTTTAGTTCTTAGTCCTCTTACGTTTTGGTAAAAAATGTTGTATACTCTACTGTGTGTCTGTTTGCGCGTTGTTTGTTGTGGCTCTGGTTGATCGTCGAAAAAAAATCCATTCGCTGAACTCTACATTTAGAGGCCAAACATCAGGATTACAAAGTCTTTCAAAGTTGTTTTCTGATAAACCTATTCTAAATGATGAATAATTTCTTTCAGTTTTTGTTTTTATCTTTTCTACTATAAATTCTGAGTTATTTCCTAATGTTTCTTTTATATATTCCTTAATATTATCTTCTGTAGTATTTTTGTCCAACCTCCATACATGTAGATATTTTTTCCGTTCAGCGGCCTTCAATAATGTGACCGAAGTGTTACCGCCTTTCTTTGCCGGGTTATTAACTCGTTTATTGTTTCCCACTACAATCCATTTATCATTGGTATTTTCCGTAACCGCTGTTTTACTGGCCACCGCCGCGTAGGTAGGCGTAGCAGGCGCGCACGCGGCCGGCAGCTGGGGCGCGCTCGCGGCTGGCTGCGCGGTCGCGGCGGCGGCAGGCTGCGCGGTCGTGACGCTCAGCGGAGACGAGCTCGCGGGGGCGCGAACGTGGCGAGGCTCGGGAACATCGCGCGGCGACGTTGGGTTCGGCTGCGCTGCCGTACTGACAATCCTTTCATTCTTCAGACATCTAATTTCTTTTTCCAGACAAGTGCACTTTTTATTAGCTGCACTTAAATCATCCCTCAACTTTTTATTCTCCATAACCAAAGTGGCTACTGAATTCTTAATTTCCTGTATAAGTTTTGTTTCAATAGTATTCAGTCTGGCCGATATTACCCCTTTTAATATATCCGTAACACTCTGGATACTATCCATCATATTCATTGCCGATGACGTAGTATTTCCGACCAAATCAGTGTCTTCACAACTTTTAGTTGGTTCCTCTTCTATCAACGCGGCTCCAGAGCGGGAGCCGCGGACCGGTGTATCATCTGTTACTCGTACACGACGAGTTACATTCGAACAGGAATCGCACATGTACGATCCTATCAGCTGGGTTTTTTGCTCCCTGAATGTGGCCGATGTAATATTAAGACAAGCATAATGGTACACCGTCTTGCATGCAGTACATCTCAGTAGATCTCCTAATGCAATTTTATTATTGCAAGCAAAACAATGCATTTTGAATATCCACGCTGCGCGAGTGAGACGGCGCTAACATTCATAGCCAAGTGTGAAAGAGTAAGATGCGCGGTGCGATGCGCCGCTTATGCTGTTAGGACGCCACGCTATTTATAATATGATATTTAAAAAACGGCGGGTGGGTTGAAATTATTCGTTTCTTAGTTCGCTGTAATTAGTTTTTACACTTTAACTTAGGTTTAGTTTATGTTTAACTGTTGTATTTAAGGTGTTTGTTATATTTGTTCATTGTTTAGATCATTTTAACAACACAGACATTGTTTAGGACACTGTTCACAGACCGAAAACTTTAAATCACTATATCACTGTTTACTGATGGAGTTCGGTTGTAATAACATTTCCACGTAATATTTGCACTATTTAAACAATTTTGATACTACACTTTATGGGTAATTATAACTTTAAACATTTTTTGAATTTAATTACACGGAGCGCAATGTTTACTAGGCGGCAGTTACGTTCCGTATATATGTGATAAGCCAGTCTGAATTGTAAAATTATTCATTCCATTTTTATTTAGGTGTCTTGTTATTTTTATAGTTTATCTATATAATATTAGGAAAACTACATACTTTATAATTTAACGTTAATACCTAATGGTTACTTTTGACTAAGACTAAATATTAAAAGGGTAATCGTGCGATTTGTTATTACCACTTTTAAAAATATATCAACCGTTCCGCTGCCAATATTGAGTGAAAGAAACAAAACTATGTTCCCAAGTCAAGCTTCACAACAAGAAAAGCACAACAACAAATTAATTACAATACTCACAAAAACCTTTATTATGACAAATAGTTATATAACCTGAACTTGTCGATTAGTTTCCTCAAAACCATTCACCTGTCTTCAAGTGACGAAACCTAGGGCCATTACAGTGTTGCTGACTAACTTACTGATTTAGACCAGTGGGCTGGAGAATTGACGTAATTATTGCTAGGAAGAAGGTTGTAAAGGGTGTTTTATAGTACTTTTATAGTAACAAAAGTTATTATAAGGCTCAAAACCATAGAATATATACTAATACTGGTAGTCAAATCCATTTTAATGGGAACTCTGGTGTTGAAACTTGTTCACGGATAGCGGTCTTCACTCATCATCAAGCGAACTCTTTGTAGATGGTATGAAAAAATACCTTCCTTCAAGGTCTATTTGGTAAAATCAGTAAAATGTGATAGAAGAGTGACATTATGATTCTTAATAGCTGTAATTTGTATTGTGAATACAACGAACACGCTTAAGAAGCACCCATATATCTGATGAATAATACGATTGCTTTTTATAAATGAGAAAAGAAAAACATCAAATCTGCTTTTCCGTGCCAATGATTCACTTGAGTGATCCCAACTCAAGAGCATTAACAAAAACAAATGAAGTCTAACATAAAATGCAATAGTTTATTTATTTAGTTTATTTAACGCCTTGGACAGAACATTAAAATGTCCGTAAAAGTTCCGAGCGATTACAATGGCATTTGACTAATTAAAAAGATATGCCTGTTAGAGATGTCAAAGAGATTTGTTCCGGTCTAATTAAAGGCTACAGAGGAACTTCAACTATTACCACAATGTTAAAAACTTGACACAAAATGTGTTATTGTATATTTAATAAACTTACCGTTACTTAATTGGTTAATCAGCTATATATCAAGTATTAAAAGATGACCAAATTTACGCTGTAACAATTATCAGGTGGCCTAGTAAATTAAATTGGATATTCATTGTCTAGATAATTGTCGAGAAAGTAAACAGTTTTATTTTGTATAAAATCAAACGTTATCTTTCTCTTGAAATAAAAGAAGGTGGAAATTCTAGAGCTATATACCAGCTCCAATTGTGACTTTATACATTCCAAACATCCGTTCAAAAGTGCCCAAATATTAAATATCGCAAATCCCTTCTGTAACATCTTATTACAGTCAGTTTACACTGAAATAGTTGATCAAAAACTTTAAATACGTCGCTGGTATTTTGTTTTTATATTTTCATTTGTTTATTTTTATTTCCAGACACTAAAATCAACATGCGAGTTCATAAAAACACAGCTATGCACCATAGCAATATGTCTAACGCTGTTCAACTCGGTTCGTCTGCCGCGGGAGGCGTTTCGTTATGGAGCTGTTCCGTACCTGGTGGTCTACACGTTTTGGCTGCTAGCTGTGGGCTTGCCTACCACGCTACTGCAGCTGGCTATGGGGCAGCTTAGTCAACAAGACCCAGTGGGGGTTTGGCGGGCTGTGCCTATTCTTAGAGGTATGTTCTAAGTAATTTTTATTAATCTACGACAATTTAAACTATTTCATGTCATTTTCACTTTTACAATGTCCTCAATAATACCTACATTAAATAAATATTTATCCAGCTGCTGGTAAAACACTCTTACACAAACATAGCTTTGGGTTATTGAAATCGCCAGACTAATTGTTGCAATGGACCTTTAGAGGGATTTATAAGAGAATTAAAATGTAAAAATCTACTTATTCTGGAAGAAGTAGTTATAGAACAAAAATCAAAGACTTGAAAATTTCACATAATAAATACCACTACTTATGTTGAATTTAATTTAAACCCTTCACTAATGTTGAATATGATTCAACACGTTCAATGGTTATCTGATCCCAAGCTAAGCAGATTAAGCTTGTGTTATGGTAACCAGACAACTGATAAACATACTTATATATTTCTAAATACATACATATTATAGATAAATTACACCCAGACACAGAACAAAATTGATCGTGCTCATCACACAAAGATTTGTCCTGAGTGGGAATCGAACCCACGACCTCCGGTATAGCAGTCAGGGTCACTAACCACTAGACCAACAGGCCTGTCAAAACGTAATAAATACTACTTATCTATCCTCAAACATTCACACAAAATTAAGCTGCGATTTAATAACTTGTAACGGTAAACTAACATGCTACACGATACGTAATAAGGTGAATAAATAAGTATGTTCATACAAAGCCTTGCACACAAATCTCCGCCGCCTTGTGTACACTGTACAGTTCTAAATCCGATTATAATGTTGCCTGAGCCGCGGTCTTTCTACTTATTTTGCAGTTGTTATGTTAATAGGTATATTTTCTTGGTTCTCGTTCATTTTATTTACGAATATAGAGCTAAAAGCCCATTTTTTGGGATGACTCAATAGTCATTCCATCATGTAGTGCAATCACTACAGTCATAAAAAAGTTTGACTTTGGCTCGGCTTTGGCAGGAATTTGATAATTTTATTCAGGTTTTTCATTCACGTTTTTATATACTATAAAAATATGACTCATCTTTTTAAATACAGTCATTTATAACATAACATACCAAAAACTATATCTTTACTCGCACGTGAATAAACATAATGAAAAGTAAATTAAAATGCTAAATTAAAAATATAAATATAAATAAATACTGATACTGTCAATCAACACATCAAGAAATACAATTATTTTTATATTTCGAATCTAGGTATTTCATAATTAATAGAAAATGAAAACGATTTAAACGGATTAGGCATATCGCGGTGTTTTGATACTTATTAAAATTTTTTAATTATTTTATTTTCAATACCCGAATAATTATAAAAATATTTTTTGTTTTAATAAATTGTTATGTTATATTTTTTCAGGTGTCGGCCATTTAAAAGTTCTGACGTCATACGTGTGTTGCGTCTACTTCATGTTGTACGTAGCGCTGTCAGCTGCCTACCTCGTCTGGATAGGCAAAGGGTCCTTCCCTTTGAAGGATTGCACTAAACTGCATATAACGCCGGTAAGCCGCTTGTGTCATTGTTCTCGAAAATAGGGACATTATGGCAATAAGGACGAAGTGATTAGTTGGGCTTTGAGTTTGGCTTCATCTGAATATGTGTTGGTATAATTAAAGTAGGTATTCTGTATAAATCCTTAGCTTGGAACTGTCCAAAAAATTAAATAATAAAAAAGAACGTAGGTATATTGTCCACATTTTTATAAATTATATAGGAATCAATACACAATATACATTGACAGCCCTGTTGGTCTAGTGGTTAGTGACCCTGACTGCTATACCGGAGGTCGTGGGTTCGATTCCCACCCAGGACAAATGTTTGTGTGATGAGCACGATCATTTGTTCTGTGTCTGGGTGTAATTTATCTATAATAATGTATGTATTTAGAAATATACAAGTATGTTTATCAGTTATCTGGTTGCCATAACACAAGCTCTGCTTAGCTTGGGATCAGATAACCGTGTGTGAGTTGTCCCGGAATATTATTATTATTATTATCTTTATTTTCTTTAAATACATACAAAATACATTTTTAAATATATACAATAATAACTAAAAATATACATTTAAAAATATAAAATGTAGTTTCCAACCGACATCGGGAACAGGGCCCAAGCTGCCGGTGGTTAGGGCTCCAGAGAGAGGAACCTCCTCACAATACGCGCCGTGTCGAGAAGTACCGCTTTCTGCATCAAACCCTTGACCCAGGCGCCAAGCGAGAGCCTCTTAAGGTGTTGGTCGAGGCTCTTGGCTATTATGCCGTTGGCTGTAACGACTATCGGGACAATGATTGCTGAGTCCACCTCCCACATGTCGACAACCTCGTGTGCTAAATCCAAATATTTAAGTTGTTTTTCTTTTTCAGCTTTCACGAGGTTCTCGTCATGAGGAATAGTGATATCAACAATGATTGCCCGACGCTCCGATCGATCTATCACCACTATATCAGGCTTATTTGCTACAATAGTCCTGTCAGTGATGACGATTATTATTAATACGAGTGAAAATACCTGTACGTTCACAATGTTGAAAATAACTATCGTAGTACTATTATTAATCAGAGGGGCTCGTGGCTAAGTGTAAGCCGTACGGTTTGACCGATAATACAGGTTAAGCCGCGCTCGCCGCGGTTTGTCCGTAGATGGGTGATAATTTCTAACATACCGAGACCCCTCCGTGTTTCGGAAAGCACGTTAAACAGTAGGTTCCGGCTATACATAGATCTTTGGCAGTCGTTAAGTCAATTATGACAACCAGTCTTACTATGGGATACTGTGTTTCCCAGTAAAATGGGTTGTGGAGGTCAGATAGGCAGTCGCTCCATGTAAAATACGGTATTCAGCTGAATCCGGTAAGACTGGTAGCCGACCCCAACATTGTTGGGAAAAGGCTCGGGAGATGATGATGAGTACTATTATTAATTAGGTACAAATATTTAAGAAGAAATCTTGTAGGTCCCTTTTATAAATATACTATTAATAACGAAATAGCTCGAGTGAAGTAAATGCGAAGCACAGAAACACTTTTATTTCAATTTTATAAAATTCAATTTATAACAGAGAATGATAGGCGAAGAGTCAATGAACTCAATTTGTTTACGTCTGATAAAATGTTTTAAATGTTTTATTTCAGCACGGGTATGAAAATAAAATGAACGCAACCGAGTGTTTCAAGTAAGTTCACTCAATAGATAATAAACGGTTCGTAAAATATAAAACTTATATCTTTCCAATTTACTTCCATTTTTGATTAAAAGTATCCATCTGCTTTTATGGAGCCAAAAATCATTTATATTTATTATTTCACAATTTGTGAAAATAAAATACCTATATTAGTTTAACTTAAGAATTCAGAATTTACTTATTTAAGGAATTTTATTACTCATACATTTATGATTTTGATGAGTATTTAAATTATTATCTCCAAAATAGTTTTATTTTGATATTTATTAAGTTGTTAATATATACCGTGCCAATCCACTTATAATGTTATAAATATTTTAAGTGGATTGACACGGTAGTTCAAATCAAAGATTGATTCAATTATAAAATTATAAAAATAAAATGCAAAAAACGTGTATAATTTACAATACTATTTTATTATTATAACTTAAAGTTTTTGCCAATTATTCCTCATAATATTAACTGATATTAATTTAACTTTCAGTTCTACATTTCTGGCGCCATTCACGGAACATCCGCAGTACCTCGGGATAATGGCGATTTTAATATTTCTTCTGTGGTTTTTCGTGCCCATTCTGTAAGTAATAATACTCTTATTACAAGTTTAATTTGTTCGTCGTTAGTGTTAAGATTTTATTGGTAATTACGGTAATATTAATATTAAACACCAAATTATAGAGGATATTTTGTAATTGGTATTATGATATTGTAATTTTAAGACTTGGTTTAATTATTTATATATATTTTTTTCAAATTTAAGTACTATTAGTAATGAAATTAGAACAATCAAGGAATGAACCAAGAAAGAAACGCTGGATTATTGAAAAAAAAAGATAAATCAGATAAATACATCAAGTGATAAAATCTCGAAACTCTGGTTTTGACATATAATTTGGGAATAGACCAACAGAACTATTTTTATAAGTAGTCCCCAATAGATCAAAATTTTTATTTACGCTTCTTGTATTTATATGTACTATATTAAGGTGATTACTGGGGTTCTTGACTATATTAGAACAATGATCCGGGGAACACTCATAAGAATTTGCTACTGTCAGCCGATCAAGGTCATTAGATATGTGCTCTACGTTATTAACCATTTTTGTAAATGACAATATATTTATTAAATTATAATTATTAAAATTAAAATATTTACAATAGTATAAAAACTAATAGTTAAATAACAATTAGTTTAATAACGCAAAATTATTCCGACTTCACGTGTCAATGATTTCGTCAAATTAAGGTACTTTAACAGTAATAAGTTACTGTAAAAGTATTTATGATGTAAAAAAATAAATAAATTACATAAAATTGTTTGAATTTGAAAAATAAAAGTAGTTCTGTTTTATTGAAATTTAAAAATTGATTCTTACAAGCGGAATGGTTTTTTTTATGTATGAAGTAATAACTAAAAACATAAACTAGATCGTTACCACAGCTAACCACCAAACAACATTAAACACATCAATTCACACATACATTATAATTTCCAGGTTGTACCGCCTCTACAAAACCTTGAAAACAACGCTCGCCGTCTTGACAACATTCATCGTGATTATGGTCATACTCATATCTACATTTCTGGCTCGGACCGCGGTGCTTGATTCGATGTTTGAGTCGTGCGTGCAATGGGCATCGCTGTCGCAGCCTTACATTTGGCACAGTGCCTTGGTACAGGCGTTGTTGTCCACGCAAATTATAAGTGGGTACCTAACGAGTGCCGGCGGATCTGTGTATAGACATTCTGATGTTCGGTGGTAAGTAAACCTAGATCTTTAAATTATAATAATAATAATAATATCCTGACACAACACACACACGGTTATCTGATCCCAAGCTAAGCAGAGCTTGTGTTATGGTAACCAGACAACTGATAAACATACTTATATATATTTCTAAATACATACATATTATTATAGATAAATTACACCCAGACACCAGAACAAATGATCATGCTCATCACACAACATTTGCCCTGGGCGGGAATCGAACCCACGACCTCCGGCATAGCAGTCAGGGTCACTAACCACTAGACCAACAGGCCCGTCGTGAAATTGTGTAAATATGATAGCGAAAGTGCAAGAGATTGTAACAAATTTAATAAATACTGCATTTAAAGAGCTCATTTAGTATACACCTGGTATACCTATTAAAAATATATTTTACAAACAAGTAAATGTGTAAGTTTGGTACTCTTGTATATTTGTTTTTGGAAGAATATACAGCAGTTGCCTGAGCGTTGTGTCTGCTTCATGAGCCTTCAGTGATACATTCAAAATCGATATATATATAGAATACGTAACGTAGAGTATATTATAAAATCTAAGGTCCTGTTCAATATCATTTAATGTAATAACTTTTAAACTATCGCGCTGCATGTTTATAGTAATAGTATAAAACGGGGATTAGCGCGTACATGCATAAATACCTTTAGGGCTTGACGTTTCGACCGGGTTACACAGGCCGTGGTCGCAAGCAGACTAGAGATGCGGTGTCATTGCTCCGTGCACGAAGTAGATGATTTTTCATCTACCCCCTGTTCTTCAAGTACCCTACACACTACACTGACCTGACATGATTTAATGTGTTACCTACTTTCCAGCTATACACCACCATTATGTCCGATCTTCTTTTTGGCACGCCATCTGTTTTAATACTAAACTTCTAACTCTTATATTATATGGATTAAAAGAAATCTAAAACCTGGACTCTATCTCATAAAATGACTACCATTTCAGGACATCAGCTCTAGTAATAATGTCAAACATATTCGGTGGCTGGCTCTGGGTGTTAGTGTGGGAGTCTATCGGAGGGACTGGCAGAAAAGACACCAGTTTCATATCAATTCTAGTCCTGATATACCAGTCTTCTGTCTCTGAGAGAAGAAATAAGGAGTGGCCAATATTGGCCTTTGGAGTAGTGTTCATTTCTGGAATTATTACAGTGGTGAGTTTTTTTTTATAACTGGTACATTTCTTGATTGATGTACGTACACTTTTTGTGTTAGTTAAAAATAAAAACTAGTGTCAATTTTATTATAGTTTAGGGATTTAAGGAAAATAATGAAAGGAAGGGAGGGAGGACTTTGCCCAGCAGTGGGACAGCATGGGCTGAAAATAATAATAATTAGGGATTTAAGAAGTAGCTTATTTTGAATTTAAACTATCTCAAGTCTAATGTTTTTTGCACTTCTACAAAAAAATACAAAAACAACAGTTGTTTTTAAGGAAACTATTTAGTGCTTAGTAAGCTAGAAAATCTGCTGACATTTTATTCAAAGTGCTATTTTATCGGGGTAGAGTAAGTAGCACTACCTTCCACTGATGACGTCACATTTCTCACAGTACTTCTGTCTTAAGATACCACCTAGTGTCAAACATTAAAACCCAAGGACTTAAGTTATTCCACGTCACTGAACTAAGAAGTCCTAACTCAGCTAGTTACCGCCTGAATAGATATGAGCCAAATACTAAGTGAAATACCTAAAATTAGGTAGACCGTGAATTTGAGTCTAGAATTTAATTAGTGTGCAAATCGACCCGTTCGGCTTCATCTGGACAATATCCAGTTTTGTGGCTACCAAGACCATTGTTTAGTATGGAGTTCGTCCTAGAATTCGGACTATATTGCTTTTGTAGAACAGAGTGAATAACAGTCAAGTCTTATTTTCGTTAAATAGAACTTATCTATTATGTAATAAACAATTAAAATTTTCTTCATAAATAGCTTGGAAAATATAAATAATAATATAAACTGTCAATGTTATGCGTATTTTACACCTAAATACATACTATCACTCATTCGTTTTTGCCGGCGTATTTGAAGACTTTTTCTTTCATTGATTTTAACCTAATTTGTTTATCAGACCAGAGAGGTTTTCTTCATCTTTCCAGTTGATTCTCCTCTACCCTGTTTACGACAAGCTCCACCGGTTAACTGGCGACCACTGGCGTATCTTCGCGTGCGCCTCATCAGCCGTCGGTACAGCCCTTACTGTTGCTGTGCTAGCCAGAGGGCTGGAGGTAGCCACCATGTTGGATGAGCTGGTCATACCTGTGCTGGCCGTATTTACGTCAGCTGTCGAAGTTGTTGGATTTGTGTTTATTTACGGTAAGTGAGATATTTCTAACTAACTAAGTATAAAAATTGTCAATACACTATTGCATTAGGTTACCCTGTAATAATAGTTGTATTCTATGGTAAATAAATAAATAAATAAATTTCCCGCCGACAAACTGACACACAGTTTGGTGGGTTTAATTACTTTGTAATTATTTTTAAACCGATAAATGCCTTAATTATTATTATTATCATTAAATAAGTGGGTCTTTGCATGTCTGTCCTGAACGGTTGGCACTGCTCTCACTGTCACAGTTTTTGTCATTACTGCTCCACATATGACCAAAACAAATTGGCGATATTTGGGTCAAAAATTATTTATCTGAAATCAATAAATCAGAATTACTCTTTATGTATCATTTTTATGTACAATTAAATACACATTAAGAGTAATTTGACACTTTTTTGCATATATTTATGGCTTCTGATCTAAAACTGTAAAACACAAAAGAAGTCTCCTAGAAAAGGCACTAAAACTCGCACATTTATATTCTACGGAATCAACATAATTCAAGGCAAGATGAAAAAATTACCATCGTTCTGACAGCCTTGAGTGTGACAGTAATATGCACTTCAAGTGTAATTTATATTCTTTCTTATCCTTGCACCACGTTATGTATAGCAACTACTCTTACATAAAATGTAAGCTTTTATCATTAATGATTTTATGAGTTGAAACTTAACTTTAAGTTATAAAAGAGTAACAGTTGTAGTTAAATATTCACTTTACAAAAACAGAGATAGCAGGAGACAGCAACTATAATTTTAATCGCCGTCCAAATTAGGTTTATTAATTTAATAATAATATGTAATATATATTTAATAATAATAATAATATCCCGGGACAATTCACCCACGGTCATCTGATCTCAAAATAAGCAGAGCTAGTACTACGGTAAACAGACAACTGATAATCATACCTATGTATTTCTAAATACATAAATGTAATAAATTACACCCAGACACAGAACAAATGATCATACTCTCACATCTGTCCACCATCCGGCCTGGGTGAGAATCGAACCCACGACCTCTGGATAGCTGTCAGAGCCATTGGTGTCTGAGAAGGGTCAATCTATAACAATAGATTTTTATTCAAACTGATTTATTTTATTTTAATTTATTGGCATCCGTTCTCATTGCAGGTTGGTGTTACCTCACAGTTGACATAGAGTTCCTTACCGGAGTGAAGCTGCCTTACTTCTGGATAGCCACGTGGTGGTCCACTCCCATCCTCCTGATAGGCTCTTCAGTCTGGTGGCTCCGAGCTCTATTGAGAGCCTCATGGGGTTATGGGCTAACACTATGGCCGTTGTTAGGAGCATTCGTGGTGATTCTGGTGGTCATGTCGATGTTAGCTGCAGTGGCTGTGGCGAAAGAGGAGCAGTTTAATTTAGTAGCTGTAAGTTGTCTAATTCATATTATTTTTAATATTTTTTATCGTAATGGGTATATTCCTTGTCGAGCGTTGAGATGTCGGCCCGTGAACATCACACCTGCAAAGGCATCAAAATCGGGAACTAAAACTTAAATATATACACAATAGAATCCGTTGGATATAATTTTATTTCACTGTTTTATCTACTCTAAAATCTTTTAACAATTTCCCCTTCTTCTTTTTTTCAGAAAATAACATCTGCTTTCCGACCTTCACGTTTGTGGGGTCCAGAAGAACCAATGGCGAGATACGTGTGGATGTCACAACGATATGTCAACGAAGCACTTAGTACTGACAACGAAACAAATTCTGAACAAAACAACTACTCAACAGTGACATATAACAAAGAAATGGATAAGAAATATAAAGACGATTTATATAGACACGATATGTACCAAAGGACCTACAATATATACCACAAAAACGACATTATTAATCAAGATAACGTTTACGGAGGGATCAAATCGATATACGGTACTCATACAATACCCAGAGGTAGAAAAAAGAGCACAGACGATAAATATCGATCACCAAATATTTGTATAGCCAAAGGTAAATTAGGAGGTCCAACAGACTGTAGATGTAATAGACATTTTACACTAAACGTTCCAGATTTAAGGAGCAACGAAGTGACTACAAGTCTTTAGATACGTACAACGAAATAACCTAGTCGAATTATTTATTTAAAATTATGTGTACACTTGAACAAATAATTGTATGGGTAGGTTGATATGACAACCACATTGTGACTAACACTTGGAGTGATGTTAATATAAATATTGAAATGAATATGTTGTCACCTTTATTTCCTTGTATTACCTTGTGCTCCCTTAGATTAAGTAGCAATCGAGACTGAAATATCTATGTTTTGATATGTGCTACTGCAACTAAATATTTTTGAGTGCAAATAAGAATAAATCAGTGGCAAGTTACACTGTGTTGTTGTTATAAAATGCCTTTTATCCTTTGCCTACCAGTTGCTTATATTAAACATGAAAAAATGACAAACAGTAAGTAGCCTTTCCCGACGTTTACAAGAAAAAATGGGGTGCTCAACTTGTAGGGCGACCACACAGTATAAATTAGACGACAAAGACGGTACACGTAAATTAAGAACGAAACCGCAAAAAATATCAAAGACAGTTGAAATAAGAACACAAATTTAAATAAACATAACATCTAAATGTAGAACGTCTCATTGTTCCTATTTTGAAAAGGACGCTGGTGTAACTGACAAAAGAAACTTTTTTTTGGGCCAAGGAAAAACGGGAATGATAATCGTTCACACAGTAAGATGGGTATGGGGGGAAAATGAGAAATGGACGAACTTTTTAACATAAATCTCAGACAAAAAGTACGAAAAGTATTACTTGTGAGAATCCTGCCCCTTGCTTGGAGTGTACTAAGTTATTTGATAGGTATATTGAACGTAAGTAGCCTATAGTAGTAGATAGATAGAGTAGTAGATAGAGTAGTAAAACATACTCATGGCTAATCAAGAACAGTTTGTTATTGACTTGAAAAATAGTTTCAGCATATTAGACCCATCTTGTGAACACAACGTGCAAAGTCAATACACAAATATTAAAGATGTTATAAAAAAGGCAAGTAACAAAATAAAAATAACTAAGCACAAAGACAGTAAACTTAGTTATGAAACAAAAAAGCTGATCGAAGAGAGACAAAAACTCAGTATGTACACACCCGAATATAAATATGCCGATAGACTCGTTAAACGCAGCATACGTAAAGACTTAAGGAACCACAACACAAATCTCATCAAAATTACATTAGAACAAAATAATTCATTGAAGTCAGCCAAGTACGGAATATCAGGTTCAGGACGCCCTACAATCGCGTGTTTAAGGGATGATACAGGTGTTAAGCAGAATGATAGAGATAACATTTTAAAAATATGTACAGAGTTTTATAGAAAATTGTATAATGGGGACTCGGATACCCTACCCATGCCACCTTACTCGTGTCCCGATCACATCCCACCTTTTACAGGCTGGGAAGTGCACACGGCACTTAAAAGCTTAAAGTACAGCAAATGCCCCGGTGAGGATGGCATAACTACAGAAATTTTGAAAATAGGAGAGTCGGCTCTTCTTCCACACCTAACAAATTTTTTCAATAGTATTTTAAGAACTGGAATCATGCCATATACTTTTTGTCACTCACTAATTATTCTTTTGCACAAAAAGGGTGACAAAACAGACATAAATAATTACCGTCCTATAAGTCTAATCTCACACTTGTACAAAATCTTTATTAAAACCATCGAGAACAGGATATCGGAACAGCTCGACAAACATCAACCTCCCGAACAGGCCGGATTTCGCCGAGGCCTCTCTACCACCGACCACCTCCATTCCATTAACCAGGTTATAGAGAAACATTTAGAATTCCAGCTCCCACTTTATATTGCATTTGTTGATTACTCGAAAGCTTTTGACAGCATCAGCCATAGCTCAATTTTTAACGCTTTACAGAAACAAGAAATAGACGACACATACATCAACCTTTTAAAACTTATTTATAAAAACAGCACTGCAGCAATAAAAATTAGTTCCAAGACAGGACCGTCGTTTAAAATTACCAAGGGTGTTAAACAGGGAGACCCGCTCTCTCCAAAACTATTTACCGCTGTACTCGAAGAAGTATTTAAAAAGCTGGCAGCAGGCTGGGCGGATAAGGGAATCGTTGTCGGGAATAGGAGACTATCCAATCTCCGATTCGCCGACGATATAGTCCTTTTTTCGTCCTCAGCCTCCGAGCTGACTCAGATGCTTGAACAACTTAGCACGGCAAGCCTCGAGGTCGGACTTCAAATGAATATGTCAAAGACCAAGTTGATGACCAATAGCATACAACGTAGGATCGTCTTGGCAGGTGCCATGATGGAATATGTCGATGAGTATCTCTATCTTGGTCAAATAGTCTCCTTCCAGGCAAGACAAAACAAAGAAGTTGCTAGACGCACCGAAAATGCCTGGAAGAGCTATTGGGCCATGAAAGAACTTATGAAGGGCAATCTTCCTCTGTCCCTTAAGAGAAAACTCATCGACATGTGCATTCTTCCGATCCTCACGTACGGCTCGCAAACATGGTCTTTGACAAATCAACAGAGGTCCACGCTCGAGGTCTGCCAGAGAGCTATGGAACGAAGTATTCTGGGTATCAAACTCATAGACCGGGTTAGGAATACAATTATTCGTTCCACTACGAAAATCACTGACGTCACTCGGAAAGCTGCCACGCTAAAATGGAACTGGGCTGGCCACATCTGCCGCATGTCAGACGACCAATGGGCCAAACGAACGACCCAATGGGTCCCTCTAAATGGCAAGAGACATCGCGGTAGGCCCAGACGGAGATGGCGAGACGAACTGGAGTCCTTTGATAAGGAGTGGATGACCATGGCCCTAGCTAGAGAGAGATGGAAGGAGGGTAGAGAGGCCTTTGCCCTGCAGTGGGACAGAAACGGCTAGGAAAAAAAAAAAAAAAAAAAATATTGAACGAATTTATACTTTTATGTTTTGTCATAATTTTGTTATGAAATGGGTAATAAATCATAGGAGTCTTTTAGTTTATAATTGTTTTGAGTAAATCTTGTTTGTTTGATTAGATTATTTTAGTCTTATTTTTTCGAAAAGTTATACTAATCGGCTAGTAAAACACCAAAAGTAAAAAGAAAAGTACTATATAAAAAAATGGAAAGAACCCAGCGTGACATATTTTAAATGGAACCCATTATGTTAATTTACAGCAATACCTTGAAGAAAGTGACTGAACACCGAAAGCATAAAGATACGCGATAGCCCTTGTTAATAATTTCAATGCTGGGGCACGCGTGGAACATCGTTCGAGTTTTAATTTAATTGAATCACCTGCCCTAATGAAAATAATAAAGTTTATCACGGGATACGATCAAGGTGTGGTTTCATCAACGAGTTTGTGGGATTTAAAACCACTGTATAAAATTAAATATTTTTTCTTTTTCAAACTATGGCCTTTGCCCAGCAGTGGTACAGAATTGGATGATTATAATATTTCCTTTGTAAATTGTGATATTTGTTATTGGGTTTGATTAAAATTGCATCAAATAACGATTAGTTTAGGTATATATTTTAAATGCTAGTGAGTTAAGGAACCTTATCGCACTTAATTATATTATTTTCACCGTGTGTTTTTTGTTCTTATTCACAACCATTTTTTACGATTACACCTTTAAATTAAATGCTTAAATGTAATATTAAACAAGACACTAACACTAATTCGCAGTCATGAAACCCACCTCTAAACAGATAATGTAAAATTAAGGGTCGTGCTACCAGATGCCTGAATTTTTCAATATCTCGCTCGCTGTAAATGAGAATTTATTTGATAACCGCCCTTATACACAGCTGGTGACGAATTATGGTAACTTAATCATATTCTTCATCATTTTTGGGACAGGTTTTAATGGAAATTGGAACAATTATTAATTTATTGTCTGTATACGTAAGCTTACTTAAAGGTTTGTCTTTATTATTTCGTCAGATATACTTATAAAAATATTTACTGCTCGGACTTAGTTTCTAACATCTGAATCATCACCTCCTCCTACCTCAATAGAGATTCAATCATTTCTATCTTTGTTTCCGACTATCAATACCAATACTAATATACTACTTACAGATAGATATTGTAAACCATGCAAGAAACTATCACTAACTTAAACAAAAAGTTTCATATCCAGCAACCAAGAATAAAAATTTACAAAATTCTAGCAAAGTCAACCAAAATATAAGAGGGAAACCGCATCAAACGTTTGCGAGAAATTTTCTTATTAACGTCGAGAATGGGTCTCGATAAAAAGAACGACTGATATAAATTGAATGATAATTTGTTCCATGTCGGAGGCATAGGGAAAAATCGCTTCCCAACGTTTCGAACAAGATAGATGTCCTGAGATAACGACCGGGCTATTCCTTACATCGAGCTTTTCAATTGGAAATATCGATTTTTCTGAATCGATATGGTAAATGGTTCGGTATTAAAATGGCTAAGACTTTCTGGTGTTCGTGGTATTGAAATGGACTTGGCTTAATAGTTTTGCTGGTTAAGCGGTTAACGTGAATGTTACATAGGTACACATTTCAATGAAATAATTATTAACACTATCCTAAACATCTCAATTCAGGCAGTAAATTAGGGTGTTTGACCGTCAAAGTAATAAAGTTTGCATTTAGGAAGATAAAATGAAAATATACATTCTTAAATTCATGAATTTAATTTAAGATTCAATAAGCGCAGGGTATAGTTTTTGGCCGTCTAAACTGTTAAATAACAACATGTTGTATGTTTATATTGCTATGGCATAAAAAACATAAAAAATAACTAGGTTTCTGAAAAAGTCTAAAAGTTCGCCTTAGTACATATATATATTTTTTACACGACTGCCCAAAAAGGAGTGTTATGTTTTCAGGGTTCACGTATGTATGTATGTATGTATGTATGTATGTATGTATGTATGTATGTATGTATGTATGTATGTATGTATGTATGTATGTATGTATGTATGTATGTATGTATGTATGTATGTATGTTTGTGAGTTTTTTTATTCCACCATAACTTCTAAAAGGCTTGACCGATTTTAATGTTTGTGGTATCATTAGAAGCTTTGAGTTATCCCGAGTGACATAGGCTATGTGGACATTAGAAAATGTACAAGTGTGAGTCGAAATCGCCTGCAAAGTGTTCCGAACGATTTTTTTTTTGCTCAGTATTGGTCATTATATTTATTTCTAAAAGGTATGAAATAAAAAAATAATAATTTAAAAAATTAAAAAAACACGCCTGCCATTCAAAAAAAGTGAACTAAAAAATTAAAAACAAGTCAAATATTTGCAGTCGGGGGACGGTTACTTGGAACAATTCATTACAGGGGCCCCGACTGCAAATATTTGACTTGTTTTTAATTTTTTAGTTCACTTTTTTGTCATGGCAGGCGTGTTTTTTATTTTTTTTTAATTATTAGTTTTCTAAGCAGACAACAATTTATAAGTCAAACATTCAAACGTACAAAGAAAAGTGACTATATATTATCTACCTACCTATGCACCCCAGGTAAATAATTACTTTAATAATGTAGATAAAAATGTAAAGGGAAGCCTGGGCACGCCAGAAGAAAGGTAATGTTCGTAATAACCAGTGTATAAGAAATCTCAGGAGGCTTCAGTGAGTTACTGCCACATTTGTCCTTGCCATGTGACCTACCTATCTGATTGTAGGGCCGCTAAAATGACGCTAACGTTTTGGGTTAAGATTTAGTCTTTGGATGACAAAAAAATCTTTGCTGTTGTGTAAGAGTTTCTAGTACATCGATATATTATAGTTTTTATTATTCCTTTATAACCTTATTAAGCTTTATTTACAATTCAATACTTATATCTAATACAAGAACAAACACTTACAACTATACTAAAATTAAATCTTATATAAATAAATAAAACTAACACGCGTCAAAAAACTCATCGTCATCCTGGTCAATGTCGAGAAACGTGCCCAGAACGCTGGCAGCATTGCCACGTTGAATGGCTATGCCGATTCTCTGTGCAAGGAACAAACCAGCCCTCTGATCACGATTTAAAGTGCGTTATTCTGTTTCAACTATATTAATATGAAAAACAGCAACATATTTGTCGCAAAGGCATAGTTTTTAAGGTAATATTGAGGCCCATACTTCCCTACCCAAGGCTCTTATTCAAAAGGGTTCCTAACAGGTACTATAAAATATTATGTGCTTACGTAAATAAACATGCCATTAATTATTAAGCTGTCAAGATGGAAAAAATACAAAATATATTTAAGTATTTTATTACGATGTAACTTTTCAACCAAAAATCGAACATAATATTTTTTTACGAAAGGCGTTATTTTAAAGCTCTTCCAGATAAAGTCATTATTAGTCGCTATTAATTCCCTACAACCTCTCCTTTCTTGCTCACTTTTTATCATATCAGGAAGGTCCTGGGCCATTTTTTGTAAGAGCCAACTTAATGTCCGTATGTTACGAGAATACGCGCCTATGTAGAATGTGTTATGGAGTCTATTTATAACAGATGTTTTAAAAAGAACCTAGTTTTATAATGGAATTGATTTTATAGAATATGGTTGGTAGTAAAGGCTTTTAATCATATAGAGCCTGTTTTTAGTTTGTAGTCTTTATAGAGGATACACATTGCAATATTTTAAAAATAGCGGTAATAAATATAGTGCACATAACACAATATAAAACACTTAAAAAAGTTTTAACACTATTAATAAGGATATATAGTATACCTTCTAACATATAAATAAAATTCCTTCTAGTAATTAACCTACGGTTTCTTGCCTGTCTTCTCTATAGGAATGAAACTCTCTCCATTTTGAAACCTGCAACTAGAGAAATATAAAGTTTTGAAAGAGCCCAAAAAGATCTATATAAAATAAAAATATTTTGATTTTTTGGATCTGACTCTAAATACTCTTAAATAAAAATAATTAAAAAAAAAAAAAACGCAATTAACTCCAAATCAAAGCATTAGCTTCGTAACATAAGAACTAAGAACAAACTTATAAAGCATAAAGTAAAATGCTGAACAGCAATTAACAGAACGGAGCAGACAGGTGGTTTCGTATTAAACTTCGTCCGGCTACTAATTTATATAAGTATCAACTTACTCGCCGGATAACCGGGTGTTTGTATTTTGTATTAGAGTGTGTATGATATGAAATTGTATGATCCGGATATGTTTTGTTTGTTGTACAGTGTTTGTGCAATTGATATAAAAAATACAAATAAACGTTTTTTAGGTAACTTATATTTTTAAGGTAATTCTGTTGAAATATTTTACTGATTATCTCTTACCCAGTTTATGCATATCTTTTATCTAAAATAGATATAAAATACACACAAAAGGTCTATTTTATTGGGGCAATACAATAAGCAATATTTTGCAGAGCCATTACAGCCCTAAATAAAAATAAGTATGTAAAACTTATATTTCCAAAAGGTATCATCCAAAATACTTACTACGGCCAGAGGAACTGACTACATTGTCTATTACCGAAAAATCAGAAACTCCTATACTTAATCACACGACCGCTACATGACATACCAAAAAGACAGTTTATTCTACAAAATAAACCCCTAAAGACCTTAGTACTTATAACATCGTCTATACAAGTACTTATGCCGCAAACTTGCCGTAAGAGTAACTTGCGTAATGCAGAGATGTGGGAACTAGCAAGCTTCAGTATAGCGGATGAGGAAGTTTTGGAATTTATTTAAATTATATGGAAACATAACACATAATGTAATGATGAAAAATATTTTAGAAATCTTTCTTTGAAATTCAGTGAAAAAGAATCCAAAAAAATCCATTGTGAAGACCTGTTTACAGCCTTCATTAATTACTACAAAGCTTCACACGTAAATGTTATAAATATTATGCTTGCGACCATGGCCGGTGTATTATGGTCGAAACGCCAAGCCCTAAAAGGTATTTATGCATGTTCGTTCCCGTGTATAATATGCCTTATCCATTTGTAGACAAACACAGCACAATAAGGTAAAAGCTTAGAAAACAAAAGAATCATAAAGTCAAAACCAAAACTCTAAACAACTTGGCGACTTTTCAAATTAGCAAAACGAAGACCAACCCACTCAAATATACTAAATTCTCCAAAGAAAATACTTAACTAATTAATAAATATTTCAGTTGTGGAATCATTAAACCGGTCTAAACATGGCCTGGCAACGTCATGACCGTTTTATCCGCTACAGCAATGAATAATTCGTTCGAAGTTCCAGCACAACTTTGAACAAATGGCGGGGTGGCAGTCGTATTACAAATGGGACAAGTTATAAGTGACAGTATTAATCGGGGAGCCATTGCGTGAAATTCGTTTTGTAGAAGGGTTTTAGTGGCGCCATGTAAAAATATGAAAGTTTTCTTGGTACGGTTTTAAAGTGGAACATAAATTGGCCACATTTTCACGTTATTAAAATTCAAAATAATTTAGTATTTTATTTAAACGAGTATACCAAGATGCTTTATCAAAATAAAGAAAAAAAAACCCATAAAATAAAAAGAGGTACGTAACTTGTAAATCATCAATACCAACTACATTCGAGATAATAATACTTATCAGTTAATATAAACTATGTGATTGTACCAATATTCTTAAGGCCCAAAAAATAACCCTAAACCGCTCCCCGCTTATAACCACGCCTAGTTCGCTTTGACAAAATTTACTGCGTTTTGCGCGATTGTTGCAATCCAACATTTCGGGTTATTCCCCTGCACCCATTCGTGGTTCGTTAACTTTGTTATACGAGTATTTGGTGCTTAGTTCATGATGCTAGTGGAAGCGGTCAGCGTGGTGTGAACACTGGAAAAATGTGGTTTTGGTAGCTTTCGTTTTAGGTACACTTCAGGTTTAGTTTGTGGCTGTCCTGATTTTGGGGTTGAGTTGTGATGCGACCTTTTTGGTGGAAGTGAGTATTTTGTTTATGGCTTACTTCAGTGATAAACATGTTAGTCGTATGTTTATCAGGAAACAACTAGATTTGCCTATTCAATTTTTTTATTGTAAGGTCACGTACATTATACACCTACTTCATTTATCAGTTTGTCTGACTACTTTTGACATTGTTTGTCAATTCTTTCAAAACCTACCAAAAATATCCAATTTCAGTATTTTAATAATTAGTTTGTATCTTTAGAGTGGCTGTCGAATAGTAGTCAAAAACCACTCCTACTATACTACTAGATCTAAAAACAATGCTCGCTATAAAAAAAACACCATACTGTCATAGCACTAACTACATTTAGCTCATAGTCCACACGAACAATTAAACGCATGTTAGATAGTAAAACGAAATGCCAACTTGTCAGTTATTCGCGAAACAACGCCAGTCCCAACAAATTTAATCAAATATACTCGTATTAAAGTTAAGCAATACATCACAGTGATCCCGAAATATAACTGCGTGTGATTTACTCTTGAACAATTTATCAAAGGTATCTGTCACAAACAAACTAGAAACGGAAATAGAATCATAGTTTGATTAAATAAGGTTTAAGATACACTGGGAGAATTTAGAGCAACATGTTGCAGAACATTTACCCCAGCAACTACGTAGAATGTACCGAGTCATGCACTCGCTCTAACAACATGTACTGCGCCACGTAAAGTTGCTGGGCTCTGTTCAACACGTATATATCATGCGGGTCATTATTTTGACACCTAGTGTATCTTCGGTTTTAAGAATATGACGTAAGACAATTTATCATAAAAAAAAAACATTTTGTAGAACATGCCCCTTAGAAGCACGTAGAGTGTCCCGAACATGCGTGCGCACTCGGAGCGGCAGCAAGCAACATATCCTGAGTAACGTAAGTTGTTGCGATACAGAGGTCACTGGGCTTAACGTAGACTTGAGCATTGCGCGTTTTGAGTAATATCTTGTCTCCTAGTGTATCATTCGCTTTATTTAGCTATGGAACCATTTCACAATTTATTATAGCATTTTTATTTCACTTTCCAACTCTAATTGTTGAAGAAAGAATATTCAGAAATGCAGCGCATTCTAGTATCGTTGAAGGAAAAGCTAAAGAAAATTATTTTATTAGACTAATTGCAGACAGTTACGGTGCGGCTGTTTATGGGACTTGCATAAGTAGTCATGGATTTCTAGAAGAATTAACTCAGGAAAGATTTATTTTTCTCATTTAGTCGCAGTTCGACATTTTGTTTTATATTTTATTAATGAAATAGTTAGTTTTAGTTTTTTTTCATATAAGCTACTAAATAACTCCAATACAAGTACATACATACCTTAAGATAAGGCTATTTTTATGTAAAGTAGTAAGTCATTGTTACATCCCGGCACAAATAGGTTATTTCCGGGATCTCAGGAGTATTGTAAAAGATAACACAAGGATTATGGTAAAAGTATCCATATCCTTGAGTACATATTTTTACGCGACCTTATGTCACTTTTCCTAACCTTTATGGCTATAGACACCTTTTAGTAAGATTTTACCTCAGGCTGATTTTCCATTAGAGATGTACTGTATGTGGGACAAGATGATGATGTCTAACAATGATGAATGACATATACATAACATAACATACCAACACGCCTGTATTCCCGAAGGGTTAGGCAGAGGTGTACCAATGTACACCCGCAGTTTGCCGGTATGTTAAGGTCCCATGTAATAGGGGGCGAGCCTATTGCCACTAACCGGGCACAAATCCAAACTCCGACCTGCTACTGAGAATTTTATAGAAAAACCCAATAACACCTTGGTCGACTTGGTAATCGAACCCAAGACCTCTAGCGTAGCAGTCGCGCTTAGATAGAACCACTAGGCCAACGAGGCGTGATGAATGAGAACCTTGTTTTACTAGATTAGATAAGATGCCACTAGGTACTGCCTAGTGGTATTTTAGATCGCCTTCCAAAAAAGAGCAGGTTCTGGTTCAAGTTCTAAGATACGTATTATGTAATTAGGTTTCATTTAGAACAAAACACATTAGAACACTGACTCCCAAGTCACAGGTTCCCCCTAGTTTGGGAGGCAGGGTTTCATTAGTTAAGCCACCTTTTGCTACCAAATCTGTAAAATAATCTTAAGTAGTTTTGTAAAAAAGGTTTTTCTGCGTCAATAAACTATTTTTATTTATTTTATTTAAGTTCAATTTTATATAATGTTAGTTAACATTGTTATGTGGGAATGTACGATGGAGTTAGGTATGTATACACCTTACTTGCACCATAAAATCAGTTAAGAATGATCTAGCGGTTAACCTATTAAACTATGTGACCAAACGGCCACATCGTTTAATATCTATACTTTGACTGCTTAATTCTTAATTACCTAGCACATCTTTAGCAGAAAAGAAACACCTTAGTTCTCCATACGAAACTCTAAAATAAATACCTTTGAAACAGACAGTTTTAAAACTCCTTTATTAAACTAGGATCGTTCATTCGATGTACTAATCCTAGAGATCCGGTAATTAACGCTCTTCGCTTAACGATGTTCACTAAATTCTCCTTTTTTTGCATTCATGTTCTTAGATACTCTCAAACGTTTTAATTAATACTTGTCGGTTCTATTTTTATCTTTTCTCCAGTCTAATGGTAAGAATTTTTGTTTATAAAATAAGAATTAAACACATTTTCAAGATATTAGATACTTATACCGGCTATACTTATTTGATATTTTGAAGGATTATTATGAGAGTAATTTTAGTATTTTTAAAAGATATTTTAATCGTAATAAAAATATTTGTATTAATGGTTTATGTTTACCGCAAAAAATTACTGTAATGTAAGTTTAAGTATATAAGAACGGAATAAAAGAATATCACATTTATCGAAACAGGAGCACTTTGTAATCTATAGTAGGTACAAACGTGTAAAAATCCATGAGTAAATTTGGTAACCAAGAGAGCCCATGGCTATTTCCGCGTACATAAATCTTTCTAAGAAATTCGTACCAAAACAATCTTAATGGAACTTAACATTGTTTACATTAAATTGAAAAGAAACTTCCCTCTAAGTATAACAATATTATTCTTACTTCTGTCCAAAAACCAATACACGTGTAAGAAACTCAAAAAATTGAATTCAAACATCGATAGCAGAATTCTCTAAGTCGTTTCTTTTTAACTTCAACTTGAAAAAGTGTAAACAAATATAAATGCTGTAAGGTAGGCCATCGTTTCTCAACCTTTTATATATCGCGACACACGCAAAAGCCAAAAAGTTAAGTAAAAGTTGCGACTACACTATAAATTATTGTTATATATGAACCTGGAAACCTGGATTCCAAAATTGGGATCTGAATTCACCAATCAGCAATGAGCAAAAGTGGTGCTCGAGCTTTCTCTATATGGGAAGAGGCCTGTGCCCAGGCAGTTGGACGTTAATAGGATGGTTTTACTATTACATTAATATTTATTTTTTCATGTTATTTATTAAATCTTCATCTCTCAACAGACTGTAACCCCCTTTAAAAATAATTTCGTCTCCCCCAGGGGTCCCGACCAACAGGTTGAGAAACGCTGTGTAAGGTAGGCGGATATCAGGAATTTGTACATCATATCCGGTTTGTACCAGCTGCTTCCGGCTGCGTGCTCCACATCCGGCAAGGCGCGACGTGTGACGTAAGGAAGATGTTTATTTTTATAACATTTCCCTGATGAGTGTAGGAGTGATATATTATTATAATGAAGGAAATTTGTGAATCTATTATTAATCATAAACATAATTATGAAAATTTACGTTCAGTTTATTTTCGTTGAGTTTATCGCGTTCAGACAGATAAGACTGGAGACTTTGTTTTATTAAATTTATTTATCGGCCTAAGTTACTTATATTGCGTGATTTTTATAGTGTAAAGCTAGCTTATGACATGGTCAACATAAGAACAACATTCAAATATGCGTCGTTAGATTACACGTTGTTACAGAATGCGTTGAAAAAATAGAGGTTCACTGCTCGTTCCCTATAAGTGATAGCGTGATAATATGTAGCCTATATGTTGACCCGACTTCTAAATAATATTCGTGCCAAATTTGAAGTAAATCCATGCAGTACTTTTTGAGATTATCCCGGACATACATACAGACAAACAGACAAAAATTCTAAAAACTATATTTTTGGCTTCGGTATCGATTGTAGATCATACACCAAGTATTCTTTTAAAAAAATATTCAATGTACAGTTTTGACTTTCCTACCATTTTATTATTATAGATAGAATAGATAGATAGAATCTATGTGTTACTTTAAGTTTCAACATAACACCATGTAACAGACAAATTTTTAGAGCCTATAAGTATTAATATCATGGTACTTTCCATATTATCAAAAAAATTGCTTAAATTATAAATTCGTTTTAAGCTTAAAAGAGCCCGCTCTTTGATTTTGATTAACAGCAAACTTTTTCTTAAACAAACATGAATCTTTCAAACATAAATTGTTATAATTAATCAAAATAATTAGCGCTACACCGTTACACTTACAAACTAATCCAATCAGAGATCAAAAACAACTTGACATCTAATGCGTAATGAGAAAACTACAAGTCACGGCTCAAATCCATTTATTAGATCCATTTATTAGATTAGTCAGCCCTAAAACTTTGATTCTTAATTCTTGTTCGGCTTTGGCGCAAATTGTGTTAACGTCGCGAGATCACAAGCTTTATCCGGATTTCATTTAGATAATTGAATGAGAATCTATTCTGACTGAGAAAAGGTCCGAAGCGAGTGAGTGGAGATTGCGGCCGTAAAATTGGCGTGTTACGAATAGAGGAAAGATAAATTTTAATGTATTTTTTTAGTTTTGAAGTCGTGATTAAATATTTGAATCTCTGTGACCACTATCAAAGTTATGAATGAAAAAGTTTTTTTTTTAATAAAGTACCTATTCAACAATTGCTTTAACCGAGCCTAGCCTTTTTAGCCTAATCAGTGAAAGAATTACCCAATAAGCTGTAAATTTTTCTCCTTACCTTACCTACTTCCTCATGATTGACTATGGTAACCAACAGATTTTGAAATCGCAAAAACCTTCATTGTAATAACACATACATAAATAAGCTTCCACACTGTTGTGCTTTAGTAAGTTTACACTATTTACCTGCTATTTTCAACACACTTACAACTCCCCAGCTTACCCAACCTCGGCCTTTACAGCCACACACAAAAAAACGCTGAGCACGCCGCTATCACACAGACGCCGTGTGATTAATTCTATACGTTTACCTGATCTGGTTCCGGAGTTAACCGCGATCTAACAAGACCCTTTTTCTTGGAGATTGGGTAGCCACGGATAGCTTCACGCTTGTTCTTTATGGGTGGGCAGATTGCTAATAAGTGGGTTTGGGATTAACGGGGAACGGTGTAATGTGGATTGTTTTCTACAACGTAATACAAAGGTAGAGAAAAAGTCTGGTGATAAAATTGCCTGAACATTTAGTAAGTATGTAATTTATGCAATTTCTCATTCAAAGCCGGATCTGATTTTATTATTTTTTTTTGTTTATTGGTTATATACTATTTCTAATAGTTAAAAATGTTAATGAATGAGTGGCTGCAATTTTCTTTTATCTCTTATGATCCTAAATGCCTGAAGGTCTCTTCCAAAAATCTTCAAAAAATATTTAAAACGCCTGATGAAATTATGTTGCTAAAATCACATACTTGTGACAGAATGAAATTAAAATTATTTTTAAATCAAAATAAATAAAATAATAAGTAAATGACAATCTCGTAACAGTTAATTATCTTAAGTGCTACTCAACTAAGTAGACCTATCTATAGCCCTAATGTCTGTCTTAATTAGTAGCGATGTTACAAGTACAGTCGACCATGTAGGTACAGTCAGCTCCAGTGGGCCACATGTGATTGAGAAGTGGTGTAATTGTACAATTAGATTGATTACCCTTTTGTTATTAGCTTACGGTTTTACGTTAATTAGCTTGCATCTATTGAATATAAGATAATTATTTTAAGTGAAGTGTAAATGTTTTGTAAATGCATAATCATCGCATGAGATGCCCTTCATAGAAGGTACATACTGACATAAATTTATATGCTCTGTCATTGTTCTTAAGGAATCCTGTTTTTACATTTCGTATGATAGGTATAGGAATGGCATTAAATAACGCCTAATCTATTTATTTACCCTCTATTTCTATGTCCTAAAGTGGAAAAAGTAGTACCTGCATGAGAATAATGCTATCTTACTGATTAAATCACAATATTCCAAAACTTAAATTTTAGAGAGTAATGTTAATCTAGTCAAGTACTCGAGTACCTACCACCGGAATCATTACGTGAATAGGTATGAAATAATCTTAAGATGAATTTCATGAAGATTCAATATCCAACATATTACATAACCTACATCCACCAAAAGCTCATATCTCGAAACAATTCTCCCACCATTCGATGCCACCTTGGTACCGTTTATTCCGCCTAGGTGCATCGTTTGTTCCGGAGTTCGAGTCTAATTAACAAGCAGTCAATTGCAGGACGCCTTCAGACATAACCCAGCCGGGCGGGGCCAATTATACGCCAATTAATTTTGCAATAACAACCCGGTTAGTTGTGTTATATAACTTGTGTGGGATAAATGAATTAGGATTTTGTTTACACAAAAGTATTGGTTGGTTATTGGTTCTCCAACCTGGAATGACGTATATTTTTCACTGACTCATAAGTTAATCACTCATAAGTTGCTGAATTTAAATAGATCTGTTACTGATAATGTATTTAAGAGGACGATAATTATCAAGATTTGTCCCCGTTTTTTAAATATTTTTGGCAAATATACCCAAGTATTATTAGGTATATTATAAGATGCCGTTCGTAACCGGCATGGCCGATGTGATATTTCGGAAATCCATATAACAAAAACATAATTTCCTAACAGAAAATAACAGTTTTTTCGATCCAATAATAAAGTTATTAATAAGTAATCACCATTGCATGCAAGACAAGGCTATATCCCCATAAAAATTAAATAACGGTATCACCGAACTAAAGACGATATAGTTACTTATCCGTCTCCAAAAAAATGTTTCTTCGGAATCTTTATAACAAAATCACTGTTTAAATAGAATATAATAGAATAGAATTTATTTCAACATAAGTCTTACAATGTATACCATAACTTGAGACTAAGTATTACAAAAAACCTTACAAACTAATTAAATACAAGGAACGTCAATAGACGCTTTTTTTATTGACTTTTAGATAACCAAAGTAGGTAGTCAAAACCGATGTTCAAACTATCAATCAATATGTAAAAATCAATGTATTGTGTGTTGCTAACGGTAACGTATGGAACTAATATTACCTGTACTGGTACCACAGAACAGAATGAATAAAGTCAAAGAACTGCTTAAAATATTTTTCCTTGTTAGCGAAAAGAAAAAAACAACATGACATTTCCGAATACTCTAACACCCTTGATAAATATCCCTACAAGTTTCTGTATCGACTTCCATTCAAAACACACACACACACACACACACACACACACACACAAGTACGTGTTGTGCGTGGCTTTAAAAGTCTAGCCTCCGACATCTCAGTCATTAATCTTTAACAACATTTCAAAGAAGTGCCTCCAAGTTGCGACACTTTTATGTTTACTACTCAACACTCAGAACTAAGTTTAAACCTTAAGAGGAAACTTTCAAATGGAAAACTACGTTAAAATCAAGCTATTTGAGAGGTATATTTGTCTGTATGTTTGTATGTAGGTATTACATGGTTTTGCAAGTATCGGATTGGAAGTATTATATTATGACGTATAGTAAAATTGTGAGGCAATTGGCGAGTTGTCGTTCATTGTGGCATTCTAGGGGGGAGGCCTTTGTTCAGCAGTGGACGTCTTCCGGCTGATGATGATGATGATGAAAAATTGTGAATCACTAAACCTCTATTTGGGCCACATAGGTATGTCAATACCTAAACTATCTTCGCAACATGACTAAATTGTGCCCTTTTTAAAATAGGTTTGAAGTTGTGGCATTTTAAGCCACCTTAGCTTAGATGTGAAAAGATTTTCTTTTAGACCTCAATTTTCAAATATTGTTGAGGATACAGCTTTCAGATCGCCATCATCCCAGTTTCAATACGTAAATAGCATGATGAAAATATGTAATAGAGATTAAAATACAAAATATAGAATGCTCCAAATACATCCATAAATACTGAATAAACACAGGAAACTCATCCCACGATAAACAATTTACGAAACTCCTCCAAAATATTGAAACAATCATTTTCCACTACAAACTTTAGCAAACTACATCAAATTAGAGTGTTTTCGCGAACAATTTTAGTTTTAATTAATTTTTAATAGAAACTAGTTATACAATAGCGCACGAGTTTACAACCTAACTTAATAAATAGTATGAAAACATTCAACGAACCTCCATTAAAACCCTTGGCTTTATTTATTTTTGTGAAACTATGTGCTGACTAATTTAGCTAATACTTCAATAGTTCCAATTTCAGATAAAATCTATTTTATTAGTTAGCTGATTCTAGGAGATAACTATTTTAGTAACAAATAATAATAATAATAATATTCCGGGACAACTCACACACGGTTATCTGATCCCAAGCTAAGCAGAGCTTGTGTAATGGTAACCAGGCAACTGATAAACATACTTATATATTTCTAAATACATACATATTATAGATAAATTACACCCAGACAACCAGAACAAATGATCGTGCTCATCACACAAACATTTGTCCTGGGTGGGAATCGAACCCACGACCTCCGGTATAGCAGTCAGGGTCACTAACCACTAGACCAACAGGCCCGTCAAATAATTAAATTATTCTGAGAACCTAAAATAATATTTCTATTCGCAACAATAAATCTGAGGGATCAGTTGGAAAAACCACTGAAATAAACAGTTCATAACCTGAATTTTAGCATAGGATACTGCTCTGAAACTTTCATTCACAATTTATAATTTAAGAGTAACCAAATAATCTTCAACAGCGTAATTAAAAACTGTTAAAAAGAATAATCTAATTGCAGACGTTATTTTTACTTTAATTTGTTCATAAACACTTTTAATCAATTTGAGAACTCTTTCTCAAAAACTCGTTCAAAAACTCGTTCTCAAAAACAAAACAAACAGTCATTGGTTCTTCGTTCGTAGCGAATGACCCTTCAGGCAATCTTACCTCTAATGCATTTGTTGTGTTAATTCCGTATCGCTTATTAAGAATTCATGGCAATTTACTTTGACATTCTGGAACTCGAAACCTAAGGTGAAGAGGCACTGTTGGTGGGCCTTTAAATAAGTGACTATGAATTATTCTAGTTTAAAACTTTATTTTCTATTATTTCAGACATAGGAAATTAGGAAAACAAAAGAAAATAGAAAAATCAGTTTATTCTGGTTAAGTTTGCTCTTATACACTGTGATTGCGTTACGATGAACGTAATATATCAACATTGTCATTACAAGTTTAAGCCGTATTATGTAGCAAGCAGGTCTATAGCCATGTTTCATACAAGCTTTTCTTTTATGTTTGCCTCCTTTACACAGATTCCTGACTCTCCGCTATTTTGCCAATCGCATCTGGGCTAGATACACTTCCGTAATCATTTTTCAAATCACCGTCAGTTGGAGTTTTCAAAAATCCCATTCACTGCACTAAATCTTTTATCACCTCTAAATAATTCCCCAACTGGCGCTGTCATGGCAACTGTGTCGCGATTCTCGAGGCCTAAAAGCAAGACATGTGATACATATTATATTAAGCGAAGCGCGCACTCAAGGTTTCTCGACATACTGCACTGTCGAAAGCTTTGAACCTCTAAGTTTTAAGTGTGCTGTGAATTTCATGCAAACAGTTCTGTATAGTCAGCTGTGAATACCTTACCGGATTATAGTTACATCAGACTTGAGAATTGTAGTCATCAATTATGAAGTCGAAAACTGCAATGTGCTTTTGTGCCATTTTGTCAGGAATTATGATGAATATTTTCTTTATAATACATGATATAAATGAATACTCAAATTATAAGGCTATCTAAGCTTGCTTTTATTACTCGATATTTTATAACATATCCTCATAGGATCTCTTCCAAATGACGCCAAGTCACAATTTTCCACCAACCCCTTGCATCTTATGTAAATGACCACACCAAAATCCTTACAAGGCACCCCTGTACCAAAAACCCCCTAAAAATCAATAACCCATACACCTATTTCCTCAACACACATGCAGTTAACAAAGCGGTTTATAAAAATGCAAAGCCTTTGGAGTCCAGGTAATCGCCTTGACAAGGGTCTCACAGAGACACCTGCGCACTTGAAATATTATCCGTCGGTCTAAACGGATTTGACGGAGAAATCTGACGTTTTTCCACCAAATTTTGGACGTAAAGTGTTTTTGTGGAGGTATGTTTTTATTGTCCTAAGGCTTGGTGAGTTTTCAGAAAAGCGAAAGTGTCAAGGGTAATGGTTTAGGTATAGTTTTTTCTTTTCCAACGACTTGATGCACTAAAACTTTTCTTATATGTGGGCCTGTATGTTAGATCAGGAATAAACAATTAAAAAAAAACAAGAAAACCTCTTTGTCTGAGAAGCCTAAGATTTTCCTTTACCTTCTAGCCTAGCAAGGTACTATTTCAAAAGTCAGGACCATCCCAAAGTCATAAACATCCCAAAGACTGCCAACAAACGTTTGGTTAACAACAAACGGCACTTTGTTATCTCGGTACGTCAAAACCACCGGCTGGTACTTTTACTGCCAAATGGGCCATTATGTCAAGTGTAAAGTACTGTACAATATACTAGATTATATTTGACGAATGAGGAAATCCCCTTTTGTTTACAAAGAGATGAGACGGGTTATGTGTGATAAATCATTGTTTGAATGTAATGACTTTGCTGTTTACGACTGCATTCAAATGTTATAAGCATTAAATATATAGTGATTGTTGTTTGTAAAGCTTGTATTGAGCAAGAAGCTCCTTTATATTAGTAAGTTGCCACACTGGGCTTTTAACGAATTAAAACTCTTGAAAAAAATAATTAGAGAGCTTGATGTTGATTGCACTCACTACTGAAAGTAGCAGTTTAGCCGTGAAATCGTAACAGACAGACGATGATTTCGAATATATGATATTAGTATAGAAAGGACTTCATCAGGCCAATATTATAACGAGTATGATGATACTACTAAATGTTTGAACCTGAGATGAAAAGAAAAGAAAGCAAAGAGGTTTTCTTTATTAACCTACCTCAGACCTTATGGTATGTTAAAAGTGATTTATGGACAAACCCTCTATAACTTCTTATCACCTTTAAAAATTAGACATACAACTAACAATCTCAGTAGACCGTTACCTCAATCCACACAACTTTATCTAAAGTAATAAAATCCGCCACGAGTTACTATGAGCCTATTCGGACAGTGTCCTACACCTGTACTATGAAAACTCAGGAGCGCTAAATATTGCCGTTGTGGAAACGGGACAGCGTACTACACGCGCATAGCGACGTCTCGCTCATACGTCGGCAAGAGAGTCCATGGTAAGCGTTTTACCTTGTGTTCCTTTTATTTTCATTTACCCAACCTAACTTAATAAAGTGGTCTTTCTAACCTCAAAGAGTTGTGTCCTTTCATTAAAGAACCATATTTGCTAAAAGCTTTGTTGTTTTTGAGGAAACTTGATTTAATTAGGAGCGGTCTTCACAGTTTTATTTTATGAAAATCGAAATTGAGGTTACGTTAAAATAATATACAGGAAAAAGGCATCTTGTTGGGTCTCCTTTTAATATAATATTATATGAACAAATTAAAGAAATTCGGCTTTATATTTTGTTACTAGATACTTAGTCTTAATAAAGTATGCAAAACAGTACAGCCAGGGAAATCCTGAAAGTTTAAACATGGTAAACATAAATAGGTTGCTATTAAGTATTTAACTTAAATACCCTTAAAAAGTAAATGTTTACTAGGTAAGCATCTAGACGTGACTTTCATTATTTCAGGTAATAAAATAAAGTGCAGAAGTACCAAAAATCCTAAAATTATTCTTACTCTTATTATTAATGTTCGTAAACGGGGTTCAATATAGTAAATAGATGTAAAATGTTATAAAAAAATACACTGTTATCTGATCCTAAACTAGCAGAGCCTGTACTATGGTAAACATATTTATATATTTCTTGATAAACATAACATACCATCACGCCTATATCCCCGAAGGATTAGGCAGAGGTGTACCAATGTACACCCACAGTTCGCTGGTATGTTTAGGTCCCAAGTAATAGGGGGCGAGCCTATTGCCACTAACCGGGCACGAATCCAAACTCCGACCTGCTACCAAGAATTTCATAGAAAAACCCAATAACACCTTGGTCGACTTGGGAATTGAACCCAAGACCTCCAGCGTAGCAGTCGCGCTTAAAACCACTAGGCCAACGAGGCAGTTTCTTGATACCTACGTACATTTATTATAACAGATTAACAGCAGAGATTATAATATTATAACTGTTTTACGAATAGTAAATATTTAACATTTCCATTCAAAAAAAGAATTACATGGTAATCATTTTCATATACGTTAGTTACGAGAGAAGACAAAATTGATCATCTTGAAACTGTCATTTGTTTTCTTAAAATAAAACAATTGTACTTGTTCTTCTGAATTTCTTTTTCATGTTGTTTATTTCTCGAGAGTTGTATCATAAAACTTAGATTTGCGTGTAAAGTCGGCTAGAGGTCGCGGAAGACAATCAACATTTTTATGACTAGAATACATTGAGCTATAAATTGACTTTTTACGGCTGAAATAACAATGTTAGTTTTACTTTCGATATGAATTAAAGATAGTTTTTGGAAGAGATGATAGTGATAGTTAATCTACTTGTGAACAATGTTGTAAACAAAAGGAATGTCATAGTTTATCTTCATTTTGAAAAATAACAATATTTAACATCAGTATTCAAATGTACCTAAGCCTATTTTTAAAAAGCTTACTTATTGTTTTTTTTTTGTTTTATTTCTTATTATTTTATTGTTTATTTAATAAAATTACTTAAATTAAATAAAAATTGATTACTTATTAAGTATCCAATAAAAAAAATATCGCTATAAGTATTTAATAACACTGCTGAGTATTCCATATTTTTTAATAACAAATATCACTTCTGAAGCCACCGTCTAAAGTCGCCAATTTACTATTCAGTAGAAAGGTGACTTTTGAACGTACAAAGAAAAATAAAACTACCTTTTTTCAGAACTGTGTTCGTCACAGCAAAGTTAAATTCCAAAACAAACAAAGTATTTAAACACACTCAATTTAAAGTCCCCTTTTTCTTATCATATTTTTACAAACTACACAGTAGGGATGTCTCTTCTATATAAAAGTTTTATGGTGTGGAATAAAGGGGTTCCTATCAAGAATGTACGGTCCAACTTTTTGCATCAACTTATATTTTTACGCGAACATTTTGTTTTGGGGGCCCAAGAGTTCAATGACCGGCCAGATCAATTATACGGGGTGTAAAACTTTTACGAAGTTGCTTACCTTGTTTTTTATAAGGGGTGCGATGCAGTGCGTGGGGTAATATGTCTTACTTATGGGTACTTTTAATTTAACTTTAATAAGAATAAAGTACCTTAATTACATTAACAAAAACCTTGAGGATATCTTTTCGACTGACGATTTAATAAATAAATAATATATAGAAATATTTCAGATTTAGACAGTCAGTTACCATAAAGTCACTTAAAATTAAGGTTCTTAATGCCATAAAAGTCAAAATGGTGTCATAGTAGATCCATACATTTAAAAGCGTTGTGCTACCTTAAGGAAATTCAAGATATCTACAAAACTGTAACACAAGTAAATATTATCAAAAACATCACGTCCCGGACACAGTGGCAGATTTTTCTACAAACAAACGTGGCTTGAAGTTAGTGCACGCTTTTAAATTTATTTCTAAACTCGACAGCGAGTTCGACAAAATGTTATCCTCGAGAATTGGTTATGTGTTACACAAATGGTGGAACATTACTTGAAAGAGTGTAGGTGTAATAATAAATAATTATAGTCTTTATTTTTGTACATAGATTGTGTAATAAAATTTTATGGCTTACAGTAATTGACATAAAGCTAAACTTAAACTACATAATATTTTGTGTATCATGGAATTAAAAACAAAACTAAGTTTTTAAAAAAGCATAAATGAATATTGCTGAAAACTGTTTTTTTGTTAGTTATGTGATTTGATAAACATAATGATTACACATTATTTCTCGATAAACAATAATAATAATTAACCGACCTGCATACGTCCCACTGCTGGGCACAGGCCTCGTCCCATGTACAGAACGCACGAGCATTGATCACCACGCTTGGTCATTGCGGATTAACGATTATAGACTCCAAATATAAAATAATAATAATAAATAAATAATAATCAGTAAATTTTAAACACATTTCGTCTATTTTTGAACCACAAAATACTAGTTCTTCAACACAACTACCTACTTGTCTGAATTCGTAAAAAAAGTTCTACAAAACTCTTCTACCTTTATAGTAGGTACGTGGTCATCATAAAATTGTTATTGTCTGACAATATGTATTTTCCACTGAATACTTAAATAAACACTTTATTTTAAATAAAACTGTTTATTTAAATAATGTTAATTTTGCATTGTCTCTGAACCTACTTCTTTTTTCTGCTGCTTCACTTTTGTTTTTAGCTTTTAATCCCTCTGACACTCAACATACTTAATAATATGATTATTACTGCTCATTGACAAGACATTTTATTATAATTATTTAAATAAATAATTCTATAAATAACTCGTATTTAAAATTTGGAAAACTATTTTACAGGAAACAAATAGCAGACAATATTTTAAATTTAGTTATACCTATTTGTCACCGCTTGGCGTTACGGGCAAGGTGGAAATGATCCTTTTATAGTACTGCTAACGGTTTTATTATTTCAATATATCGAAACAGACAGGTTTACGAGCATTTTATAGGCGATCAAAGTTAACTGTACCGAAATTCACTTTTTTCTCAAAACATAAAATGAAGGCTTGTGAATTTTGCTTTATGATTCAATTGTATAAGTTTTTTTTCTATATTTATATGTGTATGGTGTGTAAATGTATAATAATAATAATTATTATTTAAAAAAAAAAAAAAAACGCCGCCAAGAGCAAGATTTGAGTACAATGTTAGTTCCGTGAATAATGATTAGCAAGATCCAGAATGTTTTTTCGACGGTCTAAAACATAGTTTAATAATTATATAATATAATAAGAACCTTACATGTGCAATTACTCCCTCGTATTTCTAAATACTCCAAACAGACATCCGAAAATATCTTACCTGAATTCCTAATTCCTGCAAACACTCAAACTTTCCAAATCGAACACTAATACGATTCTCGATAATACGGTTCTCGATTAAATTAAACAAACAACCACTTTACCTAAGTTGTAGTACTAGTTAGGAGTACAAACGATAGTGAGGGTCGAAAAATATTTGCCCGGTAGGTGGCTCACTGTCCCCAGTCCCAAAAGGGTCGTTGGACGAAAGCCTCTTCTGAGGGGCGGCCTATTCTGATAGATTTTATTCTTATGACGTTTCGTGTATTTTTTTTTTTGTTTAAAATAATCCGCTGAGTCGCACGTGGTCAGTAGGTTTATGTTTATATTGTATTTATTAATTATGTCAAGATAAAATGAAAATAAATAAGTGGAAAATTGTAAATACAACATGGAAGAGTCTTATGTCCATTAAAGTACTGATATCGACTGTTGATTGATTAAAAAATATGGCAAACTAAATATTGTCTCATGTTTTATCATTTTCCAGAGACAAATATGCAAGCATTCAGTTATTAGGAATAAAAAAATGATTAAAAAAAAAACCTTTAATTTTAAAGATGCTTCCGGAAATAAAGCACCATCTTTAAATGATATAATAATTAAGTAACCAATAATGTTGACACGCATTGCGAGTTAATTTTATCGGTCTAGGTCATGGTAAGGCGGCGATTGACTTTCTACGTTATGAAACGCTCGATCAAACTTTTTATTATTTGTTGTAAAGAAATTAAAATGAACGTCTGTATAAACTGTATAGGTATAGTTATATATAAATCTAGCATTTAGAAAAGACACGTGTTTTTGTTGTCTAAAAAATGATAAAAACATAGATCATTTATATTTTTTATGTATCTATGATCCTAGTTTTGGAATTGGTAAGTGTAACAATATTATCTTTCGAGGTCAATTTTCGACAAAAAGGACCAATATTTATTTTCCAAAAACAGTACACAGAATACGCCTTGAAAGCACGGAGAGACTGCGGACAATCCGTATTGCTGTTTTGATTAAATTTTGACAGAGCAATGCAGATTGTTCTTTTTATGCAGCACCGGAAAAATTGAACTGAACCGGACAAAAATATTTTATAGAACCCTTTTGACTGCGAAAGAGAGTTGTTCAATGCATTTGGTATTGTGTGCATGTGTTTTATATTGCAGGGGTATCTACCGGTCCTTGTGTACCGGAAAATGTTATTTCAAACAAAAGTCAACCGCATCTTTTCGTTGTGTATTTACTACAAGTTTGTAAAAACTAAATCACGAAATATATTAAAAAACTGGTTATAGCAATAAAAAAACTTTAAGCTGTTTTTAGACAACAAATACTTAAATGCATGTTACATTAAAAGGTAAACATACAGTCTATTTAAGTTTCTATTCAAGTTTCACTAAGCATAGCAATAAAAAAACACTTTCACGGCTCAGTAAACTTTTCTCACAGTCGATTTAGTTTTTTATACGTAACGTAAGGAATATAATAACTTTTAATTTGCAGATATTATGTTTTTCCCCGTTTCATGAGCGAAAAATACGTTAGTGGAATTCTAAACTTGTGTCTGTCTTAATCACTCACTTAGTAACAGATATTTAACATGAAAATTTACTTAATAACACAATTGCAAATAGTCTACACAACAACTGTGGCAAATCACAATGAAATGTGATTTGTACTGTCCCAGCAATCAGTGTAACGGTTCACCGGCTGTCTCTATCTTGTCCCTGAAGTGTTGCGGCCGTTGCCAAACACTTTCCTCATCATCCAAACAAAACATTAACTATAAATAGTCACAATAACACCGGATCAGCACAGTCAACCTGCAAACATGAAGTTGTTAGTAGCAGTGGCAGTTCTGTGCCTAGCAGCGGCATACGCTCGGGAGTTGGGCGAGGAGGAGAAGGATCTCGTAGCTGCAGCAAGCGGGAAAAGCAGTAAACACGAAGAGGGTGGCGGCCACGAACATCATGCCCATCACCATCATGAGCATGGAGAAAAGGGACACAAAGGGCACAAAGGACACCACCACCACCACAAGGGCGAACACGGTCACCATGGAAAACACCACCATGCAGGACACCATCACGAACACGGCGGCCATCACAAGAAGCACCATGATGAACACGAACATCATGGGCATCATCACGAACATGGCCACCACCACAAGGGAGGCAAACACGGCCACAAGAAGCACCACGACAAGGGTGAGAAGACCGACGGCTACCACAAGAAATACCACAAGGACGAGTTCCACAAGGACCACCACTTCTACGATGACCACCACAAGGAAGGCAAGCACCACAAGCATGGCAAGCATCACGGACACCACGAGGACAAGGGAGGCCACCACAAGAAGGGAGGTCACCACGAGCATGGACATCATGAACATCACCACGGCAAGCATGGGCACCATGACAAGCACCATCACGACGAGGACCATAAAGGACACAAGGGTCATCACGGCCATGAAGAGCACCATCATCATCATCATGATCATGGCAAGAAGGGCGGTCATCACGACCACAAAGACTGGGGTTTCCATCACGGAAAACATTGAGTGGCCAAAAACATTAAATGTGATATTATTTATAATTTTTGTTACGGGTTTTTGTTAGTTTTTTATAAATTATTGTTTAAGCTTCGTTACAAAGATGTTTAAATAAAATTGTTATTCTCTTACTTATTTATTTTCTTAAACTTCAACCAACAAATTTATATCATGTACAGGTTTAGTCAGACCTTCTTGTTTATTTGTTGAAGGAATTCTATTGCCCTGTAGTAGATGAGAAACCAGCACCAAATTTTTCTAATAATAATAATAATCACGACAACTCACACACGGTTAATCTGATCCCATGCTAAGCAAAACTTGTGTTATGGTAACCAGACAACTGATAAACATACTTATATATTTCTAAATACATACATGTTATAAATAAATTACACCCAGACACAGAACAAATGATCGTGCTCATCACACAAACATTTGTCCTGGGTGGGAATCGAACCCACGACCTCCGGTATAGCAGTCAGGGTCACTAACCACTAGACCAACAGACCCGTCAAGTTATATTGTTACATATTAACTTTTTAACTATCGCGCTGCATGTTTATAGTAATATATAATTCACAGGAATAAAAGCGCATAAAATAGACTTATTATATTAAATCAAGCTAGCATGATTTTGTTGTAAATTAGGTATTTGGCACTGTAAGTTATTTTCCACATTTTGTTTTTCATGACGCAAAAGTTGTATAATTAGCAATCTCATAAGTATGTACTGAACTAAATGATTTTATAACAATAAACAGAGCTCTTCGTATACATATAAGTCTTAATTGGCTAAAGATAACAAGGACGAACCGTAATCTACCTTCGTAAAATATCACCTGTCCTATCAGATTAAAATGGGTAATTCGTATGTGGTTAATTTCGATTTCAGAGTAATAGATTGCTTTGTGGGGATTTTTTGGTATAGATACTTTTTTTTAATTAGGATGTTTGGTTTTCTTGTATATATTTTTTAACTACTTTTAGAACATTACCATTTGTGTGATTTCCATTGAGTGTTAGCTGATTAATTGCAGTTCCCGTTGTTCTTTCGAAATACTCCGGAGGCAGATTTCAGCTGCTGTATTATTTTAAAGCATTCATATAAACCAATTTGTCTCCTTAATTAATCAGCATATTTGTTTTCATTGTGCACAGTACTTTATTATAAGGTAGGCACTAATTTCAGCCTTACGGTAACATGTGATTTGTGAGCTTGTGCGAATAAAAACAAGGAAATAATAATATAATCACGAGGATAATTTGTAAAATACGTCATTTTTTCGAATGACTTTTTATTAGGAACTATCGGTAAACTCCTTTTCTCCTTTTATAAAGTACCTGAAGTTTAAAATAAAAAAACACTATCTTTTATGCATTCATGTTTATATTTCATCCAAGCTAAGTTTTTCATAATGCCAAGGTTTTCAATAAAACCTATGCTTTCAAAATCAAGTGTCGCAGTTTTTTTTATACAAAAATAAAGTTATCGTCATGGGCAAAGTACAACGAGATGTCTTCTAATGTAAAATTATGGAACTGGACACAACAAATGTTAATAAAATAAAAAAAAATTGGCCTTGAATTTGACGGGCCTGTTGGTCTAGTGGTTAGTGACCCTGACTGCTATACCGGAGGTCGTGGGTTCGATTCCCACCCAGGACAAATGTTTGTGTGATGAGCACGATCATTTGTTCTGATTGTCTGGGTGTAATTTATCTATAATATGTATGTATTTAGAAATATATAAGTATGTTTATCAGTTGTCTGGTTACCATAACACAAGCTCTGCTTAGCTTGGGATCAGATAACCGTGTGTGAGTTGTCCCGGAATATTATTATTATTAATTTAAATTTTGGAATTCTCTGCACCGGTTTTATTTCAATTTAAGTGATTTCAAATGTTTGTTAGTATCAAATATACGTTTTTATTTATTTTCTTAAAATCTACAAAGATGGAAATGACTATTTTTGTTTAGAAAAAACCATTTGTTTCCAACAAAATCTCAAAATATTTAAAATTACCTTGAAGGATGCATGATCGCATGGAACCTTCGGAAATATTTTTGTAATTTCACCGCTAATGAAGCAAAAGGCCGAGGTGGCTACTGCCTTATCCTAAACTGCTTCTTTTTCCAACAAACTGATCACCAAACAAAAAATTAAATTCATGAAAATTAAAGCTAAATAAATACTATAGGGTTTTTATTTTTTTAACATATAAGTTCCTTAAGAATTAATCTTAGCGCTTCTTAATGTTAGCTTGGAAATTAGGGCGATTCCTTGAAAAATTACTTTCTTTAATAAAGCAAACTTCCATTTAAATAATTGATAATTTATTGTAGGCCACACTTCAGTCAGTTAGTGGGCGGATTAACTCATTCAAATGCATCCTAGTTGATGGGTGAAGACACAGGATACTTAAGGATAGACATCGCCTTTAATCGTGACAAAGATAATAAAATAAATAAATAAATGCGGACAACATCACATACATTGCTGCATTGTTCTGAACCCAAAGTAAGTTGCTAAAGCACTTGTGTTATGGAATTCAGATACAACGAAGGTACCACAAACACCCAGACCCGAGACAATGTAGAAATGTGATTTTCTACATTGACCCGTCCGGGGATCGAACCCGGGACCTCAGACCTAGCGACACCTTGAAACCGGTGCGTACGCCACTCGACCACGGAGGTCGTCAAAGATAGAACCTACAGGCGATTATATTGTCAGGTGTGCAGAGCTCGACTGGTTAAAATTGCTGATGAAAAATACACTTCGTCGTTTTAATTAGAAAATATAGAATCTTTTAAATCGGAAACTTTTCAAAACCGGGCGAAAAGGAAACTCATCGAAAAAAGATTTACAAGTTAGAAATTTTATGGCGGCCTAGCGGTGCAATGAACGGATTTCTGTACACAAAGTTGCAAGTTCAAACCCATTACAAACACGTACTAATGTGAGTTTTTAAAGTTACATGTTCTTGCTCATTCTAGACATCATTGAAAATCGATGAAGGAAGAATATAGTAAGAAAAGCTGGATTTGAAACTTTGTATCTGAAATCGCTTACTTGCAACAAGGAAGGAACAATCAATGGTTGTTCCTTCTCTATATAGGTAGTAACATCTGCCCAGCAGTAGCATATTTATAGGCTGGTATAATAAGCAACAAATATTGAAGCTACTTTACAAAAAGTTAAAAAGATTGCAATAGGTTCGCCAGGATCACTAAAAAGCCTTTTAGTAAGACGGCTCATAGTCTAATTATCCAACATATCAATGCATGTAACACAGTCTTCAATTAGATTTAAATTTACCTAAATAGTTTTTGCAATCATGTTTTCTACTTTTAATATTAAAAAAACACTTGTCTCATATTAAATTAAATCTTTAAATGTTTTATTGATCAAATAAACGAAATAATGAAGACTGTCAACTACAGTTAGCTAGTGGTAGCTATTTTACGTTGACCCTGAAATGTGTCGCACTTACCAATCGGTTTCCTCATTATCGAAACTAAGATGAATATAAACTATAAATAGCTTCAACAATTGCTGAATAATACAGTCAACCTGCAAACATGAAGTTGTTAGTAGCAGTGGCAGTTTTGTGCCTAGCAGCGGCATACGCTCGGGAGTTGGGTGAGGAGGAGAAGGATCTCGTAGCTGCAGCAAGCGGGAAGAGCAGTAAACACGAAGAGGGTGGCGGCCACGAACACCACGCCGACCACCATCATGAGCACGGAGAGAAAGGACACAAAGGTCACAAAGGACACCACCATCACCACAAGGGCGAACATGGACACCATGGAAAACACCACCATGCAGGACACCATCACGAACACGGCGGCCATCACAAGAAGCACCATGATGAACACGAACACCATGGACATCACCACGAACATGGCCACCACCACAAGGGAGGCAAACACGGCCACAAGAAGCACCACGACAAGGGCGAGAAGACCGACGGCTACCACAAGAAATACCACAAGGACGAGTTCCACAAGGACCACCACTTCTACGATGACCACCACAAGGAAGGCAAGCACCACAAGCACGGCAAGCATCACGGACATCACGAGGACAAGGGAGGACATCACAAGAAGGGAGGTCACCACGAGCATGGACATCATGAACATCACCACGGCAAGCATGGACACCATGACAAGCACCATCACGACGAGGATCACAAAGGACACAAGGGCCATCACGGTCATGAAGAGCACCATCATCATCATCATGATCATGGCAAAAAGGGCGGTCATCACGACCACAAAGACTGGGGTTTTCATCATGGAAAACATTGAGTGGCCAAAAACATTAAACTGTGATATTATTTATAATTTTTGTTACGGGTTTTTGTTAGTTTTTTATAAATTATTGTTTAAGCTTCGTTACAAAGATGTTTGAATAAAGTTGTTATATCAAATGATTTTGTTTCAATTACATTTAAAACGATGAAGAATCCGGATTCAGATCTCCCTTGTATGTTATTATCAAACACCTGCACCTGCTTTTAAGTCTACAACAGATACAGGGATAAAAGAGAAATTTTAACTGCACTCGTTATTTAGCTATTGGTTTTAGGCCCAACATTGATTCATACTTCTAAAAGCACCTTTATTTAACATCTTTCATTATGTCCCTGTTAATATTCTTTAACTAACGACTAATTACTAAAACAGTATATCCAATAATTTTCTCTTTATCCAATTACTTGTACGACTAATAGGATCCTAAAAAAATAGATTTGAACTAAATTGACTGACATTCAGTAAGGGTCCTAAGTTAAAACAATAATGAAGGCAAGTTGTAGAACTTTAGGTGATAAAATAATACGTTTAAAATAATGTTAGGTGAGCTAGTCTACCCTATTTAGGTGAAGAGGTTTTGTTGGAGACGGATGACCTAAAATTAGTTTCAACGTCTCAGGTATTTTAAGTTAAATTTTTGGCCTATTACGTTAAAGAGTTTTTTTGTTTTAATAATTCGATGATAATAATATAGTTTAACACCAACTGTTCAAGACTAAACAATTAATAAGTGCGTTGGCTGTTTCCAGCTTAAAAATAGTCAGATAAAGCAGATGCGACGATAAAATTTAATAAACATGGCACCGCTATTTCTAACTACGGAATCATTAATTGTAATTATTAGCAATAGAATCATATTAATTGATATTACTATATCTCATAAAACACTTAGTGCTAATATATTAGATGATAATACAATTTGCAGCTCAATTGGTGTCGCTTGACCTTGCCTGATTGTTGGGCTAATTCAATCTTATTGATTCCGTAATGAAATGAAAGTTGATACACAAGATCTAGTCTTGATAATTTTTTATTGCCTTTTATTAACAAGTAAATGTACTTATAATAATTCGGATAAGAGCAGATATTCGACATGTACACTTTTATAAAACATTTTTTTTCTTAACAGAAAATTTGAAACTGTTCTCTTTTCACCTCAAAAAAAAGCTTTAACTTCCCAAAAATGAAATTATAAGTTACACCATAAAAGCTCATTCATGATATTCATCTAAAATGTAAATAAGATGTAATAGATGAATGTAGCAGACTAAGTTGCATGACGTACCTTCATGAATCGGGAAAGCACGTGAGGCGCTGAAGACTGTCACATTACACTCGGCTCGTAGAAGCCGTTTATACGCCTAATGGCACAAATCTTAAGCGAGAGCGGTAGAAATAATTTGCCGGATTTATTGGAATAGCTTTTAGAATATTGTTGTAGATTTTTTTGTATACTTATCAAATATTTAAAGTTTTGTAACTCCGGTCTAATTTTCCGAAATTAGCGCATATATATCAAATCAGATAAATTGACGTTAAACATTTCCAAATAAACTACCTAAGTTTTTTTTTTAAATATCAGCTTGTTCATTAGTGATTGTACACGTAGTGATGGACTATGAAGTACAATCATAGAATAACCTGTAGTCCTCAGATTTTCACTCAATTTAGTGACAAATTTTTCATACTTACACTACCTATCAGTCCAGTCTCATACAAACGTTTAGAACTAAAAATATGCGTTTAAAGTGAAATCAATATTTATTTAAAATAAAACCGCCGTACACTTGTCCTTTGGACCACCGTAATCCAAATCCTCATCCATGTATGCGCGGTGTCATAGTAACACGAGGCATCCATCGGGCGTATCGTTCAAGTACACTCACTCGGCACTCCGTATAGTACGTCAGTTTAACGTCAACTGCTTTATCATTTGATCTCCCGAAATGTTTCATTCTTGTTTAAGTTTTGAGCTTTCGATTAATGCTGGAAATTTTGAATAGTAGTGAAGTGTACATTGAGAGGGGCTAAGTGTCAGCCGTATGGTTTGACCGATAATACAGGTTAAGCCGCGCTTGCCGCGGTTGGTCCGTGGATGGGTGACCATTTCCAAACATACCGAGACCCTCCGTGCCTCGGATAGCATGTTAAGCCGTAGGTCCCGGGTGTCATACTATGATCTTTGGCAGTCGTTAAGTCAATTCTGACGACCAGTCTTACCATGGGATACTGTGTTAATACCCAGTAAAATGGGTTGTGGAGATCAGATAGGCAGTCGTTTCATGAAAAATACGGTATTCAGCTGAATTCGGTAAGACTGGAAGCCGACCCCAACGTAGTTGGGAAAAGGCTCGGGAGATGATGATGATGTAGTGCACATTGATGTTTTATTTTAGTGGTCCATAATTTGATTTTCATTTATTATAATAATATATGGATCCTACCTAATATTAACATTAAACTATTCTTGGATTCGTAAGGGCTCATCTATCAAATCTTACAATAACTTTATTTCAGCCGAGCAGTCGTGAAATTTTACAAGAGTTATTATAGAACACCACTAAAATGATCAGGAACGAAGTTTACGACTTTTGAAAAAGCAGAACTAGACGATACGAGGATTGGCATATTTTTTTATCCGATATTTGGAAACTTCGGAAGAAGTAAATATCCGTGAGTCAGTTAGTATCGGTTAGTAGGTGAAGAATTTAGGGCAGTCCGTCGACCGACCAGACAGGCCTGAGACGGCGGCCCGTACACGAATTCTCAAATTCTGAGAAGACTGTAAGGTACTAGAAAAATTCTTACATTGATTACCGGAACATATTTTTTATAAGAAACAATAGCTCTGTTCTTAGTCCTTATTTACTTTCTATTGAAACATTTAATCTAAACTTCATCCAATTTTAATGAAGTAGGTATTTGGATTTTCGAATAAGTCAATGGACCAGCTCAATATCGGTGTTCAAGTAATACTCTTGAAATAAAACAAGAACATAGTATAAATGAGTAAGAACATTAATGTAATCACTGTATAAGTTACAGCGAGTTCTGAAACCAATAGAGTTAAGTGGCAAGAACTGCATCACTAGTTAACTACTTTTACGATATTTGTTCGTATTGGTGTTCAACGTGTATTGGTCGAAACACTCGGTATTCCCGCTATGTACACCTTATTCAGCTCTGATAGTCTGAATTTTAGTTACGGTTTAAATTAGGTCAAAAGGGTTCAACATATAATAAAAGGTATTATTATAATTATCCAATATAGTTCAGTGTCATTTGGTGCTCAAAAAGAGGGTTACCTGGAAAGTTGAAAATTGGTGATTTTATAGATTACGACGTGCTCTTCCGAATTTTCACTTTGCCACCTCGTATCGTTGCCGCTCGCTCCAGCACAGGCTGTCTTAATTCTTGAAATACTATTAATTTCTCCTTCAGGCACCTAATTCAACGTCCGATACAAGAATACTTCCATGTTTCTAGATAGTTGTATTGCTAGCCCAGGGAGTTGGAATACAAATCGTTTTAGTTATAAAACTGTGAGTCTTATGCACATTCTGTACCAATTCTGTATCTGTGTCTCCGATGCACTGTTTAATGAACTGAGTGTTTGGCTTGGTTATCTTTTGTTTTCGTTTTTATCCTTCTTTAAATGGCATGTTTGGTTTTAATAATGACTTTTGTATTTTTAACTTGTTTAGTTATGAATTCTAGCTTCATTTTTTTACGTGGGTATGTGTTTTTTCTTCCGATTATTTTCCTATGTATATCATGCATTTGGTTCGTTGAGGAAGTTTGTGGTTTTGAGCAATAGATACTCTCGCTGTTACTATTACTTTTGACTACAATCATAGATGTCCAATATTTATTACACAATATATATTTTATGATACATTGGTCATTTCTCACACATGTCTATCGCAATTAGAATTGTTCATATCCTCATAACGCCAAAAATATTCAACAACACATAGCCATAGAAAAACGGTCTTAAACGCAAAACACTCAATAGTTTCCACAAATAAGTACAGTCGTTTTGTGGTTAACGGTGAACGCCCTACAACCACACTTAACGATGGCCATTTTACAATCATTTTGAACTGTTTAGATTTACAAAAGGCCACAGCGACACAGCGTTAAATTTATCGTGCAAATGTTAATCGCAAGTGAGGTGTTAAATTTAGGATTCGAGTTACATATATTATTGTTTCGCTTGATAGTTTGTGATGCATGAATGTGTCACGTAACAAAAGTAATTGCGATGTGAATAATGTATTGTATTGCAGAGAAATCGAAACAATAGAGCATCATTAGTTGTAAAAGCTAAATAAACCATTCAATAAAACATCATACTTATATGTATAATATATATATTTTAGATACTTACCCTAACATGGAAGGCTGTTCAGAACTGGTGACGGACATGGATTATAATGTGCAATTTCCCCTCTTAAGAGATACCTTGGTGGGTTTCGCTTGCAAAAATGCGATCCTAAAGTTGGAAATTCCCAAAGTCTATGATAGGAGTCGTCCTGATGAAATGTGTTATTACGGCATTTGGAAGGTATCTAATTTCAGCAATGGACTGGTAAAGATAAAGTTCATTTATTGATGGCTCTTAGGTTTTGTCTACTATTTCATCTCCTGTGTCTGTCTATATTTTATTTGCTGTTCTGTCGGTCAATTTTCATTGACTATTCTCATGGTTAACCTTCTAACATGTTTATTTTGATCATCAAAGTATTAATTTCTTTCAAATGAATGTCGAAAATATTCCATCAAGCTGTGGTAATAAATCGCTCTGTATAACGCAGAACATTATCTAAGTTCACCAAACTTAGGCCCTAAGGGGCTTGTTTGAGATAATTTACAGTAACTTGGAAGATAAAGTTGGTGTCTTGATATAGATATCAAATTCATAAGTTGCAGACTGCAGTTGGGACCAAGCTTTGTTTATTCGATACATGTTTTGAATGTCAGTGAAAAACAGTAAAACAATAAATAAGTGAGAAAAACATATTTAAATCGAAGCAAATTCAGATTTAGAAACTTAAAAAAAAAAAAACTTTGTATTGATACTCTATCTTGGAAATAGGGAGACCAAGAATTGCCACTAGCAATCCATTTGAACTTACCGTTTTGAAGTAGGTATCGCGAACATGTTCAATTAAAACTCTAACAACAAATGCAAAATTAACAAATTTTTCAAATCGTCACAAAAAAAGAAGAATATAAATTTTCTATTACGCAACCTAATAAAAACCTCTCATACATAATATTCCGTCAGACAAATACGTGCCCTTACACGTAATCAATGAAACAAAGTGCACTCCACAAAACGTGACACCTGTAGAAACCGAGGGATATCGCGGGTACACAACGCCGCGTTTATCCCCTTGTGTGTGCTAAGCTTTATTTAAACTTTTTCGTTTCATTCGCCAGTGTATTCGCACCTTTTGTTTTTTGTCGCACTGTTTGTGATGGTGTGATGCGGGTTTTGTGTCAGCTAACTCTGGGTGCCAATATGAAAAGTTTGGCGGGTAATGAGGGTTACATTACATGCAGACGTGTTTTTTAAATGGAAGTCTTTTGTTATTTAACTGAAAGGAAAAGTTACAAGTAGTTTACATGGATATAATAGAGAAGAAGCTTTGTTGATGCACTATATTATTGCAACTATTAGCAGGGGAAAAATTTATAAATCATATGAGAATGTTGTATTTCGTAAATTATGAAAAGAGGAGAAAAAGAGAATGTTTTCTGGCACAGCAATCTTGTAACAAGATGAAGTAGATTTTGAGAGTAGGTTACGATTTTTTAAATGAGAGTGCAGAATAGAAACTTATTTCTATAGAGATTCAAACCAGAATCTTTCAAAAATACGTGTAACAGAGAGAGAACCTTACTACCTTCCTGATGAACAACGAATGGCTAGCTACTTAAGCTACTCATTCGTTGGCTAATTTGAAGGCTAGTGTTATTTCCATGTAAACAATATTGTTAAGGATAAGACGACGTAAAATAAACCTACAGTTCTGTTATGTATCTTATACATACGGATGTATATTATTTACTTACCGGTGTTTTCTTACCATATACAAAGATCTTAGTAAATAGTCCTAACTAAAATGCAAAATGTGAAGCGGGGTTACTTGGAAAACACGGGAAAACAATTTGAAATTGATTAATTCTTTGATCAAGGTGATAGTGTATTCATCGTGGTTTTGAAGATATTATTGTGAAAAAAAAGGGCGAGACTAATTTTTGTATCAAAAAACTCCGTAGTTTATAAAAAGTTTATTGTACACAATTGTATACAGTTGAAAAAGCGCAGGTTATATTTCAACGCACGCTACTTTATAAATTACGTTTGCATCAAACTAAATAATGCAAGAGACAGGCGTAAGGCTAATAAATGTTTCAGAGTAGCGGATTGCGAGTGTAGGGAGCGGCCTAATCAAATATTTTTATGATCGACGCCATTTTACTGCTTTTGAGGTACATGTGTGGTCCAAGGTGAGTGTTGACAGCGGGCTTTTTAGAAAATTATTTTTACTTTTAGTTTCTTTTTTATTTGCAAGTGTGGAACATGATGACCTCGTGGAAAATGTTTGTCCTTAATTATTACGTGATCTACAAACGTCTTTAAATAATATAGCTTCCAAGCGAGAAAAGCATAGAAGTGTTTCGTGCTATCACAAAAACAAAACTAAAACATTAGATTTAGGTTTAAAAGAGAAAGTTTAAGATTGGAAGTAACCAACTAGTATTATATTTATATTTAAGAACATTAACATTATATTAATTAACTAGCTGATCCCCGCGACTTCGTCCGCGTCAATTTCTGTTATTATGACCGCGATTAAGAAGTTAAAAAAAAAAAGTATTTCTGCGTAAATGATAATTTTAGTTAATATTATGTTGATAAAACTCTGTAGCAAATAATTGGCAATAATGCATTAATTTCGACCAAATGATTACCTTAAAAAAGGTTATAGTGAGTCAATCTTAAAAGATAGACATATACTGTCGCAGACATTTTTTTAGATCATTTAAAGAGGAACAATTCTTTCATACATATATTTTGGGTAACGCAACGGAAGCTTTCAAGTATGAATATTTTTCCCCGTTTTTGTGACATTTTTCACTGCTGCTTAGCTCCTATTGGTCGCAGCGTAATGTTATATATCCTAAAGCCTTCCTCGATAAATGGACTATCTAACACAAAAAGATTTTTTAAATTCTAACCAGTAGTTCCTGAGATTAGCGCGTTCAACCAAACAAACAAACAAACAAACTCTTCAGCTTTATAATATTAAGTATAGATATAATTAATGTTCTAAAATATAACATGTTGTTGACAACATGTCTTGTTTACAAACTAGTGAAAAAAAAAAGAGATGTTTTAAAGCTAGTTGGTTTGGTGTAAAACATAAGCCAGCGCCTATGTTTTACACCAACCTATGTATACAAGCGTTCTTCACAGCAATTGCTCATTTGTGTACATAATTTGCATAAGGAAATAAATGTAAATAATTTAGGGGACGTTAGAGGACGGGTTTGTTGAGATTTTAATTTCGTGAAGTACTCTTTGATCATGTTTGTTGACTCTTATTGGCTTCAGTATTAGAGTGAGCAGCGCTTGTCGCATAATGAGATTTCTTTCTTTTTCTATATTCCTGTAATGAAATATTCAGTCCCAATTTTCTGTGATTTAGGCAATATTCAAAGATGACTGATGAGTAGCTCTAATATTATACATCTTATACCCATGGTATTATGGCTATTTAAAATCATTCTATTCTCAAGGATCGTTAGAAAATAATTTATATAGCAGTATCTTTATTTGACTACTTTATTTGGCTTCAACTGCCTCGTTGGCCTAGTGGTGCTAAGCGCGACTGCTACGCTAGAGGTCTTGGGTTCGATTCCCAAGTCGACCAAGGTGTTATTGGGTTTTTCTATGAAATTCTCAGTAGCAGGTCGGAGTTTGGATTTGTGCCCGGTTAGTGGCAATAGGCTCGCCCCCTATTACATGGGACCTAAACATACCGGCGAACTGTGGGTGTACATTGGTACACCTCTGCCTAACCCTTCCGGGATACAGGCGTGCTGTTATGTTATGTTTATCTTTATTTAACCGACCTTTCCTTAAAGGTTCTATGTTCGACTGTTTTTATTTTTATGAACTTACGTTCAGAATCGAAACTATGGACAGTTATAGAAAGAATTTTAATTCCAAATCGTATTTATTAGTTTTTTTTTTAGTAGCCTATACTGTCCCACTGCTGGGCAAAGGCCTCCCCCAAGTCCTTCCATTGGTCCTAGTCTCGCGCCACCTCGAACCAGTTTTTAAGGTAAATGTCCAGATCGTCTCACCACCTTCTCCTGGGACGGCCTCGGCCTTTTTTATTAGTTTAGTATGATAAAAATTTAATAGATATAAAAACATACAAGAAGAGAAACGAACCCGCGACCCTGATCAGACAACCCGCTGCCATTCACGTGGTCTTTTGTTACCGGTGTAGTAAGAGCAGTGACCCACAAAATGATTGATAAAAACATTGTAATTGCGAATTCTGATAAACTGGACCATTTCAAGATCATTCTAAGTTGTAGTAGAAGTAAAAACTATAGGTTCTGCTGTCTAGTAGCAGGTACTACATTGTACGGAAATGCAATGATGATTTAAATAAAACTCTTAAGACTAAGCTCAGCAACTCTCTGCAATGACTAAACATGAGTTATTATAGGACATATTTTGAATAGGGTAGATGACTAGGCATGAAAAGTCAAAAATTTATTTAGTTCACCATTTAGATAATCAAAATACGAGTATAATCGACACGTATTTTTTCTTTCATCAAATCAATAAAAAAATACGAAGCTCAACCGATTTACAGTTCAGGAGTGGGGACTTGTGACGTCACGGGTTGTTACAATTTATGCTTAGACGTGACGTCACGCAAGATTTGTACTCACAGTGAGTTCTTAGATCTTCATAATTTTTTGTTTACGGGACAAACGAAAAAATACGTGTCTAATATTTTATGTTGTCGAAAAATTGGTCATAAAAAATAAAAATTTGTTCATCCCTATTTGTATGCTTCTATGACATATTTATGAAATAGTATTTAAGACCAGGTAGGAAAAGCACTACTGTTAGTATATTTTCTGGATTTTGAAATATATGGTAGGTTGCATATTTTATTGTGTTTAGTAATATAAATAACTCCAGTGTGTCTTTTTTAAACCAGAAATAGAGGTAAGCTCTATAATATCTAATAAAGTAAAAATGTTATAATCTCTTTTACGTTACAACTTCGTTATTGAAAATTAATATCCAACCTCAATAAATAAAATGTGTTACCTTATTTAATGTGGATTGCATTACTCTCATTAATATTAATGAAAACATCAGATGAATAGATGGTAAATGTACACTAATTATAAATTATATCACTATTCATTAATTATACTGTGGTATCCGGGTTTGTGGGAAGATCGTTAGTGTAAATATTTTGCCTATTCATACAGATGTGGAGGAAATATTGATGTTTTGTGATACACGTGTCTTTGGTCGGATAATAATTAATACAATTCCAACTTGGATAGGGTTTAGAGTCTTTGATGGATGGAACCTTGTCAAAATATTGAGCTTCCTCAAGGAGAAGTATCATTGCCATTGATTAATTATGTTTATAAATAAGTATATATCATTATAGTTTGTGTCACATGGTTTATCATAGTATAGTCAACACTACTTACATTCATCTTGGCTCTGATCACTATAAGGTAGGTACCTACTAACAATAGTGTTATTTGAAGTCTCACATTAATTAAAATCTCTATTAAGAATCTGCACATATTTTGTTTTGTACAGACATACTTAGACATTAGGTAGGTACAACAAAGAGTAAATATTTGTGGATCGTTAAAACAAATCGAGTTAATAATATCCTCATAATTTTTAAAATAGCCTACTTAAAGGAAACCCATAAAATAAATCGGGTGATTCCATTTAGAGTATCATCACTCATTGATCCAAAGCATTATGTAGAAAGTGGGACGTATTCCATGGAACCTGCTATAAATCAGGACATGTTTGCATGAGTTCCCCATAAAATATGAGATTACCAAGGATAATCCGGTCTGCATTTTTATGAGATATTTAGAACCGAATTTCTAATTTGTATTTATGATTATGTTTTGGGAAAATTTTATCCCTGGAGACTGATTACCTACTTTATTTTGATGGTACTTACGGTGTATTCAAATCAGTTTATGTTAATTTATTTCAGAAATTTTTGAGTAGTTTAATTCGTTTTTTTTTTACCTTTATGTTTATTTAAAACAATGAGTAGTTTTTTTAACTGTCTGGGCTGCCAACCAGTAAAACAAAAACTAACGAAAATCGACCTTGCTTTGACAAAGGAACTGACAATGTGCTACTACTATGGTTTCTTAAGGAAATTATATTCATACTTTAAATTTTTAACATTCTATTTAAATAAACATTCACAGCGTATCACTTGCCTTATCTAAACAGTCTTCGTATTGATTCATTTGAGGTCCAAGATTATGACCAACTTTTTTTCTGACCTCCTTAAAGTGAAAGGGACGGGCCTCTGTATAAATTTGGCGTTTTATGTCAAGTTTTAAGAATGAACCTTTCTCTATTAGCGACTATAAACCGCGAAAATGATATGAATGAGTGAAAGTGTCTGATGCCAAATGTTCATTAACTAACATCCGTAATTTAATGAATTGTGACGTTCAAAAGTTCAAAAATTGTAATTGAATATTAGTTAGTTATGGGTAGAGTACAGAATTTACTATTTAAAAATAAATGCTAAAAACTATGGAGTAATATCAAGACACACGGAATGACTAGATTATAAAATGATGGTGTACGGAGAACAACAACGTAATTTTATTTGCAAAACCGTCTTACTTGTTTGTGTCTAAAAATAATTTTCACCCCACAGAATTTCAAGTTTAATGCTATAATAATAATTATTTATTTATTTCGACCCAATATTAACCTAAAGCTACACTTATGATGCATACACAAACAAAAATCATGTTTCCCCAGTCCTTTTACAAAGAAATAAACAAAAAATATTGTCAACTTATTTTATCCTGCATAAATCAATATTTATTGTCACAACAGCACTCGGTATGACAGACTCCATTATCAGGCAACGCCGTTTGGCTATGGGAAATATTTCCCTTTCAATACCCCTTTGGACCCCGTCCATTTTTAGGAGCCCTTTGTCATTGTCAATCGTATCGATTTTCACGTGCCTAAGCTATTAAAAAAAGTTAGAAAATTGAATTTTGCATTGTATGGATGTTTGAAAGTTGGGCATCAAAATATGTGTGTTTTCAGTTGATATTTTGAGCTTTGTTACAATATTGATATTCAGTTGTTTATAGCTTGGGTGAAACTGACTGTTCGACTCAAATTGAATGCAAAAGTTTTGAAACGAATGTGACTTTTGTATAAATTCTGTATAGTATTAATTTAATAATATACAAAGGCCTTTAGAGAAAATACATCCTCCAGAATAATATCTAACGATCTGTCACTACTGTAGTACCTTAAGATCTCATAGTAAAGATTTTTTATACACAGGTTCAAAATAAAAAAAAACTTAATAAATATTTTAATCTTTACTTTATCCTACTAAAATTATACAAATAAAAATAATAGTATATATTTTTTGTATCTTATATGAATAAAATAAATGACAACTACTTGAGCTTTAAATTTAATTAGATTTAAAATTAATTAAATAAACCTTGACCCCGTAAACCGCTTCAAGAAATATCAGTAAATCTAAAAAACATTTTAAAATTATTGTATACTTAAATGATGTAATGCTCTAAAGTGATATTTTAATTAATTCAAGTTACTATAGAATTTCTGTATTTCAGCCTACACCATATTCCCAAATTAACAGTCATGAATTTATTCATCTTAAAATACCTTTTGAAGGCTTTTAAGAAGCTAATTATATAGGTCTACTAAACTAATCCTCCATTAGTACCTTAAGTGGGCTGAATTTAATAACTTTTCTAGGTTTTCAATTACCATTTAATTTTATCATCTTCTGTAGATTGAAGATACCATTGAAAAGAAGAAATGTAATTAAATTGTTGATAAAACAGGTAAATTAAATGTACCAGTATATTCTATCAGGTAACAAATACCCGAGTAAAACAATATTACTGTATAATGTATACAAAATAATTAATTCGTGTAAATATTTGTTTTTATATAAACCTTATTTTCAGTCATTATAATGAGCTTCTATAATTAAATTCCTCTATATTTCGTCTATGTACTATCTATTTCTATTTGTCTTTTCATGTTTTAGAACAAGGCCTCTACATTTAGTTACTGATCGCTATAATCTTATTGACCAACAGCGTTTTCTCTTTAGAGATTAATAAAAACCAATTGGTAGTTCTACCAAGATGTATAAAAAGGCGATTAGGCCTATATGTATATAATTGTTTCATAAGAATTACACAGTCTAAAGTATTTACTACATCCTACTCATTAAGCTCTTGATAAAACAGGTAAATTAAATGTACCAGTATATTCTATCAGGTAACAAATACCCGAGTAAAACAATATTACTGTATAATGTATACAAAATAATTAATTCGTGTAAATATTTGTTTTTATAAAAACCTTATTTTCAGTCATTATAATGAGCTTCTATAATTAAATTCCTCTATATTTCGTCTATGTACTATCTATTTCTATTTGTCTTTTCATGTTTTAGAACAAGGCCTCTACATTTAGTTACTGATCGCTATAATCTTATTGACCAACAGCGTTTTCTCTTTAGAGATTAATAGAAACCAATTGGTAGTTCTACCAAGATGTATAAAAAGGCGATTAGGCCTATATGTATATAATTGTTTCATAAGAATTACACAGTCTAAAGTATTTACTACATCCTACCCATTAAGCTCTTGCCTTGAATCTGAGCCAAATATCCCTGTCGACCACTCTTCCAAAGTTATGGTCAACCATGGTCAATTTGGATGGAGTTTTTGAGCATGGCTCGATTTCATACTTCTTCAATAATGCTCTTGTCACGTTTCTTATTATATTCAGCGCCAATTGTTCTCCTGAAACAGAAAAATTAATTATTGTAGACTTTTTGTTACCTAAGTGTCGTATTGATACCTACCTACGCTTTATATATGGGGGAACATACTGTTTATTTATAACGACTTTTTAAGTTATCCAATTGAAATTATAAGGGTCAGGTCACGCACAAATATTATACCTTTTTTAATAGCTACCAAAGTGGAAAAAATCTGCTTCTATGGCTAGTATAAGGCCTTCTTACTCTACTCTACCTTAATGTCACTGACCTTAATTTAATGAACGTACGTATTTTCCGTGACTGTATCAAAACCTTCGTTATAAAAACAAAACAAGTTTATGACCTACATTATTGTGATAATTACTCATTTGAATTTGAATTTGAATACAGCAGCAGTGCTCTTTATTTGCTATTATATTCACTGAATTAAATTCGAGATGGTATAAACGGTTGTCATTTATATCCTTCTACATATTTAATAATTTTCACACGTAGATTAATGGTAAGTCAATCGAACCATCCTATTATTGATAATATAAACCCACATATAAGAAAAAAAACCGTCGAATTAGGAACGTACTCCCTTCGAAGTTGGTTAAATATATAAAATTACATTCTCTGCTCTTTGCCAGAAAGACACACGCCCGAGTATTTTTTAAGTGGACCTCCATATTTTATGGACATACGCTATCTTATACAGGAAATGAAACTGGTTTAAATTTAGCTCATTTTTAAGTAGAACCAACAGACTTATGTATGTAAACATAAGTCTGTAACCAACAAAGAGATGGACAGAGGTAAAAAAACCTTCAGTATAATGGACATAAGTTTAAACCTCACATAAATAATAATACACCATGTAATTGTCCGTCAGGTCAAAGGCCTTTTCTCATACACAGACCAAATGAGCAATGATCAATTAAGATAAGTTCGACATTATCTTGTTTGCATTTTTGTAAAAATCACATACACCGACAATCATATACCAAGGTTTTAAAGTAAATGCACTTGCTATGCAGATTATTCTATATTTAGAAGAAGTTAAAATCTTAAATCTTAGAGTTTTGTGTTTATTTGCGTTTTGTTTTCATGTTTCTACTGCAAAGTTTCTCACTATTCCTCTTCCTTTCGATCTTTAACTATAGAGGACTAAACTTAATTTCAAAGGATTTGTCAATCATCAAAATTATATTTTACATCAATTCAAATTTTCCAAATCATATACTCAAGTAAAGTAGGTAATACCACAAAACATTTATCCTTAAACGATAGCGAGTAAAGCTTCATTGGAATATTCCATTCTAGTAAAGTGTTAACAAAAAAAGTACATATAGTGAACATTTTAGTGTCTGCAATGTCAATTTCATACAACCCATTATCAACCACAGTGCGACGATAGTACTCGGTACTGATGTCCAAATCTTACTTACACACAAGAATACAACAAAAATACGTCGCAATTGTATTTTGTTTTTCACTTATTTATTGAGTTATTGTAATAGAAGTTAAGTGTCAGACAAGTTAGCATTGTAGCCCGCTAAAATATCATTAACTACATTACACATTCCTGAGATCAAGTATTGAGACTCATTCGACATTAATAAGAAAGTGTTAGAAAAGGATTTCATATTACCACCTGACATGTCAGTCAAATAGAAAACAGGCACCAAACATCGCTAACTTTCTATGACATCGCCAACTTCATGTATAGATAACAAACACTTGCCTCATCATCCTATTTAAAGTTATGTGGCCTCGATAGAGAAATAAGAAGAGAAAGCCTTTACTACGAAAGTGTTTATGATAGATTACCCATACAAAGTATGTTAAAAAAATAAGGAATGTACTTGACAAGTACCTACTCTTGGAAAGAGATGGTGAAGTAGATGCACATATAGAATTAAACAAAAATGAAGAATTGATAAATAATTAAGTTTATGCAGAAATTAGGTAACTGTGATTACATACAGAACGAAAAAGAGAACGGTAATTAAAAAAGTAAATAATTATTGTAACATAAGTCCTTTGGAAGTTACAGCCAATAAACAGCAAAACAGCTAATTTAAATAATGGTTACAACTCGATGGAAAATAATCGAATTTCTCAACAAATTTCAACTCACAAATATTTGAGTTCGAAATTACTAATAGTGAAGCCAGCATCATCAAGCTTACTGTTGCTAGTATATTATTACTTGTTTGCCCATACGGGACCAACTCTAATTACTTCGGTACTCAAAGCCATATAACAGTAAAAGACACTGGCTGTATGGAAGTGATAAATTTATGATTTCATTTTAGTACCTTCATTGTTATATGATAAACTATTGATGAAAGAGTTTTGGAATCAGAGTAATGTAAAACAAACGTTAAGGAATTCATTTTTTTAAGGCAGACAATTCTAAATGCATTTGAAATTTTGCCCTGCTGAACTATGTGGGATTTGGTTAGATATTGACAAATGTCAAAATAAGTGAAATTAATAGTAATTGACGCAACAGATCATAATATAAAAGCAATAACAATAATAAAGTACAACAAACAATAACAACTTCCATAAATCCACAAGAAAGTGGTCAGGAAGCATAAAGTTGCCAATGCAAGTATTAAAATAACTATAAAACTAATTGCGTTGGCAATCGTTACAGCCATTATTATTAAACGACGCGGGACTAAAATTATGTGAATGTCTATTTATTTAATTAGGTACTTGGAGTAGGCATTTTACCACGGTAAAAGATACGGTAAATAAAAATTCTTACCTATACATTTTCTAGGTCCGGCCCCAAACGGTAAATACGCGTAACAATGTTTCGACGCTCCTTCGTCATCCAAAAACCGATCTGGATTAAACACATTTGCATTTAAATAGTTCTCTTCATCCCTGTGTAAGGCCATTACAGGAACATTTACGGTTACTTTTCTGTCAATCAGTAAACCACCTTCGGGGTGATACATTTTTGTGCATTGCCTAGAAATAATTGAGTAAGGCGGATGCAGTCTCAATGCTTCTTTTATAGCAACGTCCAAGTATTCATCCCTATTGTCCTTTGAGACCGAATTCCTTGATTTCTCTTGTATCTCAGGATGCAAAGCTAATTCGAAGATCAATGCAGTCAATGCATTTAAACAAGGAATGTACCCCTCAGTTACGAATGAAGATATGACCGAGAAAGCGAATTCTACGTCAGAATTAGGCTTCTTTTTCTTTTCTTTAATTCCTAGTTGATAAACACCCAGGTTCTTAATTTGTGATAGTATTTTTGATTTTTCAATTTGAGCCTTCGTTTTTGAAGATGGTTCTCCAAATACAGTTGACAATCCAAATGTAATGTATAAAGACGGGAAAATGTCTTTCAAATAACTCTTAAATCTCTCTATCAATGTACGTCTTTGTGTTGCTGATCTCATTTCCTTTACAACTGACCCTCCGCCACTACCGAGAAGTAAATCCTCGAAGACTTTGTCCAATACCTTCGACAATATCTCTTGAACGTTAGCATCATCATTTGTTCCCGGCAAACAGTCACTTAAACTCTCCAATTCACAGTTCATGTTACTCAATAACGACTCGTAGCCTTCTCGCAATAAGGTCCACTTTTCACCGTCGGCGTAAAACAAATTGTCTCGTAAACAAACATCCAGAGATTTGTCCAAGCAGAGACCTCGGCTATTGAAATTCGCGAAATCCGTTGACAACATCCTCTTTACCGTGTCGGGATCTTTCACTATGAGGTCAGGGATCCTGCATTTGACGCGTCCCACATACTTATCTTTAGGGTATTTGGAGTACAGTAAGTTTACTTCATCAGTACTGCTCCTGATTCCAAGGACTCTGTGGTAATCACTTCCAAAGAACGGGACCGACGATTTGTAGGGTACATGGCGGACGTACCAGTAACTAAAGAACTTGGTCACATAGTCGATGATTAGAGCGATAATTAGCACGCAGATTACTGCGAGGTTAAGGAGAAAACTTTCGAAAAACATGGTGCGTTCGGCCGCGGTGAGGTATCGTCGGAGACTGTAAGCTTGTTGCAAGTGGCTGTCAAAGTAGGTCGCCTACGGTATTGAGAGTGATCTAAGAGGCAGTTGCGTTCATCTTCGTGGCATTGAACTTAACATTGATGCTGTAATTAAACTTAGTTGTTATTCTATGGTAGTTAAACTAATTATTATAATAGTATGCTGTACCTGCAGCCATACCTATAGGTTTTTACTTGGTACGCAATGGCATCTTCTAGAAACAAAACTGGTTCACAAACATAATTATTATTAATTTTCCACTGACTTCTAAAATTAGAAATAAGAGCATATTCGGAGAAAGTTTCACTTTTAATTATGTAAATCATATTTCAAAAACCTGTTTACGTCGCCAATGACCGCATTTGTGCAGCACAGCAAAAGTTTGGCACTATCATAATTTTATAGGTCACGAATTCACATCACAAAGATTTTTATTTTCCCTACGTAGTTATAATGATCTTTAATTCTTTGACAAATTGTCAACACATCTAGTACCTAAGTATAGTCGACCACACAAAGCAAATTAAAAATGTTACCATTTATATGCGGCCAGGTTTTCTCTTTAACCTACTTCAAAAAAGGAAAATTTACTCAATTCGACGGATTTTTTTTTACCTCAGAACTTTCGACTGGGTGAACCGATTTAAATGATTATTTTTTTAATTAAAAGCTGGTGCTTCCCGTGTGGTCCCATTTAAATTTGGTCCACTTTTGAGTCTTCAATGGGATCCATAAGAATACCATAACATGGTTTTCTAAGTCAGATTTTTTTTTGTTAGAATTATTGTAAATGCTAAATGTTAAATCGATGTGACGAATAAGTCCGTTATTTTTAAATAGGATCTTTATTGATTGACGCATTTATGCATTGACACACACAACGATTCATATCGCTGTTTTCTTTATTAAATTAACACTTCAATTCATATTGATTGTAACTGTTTGATGTTTTGAATCATTTACCGTTTGACCGGTACTTCTACAATGTTTAATTTTACGTGCGTAGAAACAGTACTTCTAATAACATGACTGTGTGAAGTTCATAAGAAAGTGTTTTGCATCATTTAAATGGTAAATACTCACCATTGTGTTTTAAATATTTTGTTGAAAATATTATAAACTAATAGGAAAAAACACCTTTTATGTATTTTAAATTAGATGTTAATAAACATACTATTTTCAAAATAATATTAATAGTGAATCTGTCTGTGGCGTCGCATCTTCTAAACAAATGAACCGAATTTGATGCATTGTTTTATTGTTTCAAATCTGATTCTGCATCTGAAAATTATCCGCTTTATTCAGATATTTTTTTAATCTACTTAATTTATACTATTTCTATGCCGTTAGTACCCAGTATTTACGTAAAGTTCAATTATATCTTGATATTGATTGGTGCTGCAATAACAAACAACTGAAGTTGATACCTATTGGTTATTTAAAATGCGGCAATTAAAAAGTTAATTCTAAGAAAAATAATTGTACCTTTTTGTTACCTGTTCTAAAATACACTAGTAAACATTAAGTGGAATTGTGTAGGTAGGGTTGGTTGTTGAGAAACTTTATATTTACCTACCATTACGTTTTTTTGTGCTAAATTTGCTGTGACCACTTGTACAAGTAAAACACTGTTCTGATAGAAAACTAAAGTTATGTTAAGAATTGTTTATTTAAACTAATACCTACTTACTGTCGTCAGCTACCAATTTAAATGGAAATATATTCTACTAACGAGCTTCAACAGGCTTGTTAGCTTTTATTAACATAAAAGAGAGTTTAGAAGATATAAAATAAAGTTTATTGAGTGAGACATTCACATTATTTTACAGCTTCCGATCGGTTTTAGATGAAAACAACGCCACCTAGGCATTACATAGCGAAGCTTTTTAGTAATATGTTGATGATAGCGCCATCTATTGTTTTGAGTTAAAACTACATTAGAGGAACGAAAGTAAGTTGCGAAACTTGAATTCAGAACCGTTTCAAATGCTTTCGCTGGATGTCACTACTATGAAGTTCATTTAAAATGGTTGTGTAAATGCTTGTGAGTGTAGATGTTTTTATAATCTCTTGAAAATAAATGTAAGCATAGATTTTTTAGGAAGCTTCTGAAATTCTTGATTTTTCTTTTTTTATAAAAAGTCTGGTATAAAATAAAATGATTTAACAACTTAGGACGATGTTACAGAATCAGTTACTCATCTATACAAATCAATAAAAGATTTAATTCTCAAAATCACACAAAAACATCAGTTAAACAAACTATTTTCTATGGCTGCAATTTAAATTTTTTAGTTTCTGTAATCTGACCTTTTTTATTTTTTAAGCTAGGCTAGCTATATTTAAACCAAATTAACCGCTAAAGATGAGCTCTAAAGGCCTGTGACTTCTCCAAAGCCATCCGAACAAATTGCGGTTTTCACACACATCAACAAACAAACTATGTAAGTACTTACACTTACCTACACAAAAACGCCATACTTATCCCTACACCGCCAAAGACAAAAAAATAACAGATTACCTTCGCGAAACCACATACATCAGCATAAATAACACATCTACTAAGTTGCATAGATAGTATGTTAGTACGGAGTCATTATTCATTGCGTAGTCCCACACAGTAGTTACTTCAGAAGGTACGACATATTAATCTGAGACAAAATGTACGGACACCCGAGGGTGTTACTGGGTTCACGTGTTGTGGATTTGAGATAAACAAGTACAGAGTAAGTATGTGAAAGTAAATATATCAATAGTGAAGGTAAGGAAAAGTCAGGCCCAGAAGAAAATAGAAAGAAGTAGGTAGGTATGGGTATAAAGAAAAAAAAAAAATGTTCCAAAGTCAAACAGAAACCAAGATTTCTGATAAATATACAAAAATCAAATATGGATATTTTAATCTCACTCGCTCTCATATATTATGTATTTACAAGCAGTGTCTATCAAACTCTTTTGATTTTGCATCTCGATCTTCGACAGAAATGTTTGATAGTTGTTCAAACCTTAGAGTAATAATTTCTCTAAGGTTCAAACCCTTCTGGGCTCTGATCGTATCTAGTACTTTCTCCTTTAAAAATAAATACATGACATGACTAAAACGTTACAGTTTTATAGCATTGCGACCTCATTTATATACCTGCTTAAAAACATCCTTTTATTTCAACCATAAGTTTATAATCTCATCCCCACTGTACCCAGTATCCTCACCACACAGGCCGGGTTACACTGACGTATTAATCAGTTACATACGCGAGGCTCGGAGCAATCCCGATCAGTAATCATATGGAGCGGAATAGCACGCATAGTTATGCGGCCCTCTGTCGCCTTCAGCTGTAGGGATACCTACATAGGAGGGCCCGAAGTGTATTTTGAGAGATTGTGATCGAAAAGGAACTTTACTTCTTAGTACGTGTTCTAAAGTTCATTATTTTTTAATTTTATTGAGACTATTCAAATGTCGTGGTGGCCTAGCGGTTCAATGAACGGATTTGTATGCACAAGGTTGCAGGTTCGAACCCAGGCAAGTACCAATGTGGCTTTTTCAAAGTTATATGTACTTTCTTAATTATTCTAAGACACTTCTGACAAACGGTGAAGGAAAACATCGTGAGGAAACCTGGATTCCAAAATTGGGATCTGAAATCGCCAATCCGCAGAGAGCAAGCGTGGTGATCAATGCTCGTGCCTTCTCTATATTGGAAGAGGACTGTGCCCAGCAGTGGGACGTTTATAGGCTGGATTATATATTCGGATGTCAAATGTGTAAAAAGTCTTCTTTCTTAGGCAATTTTCAGCCAATATTATGCATCCTAAGCAATTTGATGCAAAAGATAGAGTACCTACGACTCTATTTCCAGGAGCAGTGTTCATAACAAGAGGCAGACATTTCCAATATATTCTACTCAATGAAGGTAAACCATAAAATATAACATCTACCGTACATGCGACCAACAAATAGAATATCACGCTACAGCTGCATGTCCCCTTAGGCTGTCATATAGATGGGCGAATTATAATTATACTAGCTTCCGCTCGCGATTTTGACCGCGTTGAAAAATCTCAGGATATTTGTGTACAGGTTAATAAACTATAACGTTTATAATCAAATTATTTAAAAATAAACGACATTTTTTTTAAGTTATAATATTTCACTGCTATTACATTTTAGTATTTCATTTTCTGTTTAGTTTTTGATGAGCTGAAAATATGCGGACGCCATTTTTTAATAACCAGAAAATCAGCACTGGCAAATCTGTACAGTGAAGTACCGATCTGATTTATACTTCAAAATGCTATCTTAAAACATAGTGACTAACAGTTTAAACTCGTGCTTAATAATGTAGAGATGAAAAGAAACTAACTATAATTAATAATATTTAATTCCATTGTTTCTATTTTAAGTCGAAATCATGAGAGCAACATCGTTACATGTTAATCTATCACTTCTATCATCGATCTATGCGCGTGCGCATGATTCATTGCTAACTAGGGTTGTCAACTGAACGAGTCTATAAGCTATACATAGGAATAGCAAATAAGACTAGATGACTGATTATAACAGAGATAGATTACTGCAGAATGTAACTTTGCAGCGTGTTAATAAAGATTGTTTTTAATGATGAACCAAGAACAGGAATCATCTTACATTTAAACTAGATTATTGTAAAGCACTTGCATTTAGGCCATTAATTCATACCTCACTCGACAAAATAATTTATGAAATCCTAACCGCACAAAGTAAAAGTCTTAAAAAATATAACACAAAATGTGTAACACAAATGAAATAGATACAGCAATTTTTTTGTTTACCTCCTAAAAGCATTTTTTGGCTTTGACTTTTTTTGTTCTGTCTCAACCCTACAATCATATGACATCAACCACAAATCTTGATAGCCAAGCAAGCAAAGTCGATCATTACTCACTCCTTTGTTAACTACGATACGAATGCTTTAAGAAAACTAATTGTTGGTCTATATTAATTGTGGCTAGTTATCTATAGGTCGGCCTTAATTTATCACGTTTGGGTAATTATTCTTGTGTATAAGATTTTTGATAACAGTTTGGAATTTGAAAGCATTATTTGATACCAATAGAGATTTGGAGTCCAAAATAAATTTTAAAAGCCAGTAGCGCATATTTAGTACCTCTGGTATGAGAGGTATTTGTAGCCCGCCGTGTAAACTAACTATCAGCTTGGGCAGGTGCTTGTTAATCATTGAAAAATTTACAATAATTTGACCAGAAATTGTTTTCTTTCAACTGGTTACAAACTTTATACAGAGAGAGACTCGCCTTGTGCATAGATCATTTGATATCAGTATTTAAAAAAGAGCCCATTCAAATTAACAGAAATTCCAAAAGAAGATAATGGAATCCTTTGATGGACCCAGCATTCCAAAAAGTCTGGATTCCAAAGAAAACCAATCAGCCACTCAGTGACCCCTAGGAGGACAAAAAATCACATCTATAGATGCTGTGACCGTTTCATTTGCGACGTAATCAAAAATTGAGATCGATTCCATTCAACAAAAGCTTTATAGATCACTGATCGATCTCTTACTGTGTTCGTGAAAGTGAGTATTATTGATTTTAAATCGGCCGTGGAGGTTCTATCACAAAGGGTTTTTTCATAGCACGTGGATGTTACAGATATTTTGACCTTTGCTCGGATATTGGAATCTTGGCTACTGATTGTGGAAACCTTCAGGTTTGCTTATTATGTTTACTTTCAAATTGTCGCACCTAGTCTAATTGTTTCTATAGTGGCATCTGGTACGTGAGCGTCAAACTCCATATTAGTATTCTTGCCATAACATTAGACTAGCTGATGGTTTGTTGTCTTTTGTCAACAACTTTGTATAGGCCTGGGTAATTCGATTCTTTTTAATACGTAATCCTAAATATAAAATAAATCGGTTAAAAAAAGCTATTCTTCACAAAGAGGTTACGGAAAAACCGTACCATCATCTAAGTTTTTTGGCATATAGCTCCGTCAAAATAACAGTGTTCAAATCATTAATAAAACAAGAATGTGAGGCGACACAATGTCGGTGATCCTGCGCATTACCTTAATGACCACAGCATTATGGTCCCTGACCATATACCCTTGTTTATTGCCCTTAATAAAGGTAACGAGTTTTTTATAAGCTAATATTAACTGTTTTTGGGTATAAACGTGGTACAAATTACATGTCTAGGACTTTGGACTAGTATGGCATGGTCGATGATCCTGGTAATCGCTTGAGTGTAACTATTAGGGTTTTCACGCACGAACGAGTCTTGGATGGAGACAGTTTCGTGGGTGCATTACAGTAATTGCTTCAAAAATCACTTCCAAGTGTACCTATGAAACTACTTTTTTTAGTAAAAATGGTAACACTGTGTTGTGATAAGAACATATTTTGTAAATTATTTTTTTATTAAATAGTCTTAAAAAAAATAAAACACTGCTGGTTGAGACAGCCTGGGTATTGAAAATCCTGAGACAGTTCCATCGTCCATATTATTTACTAAGGATGCAAGTATTTCTTTCAATTTAATTACGATGTAAAATACTGGACGATAAAGCATGGTAACAATTCGTTTTCCTATTTCAGATTTTCAAGATCCTACAAAACTAATCAAGCGGCACTAGGATACCAGTTCTAAAAAAGGTGTATATTAACATTCGATTGATACATCACAGGTGATAGGATATGATTGACGGCACGCTAGTAATTCTGTGAGGTGTGTAGCGATGCGCACGAGATTGCTGCGCTTGCGCCGTGTACTGTCGATAGCTTTGAATGAGCACTTGCTGTATTGGACAGATTCTGATTGGTTTACAGTTGCAGTGTCATCAGGTTTTTCCTTTATGTCTTTTTCAGGTCCAAAAATTGGAAGGGTCAGTAAAGTATTATAAAATTGACTTGATGCTCTTTAAATTTGCTGGTATATTGCTTTTTTCTTCGGGTGTATATACCTACTGTACCTTCAATTCCATCATAAGTTAAAATCAAATACTTTCGTCACTTATTTACACGCTTCACTTTGGATGAATTGGGTTTTAAATAAGATAATATATATATTTTATCATCAGAAGAAAATGTAATTAAATAAAACCCTAAAACACCTTATACCTCGGTACGCAAAATATCTAAACCTATAAATAACCTACTTTCACATTAACACAAACATCAGAAAACAACAACAACACAATTTATTACTATATTACCTACAAAGTCGGAGTCCAAATAAAAATGCAAAAATCGTTAGTAAACTGACCTTGCGGTCTTTTGGACCGTTATACAGATCCCTTTTTTTGCCGCAAAACCATGGGGCGCAACTATGCCTCTGATCTTTTAAAACGCAAAAGGAGCGAATGATACAAACATTGTGTGGAGCATTCACACTGGGAAAAGGATTGATTTGATTACGGTTCATTTGGAAACATCTATGAGAAACTCTGGCTTTAAAAATGATACATTATCATAGTTTTAGTTTTTAGTTTAAACCATCTTTCGATATGTGTTCCTAGGTGATGAAAGTGTATCTTTTAATACTATTGGTAATAACCAATAGTATTAAAAGATACACTTTGTTATAGTAATAACTATTAGCTAGTTTTCCTTCTAGTACTAATATTACTTTAGACCCTACCTCAAAAATCGAACATTGATTTAAGTATAAAAAAGGTCTAATGCCCTGGTTCTTTGTACCTCACAATCACAGCTTGGGAAAATATGGTTCCAAACTTTAAGCTTCTACAAGAAATTTAAAATTCTCACTTCTTTGTTAGAGTATCACTTTTTCCACAATAATCCATTACTAGCAGATTTTTTCATACAGTTTCTTTAAGGACTCATTCAAAAATGTAAACAAAACTTTCCTTCATAAACCAGTGTACAGTCTCCGCAACAGGTTTCGCCGGGACGCTATGGCGAAGACAGTTTTGACTATAAATAAGTGTTGTATTGTATTCAATGTAGCTACTGTTTGCCTGGGCGGCAGACTACAAAAGAATTTGGAATCTTTTTACAATAACTAGCTTTGTAGCCGGTTTTGTTCGTATAATCGAATAGGTGAATTATTTTTTGTATAATTTTTGTGGTCGCTATTTAAATTAATGTATTATACATTATTTATTAGTTTTCATAATTTAATTTGTTGTACATATATTATTTAAATGTTTGTACAAAAAAGTTGCTATGACGTTTGGGTGATGCATTTACATCTTATATATTAAAAACATGGCTTCTGCTTAGAGTTATAATATAAGTATAATAATTTATAATGTCGTAATACTTTCAAATAAATAAACACATTACATTTTATATTCACAGAGCTTTGAAAATCAAAACAAAAGTTAAATTTCTATCAAAATTACCAAAAACCGTTGCTAAAAACCCAAACAAGCGCACATTTCTCTCGTTCCATTATAACTGTGGGACCGTGGGCCGGTTCTCCATTTTTTTTTTGCTTAGAACCCGCTACGTTTATCGGTCTCTAAGATTCGGGCCGTATTAGCGGCGCACACGCATCGCCGCTGCGTCATTATCAAGGTGATATGCGCGTGATTTGTGACATCAAAGAAGAAAAAAACGTCAGGTGTAAGTTCGGCCAGTAAGAATTTGATAACGATTATCAACCTTATTCCTTTGACTTAAGAGTTAATGGTCTTAGTATTACAGGTGCGGTTGATGATAAGTAAGTTTGTTATTAAAAGAATCGAGTTTTCGCTACAATAAACAATCTTGAGGGAATGATGGACCGCATTAATTTGTGAGCGGTAAAAGCCGGTGATTAAATGTGGCTCGCGATAGATCTTGAGATGTCGAAAGATGTTCGATGCATTAACGAGAAAAGTGAAGTCTATTTTTGAAACGTATGACCGAAATTACATGTTGAAATTACAATTACAGGTGATAATACATAAGGTTAGTAACAAAAGTTTAATACAAACTTCAAATTTCTCTAACTTTTTCGTTGGTGAAACCGAATAAGGATTCCTTATTACTCCAGGATTCCAAAAAAAAACAGTAAATGGACTAAAGGACCATAGTCACAATATTTGAATTTTCAACTCCCATTAAACTGTTCAAATTAGGCGAAAACTCGCATTATTTAACAAAGAGATACCACCATTATCGATCTCTTAGCTCAGTATTCCAACTACTACAATCAGAAGGATTGATTAAGCCGAGCAAAAATATGCACCTCCAACAATTTTCTTTTCCTTCCAACCAATTAAGTTCCAAGCGAACCTTCCGTCAAAAGAACGAACATCTGTTTCAACTTTCAGACCGATAGTTAAAATCTTATTAAACCCATCCAAATTTGGTCGCATCCAATATAGTTAGACTATAAATCTAGTACGCATCAGACGTATGAATAGGGTTGGGCACCGAGAGTTAATAAATTAATCGTTCGTGATACAATTATTATTGTAATGATCAGCTCCCGTCTGCAAGAGTAAAATAAAACGGCGTGTATCGTAATTGAATCTCTCTTAAGCTTCGTTTATGGACGAACAGCTCAGTTCGACTGTTACTTTTTCACTGTTATTTTTACAGCTGCTAATTATTATGTTGGTTAAATTAAATTACTAATGCCCCTCCCTTTAATGGCCGGTACAGGTATTACCTATTCTGATTAGATATTCCCGTGATTTACTGAGAATGTCGATTTGTAGATTATTATCGGCCAGTTAATAATTATGCAAATGGAGCTACTGATGATCAATTAAAGGTTTTAAATTATGTTATGATGGTGGGTTTATAATGTGGGAGACGCCGTAAAGTTAATTCTGATATGCACAGTTAGCAATTAACATTTTTTCCGTCGATTTGGATTCAATTATGGATTGGACTTCACCGACTTCATAATTTTCAGAGTTAATTATCTTAGTAGCGATTATGTGATTATCGATCGCAATATCAGACTGTTACATTTGCATATCAAAACAACAATCCGAATCATATAAAAGAGTACCTACATCACTAATATCAAGTAACATATTTTTGTATCCTATTCAGTAGCGTCCTTTTTTGCTATTGCTACTTTTTTCCCATCACTAGTGTAGTGAAGTTCGGATCCCCATCACATCGTCGTCGCTGGCAACTTTATGGTTTTTTGATCTAAATCTAAAATTGCTTTTACGTCTCGATATTGCTTCTTCAATTACTTACATCAAAAATGCCAGTAACGATATATGGAGAGAATAGGTTGAAGACTCGATTATTTTTAACACGCACGTAGGTGCTCATGAATAAACAAAATGTAGACCAATATTATAAACCTTTTTTGTGTTTAAGAGTTTAAAACACCCATAGCATAGCTTCCTCGTTGTTAACTTCCAAAATGTTGGATTCAAAAGGTGGAATCTAAACTCATTTACATTGTGCAAACCAACTTATACCATGAGAATTCATAATTTCATACATACAACAGATAAAAACCTCTAAAAAAAAGGTTTTCGTAGTACAATATTTTCGACAAGACCCAAAGATAAATACTTCACAAAAACCCCCTCTTCACAAAATCCCATCTTTTTAATTGGACGCAAGCTCAAAACATTAGACTTAATCCCCATAAAACATAAAGTGACAAAACCATATAATCAGGCGCCTAGTAAACTTCAAATTGGACGCATCCAGACGGTAGCCAATACGAGTCGCGACCATGATTATAGTAATTTCCACCACGCCACGTTCCGACCAGCCATTTGCTCGATATTGCGTTAGTATCGATTTCATTAGATAGACCGAGATTTTTATAATAAAACGCACCGGATGGTATATGTAAACTTTTTGTATGTAGAGCAGTAATTACAATGAGTAGGTGGTAGTCGCTTTGTGAGTGTGGCCCTAGAGTTAGCTTTACAACCACTCATGCGCATGCAACATGCAACATACTGTACGATTTTGGTATATGCCTTTTCAACAAATTAATGTAATGTCCTTTGTGGATATTTTAGCAGTTGTGGTTCTTCACATGCTTATATTCTTTCCTGCCCATCCAAAAATGTCTCGAAAACAACATTATTTTTGATACGACCGTCATTGAACCCTCTCACTGTTCTGTAGGTATTATTTAATACTGTAACTCACCAGGACCTAATGGAAGCCAAAGACAGAACTATTCAGATACCAGAATTTTGGTCAAATAGACTGTAAGGATCATCGACTCGAAAAGAACAAGAAGAATACTGTAACTCTAATCGTCTACAATAAACAATATTCTGTCCATCTATCTTTACTCCTATAACGACATATATTGTGTAACGACATAACACTTAGTTCCTACGCATGTGTATTGCAAGCTGTTCAGTCCAACTAATCAGTTTAAAAATAAAGTGTAATCTATGGGCTCACCTGGTAAGCCGGACGTTCATGAGCGCAGATTGCTACCATGTGACCCGCATGCTTAAGTTAACTGGTATAGAAATGTTAATTTATTATAAAAATACTCATGCATTTATGATGATGATATTGTGTATTAATATTGTTAAATTAGTATATAATATTGTGTATTTTTATATATGTATATTATTTGAGTGTATAGGTACTCTCTTTTTCTTTTTTGTGTTTATGGGATATGTGTCCTGAAACAAACGTATTTTATTTTATTTATTTATTTTATTTATTTATTTAAAATCAACATTAAAAACAATATTACTTTCACTATTTATAAACCGTACTTTGCTTTGTCAAAATATTTTTGACTGACATAGTTTTACGTTATATTTTAACGTTCTTGTAGAGATAGGAACTGGGACTCAAAAAAAAGAGTAGTGTATTCTTTGTGAAACCCTTAAGAAACCAACTCATACAAAACTCAGTTAAGATTGATGATACCGAAATATTTTGCAATAGCAGGGATCAAACCACTAGAAGTTCTTAACATTCGACTATAATATTTTTTTAAACTCAAGAATTACTTTCTCCGCTAGTTTCCTGGCCAAATCCGAATCTCGACGTACTATCCACATTAATGATCGCATGCGCAGACAGCGATTGATTGATTGAGCGTTTTATTGGCGTCCCGTCGATGCGTCTCTATGTGATTATCAGAAGTCCACTTTATTAGGGCACTGTGCTCATACGATGTGATGTTCACTAATACTTGATAAGCTCGTTCGTTTGACTGCCGGCTTTTCATATGCCGGTGAATTGAGTTGCTGTTAGTATTTTACGTTTTCAATTTACTTTGCGCAATTTTCTACCTAAAAACACCCTTATACGTTTTATTTGTAAATGATGTCCTTTGTTTAATTGTCGACTAAATAACTACCAGAAAACGTAAAATTTTGTTTCCGTCTTAAATTTCTGGTAGCATAATCACAGCCTCTTTAAGTTCTTGCCTATTTATTTAAGTATGAAAATTTCCTCCTTTTAATTAAGACATCAATTCCATACATTTTTCACCCTCATCAGAATGCCTCAAAACCAGAGTAAACATTTAGCACTAACACAACTTCAGCAACAATGTACAGGAACACTTACTGGAAAACGACGGCAACAATGTTCCACGTTTAATTATCTTTATAGGCGCAATCTGTGTTATCTTAAGCGAAATAATATTGTAATGAAAACGCATGATAAAAATTAACTGTAGCGCATTCCTGAAACAAGTTCTGTATTGCTTGAATTCCGGAATAATGGAGGCTGATCCTTGCGTCCTGTTGGTTATGCAAAAGTATGCATAAGGAAAGCAGTGACTCAGATTAGTAAAGACAGCTGGCAAAAGAGTAAATCACCACATCTGAGAAGGATGGCGGAGGTAGTATCAGGCTGTCGAGGCGATCCGGCCAGTACTCGACGACTGGCTCGGGAGAAGGCACGGCTCCCTGTCGTTCAGGGTGACGCAGGTGCTGTCGGGGCATGGGTGCTTCGGCAAGTACCTGTGTCGCATAAACAGGGAGCCGGACGCTCGGTGCCACCACTGCGTCCAGTGCGGGGAGGACACGGCGCAACACACGCTCGCTGAGTGTGTAGCTTGGGAGGAGCAGCGCCGTGTCCTCACAAATGAAGTAGGAGGCGACCTGTCGCTGCCGGCCGTAGTGCGGAGTATGGTCGGTAGCGCAGAGTCGTGGGACGCGGTGGTGTCCTTCTGCGGAACGGGAGAGGGAGATCTCGACTCCCTTCCCCGGCCGCAGAAGACGCACCGGGCGCAGGGGAAGGGCGGACAACGCCCTTCTCCGCCCCCCATGAATGGGTCCAGGGGCGAGGGACTTGGGGAAGTCCCCGCCCCCTATTCGATGGACCCGAGGCGGAGGCGCGCGCGGGTGTCGGCGCGCGCCCCTGAGGCGGTGCACGGGGTAGTTGTACACCTCACTACCCCGTGCAGGAGCTGAGGCCCGGACAGACCGGGCCGGCACCAGTGTGGGGCTGCGGAAGAATCCGGATTCCCGCGGCCCCACGCGCACGTGCGAGGAGGAGACACCGGGGGGTTTTAGCCGGTAAGAGTCCGGCACGCCCCTCCGCCTCTCCCCAGGCGGAGGAAGTCCATGAGGATTTCCCCCCGAAAAAAAAAAAAAAAAAAAAAAAGGTAGTATCAGGCTGAGTTGGTGCACTAACTAACACTTCAATTAAAAAAAAAAATCCTTAGAAGTACACGAACCGAAGTCTTCTCTGTTAAAGAGTGCGATATCGTGCTGGTTTACCATTTATACCAAACCAAATGACATACTACCTCCATCTGCCTTTTATATTTTATTTTTACCTTTCATATCTCTGTTTTTTCTATAGCTGCATTTAATTTATATATTATTTTTAAATTACCTTTGTATCGTTATTTTAAGTATTTTATTAACACGTTACAAATATTTATGTGTAAAATATGCTTGCCTTCGTCCGTGTGTCACTGTGGGGTTCCAACTGAAAACCAGCGCTGGGTGTTCTACACCTAGCATATGCTGAGTTGGTGACCTTTTTGGCACTGTATGCTCGACAACACTGCTAGTATTGTGTATTTGTATTTTGTAATTATTTTTTATTTTTTTTTGTTTACCTTGTTTTTTGTGTTGCTTGTTTGTGTTTATTTTCTTTGTGTTGTCTTGTGTTCTGTGCTAAATAAATATTTTTCTATTTCTATTTCTATTTCTATTTCTATTTCTATTTCTATTTCTATTTCTATCAAAAAAAGATTGTAATAAACTTCTGAAACTCATTTGATTCTGAATTTTTGTAACAACAAGATTATATTAATTCTATTCGATTTCTCTTTTAGGAATCCACCTATCTCGTGATCCGATAAATATTTTTTTTTAAATGTTTACCTCAAAACACCTAAACAAATAGCCTAAATATATTATACGGTATATCGTTGGTTTACTAGACAAATTAAATTTTATCATACTTAACCCATACAAATAGAAAATTATTTTAGTACTGTCAAGTAAAAAAACTATCAGAGGTAAATACTACTAGCAATAATTGTAATGGTAAATATAGTAAGTACCTACCTTAGAGACGACGGTAGATAGCGGTACGAATAAAAGCCGTAAAATGAATAAACATATCGTTCATTTGCTCTGAATGTTGGTAATACACATATTTCTAAGTTAAACAAGAAGCGAGCAAAAATATAGGTTGTATCAGGAAGCTCTTCCCGTCCAACTTGTAAGAGTTAATTGAAGAAAACAGGTTTTAAGATGCTGTAGGCAATAGGTTTAGAAGTGTGTTCTGTTTAGGTAGTTTTATAGATCCACTCTTTAAAAATATTATTATGTGCATAAAATGCCTCAGATTTTCCTGTAATGAAATATAACGTTTTCGTAATTTTTTATTTTTATTTTACTTTATTTGGGAAACAAACAGATATAAATTACAATATATCTATATAACAATTACAAATCATAAGTATGAAAAATAGGTACTACAGTATCCAGAGACAGTTTCCGCAGATTAATGCTTTTATTTACCTCAAAGTCGAATGCTGCTAACATTAAATATTTTATAGAATAAATGATGAGGTTAGTTACTCTTATAAAATAAAAAAAAATATTGGGTAAAACAATAAAAAACAAATATCCCAGAAAAATGCCTATAAAATAATCTCATCCCGTTCTAATAACTTCTCTAGAACTACTTCCATACAATATCTTTGGTAAATAAAATTAAAAAAATACATAGGGTTTACTTATAAGATCATTGCGGACCACACTTATTTAGCAAGCTGTCACCATGCATGCAGTGCTACAATTTTAAATAAGTATTAATTTAATGTTCAGTGTGGCATAAACGGTATCAGTAGCGCTATTGCAGTTCTTTAGGCAGCAAACGATACTTTGAGAGTGCATTTATATGTATTTTGTTAAGTTATATAGACTACATTTACTTATAGTATTATTTTTCAGCTTCTAATCAGGAGGAAATTACTAAAATAATGACCATAGATTTTATCTAGTAGGAGATCTTACGATTACTTTTATACACAAAATTATCAATTCGTATACAAAACAACATCATCTCCCTAGCTTTTTCCCCAACTATGTTGGGGTCGGGGGAGCCTTTTCCCCAACTATGTTGGGGGGTGTATCCCGTAGTAAGACTGCAATGGCTGTCAGAATTTACTTAAAGACTACCAAAGATCAACGTATGACAGTCGGGACCTACGGCTTAACGTGCTATCCGAGGCACAGAGGGGTCTCGGTATGTTTAGAAATGGTCACCCATCCACGGACCAACCGCGGCGAGCGCGTCTTAACCTGTTTTATCGGTCAAACCATACGGTTTACATTTAGCCACGAACCCATCTCAATTCGCATACAAAACAATACAAATTAAAGCCGAAAGTTCACAAATTCATCGCTGTAAATAATAATAAAAATAATCAGAATGCATATTGTAGGGAACCAAAATAATGACTGTAATGTCATCTAACATGTATATTTTTTTGTATTTCTTGTAGGTTTTGTAACTAATCTGAAAGTAATAACAAGGAAACATAACAAGGAGTGCAATAGTGCAGCACACGTGCTTAAGTGCTTTTACTACACATCACACACCCAGCAATCATCACACGAAACATTTACAAATAAATTACTAGATTCAATATGGTCCAACACCATATGATTTCATCAAAAGTAAACCATACGAACGCTTGGCTTATAAAGGCGAAGTGATCTTTAAATTAGACGGTTACACAGGAAATGGCTTTTTAGCCCGTCAGTGTAGCAGTGATTAGCGATCGCCGATCACCAATCGGCTATCACATCTAGTGAGCGGTTGATCACTGACGGTTGAGTGCACGTAAAAAGTTTACACATAGATCAACGGTATCGCAGATGCGGCAAAACCTGATTTTACTTACCACATATTTGTTTTTTTTTAAATAAGGTTGTTGAAACATTATTATGAGTTTTGACACTAAAATAAATACGCACGCATAATAACTTAATAGCTTTAAGAGTCCAGAGTTTTACCCTTCACATAAAAATAAAACCCTTTTATGTAGAGGGTTATATTTTAAATGTATAATATTTAAAATATATAATATTTTGATGGATGCCAGTTATGTGACTACTAAATGATGCAAAAAAATATAGCTAAAGAAACATCGCCTTTCCTGGATGAAATATAGAACAAAAACGAGACATAGGTATTATGAGATAGGGCAACAAAAAGCTAGAAAATAAGATAAAAAATATACTGGTTAATAAGAATTTTCCGAAAATGACCCTCTGTTTCAAACTTAATCTATGTAAAACCAGTAAGCTGCGGTGTGTTTAAGTATGGCACGATAATTGAAGATATGTTTGTATCATACGCGCGGAGCTACTTCCAAAGACCTGACGCCTGATTACTTTGTACCCAACTGGATGAGATTACTATTTTGGCCATGAAACAAGCGGGTTTCAAGAAAAAAATGTTTGGGTATGTTTAGTTGTGTTTTGTAAAGATACGAGAACAGGCTTTATGAATAACATAAATGCTAAAGGTCCTAGGTCGTACAAATTTAAAGCCAGGAATATTAAATTTTTCCAATAATTGACAGGAAGATAAAAAAAAACAGTTACATGTGAAAAGACAGTCTAAAGAAAAAAAACTGTGGTCAAGTGAGATAAACAATAAAACACGGCTGTTCTTTGTTCTATTTTCAGAAAAAACATTCGTTTAATTAATTAAATAGGAACGCTTTTCATTCTCTATATTATTCAATGAAAAGGGCTTTAATTATTTCATCAATCGCGTGTTTCATGGCCACAAAATAAGCTCAACCTAATATTTTATTCTATCGCTAGTAATCAGACTTTACTGGCAGTTTTTAAGCTGATGAGATACTAACTTTCTTAGTTAATATCAAATGGATTAACTTGTTTACTTTTTCTTTCAAGGTGTACTTCGGACTTGTTTGTTTACCTTCTATTTTCTAAGTGATCTATCTGTGATTTGTCACTTAGAATATAATAACAGATTAATTTAATAGTAAAATACAGTAGTAATGCCTAATCATTAATATAAGTTATTTTGACAATATTGTTCCTTGACTGCAATGAGAAGACAAATGAGTAAGTAAAAAAAAATACTCAAGAAAAATTTCAAATCATACCCCAAATTTTTTATTTTTATTTACATGCTGAATAACCCCATAACAACAAAAATATCATATTACACGAAGTGTATTCCTTGAATTTTATCCCACTCATTGTCAGAAACCTCATCTCTTTTTTGCCTTCAGCACTTCATATAGTTCTTACTATCATTTTATTTCCACCATCAATCTACGTGTACATATCTTAGTACTGACACTAAGTAATGAAGTTACTATTTTTAGCTCACATCACACCTGCATTACGCGTTATTAAAACATGAATGAACTGAAGAACGAGTATCACAATTAACGCACATATCGGAATTAACAATATCGTCCTGCGCGTGAGTCGTGAAGTAATCAAAGAAACAGCATCCATTTTTTTACGGTTGATTCCCGGTACACTCATAATGTACGCTCTGTATGGTGGCCAAAGGTTTGAGAAAATCAGGACAACTTAACTTAAGGGTAAAATATTTAGATGTAATTCTTATTGCAGCCGTGCTATTCTGTAACATTATTTTCATGTCTCGACAGCGGAATCCGTGGTGAGATGTCAAATACGTATTCTCGAATTTGAATTCTAAATCAAGGCCAATTGGGTTCACTTTTGAAGTGAGCTTTATTGTCACTTCACTTTCACCTGTCACCGAAATTATTAACAGAATAGACATACAGATTTCCAATGCACTTCTGTCATGTGGTGATCAAGTGCTATTTTAAGCGGTTAATGTTTTGATTTCATTCATTAAAGATTTAGGTTAGTCTTAAATTTATCCTAAGAATTAGACGATTTTTTTTTATTGTTATTGTGTAGTTTGACTGCAGTCTGGTAGGATATGGTTAATTTACACTAGTATAATACACTATAAAATATTTTTTCTTTGTATCCATATATTCAGAAGAAGAAACGATTTCATTTGAGATCTTTCAAAAGATTCTGGATTATTTCACTGCCTTCCTTATAATATAATAATTATTTACGTAAGTGCATGTGTGAAAAAATTCAAAGCAGATTAGCAGTTAATTAATATTGTTGATGACTGAGCAACATTAGGAGAGCTTATCTTATATATAGAGCCTTAAGGCGTATTCTGGCTGATGGATGCAAAAACATGGTCTAATTTCACAATATGAGATGAGAAAGGAGGAAAAGAATTGAAGGCTATATGTGAAGACGATTGTAATCAATTGCTACCATTAAGACAATTAAGGCCGTTACCAAATACAATAATAATAAATTGTAACAATAAATTCAGATCTTAAGTTGGAAGAACTATTCAATAACAACTTGCTAACACTGATATAAGTTTAAAATTAATGATAATGGCTTAACCACGGAATGTTTAAAATCTTTAGGTCTTACATGGTGCATACTTAAATCTACATTCCAATTCAACCTAGGTGTTATTTGGGAAAAAGCCCAGATGAACAAAGACGAATGTACTTAAAATGGTAGGATATCGCGATAACTTTTAGGGTTTGTTAACTCAGATTATCATCATCACATCTTACAATCCTTATTTACTTGCTACTGGGCAACTACATGAATCTCTTGCTGCGTATCATTTTCTCCAGCCCTAAACTAAGAAAATCTTACCAATATATGACTGTCACTGGCATTTAGTTTATTGTTTAGTTGGTCCATGAAGTTATCCCACAGAATCATGGGCACTCTCCCAGTAATAACTGGGAGCGGGTGGGTGAGCGCTAATGTCGCGCTCGGGGCACGCTCGCTATCAGTAGCCATATAATGCTTCCAGCGACGCGCCATTACACGCAATGCCTTAATGCTTCTCCAGTAGGTAGTATTTCTTTCTACGTATGATCCTTATGCATTATGAGTTGGTGATCTTATGGCTAGCTACTGGAGTGTGATATCAAAATTGGGCGGCACATATTTCCTACTTACTGGTGCAGTATCCATAGTAGTCAATTTTCCCAGTATTGGTGAAAAGCGCATTTTTTTTTTCTCGGTCTATCTGTTTGCTCCAGCTAATCGCCGAAACTCCTTTGGCTACTTTAATTTTTGATAGTTTTCTTTTACTGGGATTAGGTACTAACGCTGGTGAAAGCGAGGGGCACAGCTAGTTATAACATTGAAAATTTCTTTTGAATATTGGAATGAATCTGATTCCAACTTGCTTGAATACTGTTGATGATGTTATGTACAAGTCAAGGTGTCGCCTTAATCGTTTACACGCTCGTTTCCATGGTGCCTTCGTAATGTGTCTGTATTAAAGCAAATGGATATTAAGTCGACTCATTCACTTAATAGTCGAGTGAGTTGAGATGAGGATTGTAAGCACTTAGCAATCGGTTGGAATCCGAACGTCAAATTATATTAATGTAGGCTTCCGTTATTTCAGTTGTTTAACAATTATCTATCTAGCTAACTGCCTTTATTGTTTCTGTCTTTATAAATTACATCAAAGCTTACCTAAAAGATGCGATTGACATTTTATGCCATTAAATTTCGTTACCATTTTTAAAAGTGTAAAGGAAAGAGGTAATTCGGTATTCAGTATTTTAGGGTAGATAGTTGTTTGTCACGGACGGACACTCAACCGATCGCGATGATACGTTAGTCTGTTGAGTGTGAATGGTCAAGTGTTTTTCTATACATTTGTCTGTTCTGACGTTACGCGACCGATAATACGCGACGCATGGTTCGTCAGATATGAACCTTCCCTATATATTTAAAGTGCTTCTGTTGTATTGTTGTGACATAAAAGCAAAAACCCATTACACGTGTTTCAAAATGACATTTACCATTTAATTTTTGTTTGTTTCCATACACTTTGGTTAATGACAAAAATAGCCCACTTCGCGTAACTAAGCTTAAAATTCGAGAAAACCCTCTGGCGATGTGTTTACGTTGTAACAAAATACGACAGTCGATTTGAAGGCAATGTAAAAGAAGTAAAAAAAGCTATTATTCCATACAGTAGCCCTACGCCCTGAGGAGACGAATACTGCAGCAATGTACATACGAAAACAATAGTGATTTGATGCTTTTCAGTATTTAAAAATAAAAATGGTTTAACATGGTACATGCAATAGCCTGTTACTTTAGTTTTCAATTATTAATTCCATATTTGTTCGGTGTTGTTTACACCCTCGTGCCTCGGAATTGTCTGGGCCCGTTCTGTCACATAGTTTTATTATGGAATAATGTGTTACCCAGTAAAATGGGTTATGGAAGACAGATGGACAGTTGCTTCATGTAAAATACAATATTTTGTTAAATCTAGTAAGCTTAAGACATATAGAAGAAGAAGATCGAAATTCAGTAATGTTGTTTTGGATGTCCAGATGGATAAGTTTTTAATTACAAACAGTAAGAGCGATACTGGCTAGTTTTTTTCTATAATTCCGTCTATTAAATCGACTCCGGTTTTTGCTACCGCTAGCTCACTAACTAAAAACCAGTACATACCATTTATATAACACCGAATCTTTCCTCAATGCTTAAAGCTATAAACATTAATTGGTTATCAAATTGGCAAAGACCTAATCTGGATCACATTATTAAAATCTATTACGGTCAATAACACTTTAGAGCTCGTCAGTACCAGTACTGTGATTATTGCCAGTTTTTGTGAAGACAGACACGTGGTGCGATGAAATTATGGTAATCACAGTTGGTACCAAAGCCACTGGTTTTTAGGGGCCCTTTCGCGTAAATTGTGCGGGTAATGTGCACTGTCTACTGTGTAGATGAGATGATGTAAAAAGGTAAACTTTCGCCAGATTGCCGTTGTCGTTATAAATGATCGGTTGACAGTTCAATCGGAGTAATGGCTTGCTTTTAGAGGGACGATTAGATATTTGAAAATACCAGATAGATACAAGCAAATATAAATATACGAATGGTGTTAAAATGGTGGTTATTGCGGCTGCGGCTTATAAATTGTATCACTGTGTCTTGAAAAATAATTATCAATCCATATGGTAACCTACATTTGTCTGCTAATTAGGTGGTAAATATGTCATCAATTTGCATCTTTGTATGTTTAAAAAAGCTACACTCATATATTATATAAAAAAAAACTTAAAATTTATTATAATATTTTTTTTGTTTTCTGTATAAATTGTTTTATCGAGAACGTTATGACGGCAACATTCTAATTTCAATTACAATACACTTTAAGAGATGTTACTGATTGTTTTACCGTATACATTTCAAAACTAATATTTTATGCGGAACCCAGCGAACCATACAAAACAGTGGCACAAGGTAATAGTAGTTTTTTTAAACAATAATTGTCGTCCACATTCATCAACATCTGGTCTATTTGGATCATCAGCATCACGCATACATTTCAGTATCACTACTTACAATGAGGCAAGGTAGTGGTCTTAGTGTACGAAGAAAAGCGATTTGACAGGCCTGTTGGTCTAGTGGTTAGTGACCCTGACTGCTGTACCGGAGGTCGTGGGTTCGATTCCCACCCAGGACAAATGTTTGTGTGATGAGCACGATCATTTGTTCTGGTTGTCTGGGTGTAATTTATCTATAATATGTATGTATTTAGAAATATATAAGTATGTTTATCAGTTGTCTGGTTACCATAACACAAGCTCTGCTTAGCTTGGGATCAGATAACTGTGTGTGAGTTGTCCCGGAATATTATATGGAATATTATATTTGAAAATTCGTTCTCGTTAGGTAGGTACTAATATTAAAATAATAAATGTAAAAGTAAATCTTCACTTTTCTCCTAAAATACAGTTTAACTTATATTTAGTTTCAGTATTAGTTATTTCTGTTTTCCTTTTACGGATAATCTACGTAACCGATTTTGTAGAAATTTGGGACAGAGTTGAACCTTATTAAAGGGCAAAAGCTAGTTATAAATATATAAATAAGAATAAAGTATCAGAAATATAAATATGCAAAATTAATTATTTCGCAATCAATTTAAAATAAAAATAAGTTTATTTATTTTTATATCATCACAGATCTAAATTGTGAGAGAATTATTTATGCATTTTTTTGTAACCGCTTTTGCATAACGGGCAAATTTTTAATTAAAAGTGATTTTAAAATGAAATTCACATTCATAAGAAATAAAAATTGAATGATTAAGTTTAATCAATAAAACCATAAAGTTTCAACTGAATACTAATCGAATAGGTATAATTTACGATTGTTGCGATCAAAGATTGCATTTAAATAGTAGTAGCTTATTTACATGTATTGGACATGTATAGACACAAAATTGTTAGGAATAAGATCTAGCACGTACACCTTTTTAAGCGAGGCTCATGGGTCAAAAAGATAGCTCGATCATTGTGTGGTTACAGAGGCTGCTGTGAGCTCGGTTGAGAATGTGTATGTGTTATATGATGTTCTATGGTCAGATCACTATCCTCTGGTAGTGGAATGTAGGTTAGAGAATATAACTGTAAGGAGATCTGAAGTTATAATTAAATGTAATAATGTTATGTGGGGTGAGAGAAGTACTCATCAAATAGAAAGTTATCAGAAAGAATGTCATAAAAGATTACGACTAATTGATTTTCCTCAAGAGCTGAGTAAATGCTGTGATAATGTGTGTACAGATTTGAGTCACAGAGAAGTGATAGATAAATTGTACGCGTACATAGTAAATGCGTTAAGTGAAGCGGCATTAGTCGGTCGGGAACGCGGAGTTAAACGTGCTAGGAGAGCAGTGGTGGGCTGGAACAAACATTTAGCCGAGGCTCACAGTGAGGCTAGGCAAAAGTTTTTACTGTGGGTTGACTACGGTAAGCCTACTTCTGGACATGCGTATAATGAGATGTGTGAAGCTAGAAGAGTTTTTAAATCTAGACTAAAATGGTGTCAAGATAATGAGAACCAAATAAGAATGGATATTCTAGCTTCACATCATTCTAAAAATGATTTTCGTGACTTCTGGAAGCACACAAATAAACTTAAGGATAGGCCGCCAATACCTGTGAGCGTCGGTGGTGTTAGTGAACCAGAACAGATCGCTAATCTTTTTAAGGAACGGTTCTTTGTGTCTTCGCCGTTAGGACCGTCAAGGTCGGTGCTCGATGTTGAGCCCAGCATGAAAATTGGAGTAACATTTAAATCTAAGGACATTGAAAGGACAATTAGATATATGTCGCGAGGTAAGTCTCCAGGTCATGATGGGCTCAGCATCGAGCACTTGCGTTATGCAGGCGTCCACATGTCTAGAGTCCTCTCAATGTTATTTAATATCTGTGTAGGACATAGTTACTTACCAAGCGATATGATGCGAACGGTAGTAGTTCCGATTGTGAAGAATAAAACTGGAGATTTAGCAGATAAGGATAACTACAGGCCCATCTCCTTAGCCACTGTTATATCGAAGGTATTGGACAGCATGCTTAATACTCAATTAAATAAATATGTAAGTCTGTATGACAATCAATTCGGATTTCGTTCAGGATTGTCAACAGAGAGTGCAATTTTGAGTCTTAAGCATGCTGTAAGATACTACACTCAGCGCGGAACAGCTGTTTACGCGTGTTTTCTTGACCTGTCTAGGGCATTTGATTTGGTTTCCTACGACTACTTGTGGAATAAATTGCAAAATATCAAACTGCCCACTGAAATAATCAACATCTTTAAGTACTGGTACGGGAACCAAATCAATAATGTTCGATGGGCCGGGGCTTTATCTCTTCCGTATAGGTTGGAGTGCGGGGTGAGACAAGGGGGGTTGAGTTCGCCTACGCTCTTCAACCTGTATGTGAACGAACTGATTGGCAAGCTCAGCAGTACCAGGGTCGGTTGTTTCATAGACGGGGTGTGCGTAAACAATATCAGTTACGCAGATGACATGGTGCTGCTGAGTGCATCTGTCTGTGGCCTAAGAAAACTTGTGTCTTTGTGTGAGGAGTACGCCAAATCCCACGGTTTGGTGTACAATTGCAAAAAGTCTGAAATCATGGTCTTTGAGACCAGGGGTAGGACACATGATAATATACCACCTGTAATACTCAATGGAACACCATTGACAAGGGTACACAAATTTAAATATCTTGGCCATGTGTTGACGCCTGATCTCAAAGACGATGAAGACATTGAGCGAGAGCGGAGAGCGTTGTCTGTTCGAGCAAACATGATAGCTCGCAGGTTTGCACGATGTTCACTTGAAGTTAAGCTCACTCTTTTCAGAGCTTACTGTACCAACTTTTACACGTGCAGCCTGTGGGCTGGATATACGCAAAGGACATACAACGCTCTCCGTGTTCAATATAATAATGCGTTTAGAGTGCTTGTGGGGCTGCCTCGCTTTTGTAGTGCATCGGGGATGTTTGCAGACGCACAAATAGATTGTTTTTATGCAACAATGCGTAAGAGGTGCGCATCCCTGGTGAACAGAGTATGGGTCAGCTCCAACAGTATTCTAAGCATGATAGCAAGCAGGCTTGACTGTGTGTACTTGGGTCGCTGTTGTGCGGTCTCTCATGGGATTTTGTGACACAAGCACAAAATGTAACTACTAACATAGATATAAGTCTTACTAACAATTTTTTGTATTAATTTTTGTATGGTTATGTTTTGTTTATATGAGTCAAAGGTACTCGAAATAAAAGGTTTTATTATTATTATTATTATTAAGTGTGAAATTAATAACTTATTATGATTTTTAGTACTAATCCGCTGATTAGTAATTATCGTTGTTTGGTTAAATTTAATCACGATTAATTAATATATAGCTAATATTTTTTCGAGACTACGCGATCGAGTATTCTCACTCAGAATCGAAGTAAAAGTAGATACTTGCTTGTTCAGAAGTAGCGTCTTATAATATACCTATCTGCTTTTTATAGCTGTCCCTTGGTCACTGTAACCTCTACCTTACCTAAACGCACCAATACACATTCGCTCAGTCGCCATATATAATTAAGAAAGAAATGCGCTCTATTCTTGTTTTTAACTCAAAACAAAATGGTTTGTCGCAAGAATTATTTACTACACACAAAGGTGGGAAAAATGTTCCAATTTTAAACGACTTTTTAGAATAAAACTCATTTTGGTAATCACTTGAATACTTGTGTGCTTAATGTACTAAAATAACGGTTTTTGATAAGATGTCAGAGATTTTTTTTCTTTTTTTTTCTGGTCTAGATTACAACGTTATTTACGGCCAGAATTTTGACAATCTGACAACCAGTTTGAATTTAGAATATCGTTGTTCTTCTAGTTATTTAAACCATAAAATGGTATCTTTATTTGTGGTATTAAATTGGCTGTTCTAAAGTTTTAATTAGGTAAACATAATTATTTTTATGTGCTGATGTTTTCTGTATTGTACAACTTTGACTATAATAATATTATCTATCCAGTATTTAATGATATTGTAGTTAGAGTTGAGTTACTGTTTTTTTATAGTATAAACCATCATTAAAATATACACAAAATATTATTTTACTTGTTCCAAGTCTGTGTGTTCTCTGTGCATATGATTTCAATGTTTATTAAATTTTTGCTGCATGTATAGGTACCTTACTCGATATAATAAGAAGATTTTAAACTAAATTAATAATTTAAAACATAGTACATGCCAGTTGCTAAATACTGAAATACTCAATGTAGAAAAACCCATGTAGCACAACCACAAAATACTATTTATAATAACCAATTACTGCAAAATAAATCAAAATTGAATTCGAAAGGACTTGGTGCATGCAATTCGTTCCAACAAACTAATGAGGCAATCTATCAAATTCAGTTATTCCCATAAAAATGAGAATCAATTTAAAATTGTCGCTCAACTTAAAAGCGGACTATCTCAGGATTATCTGAAAGGTAATTAAAAATTATTGGTACATAAAACCCGAAAGCTTTTTACATTTTAATAGAACAGGTCATAATGCTACTGTTTGTCGTTCATCAATCATGTTTTTAATAAACAAGCTTTTCCCTCGGCTTTACTTTAGTTTTTTAGTTTGTGTATTGCACCACAAATATGTGCAGCAATTTAATTTGTAGAGATCGGTTAGGATTTATGTTAGTATAAGTTGCAAAACATTAATATTGTAAGAAAAAAAAACAAACGGGAATTACATCCTTTTTTTTCTTTTTGGTTTTTGTTAGAGGTCTTTGCAGTTAGCCTGAGCGCAGGCTTTGACTGCTTCACCGGACTTATGACGAGGACCTTAAGGCCTCCAGCCAGAGCAGCAATAACATCTTGATAAGTCTAAACTTAAATGATAAGCGGTGTGATTGTATATCTTCTAATTTCATAAATGATGCTGTCTATGTAGCAGCTTCAGCAACATACAACACATCTTAATTAAATATTAAGATAAACCATTATGTTTAGTAGATTTCGTGGTTTTATTAGTAGAAAGTGCATCTGTTAAAATTACAGCTGTGGAACATTACCTTAGGTCAATGAAGCAGTACCTTGACGTTTCTCATACTGAAATTTAAAAATTTTGCCTGCTCGATATAAGATAGTCATTAGGACTAAAGTTAAGACTATTTTATCCAGTGCAGGCAAAAGCGTGTAAAGTTTCTTCTTCGTTGCAACAAGAAGCAGTGATACATATAAAAATATATTGCAAGGAACAGCATACAGGGTGTTAAGAAATCCCTGTCCGACCCGAAAGGGTGTTATAAGCTTCACAATCACAAGTCCAAATAAAATATTAAATTTGAAATATTCATGATAGTAACAATAATAATTAATTTTGAAATAACCACTTTTTTCCATAAATATGCGATTAAATCAAAGATTACACACTATTTTCGTCGGAATTTTTGGAGGCCTTTTCTTTGATCATTTGGCAGCGCCTGTGACGACGCCGACACTCTATCTCGCCGCCTATTGAGTTTTTTTTTATGTTATAATTTATTTTTTTCCAATTTTTTTTTACTTTTTTGTAATCAGATGTCGATACCTAACAACACCTTCACGGATCGGACAGCGTTTTCTTAACACCCTGTATACATACAACATTTTTTTTATTTTTTTTCTATTTTCGAGGATAATAAAACTCGTGATTTTAATCATACTTACTCAATGATCATTGAATCATACTTTGCCAATAATATAGCCGTCAGAGGAACGCCCACGCCTTTGAAGAATAACTTCGAAACCGCTGAAATAAATAAGGGACAACCAAAACAAATCTGTGTTTCTTAATAAACCTACTAAAAACAAACAAAAACAAAATCTCATTCGACTAATTGGCGTCCAAATTAATAATGATTGAGACAAAAAACGTTCCAAGAATCACATTTGAATCCCCAATTAGACCATAAAGGCCTTATCATGGACCCATTAACCGACAACAGACACGAGGGAGGTTTATGAGTTTTACTACACAAAATCGTTGCCGACCATTTTGAACAATCCGAGTTGGATTTACAACCAATTAGCTAAGTAAATATAAATACGGAGGCTTAATTGTATCGTGGGCGATATTAGGGCAAAGAAATTGTAAATCGTATGGCCATTTCTTGAAAATTGGTTCTGTTATTATGACTATACTTTGGTTTAGTTGTTCAGACTAACCAGTCAATGATTCATCATTTTGGTCATCGTTTAGAAAAAACACAAGCGTGTGAGAGTTGCTAGAGTTTTGTTCTGCAAAGTGAACTTGCTGATGATAAAATATATTCACCATGAGAAAAGGATAGATGACTAGGTATGAAAAGTCAAAATTTATTTAGTCCGCCATTTAGATAATCAAAATATAATGGACTCATATTTTTTCTTTTCTCAAATAAATTACAAAACACGAAGATAAACCGCTGTAAAGTTCAGGAGTGGGGGCTTGTGACGTCACGGCTAGGTACAATTTGAACTCAAACGTGACGTCACGCAAGAATTGTACTCGCTGTATCTAGTAATTCTTTGTTTACGGGACTAAACAAAAAATACGTGTCTAATATTTTTTTCTTATCTAAAAGATGGATATAAAAATAAAAATTAGTCATCATCCCTAATGTAAAACCACTGCTTCATTGACCTAAAGTAATGTTCAACAGCAGAAAAATTGACAGACGCATTGTTTACAAATGTAGCAACAATAAAAAAAAAACTCAAAATATGAAGCTCTGAAATATGATCCAATAAATAAGCCAAGTGACGTCACTCTAAGTGGCACGAACAGGTCACTAGTCTTACAAACAGGATCCTTACTCGTCTCAAATTATTTTCATAACCCAAAGCATTTTGGTAACAAATTTATGGTCAGCTTCACCAATTTACCATTGGACAAGGGTATAGTAAATCGTCAGCGCATTATTACGTTATTAACATAATGCAACCGAATTTCGGGTGTATGGTATGAATAATATGACCATTTGTATGTATGAGTTTGTTACAAGCTATATAATAGTTTAAAGTGTTCTATACTACATGATTAATTTTGATGGTTTTTATGCTTATTTTGTTTTGAACACGGCTTTGATATGATACGGCTTTTTATGATTAGTTTTATTAAAATCACACACAATATGTTTCACAGTGAAGTATGCACTTATTCGGCTTATCAAAAAGTTCCTGTTTAGCATTAATATTTTTTGGCGTACCATACATACTGCAGAAATATACTATATTGTGTATATTATAAGAGAAAATCATAAAGCTATGTTTAAGGTACAGTAGCGTAGCCTCAAACGTGATAGTAGGACCCATAGATAACCGACAATAAAATTTTGAAATCAGACCCTTCTCTCAGAATTTTGTACTTAGTGCTCCTGCTCCCGTTTAGAAACTAATTACTTAATAATATAACAGTCTAATAAAGCAATATACCTCAGTAGAGTATACTCTATATACCCTATCCTATAGGCTGTATAGGTATTCTAACTCCAACAAAAGGGTCCGTGAATAGATCGGAGATAGCATCTATTCAATAAGCGAGAACGTTATCGGTCTCATATGAATGGGAGTAGCGATGTGACTGAACAGGTTTCTGCTGAGTAGTCAGGGATGCATTCAGAAGTAAATAAACCTGGTGCGTGTAATGCACCGATTTAACGAAGAAAATAAATACACTATTTTGCTAGTCTTCAAAATCTTTTGAAGTAGCTACTTACATGGACGAATTGATAACCTCAAAATTTTGGGAAGTAGGATAAAATCAAAAATATATTCTCTTTTTACTTCGATATGTTTTAGAAAAAATGGTCCTACGACTTTATCGAATCTGACTACAATCTGACTACAATGATTTAATCTAATTTATTGAGATGAGAAGAGGAAAAAGATGATTATGATATATATCACACAGTTTGTTCATTATTCACACTTATAACCAAAAAATATAAAAAACTGTCTACACACCCTCTTTCAAGTCATATTATATAACAATCGAGGAACACCTACCAAAAAGCTACCATCCAAATTCCACAACCGTCACTCCGGCTCTGTACAGGATATTACCCGAGTGTAATTATTGGGAGGGATTCATTATGACGTTACGTGACAGCCACTGAGGTTCATTTCATCATCGTATGCAATTTGCTGGGAGCATTAAATTATAAGATAGGTGGCCAAGACCATATGACTCTCGGCTCTGGCAGGAGGCAATACAGTCGATATTGACAATCAAATTTGACGAATCCTGTCATTAAAATCCTGTAGCTTCTGTTAGCTGTGTTACAGTAATGAAATGTTTGTTGTGGAAATATAGGGATGCACGTACGGAAGGTAATCATGATTTCGAAATTACGTTTTGCTTTTGTTTTTCATTTGATATTATATGGATGGAATTGATGGTCGTCGATAGGAATTTGTTCTAGTTTTAATGTTGTGTTTGTTATTTCTGGTCAGGTATTTTCATTTATTTAAAGAAAGGGAACAATTTTTATCGGTATATAGTGTACAGCTGTTGAGCTATATTTCAGAAAACTTCAGCTGCCAAACACTTTCCCAAATTTTGTTAGGCTGGGCTTCTAGTCTTAACGGGCACAGCTTTGCAATAATTTATTCGAATGAAGTACTCTAAATATGTTCTTTCTAAGTTCAAAAAAGATAATGAAAGAAGTAATCGCACTACATAAGTAGCACAAAACATAATACTAGTCAATACATAAACATAACATAACATAAACATACCATCACGCCTGTATCCCCGAAGGGTTAGGCAGAGGTGTACCAATGTACACCCACAGTTCGCCGGTATGTTTAGGTCCCATGTAATAGGGGGCGAGCCTATTGCCACTAACCGGGCACAAATCCAAACTCCGACCTGCTACTGAGAATTTCATAGAAAAACCCAATAACACCTTGGTCGACTTGGGAATCGAACCCAAGACCTCTAGCGTAGCAGTCGCGCTTAGCACCACTAGGCCAACGAGGCAGTCAAGACATACCAGAATTTATATACTGTTCTTATGATCTCACAATTACAGTAACCAAAACTCGAACCACCAAACAAGTCTAGTCTAGTGTCATTATTCTAAGACTGAAACAACACCTAACGATGTCAAAACATTTAACAACTAATGCAGTTATGCTCTATTCTAGTCTTGTCATAAAAAAGATAATAAAATACAGAGAGGAAGTATCTAATAATGACCAAGACGCAGTGAGCTCGAGGCGAAATTGTTATAGCTCATATTAATCGGAAACTGCCTTAATTTTGGTCAATGATTTTGTGAATGCAAATCAGTGTTCGTCCCAACCGAATTTTAACCTTAAATTTTGTCAGAGAAGGTAGGTTTTCGGTTGTGAAAAGTTTTAAGGTACGTTATCCGGTCACAAAATTTTGCTAGAGGCAATAATTTATAAATGTTCGTATGGCTTGATGGCAGAAATTAGACAAAGGTACATCGGTTTCACTACAGACTTCATTTTTTCTGAGTTATGGCAGTATTGAGACGTGGTTCAGTTTTATGGTATAAGAAAATCGATATAACCAATTACTATGGAAATGTAAACAGTGTAATTATTGTTTGGACCATATTGCTTTTCAAATAAAATGAGGGTAGATTTATTGCTGGGGGCTTCTAGGTTATTGATTCTCTTTTGGTTTCATCTTTAATATTACAATACTGACTTTAAATATCTTCGATAAGTACAGAATTTAGATAAAAATCAACCGCAAGGCTTATTTAATAAACATAAATTGCGCACTTGTCGGAAATGTTACCTTATTTTACTTATAAAATAAAAACATGACGTTTTTCATAATAAATACTTATAATTCGTTAATTTAATTTATGTGGTTTTCATTAAACTATTAATTGAATTATTATATTATACGCAATATGCAATTAAAGTAATATTTTTTAGACATAGATTTAGATATATTTATTATTCATGCTACTTGTGCACAGGCAAAGGTGTTTTCTATCAGTCAACTTTTGGACAATGTGACATGATGAAGGTGGATGCACTATAGGGTGGCCTTGGGCCTATAGGCCTTAAGATCCCGAAGAAAGTCAACTAAAACAGTTTTATGTTACAAAGCATAGAAATTTTCGTTTCAAAATCGGTACAAAAGCCCTGTTATATTATCGTAGTTAATCACATAAGAAGGAGTACTGAACATTTTGTACACCTATTAAATGTAGAAAACTTGTAATTACCACCAGGATATTTTGTAACAAAAAACGACCAATATCTTACCGCCTACGTACTCCAACTTACGACCATATGGTCAAACCTATAGTTAGAAAAAAAGAAAACTAATAAATAGACTTTGGAGCTCCCAGCTATTACGGTAAATCAGTAATGTGGAGATACGAATTTTTTTATGGAAGTCAATGAGTGGTTATTACTAAGAGATGAAAGCCGATACTTGCGCACGCGCCGCGAAGAGTTAGAATTATTTCGGAATGTACGCACACCAGATGTTATCGCGTCCAGAATAAAAATTATCGTTTTTGTTTTAATATTGTTTTGGAGAGTAGAGCTGTGTTTTTGGAACATTTAAAATCTTATCTTTTCAATTAATTTGGTTGGTAGTTCTAGAATTTTCGTATAAGCAAAAACTGTGCTAATTACAATACCTTCACATTCAATTAGAAAATAGGTGTTTTTGTACGTAACTGTATTTTTTTGCGAAATAGTGTAAATCCAATTCGTTAATCAAAATGATTCGATTTTATACTTGAAAACTAACTAATTAATTTTAAGCTTTGTTTCGTCAAAAATACATTAAATGACAAAAACACCATAGTTTTTCAGCATATCGAATTAGATTACCACATAGTCACATTAATATATTGCATAGCACGCATTCCCTCTATATGTCAAGCTAGCAATACTAAGTATTTCAAATACATATTCAGTAAAGAATGTCAAAAGGAATGACGTATAAACAATGTACTTGTATTATTTAAAGTAAAACACTATTGCAACTAACAATTTGGCCCGCAGTACCGTTGCGACTATAGATCAACTCAGGTGTTGTCTGCCTGCGGGCTTATTGTGTGGTGCAAGTTATGAAAACATGGATAAATTAATATTTTTATTTAACTTTGCAAAGCGACCTAATATAACCTGATCATCGTTCATCTGTTGACTTTTCTACCTCGTAGCTAACATAAACGGATTGTTTGTTCCAAAAACGAACATCAAATATTTTTAATGTTTTAAGGAGTTTTTTTGGTAATCTTAAACAAGCCGTAATTTTATTTCATCCAATTAATATATTGGTTGACAATATTTTCAATCCTGCAAATGAAAGAAGTTCTGAATGAAAATTATCTTCTTTCTTTTCAGATATTAGCAATTAGCATGCAAGCTATTGAAGTTTTCTTAATTCATCTACTGGCTACTTTTGATGAATGTGAAGCTATAGCCTTCTATTGGTTTAGATTTTACTATTGTTTAAACACAAAAATCTATTATGTAGTAACCTTGAAGAAATCCCCTTATATTCGTCGATATTGCATATACCTAACTTCATATTTTTGTACATAATGTCAAACCTAGCTGTATCGAAGACGACCAACCCCGCTAAAATCCTATAACTTAGACATTTTCTTAACCAAATGGCAGGTGAGATCCTACCTTATAGTAACCACCACGCCCGTCCATATGGAGAATAAATTTGTAGTTCTTGTCTAAAATATTGTTAGTTACGGTTCACGATGCCCACTCTGTCAACAGATTTATATTATGTATTTATGGGGAGTAAATAATATGTAGGTATTTGGCTACGATGACTTGTTAGGAAATTGCTGATGAAAGTTGTAATTTATTTTTTAGGATTGTAAATTGCGACCTTAAAAAAGTAGGTAATAGTATGTAAACTACAAAATTCTTACTTATATTATAAGTGAATATAATAATTATGCAGTATGTTCATTGTCATAAAAATTAAAGGTGTATATCGTATGAAAAACATGGCAATTACAATATAAGAGAAACCAGAAGAATATAGGACCTAGAAAAAAAACATTTTTTTGTACCTACCTAATTTAAAACTCACTTTCTACTTTACTCGTCTCTATTTATATTGTGGCTATCTATATGATTCTTCTTGGCTAGACTGGAAATGATGCTTTTAGCTTCAGGCGTCCAGTTAAATTCACGTTAAAATACTGTAATAAAATTACCCTTAATAGTTTTATTGGATAGTATTATAATTAATAGTGTAATTATTTGGCGTATAAATTACGAGCCAATATTCAAATAATTGAACAAAAAAGTTTTAATTGAACCAAGACGGCGCCCATCTTTGATAATCAACATTAGAAATCAATTAATTGAATGAAATAATTCGCGTAAAATCATTATTACCAGCACATTCAATTAAATCTTTATGTAATGTTAGATAACCATTTAAATCTACTTTCGTTTATTTGTAAAATAGTTATTTTTATCCTCATTTAAACTTGAATACTGGGTCAATTACGATTCCGTAACGGAAGTAAAATTTTTCTTAGAACGATGTACTGTGATTGAGATTTCCCGATATTTTTGTTTAAGTATGGTTTGAACTACAACCATCCAAGCGTTTTTAAAATTAGATACTATATTTTTAATTATTCTGCTAATGTGTATTGTGTGTATAATAATTTAATATAAGAGTTTCCCCTTGATAAAGTACCTAGTTATAAGGTCTTATTGCAATACCTCACAATTCTTATTGCAATAAATGAGCAATTATATCAGCATGTAGAGACCTAAGATCCAAGTAAGCATTACCTAGCCTTATCTAGGAATCTCTATATGAATGTAAATTTTCTATGCTCAATGTTATCATATTCCTAATTAAATGTTTGGAGTTGACGCAAAGCGTATTAAGCTTCCATTTATCTCTACAACTCGTCATCTTAGCATTCACTCCTTCCTTTCTCTTATCATCTTTCAAAAAATCGAAACATCTCTTTTTCCGTCTTAATATTCATATTTTTATTTCAATAAGATTGAAGTTTTTATCTAATATTCTCTAATACTTTTTTTTATTCAACCCTAATACTTCATGATTGAGTAACATTTAACCATCAAACTTTCGCATCATTTAAAAATGTTCATCTCATTACCGATTAATGATGGGACACTCAACGTTATCGATACCCGAAGTACCTTCAATACACAAAATACGAGTTGCGTTAATACTAACGTTTTTATTATGCTTTACTTAATGCAAAGTAATAAATCAATATACTGGTAAGATAATCGGATCGGACTCATTCCGGTTGTGTTGTGTAGGTTGGTAGTAATTAAGAAAACGTTACCTATGTGAAATCGATCACGGCGCGACGTTGTCTTGTGTTTACTTTTATTATGATTTCTATTTGACGATGATTAAGTTAAGTAATTATAGAAGTCGCACAGTTTATTAAATGTTTTGTCGTTTTTTTTTTTTTCATAATTAATTATTGAAATTGGAACGGGTGACGGAAACCGTTAATTGTTTAAAAGCTTGTTATTTCATGTGAAATTAATTTAGAAAGAATAAATCATGGTGTAACCTGAAGTATAAAAATTAATTTAGTGGGTCATTCCATTTACGAAAATTAATTATTTTGCAACAAATGATTAGGCTTAAGTAAGATGTATTGTAATAACTAAATTATGAATATTTATCTAACTCAATTAATAACAGGAGCATACGTGACCTCACAAACAAAATAAAAACTAATTGAAATCATTAATTCTTGTAACAACAGTTAATGATAAATGATGTACAGCTAACTGTATTACATTTTAAACTGTAATATGCACATATTGGCATTACAAAAAATGAGTGATCAAAAATAATGACTAACAAATCGTTTATAAGATATTAATTACAAATAAACAGTAAATCATGTGAGGGAAATAGGCGAAAAGGTGTTGTATACTAATAAAATAATTATCGTCTACCAACTGATTGCCGTATGTATCATTCGGCAGGCGTGGTCAATTCACACGAATATACGATTTATGTTACTCCTAAAGCTATAACGAACTTTCAAATCTTAACAAAACACGACTCTAAAAACCATTGCGGTATACATCGTCTGCTCACAACCAACTATTTTGAAAAGACTTGTAACAGAAGGAGTAATGGATTCCCATAAAAAATATGAACAAAAAGAGACGCTAGTAGTGATTTTTTTAGCAGTGCAGGGTATTGGGTTGGTAGCAGTCACAATGCTCTGAGATTATTTTTTGCTAAGAAACAATTTCCTGTCGGAATTAAAGAGAAGGAGAGGGTCATAAATTATTCATTTGTGAGCGTACTATATCGATTTCTTAATATCATCATCTCCCGAGCCTTTTCCCAACTATGTTGGGGTCGGCTACCAGTCTTACCGGATTTATATATATATATCGATTTCTTAATATACTGGACAATATATTTTTTATTCGATTTCAAAGAAGCTTTTTACTGTTAGTAGGTCGACATACCGAAAACACTTTTATAACTCTTAATTAAACGTCTTATCACCTGTTGCCCACCTTTGAGAAAGAAGGCTTCGGTTGCTAATAGCAATAAATTCTCATCAGAGCTCTTTGCACTAAAGAGGTTCAATTTCCGCGGGAGTCGATTATTTCTACGATCAAGCGATTGATCCGACCGATAGTATGTTGTATTAAATTCTTCATAGTAAATGCTTTTAAGATGTAGGTAAATATTTTTATCGGTCTTATAAGAAAGGAGGATTATATACCTAGAATTTAGCTATAGTAATTAGGTTTTAATTGATCGACTTCCGAAAGGCAACAATTCATTTCAGGTTTTCAAACATTATAAACAGCTCTAAAATTTTTGAATCGCCTTAGTTCAAGTAGGTACAATATTATTTAAACTGTTTACCCACTTGTCGATCAGTTTCTTCGACAGGTTACAAAGCATTCAAATCTAAAAGTATAACAAAAAGCTGAACTAATCCATCTCTCCTCACAATAGGTCTAATTGTACCACTGTTCGCTACCATTCCGAATAAAAGGGTGAAATAAAAAACCGAACAAAAGGTGTTATAGAGAAAATTATAAGGCTGTTATGAATATGTATGTAGCTTTATGGCAAGTAACATATGTGCGACACATGGCCAATGGACCATAAGGTCCTATTGAAATTTCTACTTATTTATTCATCGCGTGATAAAAATCGTAGGTTCGTTTTTGCTTCCCTTCAATTTGTTCGATTGTGTTTTTTATGTTTTCAAATTGAACGTCTTTGCAATATTTGTTTAGGTGCCTTGTGTTGTTTTTTAATATGTGCTCCTTTTCTGAACTTGACACTGACAGTCAATAGGTGTCTGAAATAAAATGCCATGCTCGTGATCTTGCAAATAATTTCCTTTACAGATTTTGAACTCGCATTACTCATCGGCCACATGCTTTCTCTTTTATTTTTTTTTATCTTGGAAACCATAGTTGAAGTAACCCGTAATACTTCTGTTTTCAGTAATTAATTTTATTGATAACTCCAAATGTCTTCAGTTTACCTAATCTTGTATCATCTGTCCTATCATTAATTTAGTCTAGCGTCTAGTCTACTAAGTACATGACAATCTCTTGAACAAGTGACAGGTATGACACTTAATGTGGTAACATGTCATATTATTGCACAACTAGTAGCTTCGACTAAAGTCGTAGCAGAAGCAAAAAGTTCCATAGGGGATCACACCAATTAACATTTAATAAATAAATGCAGACAAACTAGCTAAAGCACTTGTGTAATGTGTTGTGGACAGACAGAGACAGCGAAGGTACTGTACAATGGTTTTGACTAGAATTACCTCGTATGTTAGAAATATTTTGACTAAAAAAGATCGGATTTTTAAACCTTGGCTCAATTTGAAGACGTTCCATACCCCATTGGCATGTCTTAAAACAATATTTGGAAAACAAAAAATGCTTCCTCCTAACTTATCAAATGATTATGAATCAGGAATCAATCCAACTTATCGAAATAAAACCGCACGAAATCTAAATCTACCTGAGATTGGATAGCTACTTACTATCTCCACGGTTCGTTGGAGACGCGCATGCGCTCGGGCACCCCGGCCGTGGTCCGTCACGCCGACTCGTGCCCATCACCGCACCTTGCTGTGTTTCGCATTTTTTGTTCACCGAATAATATTGTCGGTTTTGAGAGGGGTTCTGTAGATTAGAAAATTTTGATGTTTATTCAATGGGTGGGATTTCTTGATTAGTTTGTTTGATAATTAACTCCTTCCTCTCCTTTATTCCTGTCCTTTGCGTATTTGGCTTATTCCTTACGGTTATCAGCTGGTCCACTAAAACACAAAGAGGCACGTGCCTGTTTTAATGTGATGTGTTGCGCATGTGTTGCTTTTTTCCAACCTGAATAGATATAAATAATTAATGACAGCAACAAATTCGGTCAAACTTATTATCATTATTTTTATATGCAATACTTTAAAATGTTATAGTTTCAAGAATAATTTTTATATCTACACCGAACGCTAAAGATCACCCATTGAACGATGACGAACGGAAATTTTGTGGTCCTGGCACGAGCGGCGTAAATTACTCGGAAAAAAATCGTTACGCCGTATTCCGGATACCAAGAAGATCGTGGCTACGATATAATTCGATTTTTGTTGAATTCAACTCTTTGTTATCGGTCTGCGAAGCCGATGTAGCTTTACCAGGCGGTACAGTTCTGTGAAAATGTGTCTACATCTGAATTTGAATCTTTGAAATTGCATTCAGTCGTAAAGCAATGTTTACTTCTGGAACAGTCTCGGCCGTACTAAAATAGACAAACAGGAAGCTTTGACAACGTATAGCGATAATTTTGATATTACTTATTTATATGTATACGTAGGTACTATGCATACTACGGAGTATTTATAAGTACGTACGTATTTACAAAAATAAAAACCTCAATTTTTTTAATTTATATATTTGCCCAAACTTCGCCTCAGAAACGTATTTTCGAATAATCACTATCTGTACTTAACTCTTCAGAGATAGCATTGATTATACCATTTTACGCTTCTATTGGTATTTTCATGCGAGTTTAACTTACCTGACCTTTTTAAAGTGCAACACCATTTAATAAAACCGAGTGCATTTTGTCTACTCTCTTATATTTATGGTCGTATTATATTCGAGGCTATTAGTTAACTGATCGTGAATTAAAACTTTTAATGAATAAACAATTATTAAAACGTGTTAACATTTCTATAGCGCATTTTATTTTTATTAAAATTGTAACGAGCTTGTCCTCACAGTTATAAAAGTTTAATTGTGGTTTCATAATTATTATAGAGCGAAGTCTTTGCAATACAGTGGGACAAATATTCTTACTTAAAATAATACTATCTACTAACAGGGGCTCACTATGCTCACAAATTTCGATTTACTTTTCAGAACTTCAACAGAATTCTAACAAAGACATATAAAATAAAATATTAAAAAGAGACTACTGATCAGACGTGCCACAATAATAGCTAAAACAGTAATCGACTATATTGCTACCACTAATAACATACATGCAAATAAACCATGAAAGCCAGACCATTACAAGAAGCACAGATTTACTCATAATGACACACTGCTTAAAATGATAGGTAGCTAATATTTGCACACGAAAATATCATTTTAATTTCGGACTCCGTTGCAATGCATTCATTCCATACTAGTTGCTTTAAGTATAGATCAGGTGTTATAAAATTAGGCAGAAGCGACAGACTGTAAATGTCTATTATAATGTATGTGATTATGAAGAATCTATATTCTACATTACGATTAGGTTCTACAACCTAATCTAAACTATTCTTAATTTGACACCGGCTTCAAAAAACGGAGGTTCTCAATTCGTTCGACAGTTAGATTTTTTTAATTGATTGTGTAACGTGATATCTACGGCAACTGTTGATCGATTTCATAAATCATTTTTCTCAGATTTCAGAGGTACCCACTTCCATAAAAGATGGTCCCATATTTTCCTCAAAATCGATCCATGAGTTTTTTTTATTGAAGTCAGCTTTTCACATTCATTGTAATCAAATCAGTTTCAGTAGGAAAATATACTGTAGGCATAAATCAATATCATATAGATTTATAATATCAAAACGAGTGTCACATCTCCACTTACTAACTTTACTTAATCTATGTACCATCGTAATGCTAGTAACATTAGTGTCTGCTCTACATTTGTTGGGCTGTTACAAAAAACGCGAAGGCGTGCAGTTAAGTAGATAAAACAACAGTGCCCGTCAAATTTCCTCCCGACATTAATCACACTAGTGAGTTCGGTAAGTTGGTACTGTGGCTATGCGTTCGGTTTTTGTGAGATGTGTAATGTTAGGCATTTGCTAAGTAGCTAAAGGACAAATGATTTGATCGACAATAATTTTAATGTTCTCAAAATTATCAAAATTACTTAACTGATCAATACCAAAAAAACACAAAAAATAACGCTTCAATTAAAAAGCATAATGTGGATTGATTTAGATAAACCGGGTATGTACACTAATTATCACATAAAGAATGGCCGAAGACATACGCAACGAACATACCATACACACATACACGTACCCACGAACATACCATCGAATTGAGAGCCTAGTCCCATCAAAAAAAAAACATAAAAAAAAGCTTACATGTTTTATCAAAAGGCATCACAGGACCCTACAATTTACCTATAAGTATTTATATTAATTTTCTTTATCTTCATAGGTATATACAAGTATTAATTAATAATAACACAAACAGTATTATATTTTACAAATACTACCTAATATTACTTTATGTCACCATTTACGGATACCGTTTCGATTCCATAACTCTACAAAAAAGAATAAACCTCGTCGTTGTTTCATAAACTCTGTTTAATTATGGTAATTTTTTTTTGCATATTATTCCTTCCAATCATCATTTTCAAAATAACATGAGTCTATCATATTTATTTTTTTTAATATTATCCTTACATAAATTTATTATTTAAGCAGCAACTACATCGTAGTCACAGTATTCGCGTGCCGACGCGGTCGCGCACTTTCTACTGCTAACGGTCGGCGCGTGCGCAACGCACCTGTCTCGCGACCCCAGCCCGTGTGGTTAACATTATGTTGTTTCATTATACGTATTGATGCTTCTATTTAATGTGTAGAACATGGTTTTTTTGCAAAAAATATCTAGGCTGGTTTAAAAATGTTGTTGAAACCGCCTTTTTAAAATGGACATAAATAATTTATATTAATGCAAAAAAAAAATTATCCTAGCTATAGATTTTATCAACATTTTTTGACGTGTCGTGTCACTAATTATTATTTTTCGTGTATGACGGTTGATTAATTAAATTAAACTTTCGCTTTGCAAATTTTTATTTCCTCTATTATTACCATTGTCCGTCTGTTATTGTAAGGGGAAGAAAAACAATAGCCTACAGAATTTAATTTTCAGTCGAATGCAGCAAAATTGCATGACTGCTGCAATTATCTGCAATTATTGCAGATAAAGAAACCATAAAAAAGGAATTCAAAAATACATTTCTTCGAATAAGGGAGTTTTGTGACACAAACAAGTTTATACCAATGAAAGCCTAGAAGCATTGTCAAATAAAAGTATCCAATCATAGTAAAGCATTCAATTCGTAATGAAATAGACCTTTGACATTGCATAAAACTCAAATCGTATAATCTGTTTACAGTTACACAAAATGTATTTCTACTATTGATTTCGAACCAAATGGAACCAAACTATTGGAACCTTTGGAAATCTCTGAGAGCTAAATTTTGACTTTTTGTTGCCTCCAATTCAATTTAGAATGAAAACCATCACCATTGATTTGATTTAACAGTTCCTCTTGTTGAAAAGCTAAGTCGTGATGGACATTCGGAGGCTATAACTACTATTTTGGATCACAAACCTTTTTTGTCTTGTCGTTTTGGAAACTATTGAAGCTAATGCTCTTCTTTTATTTTTCGAGAGTCTTTTGTTAAAGTTAAATAGTCAGACACGATGTTTCAAAAAAACTGGTGTTGCTGTTTTCGGAACAAAGAAGATCTTCTTATTGAATAAAAGGCATTTTGGCGCCACTTATGTCAATGTGGTGTACATATGTGAAGTACCTAAAAACTGGTGTTTTATCATGGATATCGTCGATAATTTTTACTTCACATCTTAACTTTATGGACCTGACAATGCACGAAATTTTCTTCCTTTACTTTGTTCAAGCATGACAAAAGTTCAAAATATCATCTGATGATTCCTCAAACATTTACTTTTTGCATCTTGCTATCTACTTCAAACCGCCCCAGTTTAAACGATTTCCTCGTTAGCACTCACTTGGCTATATTCCGCGGTAGTCATATAAGCTGTGAGCAGTGATTACTCTATAGATAATACCACCTCGATAAGTATCTACTGGACTGACCTTTGTTTGTTGCGGTGTTCGTTTTAGTTTCTTGTTCTGTACTGAACCAAAAGGTCAGTAAAGTGGATATTTATCTTGAGGCGTAAACGGTACCTTTACAACTGGGAATTCTAGAAAATGAGAAGAGAAGCCGACGACTCTACATCATTCATTTACTATTTGCACTTTATTTATTTCCAACTCCTAGTTTTCAGAAATCAAACAAAGACTAGGCAATAAAAAAATGAAATGCAATAAAAAAAAATATTTAATTTTGTCGACCACGTCTTGTTTTCCCATAAATGGTAAATATATGTAATTTTTTTTAAGTTTATTAAACTAGACCTACAAGTTTCAGCGATTCTAGACACACCTTGTGACAGTAATAGCTAGACTGATAGTGTTAGGTTAGTTAAGACTGCTAGTGAATCGTAATCGGAGAACGCTCGTGCCGCAAGCCTGCGCCGGCGCAGCCTGCTAATAACTAGAAGCGGGTACGGGCGGAAACTCGTGCCCATTGGCGCCAAGACAGCTTGTGCAACCCATAAGCCACATTGCACTTATTTATATTAACAACGTGTTTTAATTTTAAATTAAGTGCAAGGGGTCCAGCTGTTATGTTAAGACTTTTTTTTACTTTGGTATTTACTGAGATTTTTACCTTGAATAAACAAATGTATGACTCGTTTTTTGTTTTAATTATTCATATTTTGAGATTGCAAAAACCAATTCAACATTGAAAAAAACTTATGTCGAAATCCGAAATTTAAGAACATTACCGAAAAATAATCAAAATTATACCTTCAGGATGTCAAAAACGAAAAAGAACATAACTATACTTATTCGCCTAAACGCTAAAATCATTACCTTATCCGGCCACCCTTTCATTGATAATGAGACGTTACGTCAATGTATCCGAATTACTTAACGGTCGCGGGGAGGGGTAACCGTGCGGGCCAGGAGGGAGGGGGGGGGGGTGAAACAGGTGACTACGCACCTGCCAACGGTCTTTCGCTTCCTTTATACAACTGACGTTACGATCTTTAGATTAGACTTATGGACCTGTATAGCTAAATAGTGGGGAATCCTTTTTTTGTTCGGTACCTACTGGAAATTCCGTTTGATTAAAATTGTTGGGATTAAGTAAATTGTGTAATTGATGGTGTTTATTTTAATTGTGTGGGTTTGTTTTATTTGTGATCGGCAGTGTTTGTATTTTAATTAGGTATTTATTGGAGTTTGCAGATGTTTGATCACTTTTTATTTATTTATAATTGTGATCTGTTTGGTACTAGTCCACAACATATTTTATAGTTTCTTAAAATAGATAATAATAGTATCGGTGTTATTTTTTATTTTAAATTCAAAGTAATAAAAATATTAAATAGGTAACAACAATCCTGGCATATAGCAATATTTTTCATTGCAAAATTTTTAATCAATATTGTGTGTTATATTGAGTGTTTGCGTTACTTGAAAATTTACTTGAAATTCCTGCAAAGCATACCATAGCCAACAAAAATAATATTCTAACAATAAGTTGTACAATCCCATTTCCCTAATAACTCTCACAACATAAATCAGAACACATGACTAAAGGTACACAAACAAAATAAAAGGCAGCAACAAACACCACTTGTAAAATAATCAGCACTACAAACAACGATTTGAACGTGAGCTATCTCTTTGACCATCCATCACGAACATTATCAAAGGAAATTGAACCTTATGTATAGGGAATAAGGTGTGAGCAAGTGTAAAGTTATCGTGGTTTTCGTTGCAGCGAAATTGTTTTTGCTCCGGCACGCGTCTCCTAGCATAGCCTACTTCAGCGTGATCAGTTGATAGGGTTGTGCTTTCTTTGTTTTGTTTAAATCCAATTTCAATTGGTATATCCAAGACAAACCTGATGTAAAATAAATATGAAAACGAAGATATAAAAATAACCAAATGTCTAGATTTAAGATGTCATCTGACTAAAGACGAAATGTTTTATAAATAGCAAAGCTCGAACAAATAACGGACCCATATTTCATTACAGAAAAGGAATTATTCTTCAGAAATATAATCAGGTTCATAATCTTACAGATCTCAAAATCCAGAGAATACCAGAGAATATCCAGAGAATAGGTATTTCAATTATAAAATTATGATCAGTTTGATTTCACACCCCTATCCCAATAGTACTGGAATGATTGGCGCGATGTGGCGATGGTCAATCGTAATAGTTTTTGTTCCAGCATTAGATGAAATTACACCTCCATCGTATATTTGCTTGTGGTTCAAATAATATTGATCAGACTTATCAATACCATGTATTGTACGCGGTTTTGTTTGTTTAGTGTTTAAGTGTATCGGAAACAATTTGATGCCCTCGTTTCGATTATGGTTTGATTACTTTATTTGTAAGTAGAAAAACTATTGAAAACTAACCACGGTACACTTATGGACATCATCGATAAAGGCTTAATTATTTGTATTTTATGTATTTTTTTTTTTTTATTCTACCCTTTATAAAATTACTACAAAACTTTACAATATATATATATATATATATATTTTTTACATAGTTTGACATTTAACTGTTATAATTTTTCACCTGTAAGTTTTGTCCATTAAGTACCTCAGTAACATATTAAAATATTTCTGTATCTAGAAATCTTATTCAAAACCAAACATTATTTACTAGCAAACAGAAAATCTATGAAGATACTGCTTAGCTTCCAAATCCCGCGCACCTACAACGCTTTAGCGCATGAATAAGTCACACAATTAGGTCCCAATGGCCTACCGGGCCCGGTTCTCGTGCCAACGTCATAAACAAAGATTGCAGTTCATTCCCAACTTATGTACCTTAAGCACGCTATCCTCCATATTATACTGGAACCATAAATTTATATCTTCGCACCCTGATGCTGCTTTGTGCAAATCGAACATCGATGATTTATGAACAATTATCGATTAATTCAAGCAGCGGTCGTAAGTTTAATCGGGATTATTAAGGACTCGATTCAAGTGAGCAAAACGACGGCGTTTAAATCATCAGATGGATCTCAAAGCTTCCTCAATTAACACTCTGCTAATCGTTTAAGGTAGTTGCAGTATGGATTTCGTTACAGAATTTTGGATTTTTGTATCTTATAAAGCACGTACTAGACATGCAGGTATTTTGTTTTTACCATGTATTTTTTTTCTTGGTCAATGATGCTGCGTCTACATATAAGGGAGAACACAATAAATTAGAGAAATAGATATATATAGAGCTAGATATGTCTAGCTAAATAATGTTTTAAAACTGATGTCGCACCCAGTCGAAAATAATTTTAGACGATAGTTAACCAGCCAAAACACTTCCTTTACCCTGATGTTGAGAATTTTATAACCAGTCCTTTAGAATTTTATAATCAGTTCCGTACCGGTAGTCCGAATAAGCCAGCGCATTATGTATCCGTAACCAGGCAGTAGGTGCACATAACTCGTCGATTGTGGCGGCGACCGATCAATTTTTTGTCGACGAAAATGGGAGCAATACTCATCAGATAGCGTTACAAAAACACGATGACGGCCGAACACAAAGACGCCACCGTCTCGCCTCGATTACGGTCTATGACAACGCAGTTTGTTCAGAACAACACTCCATATTGATCCAAACATCTTCTATTTTGCTTTTGCTTTATTAGATTTTTTGTTCGGCTGATAGGACTGTGGATAACCCCATTATCGCTTGACCCCTGGTAGTGACTTAATATTTAGCGATCGTGGGTCAAGTTAAAATGGAGTTATGTGGTAGTTGGTACTACGACTCCTGTCGCGCGATCTATGGTATTGTGCAGCCGCGCCTATCTCAATTGTTAGTTTAATCGAGCTTTTTGTAATCACCGTTTGGATAGTGAATGCAATACTTGTAATGATCGTCTTAACTTTTATAAAAAGTAAAAGGAATTCAAGTGTAAAAACGCTTCTTAAGTTTGCGACTTATAATTTGGATTATAAGCACGAGACTTAACGGTGCTTAATAGTAAGATTATGTGGCAACAGAAGGAACATTAATCGTTAAAATTACTTGAATTTAAGATATTAATTTCTAATATTTTTGACACTAATACTCAAACATATTTCGCAAAAGTTAGTGGCTAAGGTCAGCATTCATCATCCATTTATATTTCAATAAATTTAACAGTTATTATCTATCCGCAAAAGAGTACATTTCTTGTACTATACAAACAAAACCTCTCATCAGATTTATAAAGCAACCCACATAAAATGGGTACCTTCCAAATTGAGTATTAATAATAATAATAAGAAATAGTTGAACGTCGTGATCGTTTACTACAAACATTTAGGTGGTCTAAGAAGACCACCCATATAACTTAATAATTGTATCATCAAGCAAGATTTATAATGTTACTGATTGACGTGTCTTGTTAAATCAATCGATTTTATTACGGTATGGTATATTTTGGGATTGTAAACGTACATTTTTAATTGATCCTGCGTGATTTAACTTAAGATCTACAGTTTTTATAAAGAGAAAATTGTCTTGTATTTATATAGCTTGTACGTTTACTATGTTATTAATTTGGTACTATTGGCTCCAAAATAGCGAGTTTTACGGTACCTTTTTTATTTGCATATTTGTTGAAACTTTTCTCTTTCAATAAAACAAGTATAAATATTCTGTATTTATTGCTAAATGCTCAATCATACAATTGTTACTATCGTCATCTACTGGCATAATTCAAATTGTTTTAATTGGCGAATATTTTTATAAAATATTCTATCGCAAATATTTTGTGAAGGTATGGTGGTTGTCACATTTTTAATGAACGAGACTTTTCGCTTGTTGTAAAACGAATGTGAACATGATTAATTCTAAAGACTACATTGATTGACCACTGAGGCATCTTCACCTCTTGAAGATGGGTAATTACTCACACTGTCTTGACTCTTGATTAGTTTATGGTATTAAAGGCTTTAAAGTTACAATTAGCACAAACACCAAGACCAATATTTTTATTAATTTTCGGCCTGAACTGTGTTTTACTATCAAATACCTCTCTGTCCTCCTTCGACGGTTTTCAATCACTTGCTTAATAAGACTACACTTAAAACAAAATATTGTTATCATAAATAATAAACACCCTGTATCAATTCACGAAAACATCGGTGCTCAAGTCAATAGCATTTATCATAGTCATTACCGAATAGTTTAAAAATAAATCAATATGTTTAATTTATTAGTGTTAACGTTAGTGAAAGTTAATGTTATGTTAGTAACTATTTACCGGAGCCACGTTATGTAAACCTTGTTTATTACCATCCAATTTATGTAATTAATTGACAGTTGCTACCTGTGCTAATCAGATTGCGTATGTTAAATTTGTCGCTCTTATTAAAACACGTGTAAGTTTTTTTTTTTTTTGCGGTGTGAAAATCTAATGATTTAGACCCATGTCGAGGCCATGACGTGGGGATATGTCGGACTTGCACCGACCAAAAACACCCCGGTCTCCTTCTCGCCTTTGCTCCAGCAAGGCAAGGGACCGGGGTGACGACAGGCGACGGTCCTTTAAGGACCCCTCATTCCTTCTGAAAACGAACGCGTGGAACTTCGCATCCGTATCCTCTGGGCCTGTCAGCTGATCGGGTGACGACGTGCCCTCCCCGTCACCATTTGTAAAAGTTTCCTAAATAATATTGTGTAAAAAGATAACTGTAGATTTTAAAGGCATACTTTCAATATTTAATTTGCCTGCCTTTTTTCTTCTTCCATGACCAACACGATTTCAAAATTAACAGACATTTTTTAAATACACTCGCAACAGACATAAGTCTGGGCAATTTGCACGCCAATTAAAAAGTCAAGTTATGGTTGATATCCACAACAAATCGCTACAATGCCCATACATTATTATGGAGAAATAAATACCGAACCTACTTACAAAGCATGGTGGACTAGTCAACTTAGTCCAAGTTAAACAATTAAAATTCTGGTCTCTCCTAAAATGTAGGACTTTTTTGTCTCCATAGCCTATATTTGTCTAAACTTTGTTCAAGTCAATGACCATATTCAAACGTGGATCTAACGTCTATCTTCAGACCTCCAATCCTAACTAGGTAATATTATATTAATACGTGAGATTGGCTGTCGGTTTTAGGAAGCTGACGACTGCCAAAGACTTTAGGTTCAAGGAAACGTGCAGATAAAGCATGGCATTTTATCGATGAGGACGTTAACCGATCCCCGGATCTAGCTCGACAAGTGTGGCTTATCCTTCAAGATCAAACGATCTGCACTTCATTTGTTTACTCACATGTGCCTCAACATATAAATATATTAGTACGGTAAGCTGCATACCTAATGCGTGCCAGACACAATGACTCACAAGAAACCCCAACAAAAATAAAATCGGCCGTAATAATAAAATCTAACAATAAATAACGTTCAACATTGAATTTCCTCACCCAATGAAATGTGGGTATAGCTTTTATCGAGTGCACGGTTCATGTAGCGTCCCACAGGCCGAGGGTACTCCACAGCAGCAACAATTAAGTCTTAATACTCTCAACTGAAGTTGTTTTATGCAAATCAGTGGAGGGCTTGCGTGTACAACGCCTACTCGCTTCGAGAACCTTCTAAATATAAAGTAGATAGTCTTAAATTGCGATTAGTTTTGCCGGTTGCACGCTGGTTTGACATGAGGGCTGCAGTGTATGGTATAAAACGAACTAAGGAAGTAATGATGTACTGATGATGTTATTAAGTCGTATTTTATTGGTTATGCTTTATTGGATGCTGTTGGCTTTGACACTGGACTTTTTGCGTTCGCGGGAGTTAAATCTTACTTAGTACTTTTTTGTAATGAATAATTTTTCCTTTAAGATTTAGCTTTTTAATTCTTTTTGCATTCCTACAGGACTAGGGTATGCCGTAGCAAAGCATTTAATTGCAGTTTATGAAAAAAGTTTTTGAGAAGTAGCTTTACCGAACGAATGACTGTCCGATAAATATAAAGTTAAGCTTTTCTAATTAATTATTCTAGTTTCCATAAACATCCTTTGTCTATGAATATAATCTTTATCTTTCTGGAATTTAACATGCACCTGTATAATCTACCATTTGGATCAGTAACTTATAAAAAAATATTTATCAGATATTATTGACCTTGTACCTACCTGCAAGACCAACATGTGGACAACGACACCATTATTTTATTAACCTAGCCTTTTTTTATCTAATTTGGCTTAGTTTGATTGACCCAATTAGATGTGACCCATCTAGTCTAAAAATGAAAGTTTTGGTTTAAAGTAACCTGAATTTGTCCTAAAAATTATTTGTGCAATTTTTAAAAGAAATATAGAGTTGATGGTTTAAAATAAAATGCTGATTATTTACCATAAATTTATTTATTGAAATACTTATCTTAAAATATAAATATTATTCATAATTTAATAATTCGTTGCGAATACCTACCCTTAAAATTATATGTACAAGAAACATGGACGGAAATATAAAATCACAATACACGTACTCAATGTAAGTATATTATAAATCCTTATGTATTTACATTAAATATTAAAATCTACATAAATCTATGTAGGTGTTAAGCGATTTTATTGACTACTGTGTAGGCAAGAAGGTTAATTTTTGTATAAAATCTATGGAAGCGTAAAGGTCAACCGATACTGCGGCGCGGCGGCGCGGCGCGGCGTACCAATTTCCTTATTCGCTCTCAATTCCTTTATCGATTTGTTTCACACCTCATTGGTGACAAAATTATATCCTAATGATAATAATTTTTTTCATACTAATTTACTCAGTACATTAACCTTGATTTTTATTCATAAAATCCTTATCATTAAATATACATTTAAAAATAAATACATAATTTTGATTGCAAACTATTATTTTCGTTTACATGGCAATACTAGTTTAAATGTACAGTACTTACATAATAAACGTATAAAAAAACGTTTTGTAACAATTTTGCTTATCGATTGATCTAAAAACTTAAGCCACCCCAAAATATGAAATTCCATACAAACCATATAAAATAAACTCGTATTTAATTACATTTTAAAAGTCTTAAGTATAGAAATACCCCAAAATGTAGTTTCATGTCAATCCCTTATTTATTTTCCACTATTAAATAAGCAAATCATAAATACCACTTAACAGTAAATTAACACTTAAAACTAATTAATCTAATATCACACTTTTTATATTTTTGTAAGATATATAAAAGTAAGTCTTATGCATACACATGTGTATACAATATTTTTTAAAGTAAACGTTTAAATAGATTTAATATTGGGTTTTCAAGTGGCGTCCCTCGCGCTGTTTCTTTGATGTTTAGCTGTAACAAAAGAAACGTAAATTAAAACACAATCAATAAAGACATTGCATTTCAATCACTATGATCAACTTAAGTACTACTCATAAGAACATTCTACCAAGTTAAAAGGAAAGGACAAGTAAATAAAATATACGGAAAGCATGGGTTGCTTACAGTTACCGTTATTTCTACAATCATTAATAGTCTTTATGTAATTTTTTTTTTCAGGGATACTGAGCTTATATCGATTACATTTTGAAGTTTTCTTTTGCTAGAAAATATGCTAGCGGCCATTAAAGCATCGGACATTACAGGAAAAATAATTTTTGAAAATGACACACTCTATAAAAAAATTGTTAGAAGAAGAAGTAGTCAACTTACCGGTATGCAGAAACAGATGGTTCTTCAAATTGGTGTGTTTAGAGAACCCTCGGGAGCAAATGTGGCACTTGTAAGGCCAGGAGCCGCTGTGCACGTACATATGGGACTTGAGGTCTCCGGGCGTCGGGAACGACTTCGAACATAGGCTGCATTTGTGAGGTTTCTCCTGTGGAAGAAGAAGATACGTCATTAGAATTAAAATTTCAACACAATATTAATATAAACGCTAAATTTTGGACATAGAAATTTAATGAATAGTACAGAATTGAATGATGTTACTGACACTCTTGACACGCAACATGCACAAGACTACCAAAGAAGGCAATTAAAACCTTTAAGGATGACTGAACCTTAAATATAAAGGTTTAAGGCTTTATATTAGGCTTTCAAAGGTAGCTAAACCACCTTCCTATTATCTTTTAAGCAGACGTCTTAAAGCTAAGCGCAAACATCCATCAATTCTACCATCATTATGAATGTAACTCAACGTCTTCCTAGAATGACTTGTAAGCAACGTGTGTATCTTAGAACAGGCTACGTCCCTCACATGTCCAGGCAAGCCATTAGACGAAATGCAAGTCATGTGTGATCTTAGAAAGGATACCAGAAGTGTCATGTAAAGTTCCTATCAATAATACTGGAATCATAAGGAAGTAGAGTTAAAACAGGTGGGAAATATGATCTTAAAAGAACTAGTAAAGTTACTAATGATACCACATAAATAAAGACAACAGTATACAGGATTATAAAACACGATACATTAATAAAGCCCCGCAGTAATGAACTCGTCCAATCACTTTTTCCCTTCAATCATTACAACAATTCCGTAACTGTTTACAACCGATTCTGACTCATAAGCTTCACAATATCGATCGAGAAAGAAAAAACCAATACATTTAGACAATACAACAGCTAATAACACTCATCAAGACCAATAATCAAAGTCATGACATCGCACATTGTGCGCAAATGAATTTATAATTAAGGATGGTTGTTCAAACCTGTTGCCCAGCGAATGTGGTTCAATAAATCTTGATATTTGGTTGATCAAGTTTGGCGTGGCTACTTTATTTAATGTATCAAAAATGGTGCGCATATACACGAGTTTTATGACTTGCGTTGCGTGTTTAACTAGAGCATTCTATGGTAGTTTGCATATTTTAATATACTTTAATTTGATTTCCTACAGAATTTACCGTAGGTAGCATATTTATTTACCAATGATAGTGATTAACACTATTTTAAATATCGTGACTGTGATACACTATTCTTGAAAAATGTCTCCTAGACAATAATCTATTTCTGTCAGGCTTTGAAATAAATCCTGCATCTAGATCGTCAACGCTGTCAAGAAAAAAACTGTTACTTTTACATCAGGTACTAACAATAGACCATCTGACTAATCTACAACACTATACTCCGTGCCATAAAACCTAATCTTTTTTCTGAACTCATAATGAGCCCGTCACTAACCGCGGCAGCATTAGTCGCGAGTGTGCGCGCACCCTAACACGCGTTACGAAGCAGTCATTACGTGACATTAGGCGTGGTTGTAATGCGCACGAGCGACGCGATTGTCGCATCTTGAATCTAAAAGAAATGTCACTCTTTTTATTTTTCGTTTCTGACTAAAAGGATAAAAAGATAGAACATACATTACCGTGGTCTATCTGTTTTTGCTGGGAATCTAAATTACATTTCTAGATTGATCTTGAAGGAATTTTACTTGATATATCTTTGTACCCAAATTGAATCGTAGATTACGACAAATTTATTTACAGTTTTAAAATCTTATTTTACATATTCAGATTGATAAATCACTGATATAATGCCTTATTGTAAAACCGTTAAAACTTTTTTTTCATGAATCTGACTGGTATTAAATCTTAACCAAACCTTCAAGGTAGTCCTAACTCTTCACTACAAACTATTCGTAAACCTTTAAAAAAAAAAAAACACAAAAACTTTAATCTTTACCGCAACAAAATAACCACAACGGGTCCCGCTACTGATGACCCGTAAACAGTGAGTGTGGAGAATAAAATGAATACCATATCGTCATTCTATGCTTCCCATTCACTAAACGACCATTTGTTTTTATGAAGAACGGTCAAAATAATTTGTGGTCACCAAAACATTCAATTTAAACGCTCGAAATACTTTTAGTCGTCGATTTGTGGACCGCTTTAATTTTGTGGTTTGTTTGAACACTTATGTTTCGGTAAATTGATATTTAAAATATAAATATAAACGACTGTCTTCATCAAGAATCAGAAAACAAATGAAAATATTAGCATTTTAATGTAACCCAAATTTTTGCTTAAATTAAAAATATTCAGATTAATTCGTTTGGTTAAAAATAATTTACTGTGTACCTAGTTGATTTTCGTTTTACGCGATATTCGTGTAAATAAAATAAAATGTAAGCTATTAAAAAACTCATTAGTAAAAAATATAGATTTTACATTTAACTAAAGTGAAAGTAGAGATGATTTATGTAACGTAATTAATTTACTGTATTTAAGGCAAGTCTATATAAAAGCTGCCATAAATTAGTATTCGAAAGAACATCTAGATATCATGTGTTTTATTACTTTATAATTATGTAGTATTTAGAAAAATGTAAATCATGATTTATATTCACACGAAATCGATGATCGTGATTAAATTACATAATTATATAATAACGAAATATATTGGTATCATAAAAAATGCTTTCATACTATAATTATTTTTAATCTAGGGCTTCTGATTAATCTTTCTCAAAAACTGCAAATGAAACGATAATAGTAACTAAATTTTACTAAATTTCCTAAAAGCTATCCATGTTCCAATAAAGTTTATTTTTCAAATAACAAAACCATCCAATCTTTATGCCACAAAAAGTGTTTTTAATATTCTCTCCAAAACAATATATCAAAACATTTTAATTAATTCCAAAATAATTTCCTGTACAGCAATCTCAAAAAACTTAATGAAGATACATCCTAGAAGCGTTTCCATTAAAATTTTACTCGCTAATTCACACCAATCTACGAACCCTATAATTTTGGTTACACGTCTAAATTAAAAAGTCTTAAGAAAACTGATTAACATGAGATTCAAATAGCCATCTCAAAGTGGGCGGGTTATGCAGTAGCTTAATCAGGGGGCAAAAAAATGAGTATCGATATTATACCGACCCTTCTCGCTACCGAATATTGCAACATATAAATCAATAAACAAAGAGCCATTAGTTGTCTGACAATTTCCTTTGGATAAATCACGATGTTGGCAAAAAACCGACTGCCTCATCTGTACGCAGATAATGAAGGAGCGAGGATTATTTATGACGAACGATATTGTTTCGATAGTAAATTCACTTGGCTATAAAAGGTATACCATGTTTGAAGGAATTATCCTATTAATTGAATTCGGGTAGCAAGTTATTTTGTTTAGGATTAAAATACTATTAGATAATAATTAAGATGATATTAATGATTTTGTACAAGTTTTATGTTGCTTTTAATAGTTAATATGAAAGCAAAGATGCATTAGAGTTTTACTGACTTGATAAACAGATTATTGTCCAATATTATGAAAAAACATGAATTTGTAAAGACAATGTATGTTGTATTGGTGTCATATCTCACAATGTTTTTCGATTACCCACTTTCCCTCGAAAATAGTGATTATTATCTATTTGTTTCCAAACAGGTGGAAAGTCAAGCGTAAGCCAAGTCGTAGGTTTCATGTTTGTGTACACAATTATTGACTATAATAACCATGAAATGATTATTTCTACCTTATTATCCTTAAAATAACACGCCTCATTTATAACAGTGATCCCTCATACCCTAACAATTTAAAATAACATCGTTTCAATATCGTAAAACTCTCGGTGGCAAAATCGCACAATCGATCAAGTAGTCCGTACGGGCTATATCTTGTGGGTACAGTGACGTATGGCCGATCGATACGCCCGCGCTGCGTTATGGAAATCGAATGCAAATGCGATGTGCTTCGGTTAATTTAGCTAAATAAATTGATGCGAAATAACCCAAGGGAAGGTATTTCAGTATTGCTCTCGTTAACGTTTATTCTCAGTACTCAGGATACGCGTGGGTAAGCAAAAAACGTGCAATGTTACGCCGGTTATCTATGAATGGTAAAAGAAAAACCTTACTTGACATGCCTTAATGGTTTATAAGCTTTGCATGATATGAAACGCACAACAATAACAACACTTTAAAAGATGAACGTTATGCATATTTACAACAAAAGCAAGGATAAACCAACTCCTAGGAAAATAATTTAGTAAAAATTCTTGAATACTTTTTGAGGAATCCACCTAATCATAAAGAAAATATCAAAGAAGTAGTTACTGATCAAAGGTGTTTGTTCTAACCAGATAATATCACATTTGTTAGAAACCCGATTCGTGAAATAAATCGACATGACACCCCACTTTCTACAATACCTAGCGAACCGATTAACTCGAAAGCAGAGCAATACCCTAATTAAATTTACACAAAGACAAACCAGTTCTAAAAATGAACCTTCAAAGTTATTATCTCAGTACTATCACTAAATTACTCATAAATATTAATATATTCAATGGGGAACTAATTAATAACCACATAGCCAATTATCTAGAGATTCAGTTAATCAATATTGTGGTGTCGGAGCAATCCGTTGTCAAGACAAGAAGCTAACTAATTGGTACATACAATGTTTTATAGGGCTCTGTTATTATGATCCCTTATTCGTGATTCGAAACGGGTTCACTTAGTTTATTGCTGACATTTTGGGGTTCCTTATGCAAATTTTAAACCCTAAACTTTTCTTCACATCTTGAAAATCTGGCAGTAGGTACCTAGGTTGTTACAAGTTTAATGACTCCAAAACATGTCACCGTCTTTGTATTATATATTTTTTTACTGTTGTATTTGGGTACGTATTCCCTGCATTTTTTATAAAAAAAAATCTCCCACCAATCTCTTAGATATATAATAGCTTATCTGCTATTTATTATAAAAAGAAGCGTAAGTTTATTCACTACATTCTTTATGCAGATACTCAATGATAAAATAAATAAAAAAAATCAATTTAAAGAAAGATAGCAATATCTACCGCCTATATTTAAAACGAAAAGATTACATCGCTTCACTTAAAACTTATCAATCTAAACAGGTGCAGTGCGGAACCCTTTGCATCGTTCATTCGTTAGTCCCACTCCTAAATAGCAGGCGTCCATTAATTTAATATAGGCTATTAATTGACAATGTATGCGTATTTATTGGCTTCGTCGTCGTGATGTGCGATGTTGCTATTCCTTCACAATAGTGTCGTTGCGTGTTCATAACTTGATGTAATAAGCTTTGCACCGCCTGCAACAGCCATACTTTATTAACGTCTATTTATTTGTGATCGTTTACTGTTAGATTGAGTACAAAGGAGGTGCTGTAAACTGTTTTTGTGTGTGTGGTGTCCGTGTTTGTTGTTTCTTTAACTGCTTTTGTGGTAGTGTTATTTCATCTGGGAAGTGTAGCATTGTCAAACTAAATGATGTTCTAGAACGCTTGCAATGTCCGGTGATGATGATTCATTGCTAATCTACTCACGGCAGTTATATATTGACAGTTGCCTTATATTTGGGCAACAACTCATAAGGTCCTTGGCTCTTTATTTTTTGATATTGTCTTAATTAATCATTGTCAAAAATACCGCTACTCAATGAACTAAAAGCTGTACTGAGGTTGGTTAATTTCAGAATTGCGAAGTAAAAGTAAATGAATGAAAAGAAATGAAAAAATCAACTATTTACTGGAATGTAATATGAAAATAATATGGCAATAATTGGAATAATAAATACAGCCAGAGTATGGGAACCTGAAGCAGTAGTGTGAATCCATCCTAACCGGGCTATTTCATTAAGTCACCTCCGTGGAATAATTTAATCAGTACAGTCCACAGCAAAAGAACGATAAAGCATGATTGATAGTGCAGACGCTACACAGATGCAATCTGCCGCTGTGCCGGTCCTGTGTTATTTTTCTTTTTAAACATGAACGTTTAATCTCGGGAATGAATGGACTTGTTTATGTACATGTATGGGAGATGGGGTAAGCAGAAATGGAGGTGAGGGGAAACTAGTTTTGATCGATCTGCGGTAAACTTAAAGCGCATTTTGACAGGGTTTATGAATGTTTTCATGTTATCGTCAAAGGAAACTTTATGGGAAAATATATTTGATTTAATGCCTATTTTTGTTTTGTGTAAATCATGAAACCAGAAATGGCAATTTCAACTAGCTTTTGTATAATCGTATGTAAGAGCTTTCTGGATATTATGCTTATAATGCTTGCATTACGAAGCAATTATTGCGAATTCAACTTTGAAGAACAGTAATCCTAGTTCAATTTAATTTCCTATACTTATAAAATATTGTATAATTCTCAAAGCAAGATTGACTTGCATAATCTTCATACACGTTATTTCTTCATCGGAACCTTTTCATATTCAAACTTAATTATTAATCTTCACAAAACTTGATACTAAGCAGATATGAGTGAGTCCTAATAAATTAATATCGTACATACTCCATAATTACGACATCAAAATAAAAAGAGATCAATGCACGTAGGCGGTAGATAAGGGCAGATCCCAAATTGTGACATACTAAAATAAACCTTAACTGTATTGTGTAAAGTTTAAAATTGGTTGGAAGATGTTTTAAATAAATCATTTTAGGCACATCAAATGACAGTCTGAAAGGTATTAACAGGTTCTTGAATATTCATTTTGAAGTTGTCACGTTATCTGGCGCCGTGTCGTATAATAAGGTACTAGTAGTTGTAATGTTATTGTTTTTTTGTAAAATAATTAAATCAATTATTATTTGCTTGCATTTGTTGTTTTTGTAGGTTGCAGGGCAGGCTAAAAAGCTTTGCTCATTTCTCTATTTTTTCAAACATTTCTCTATTTTATTTACTGCATCTTTGAAATGTAAGGCCTTATCTACTGGCCAGACTAACAGCTATTTAGTTACTATCTTTCTTCGACGACCTCCGTGGTCGAGTGGCGTAAGCACCGGTTTTCAAGGTGTCGCTAGCTCTGAGGTCCCGGGTTCGATCCCCGGACGGGTCAATGTAGAAACTCACTTTTCTACAATGTCTCGGGTCTGGGTGTTTGTGGTACCTTCGTTGTTTCTGAATTCCATAACACAAGTGCTTAATAGCTACTTACTTTAGGTTCAGAGCAATGTATGTGATGTTGTCCGCATTTATTTATTTATTATTTATTTATCTTTATCAAGGAGTCATTTAACTTTTTCATGTAGTGAAATGATGCTGATATTTAACTTGTTGTTTTAACCACACTAGACATTTAGTTCAGGATAAATTGCAAGGCAACACAACACTTAATTTGATAGGTGCCTAACAAAGATGATATTTTGACCTCGATCATTCAATAATATGCGCTTATACCAGCAATTATACCAAGAGGCTAAGTATATAAATAATGTTAATCTACCGTGACAGCCTCCCATAACAATAGACCATAATCACTGAATGTCATTACAAGGAAACTTTACGCCATAATTGACACATCTGCAAAAGGTTTTTTACATACAACGTGCAAGTGAAGCGGAAAATATTAACTGCACGCATTTCTTTACACTATAAAAAACCTATAAAATACAAGATGGCGCACGCGTCTGTGGTTGATTAAAATGAATTATGATTGTTTGTTACAACATTGGGTCATTATTTGTAAATCAAGTGTGTCTGTCTGACAATTGTCACGCGATGTTTGCGGTACACTGCTGTTCAGAAAAAATGTACCCGGATTGTGTTGGTGTAATTATAATGTAAATGAAATGAGCTACTGATGATAGTCTGGTGAAATCAGTTTGAACATCTGTTATGGTTTGTGTTTTGTTTTTTATTGTTCCCAATTTACTGACGATTATGGGTGCATGTATAATGTTTAATGTTCTGTAATCCTTTCTAGCAGTTGGGAAATACGGTAAGCAGTGTTAGTCAATGTTAGAAGTCATTACCAACGAAGTAAATAATATTTAAACAGTTTTTTTTTTTCTAAATCGTAAAATATTTGCTTGTTTTATCATGTCCCTATACAAAAATTAACGGTTCAACGATCGATGTAAAACTGATGTTCATTTGTTTTTAGATAAAAGTAAATAATGAATAAATACAATTTACAGCAAGCAGAAATAACTGACCATTGTGCTACTGCATTTAATATGCAGAGTGTTCTACTTATGAATACTACTTCTAAAACATTAAACTAAACCTATGATCTAGAATAACCACAAGTACTAAGCTAGTTATAAATCGATGCTTTCTCATACATTTAGTATCAGACCGTAAACAATTCTACAACGTCCTTTCATTTTGCACAACATTAAAATGTATAAGTTATTGATGTTCTGATTACAACGATTCTACAATTGAACTATAAGTTTGATATTGACAAGATAAAGCAATACAAGAATATAGGTTTATAAAAAGCTTTGCGATATGTTTTGATAAAGGTTTCTCTAAGAGATATAGGGTAGGAAAACATTAAAGTTTAAGAACACCATTATTATAAAATAAATACAAAAGACATAAAATAGATTTTGAAAAATTTACACTAATATTAATGTTGAATTTAATTGTTTTCGAAAATTTCGCAAGATCGGTAATTACCGTATTACTTTATGTTATAAATATGTTAATATAGGTAGGTTTTTTGTTTGATTATGCCTTTTCCTTCTTTATTGATTGTATAAATATCATGAGACACACAACAACTTGCCTAATATAAAAAACTGGCCAAGTGCGAGTCGGACTCGCGCACGAAGGGTTCCGTACCACCGTCGTATGAGAGCCCCCCTTAAATATTCATTTTATGTGGTTTTTTGTTATAGCAGCAACGGAAATACATCATTTGTAAAAATTTCAGCTTTCTAGCTATCAAGGTTTATAAGATACAGCCTGGAGACAGACAGACGGACAGACAGACAGCGGAGTCTTAGTAATAGGGTCCCGTTTTACCCTTTGGGTACGGAACCCTAAAAAGCTACTTACAAAAAGTTGCTAACACGCAGTAAGCAAGTGTGTTTATTAACACTCGTTAATTTAGCATTTCTGCAGAGACAGTTACGCATAAAAATATTATTTATTAACCATTAAAGCATCTAATTTCGATATTAATTACTCTACTTTACTCTCTATTTAGTGAAAACAAGAAATGACTGTTACATATTTTTTATGTAGATCAAAATCAATTAGAGATGAAACTTGTCTTAAAAATTGTTTTAATGCATTTTTCTGTGTGTGTCAATCTTATCAACACTTGTGGATGCTTCTATGAAGCCGACTTCAAAAATGAAGTTTTTATGATAGAATTACGAGACAATATTTATTAAGACGTTCGATCAAACGGCTTACTTCAATGCTTGTTTTATATGCATACAGACAAACCATTCTTGATTGGATCCCAATTTCGAAGCTGTATAAAAAAGTGTACCACTTTAAATTGTCAACTTGCTGTCTTGTTAATTACTTGTAGGCCGGGAGATGGATGGCTCGGTTTATTGATTGTAGATGTTTTAAGATACTATAGTTAAAACGGGTTGGTGTTATGCATATAAAACATAAAACACTATGTATATTGTCGATATTTGTTTTACATTTTGAGTTATAAAGAGAAAATAAGTCGGACAGGAAAATATTAATTTAACAGTTTTAAAAATAATTTTATGTCATTTGTCAAAGAACGAGAAGAAAATAAAGATTTTTTTATTAAAAATATAATATTAAAAGCCTAAATAACTTATTATACACAAAAACAAAACGATAAAGGAAAACGCAATTACCTCACTATGATATTTTAAAGTGCGGTAATTATTGAAAGAAAACTGACCAAAACCAAACACGATTATATAATTTCCATCGCTCCCGTCTCTCGGTCTATAATATATTCAATCGGAACGTCGGCCGTCAAAGTCGACAGATATAGACATAAACTAGTCGTCATATAACGCCCAGTTTCATTATTCGAAACTTCGAAAGTCTTCTGTAACTAATAAAAATTCATTAAACCGACTTCCTGTTAAAACAAGTGGAATTATGGTTTTAATACTTACGTATTATGCGGGCCTAATTATCTTGCTCGGAATGTTACTCTCGCCAAATTAATGTGGCGTGTATTCATTTCAATTAATGAAATCATATTTTTTTTTACCGTTTGATTTTGATGTGTTGGGTCATAATGAAATGATTAGCCGTTTATGCTGTTTTAGAGTAGTTATTATGTTTTAATGTACTACTGATGCCGATGTGTCGTGAAAGTTTTAATTTATGTTTGTTGAAGTAAGTTGAACAGGCTTTTTCGCGGCAAATGAAGTGGCGCTGTGAATGTTTTGAGAAACATAATAATGATTGTTGGTAAGTTTCCATTGCGGAAAAATGTGTGTTTATTCGCTGCTTATAATACTTAAATCCACTAATTAACATAGTATTTTTTACCTGTCTATATCAAAGCCTAGAACCGCATCATCACTATTAAAATAAAGCACCGAAACAACATCACGTGTGACAAGAAATATATTCTCAAACAACACTAAGCAAGGTGATTTTCCTACAAAAAATCGCTATATTATAAAAATTACCATCTAAATGTATATCACTATCCAATACGTAATGGCACACAAAAACCGTTTTTAACCGATTTTTAAAACCCTTAAGGCAGGTGCACACGACAGGCGCACGCACGCACCGGCCACTACGTTTTTTAATGAAGATTATAAAAGCAATATGGCATCGTAAAAGCTTGTATCAATTTATTCCGGATAAAGATATATTCGACAATAACATTATGTCGTATTGTTAGGCTAATTTATTAGGCATTAGACAGGATGTCGTGCGAATAAGGATGTATTAAAGGCGGTAATTATCCTTACTCGTACAGCCTGGTTTCCTTTATACTTGACGCTAAGCTTTGTATGTTCGTGGCTGAAAATCTTTGATGAATCATATATTTTAGCTGATATTTACAATTTAAAAAAGATGGTGTCGTCATCCACACAAACAAACAAATTAATCAGATTATTATCATTTAACATAGGAATTTGACGAAGAACACTAATAAGCCAATTATGAAAAACAAAAAAAAACGTAAAACAATGATTGTTTCCCAAATGTTTCAATTGTGTTTAATGAATACTTGATTGTTTGATCCCCATAAAACCAATTAATATTTATCTTTTACACGAGTCGCATACATATTTTAGGGACCATCTTAGATTTAAACGCATAAAAAATATTTATTAAACCTTACCCCAAAATGTCACTTCTGGTTCAAACAACACATCTTGACGTCTATAATTTGTTCTAACAACAGCCTTTGGAAATGCAGGACAGGAACCATAAAGTAATTAAGAGACAGGTGGCAAATCTATCGTATGTGACTTTTACGATACGAGCAGCTGATACAAATAGATGTTGTTCTTTCATTTCCGATTGACTTTGATTTCTGGGCTGTGTTCAATTATAATAAATCTGTAGAAGTGAAAATTCTGTACATTGAAAATATCAAAAAAATAAATAGCGGGGGGTGTTACTAGACCGACACCGAAACCAAAAGTGTGAAAAAAAAAAATTTGTCTGTCTGTCTGTCTGTTTGTTCAGGTATCACGCAAAAACTACCGGTTCGATTACGATGAAACTTGGTATAATTATTTTTTATTATCCTGGGCACCATACTGGGTAGTTTTTATCCCGGAAAAGTATAAACAATAAAAAACAAACTTAATTTTGCGGTTAAAACTAGTTGATAAGTTTCGTCATCCACGCGAACGAAGTCGCAGGTACAGCTAGTACTGGAATAAATTTGAACAAAAAAGATAGCATTAAGAATGCGCGCGAGTCTATATTCTTTAGTAATTATGAAAGCCTCACGAATGATATTATACAGAAACTGGTGGCAATTTTCTTTAATACTGATATTGATTCAGTTTGCTAATAATAATTTTCTTTATGTTCAGATAAAAGTGTTAATTAGATATTTATTTTCAACGTCTATTATATTGACGTTAAACATAATATAAACAAAATCTAATTTAGAATTCATTGATCGATAACATACAGCATGACCTGGCATATTCCAAAGCAAATAGGCACATATTTATGCAGTAAATATTTGCAGTTAACTATAATTAAATGAGATTCAAACAAAACAAGTGTCCCAAGCTGACCAAGTGTCAATCCGTAGTGGAATTGACAAACGCAAATCACATTCTGATTTGAGACAACCACCAATCTTATTGGCTCCTTGTTACTCAAATTGTGTGGTCCAAGTGAGAGAATGTAGCTGTTGGAGTAATTACTTACTACAGTAGTGTTTGAGAAGAATACCTGTCTTATTTGGTAGGTAAGAATAGGTGTATTTTAATATTGACGTAGGTATGGTGTGTAGCATAATTCTTTGGCAACAAAGCGAAAAAAAAAAAGATAATTTATTTTTTAAGAAGCTGATGATCGGTTAAGTATGTTTAGATAGACATTGAAAGGATTTTCTTTGTATAATACAATTATTATTTAAACAAGTCTTGCTAGTTATTGTGTTTAACGTTATCTACGTTTGTTAATACATGTATACATAAAGAAGGCCTAACCATTACTCGTTTCTCTTAAACGATTGTACCACAACCCGCCGCTTTGTGCGGCAACCAATTGTAGGGACACAACACCGTGACAGACGAACAGACAGACTGACAACAAACAAATAACGAACCTCTAACGAGTGGAAAAGTGTCAAGCGCACGCGCAGATTACCGCCAGTTGTAAGACCGTTGTAGGAATGGCGGAAGAACGGAATCAGATTTTTGGATGTTAGCACTTGATAATGTTTAAGTTCTAAATGTACATAACTAAGTTTATATCATATATGTACTAAACGATAATATAAAATCCCAGCATAACCAATGTTTTCAAAATTCACAGAAAGACTACGGTTTTTTTTATTATATTATTATATCGCATTTTTTTGTTTTGTATGTGCCATTGATACGAAAAAAGTAAAAGTTAGTTTTTTTTTTATTAAAAACCACGAATCAAACGCTTTGTCTGTCCTTTGACACTTTGCACTATAAAACAGCAATCTTCTGAAAACCAATCCAAGTTGCTAAACAGAAATCAATTTTCCATATAAGAAATCAATCTATCATTTATAATAAGGAAATAACCAGATCTAATCCATCGTCTAAAAGTAAAACAACGATGCGACAATCTTTTAAAGTTTTTTTTTAAGCGGCAGATCCAAGATATTTGTGTATCAGACGCTCTGACAGGTGATGTGGCTTGCCGACATTCCGACGACACTACACACCTTTAGAATATATGAATGTGACAGTTTGTCGGTTTTTCAAGCCACTCTATTAAAAAGCGTGTTAAAACTTGACTGCAAAGAAAGTCACTTTTTAGCCATCATAATAGGATGTTTTCGATGTCTCCTTTTTCGGATGTGAATTTGTAACTTTAATTATGTCATATTTCGTTTTATTTTGTCATTCTTGTTGAAAGCTTGTTTTAAAGTCAAACTGTGTTAAAACCAGACTTTACTTTACTTTAATGTCTACACCATTTAGTTCAAGAAAATAAGTACCTAGTAATATTTTTTTGTAGAACACCGACTGAATAATAATATCCTGGGACAACTCACACACGGTTATCTGATCCCAAGCTAAGCAGAGCTTGTGTTATGGTAACCAGACAACTGATAAACATACTTATGTATTTCTAAATACATACATATTATAGATAAATTACACCCAGACACAGAACAAATGATCATGCTCATCACACAACATTTGTCCTGGGTGGGAATCGAACCCACAACCTCCGGTATAGCAGTCAGGGTCACTAACCACTAGACCAACAGGCCAGTCAAACTGAGAACAAGACTGAAACTACCATCCTTACAATTTCAATGTATAATTCCTACACAGTGAACTCTGAAAGCCGTACATTACATCCAATAACTAGACCATAAAGTATCTACCTACCAAATCCATGGCTATTGTGTATCACTCGATTCCATCAAGCTATTGTGAAGCTGCATTATTATTTAGCTTTCCTACACTTAACTAGCCGTCCAATACTGTCCAGTTTAATTCAGCGCTGTGACAGCTGAAAAGATCCATTTTACGAGGGAGAATAGCCGATCGATCAAAGACCGAACGAATAAAGGACGGTCTATCAATTTTCTTTACTTGCACATGTTCGAATACACAGTTCATCTAGATTTCGATGCGAATAAATGGTCGCGGAATTTAATTTTAATTTTGTTTCGTTGACAATATAAATTGGTGTTAATCGGCCTTTAAGTATCTGTTTATACGTTTTAGAATAATAAGTGGATCAATTAACGACATTTATAGGAAATACTTTCAAATCGTAGCTTAATGTTGCTTTTATTAGCGTTACAAATATTAATTAAAACATGATGAGCAAATTTAAATATTATGCGCGAATTAAAAAATATTGCAATTTTTTCCTTAGTTTAATTTTAAACGTGACAAATTATTTTAGGGTCGTAGAAAAACGTTGTAACTGACATCCGAAATTCGTTTTCCCATGAGTTCACGAACCGTATCGCAAAGACGATGCCGAAGACGCCACAGCCATCAGACCGTGGACATATGGTTCACACGATCGTATGTGAACCTACGACACCTCAAAAACAAAAAGACGTAACTCCAAAATACTAATTAATACCCACAAACAAATATAAATCATGATGAACAATAAAACTTATGTCGGAATAAAAAAAGTCCTAAATCAAATAATGCAAATTTTATTTGAATTTCATATTCAGATACGTCCTTTCAATGTCGAAAACAGAACTTTACTCGGCTTCTTTTGTTTATGATTACGTACGATTTTATTTCCCGATGCTTATCTTTACCGAAATTAATTACTTTGTTATTTTCACGAAATCTGAAAACCTGGGTTTAAAAATAATCAAGTTTTGGGGTTGTTACATAGATTTTTAAATGTCGTTTTTACAAACATTAACAATAAGCCGAATAAACATTTTAATTTGATTATTTAAGTACAGCTTTAGCATCTCTTTTCTTTGTAATATATGTTTATAAAATAAATTAAATCTTATAAAAAGAGTTTTTTTTTTCAAAAAATACATAAATCTCATAACAAAACCAAAACACTTTTTTATACGCCTTAATTTATTCGAATTTAGCTTTGTTTGATATTGACGATACATTACTATCGATGCGTCACACTGTATGCCCGTAGATGTTCCCACGTTGACCTGCAATTTATTGGCCCTTACTTAACTGTAACTACCTGTGACCGCACCTGCGTCTTAAGGAATAAGGGATGTAGATCACGAGGTTTTTTGTTTTGTTTTTTTTTTCTTTTTGTTTTTTCTTGTTTGTGATATACGGTTTTGTTTGTTGCGTTTTGTGTATTGTTTTTAGAATTTTGTTTGATTTTTGTTCGATGTTTTTGCAAATGAATAAACAACATTGTTTTAATATATATACCACAAATAAAGCCTTTTAGATATAATTTAGGGAAACGCTTAAATTTTGAGGAATTTTTGCAGTTTTAAACACATCGTATCTAGGTTAAAATAACGAATTATTGAAAATACCACAACTTTAAAAATAATCTCTTAAATTATATAGTTTTATTTCGTAACTTTTATATTTTAAATTGTCTATTTTCATCGTTAGTGTATCGCCAAAATGTCTTAAGAATTCCTCCAATATTCCAGTTTCTACTCGTGCCAGCCCTGTGCGCAGTGACCGTATACACTTGTGTGATTTTCTTAAGTCGCGGACACATGAGGTCATAGTTATAAGTAAAAACTGAAGGTGGGGCGTTATGGGAACTGAGCACAGTAACTCCACGGTATTATAAGGCTTTACCGAACCGTAGTATAGCACTTTAGTGTATTATCATCACTTAGAAACTACACTTAATTAACTCGGCAATCAGTATTTAAGAATAATTTTCTTGATGTTCTCGATTAGAATTTTTATCGTCGGGAAAAGATATTCTTAGATTTTTTTTTTCGTGTTCTAAACAAAACTCTTACATACATGTTACGTCCTCATAACATAAAGTGAATTTGAGAGAAGAAATAATCCTACCCCTATTGTAATGTAGCAACGTAGATTGTATGGTCGAAAACTTTATATTTAAAAAACTTTGCACCATGAACTAACTAAAACACAGATTTTCTTATCAACTAGATTACAATCATTTAGAGAATGATAAAATAAAAGGTTAAGAATTCTAGAAACATACAATCTTTTGTACCTATCATCAATGAAGTACATTAAGAAACATAATCACGGAACTAAGACCAGCCATAACACAATACCGACACATCGCATGCAAGCTAAATAGTTCGACAACAATAAAAACTGTAATTAAAACCATCACAAACAAACCACGCAATGAAAAAGGATGCGTTTATGTGATCATAAGAAAAACTGTAATGGCACCCATTGTTTTATCAAGGATAAGACGTTTTTTTTATTAGATTGCACAAATGTACTATAATCGATGTAGGTTTCCGTAATTGTGTTAGCATGACTATTTACTTAATGTCTAACTCGTCATTCTTTGCTCTATTTAAATGAGATGGTAACGGATCTGAAATTGTTATAGATAAATCATACTGACGCGACGTCAACTAAAATAAAAATGACGTAATAAAACAGAATGGACCTGATTTAGTTACTGATATCTGTCAAATAACAAAAGAAGTAGTGAAACAAAAGAATCACGAATTCTTCTCGATTTTAGATGACGCGAATAGAAACAAAAACTAATTAAATATTATTTAGGTAATGTAACTTGATGGTTAAGTTAGTCCTTCGAATATCTTAAAATATGCCTTATGAAAACAATACCATTTGACGTCATTTCAAACAAAAAATATGGTGATTTTACACAAACTGCTCCATTGTTGTAACCAATATAAATTATGATATATATCTTTAAACGTCAGTTATACGACAATTAATAAAATTAGAATTTAAATTTATATAATCTAAGATAACTTTTAGTTTGGAAACTCAACACGGCTGTCCTAAAAATAACATAGATTTCAGAAAAAATCTTTTAAGAAACCTCAAATTTCCTTGGATAGTGATATTATAACTTGGATAGTTGGATGATAGAAATGTTGAACTTGAAATAGTAATAGATGAAAAGCGTATCGATCAAATCGAAATCAATATGAATCCTGAACCAAACAACAACATTACAAATGACGAATCAAGTCTAAGCAAAATCGAGCGTGCGCTAAATAAAAAACCAAATGATTTTCATAAGGTGATTCAAAGCAACCTACGACCTCTTCCCACGGGTATGGTCCGGTAAGCATGTTCTACGGCCCGATGCGCACACGCACAAATGTAGCTGTGTGAACTATATAACACGAGACGAAAACAAAGGATTGAGGTATACTGATCTGGGAATGAAATTAAATCTTGTTGTGATGGTAATATTAGAATGAGAAGATGTTAATAATATTATGACGGCAGAATTTTTTAAGCTGGTTTTGTAACAACTTCACAGAATTAATATACCTTACTTTAAATGAAATTTTAAAACAGTTGACGATTTACTTGTCTAAAATTAAGGTCAATTTCATATTAGTTTAGTATCGACATTAATTTCTAAAGTATATGCTTTCTATCTGAACCTATCTATATTTTTCGGCAATTCATGTTGGATGAGTATTTCTACAATTTTGACATTTGAAATGTCTGTAGAGTAAAGAATTGTTTCCATTTTTTGTGCACCTACATTTAGTAGCTTTTCTTTGTTTTCTCTGTATTCCAACTAAGATGCGATCCTTCACTTGATACCTTTTAAATTCCCAGAAGTTTTTAAATGTCAATAGTCTTGAAACAAAACCTACCTTTATATGCGTCATCCTATGGTAGTACAAGTTGGAGCTTGCAGTGAATCTCTTCCCACAATGCTGGCACTGGTGCGGCTTCTCCCCTGAATGGATCCTTCTGTGCGTGTTCAGGCTGCTCGATGTACTGAAGCCTTTGTTGCAGACCATACATACATGGGGTTTTTCACCTGAAATTGTGATGGAATGTTAGTTTTGCGGTCCTTGGAAGTCATTCAGAGACAATGTCATACCTATATGATTTGGACTTCAGTTTCTGTTTTTAGTTTTTGAGTAGAGCCAAATTTTTATCACCTTTTAAAGACTGAAATATTGTCTTGTATTTAAATTATTTTTCTTGTCATTTACATTATAAAGATCATTTTATTATGACTTTCTTGGAGAGTCTGATTTTAATTCTTAATTAATATTTTGATGACAACATTATCTTCGTTAACTGAGTCAATAGTCAATATCGAGTTGATTAAGATACATAACTGAATTAGATGTCGTGTTTTACGTTTTGATATTCACCGAAATCACTTAGGTGTAGGCCGTTTTATTGCCAATTTTTAATTGATTGTAAAAATGTCGATATCAATTCTGTCCGATTTACATTTGGATGTTAATTTTCAGAGTTGTATAGTTGCAGAAATCAAATTCTCTAACCGTCCCAATAAATAAATTGGGGAAGTAATAAAAGCAGATCTAGATTTATTTACGTAACTAAATCAATATGTTGAATATTACAGAAGTTGATTCGTTAGTTATTTTTAATGATAAGTTTGTAGGAATTTTATTATTTTAATCAAGGACCACAAACGTTATAGACCTCTTGATAGTAATAATATTCATATTCTAAACTAGATGTGGTTTTGCTTCTAGTCTCATATAGTGTTCCTATCAGTAGAAATAAATAGGCTGATACTTGTTTTGATATTGTATCTGGTCAATTTTTATGTCCCTAAACTTCGAGCGCACGTTTGGCGGACAGCGTTATTAGCAATAGCGTGCGTTCGCGGCATGCTCGCGAGCTGCTCGTGTGATGCTCGTTTGTCAGATTTGGACGCACCCCTATATGAATATGAATTAATGTTAATTATAATCAACGTTGTTTTCAAAGCAAAAAATTGTTTCATTCATTAGTCAAACAATCTCTGTTTTGATAATTATTTCATTTAATCTTATCAGCCTTACGGCATATGGTGATTAGAGAACTGCTGTAAAAGTATGGCATTTACATAAACATTAGTTTACAACGTGAAATAAGTGTGAGAAAAGTCACATTAGTATCAATTCAGGTTTGTATCTCATGTTGATTTTATGTGATCTGAATAAAGATTGGGATAATAAAAATCCTTGATGAGGTCTTTATTAACTTCGTCGGAGACCAATCAGATAACTTAACGAAATTATGTTCGTGTTTTAGTATAGGTAATAACAATTCACATTTTAGTGAAATTTAATTTTCACTGATTTTGTTTGTTACTTTTTAGCAATGTAAATCTTATTTAAAGGAAATGGAAGGAGGTTAGAGAGCACCTTTGCCCTTGCAGTTAGACAGAAACGGCTAGTTAAAAAAAAATGTAAATCATTTTTAAAATTAATGTTATACTGACCTGTGTGAGTTCTCATATGACGTTTCAATAACGAAGGTCTGTCAAATGCTTTTCCACACACTTCACATGGCAGCAATGCCCTTTCAGACTTTGCTGGTCTTCTTTGGATTTTTGGTGTCATGTCCAGGAGCTCGTTCGAGGAACCCGCTGATGATGAGGTTAAGGAGTCCCCTGATACAGATTTGTGTTCGTCTTCTGCACCAGAAGGAGGAGAAATAGGGAGAAGGACTCTTGAAAGAAGAGATGTGGAAAGGTCGAGAGGAGAATCTGTGAAAGAAAGAGTATGGTGAAAATATGTAGGTAACTGTTCCTTTCAAAACAAGTTACCTTGCATCTAAATTATATATATAAATAAGATATACAATGGGGGCGGTCTAAAATTCCTTTGATGATCAATTTTTAAAACCCTTTACAAAAATTATTAGTCCATGAACTTAAAACAAACAAAGCTTAGTTATTCAAATCAAAACGATTAAAGTTAATTTCTCTCACGAGTGATATCTGTGTAAAAGTCAACAACGATAAATTTTATTGATATTACTCAATCAGACTTCATTATCAGGCATTAAAATATATTTTTGTGCTAACAAGTAACAAATCTTATAAACGTGGCTTCCTTTTGACATTTCACGTCGTAATTTATCATTCCATACCGTCTACACACAACATAATTAGCATTCTTCAAAATTGAATATTTTCACTTTATTGATTCTCAAAAACAACTAGCGATAAACATCGAGATGAATTTTACGGTGATTAGACCGGCCAGTGGGTGCTTTTTATAATTCAGATCAAATGTTTTTATACAATTCCAATCAAGCAAAATTTTTAATGAACCAATTTTATTGACAACCGTAAATTTCGCTATGAATCTTTGGACAGTTTATGTTTATTGAGACCCGTCTTTAAATTTCTTTGATACGATTTAATTGGCGTCCCCAATTCCGACTTTTACTATTGAAGGTTGATCTTCAGTTGTTCGCATTGAAGTTTCCGCGGAATTATAATGGAGTGGATTGCAATAAATCTCGGCTAGTGACGTCGAATGGCATGGATTAATTAGCGGCGTGTTTGTGTTCTAGATCGTGGATAGTTGTGTTTCTTTATCCGTTGTAAGGGTAGGTGTATTTCAAGATGGGAGGATAGAAAATGCTAGATATGGAGCGGCGACCGGACAGATGGGGGACGATAATATCTCTTGCTAGTCGACTGTCTACGCTTAGTTTTGCCTACTTTATTTGCGTAGTGATGTACGGCCTTATAGGATTTTAATTTATTTATTCAATTATGTAGACTGCGATAGATAATTGCATCGAGGTTTTTTATAGAATGCGATAAGTAGCTCTTCTTAATAAGGTACTAACTAAAGCGGTTCCAGCTTTAATAAATGGTTAGGCACAAGGTATGGCACCAATTTTTATTTTTTGACTATTCATTAAAACATGATTACAAAGTTAAATTATATAATAGGGTTTCTATCAAAATTATCTTTCCCTTTTTTAACAAAATATTTTTTTTTTACAAATAAAGAAAATAAATGGAGGTAAATATTTATCAGAAAAATGTTTAAACTAAAATACACCAAAGTAATCCAAGTTCAATGAAAAAAGCAAATTTTAACAAATATAATATCTAGATTTTATTTAGATCAGCATTCATAAAACGGTCTTGAGATCCGATCAATATAGGCACAAAGGATGCCGCGGCGTTATCAAACTGTATGTAACTTAACTGGTCTGTTAGGCCGAGTTTATACTGAGAGTATTCATGGAAATATCTTTTAAGATATTTCTGTAATATTGACCAAAGATATTGGGTAGTAAGTAAGCTAAGTAACTGAAGCGTTAGAATTCGTTTCGAGGCTAGGGAATTTGATGAGCGTGAAATTAAAGGAATTTAGAATTGATTTTGTAGGGTCGCGTGAGCAGTTTGTTTTAAATTAAGTATGTTACACTGCACTTTATAAAATAATAAGTATGATTATTTTAAACAGTGTATGTAACATGTGCGATGCTCTGGCAGTATTGTTAAAGGATTATAGTAATTTTATTCTAATCACTTGTTATGGTGTCCGATTTTAACATAAAATACAAAAGATTTATTATTATAAAAAGTTGAATAAATAACTTAACGCAGTAAACATTTAGAATTTAAATAATTCAGTATATGTTTCAGCGGGTAGGAGAATTCAGAAACCTTTATTGTAAACCACACCTCTTAAATTTCACCATTAACCAACGTTACCAATAGCCAACATTGGCCATACAACTTAACCTACCAAATGCCAACTTATATACCAAAGTACTTATTTCAACACAATGTGCACAGCTTAACTATAAAAAAGCGATCAGGACAGTCGACTACCGAACCAAGTAGGAATTCCCTTTGATGTGCCGACTGTATCGCGCTTTGAAATAATGTCGCGATATTGTGTGTGTGTGTGCTGTTTTTGGTGTACCTATGTGTATGTATTAGGGTGTGTGTGTGTGTGTGTGTGTGTGTGAAAGAGTGTATGCTGATTACTGCCATATTTAGGGGATGTTGGTTTTTAATATATGTTTTTTTGTTTTGTTTAATTTTGTGAGTAATGCATTGTAGCTTTAATCAATTAGTTAATTTTGTAACAAATAACTTTTATTATATTCCAGAATAAAATTCAACACTAAAATAACAAACTTGTAAATTTTTGGTGTGTGTAGGATCATTAATATATATATAATTTGATAATTAACAAATATAAAAAAAAACTTTGATTAATTAACTTTATTTAGAAAGTATTTCTTCAAAATAACGCTTAATAAATTAAGTTGTCAGCAACTCGACATTTAGTCATTGACAAACAAATTAACGTTAAATACTGTGTTAGTTAAAACTTGTCACTAATTTTTACAACACTTTTGTAAAATATAACTAGATGTCAATTTAGCCGTGTGAAAATAACCACTTAAGTAAAACTTAGTCTAGTTGAGTGCTTCTTTATAATTAAGTTGGACATTTCACTTTAACGTGTCTCTGTGAAGATTGCTATTAGATATAAAATTGATTTATTAGTTTCATTTTATAGTTCGCGTTGAGATACAAATTCATTCGTTGTTGATGAACATTTGTATTAAATATACGTTTGTAGAAGGAAAAGTATAGTGTCAGTAATTAAGGGAAAATAATTGTATATTACTTTGGAAATATATTAATATCCGGCCATATCTAGAATGTCATATTTAAATCAAACCTCTATACAATATTGCACGAACCAAATAAAGGTTCTACCTAATTATATACTGCAAAATTATTCTTGTTGAAAGAACAACAAATTGCACAAAGGTGCTTTCTCTTCATAATTGCCTTCTGTTTTATTTTTAACTGACTTAAAAAAAGGAGGAGGTTCTCAATTCGACTGTATTTTTTTTATGTTTGATAACACAGAACTTTTGACTGGGTGAACCGTTTTTGATGATTCTTTTTTTTGTTTGAAAGCTGGTGCTGCCCATTTTTTTTTGTTTTTAATTATATTATTAAAGGTTATAAGGACAAAAAGTGTAAAAATGAAATAGTTTTTTTTCTGAATCAAAAAATATACCTAATTAGTCAGTTTAAATTCTAAGCCTACAATCAAACATAGTAAACAAATTAACCTTATTTATTACAAGCCATCATCTATTAAAGCATGAAAATACTCATAAACAGGATAATGATACGTTTTAGTATTGGATAATATGGATCGAATGTAATGTGTAGTAAATAGACTTATATGTAGACTTGAACACTTTACAGATCTATGTAAGATAGTTACTCTAGAGTGTAGGGTGACCATTAAGACAGATAAGAAAAAAAAACAAACGCGGTGATAAAATAATAATATGAATAAATAAATCCGTAAAAAGTAGTTTTATTTTAATGTCTAACATTCGCGTAAACCTAAGAAACCAATAAATAAATAATTAATTAAATCCGGCCAGTGTACGTCCCACTGGGCACATACCTCTTCCCATATACAGAAGGAACGAGCATTGATCACCACGGTTTTGAATATTTTTTTACAAGTAGTAGGTAGTTGATCGATTTGTAAAGGGACTCTTGCTTTAAGATTTTCATGAAACAGTCACAAAATGTACCTAAGTTTTTTATTGAAATATAGATTACCAAAGAATCTTAATGTTTATATTTTTACGTAGATAATATCCAGTTATATTACGAAATACCTAATAAACCAAAAAAATATAAAACTTTACAAAATCATGAAAAAATGTATTTATTTAGAGTATTCATGTAAAGTTTACTTTCTTTATGGAAACCCTACATACATTAATGAGTTTGCTAAATCCGAGAGCGACCACTTTAACTTCGAACTAAGTACAAAATTGAGTTCGAGACCATAAAATTGATATTACTAAACGCAATTATATTTTACTATTTATCGGTTTGATAACTTAATTACATCTGTATGGGTATTTCTGTTTAATGTGGATTTAATAGGCCTGTAATTATTGCTCAGTACCGTTTAATAAACTTAGTAAAACTTGAAGTGAGCTTTTATGTTTTAAAAAGAGGAAAAGTCTAGACTTTACCGATTAAATGGTAAGTGAAAAAGATAATTATTGTTTTAATTTTATCGATCTGATATTGTAGATAAGATTGTTTTTTCATGGCGCTACAGAGACTACAAAGTTTGAATTTAATGTACTTTAGCTATCCATTTGTTCAAATGTTGTGCGTAAGAATCACTAACAGAAAAACAAAAGACAGTGGCTTGGCGCTATGCACGTCATTATTATTAACACATATCTCAACAAAATTATTTCAATAAAATTAATATTTTTATTGAAATAAATAGTATTATATTTTATCTGCTTCACAGTTTTTAAGACGAACCATACAGCGATGAGTTTATGAGAAAAAAATCATCCGATTAATTTAATAATTTTACTCACGATGCGTCATAATAACTGTCTCGCCATGATTTATGGTTTTCAATGTGTTTACCGAGTTTTGCAGAAACTAGTTTCTGATAGTAATTTCACTTAATTTTAACGATGTTGTGAGAATTATCTCCGGTGCGTTATTGGCTGCCAAGCGAAGATCGTTCAAGATTATTACTGTATTTTTAATTCGAGCCTGTTTTTTTTTTGTAAAGAGATTTAGTACATATCGATAGTAAACAAATCTTATTCAGTCTATTTAGGTAGAATGACTGACTTGTAGTTTAGAAAAAACTAAACTTGTTTACGTCTCCATAAAAGAGTGTTTCTTTCGCCCTAATTTCTACGTGCATTATGGTTTATATAACTAACCCCTTAATAATCAATTGCTACTAAATTTTAAGGCGGTTTAAATGTCTAACCGTTGCTACACTTTGTAACTGGTATGAAAATATTTTCGCACCTGACAAAAGACGTCACAAGAGAGTGATAACCGGGCATAATAATCCAGCCTATAAACGTCCCACTGCTGGGCACGAGCCTCTTCCCATATAGAGAAGGCACGAGCATTGATCGCCACGCTTACTCTCAGCGGATTGGCAATTTCAGATCCCAAATTTTGGAATCCAGGTTTCCTCACGATGTTTACCTTCACCGTTTGTCAGAAGTGTCTTAGAATAATTAAGAAAGTACGTTTAACTTTGAAAACGCCACATTGGTACTTGCCTGGGTTCGAACCTGCAACCTTGTGCATACAAATCGGTTCATTGAACCGCTAGGCCACCACGACATTTGACATGATAACCGGGCATAATGTCAAATAATTGATGGTAATTTAATACAAAATTAATAAAAAAGGTTTTTGGTACATGTGAACACATGAAAAAAAAAATCCTAGAGTTAAAATAAAATAAAAATAAAGTTACCTTCTAATATTGAGTCCATAGTCTGTCTATAGAGGTTGTTCCTCATTTTAACGAAGAACATCTCTTCAGGTCTTTCGGGAAGGTAGTAGACCACTAGTTCAGTATGTGCTGATACTGGTTTTACTGCCTCATATACAGGTTCACCCTTCACTTTTGTGCAGACTAGGTTCACCTGGAAATAAAGTATATTTAAAACATGGTCTCACTTCCTGCCAGGTAGATATTATGCTCTCAAAAAAAAATTATAAAAAAAAAAAATTCATGTTTAATTTTGAAACCAGAAATCAAAAGAAGAATTTAAAAGTTTTGTAACAAATATTAAGTATTTATTATAATAGATGTCTGTATCACTGCTACGTCTTTACCAGCCACAAGTCACCAATCAAATGACAATCAACAAAAAACTCGTCCAATTTTTGAAAAGCCATTCTAAAGATTTGCGTAAGTTCTATTTCCTGTAAGATAGAGAAAACATGTTTTTCGTTTGTAACGCACTTACTTGTGGTCCATAGTTATCTGATACGCGCAGGAACCGAACCCAGTTGCAGTGGCGGACCTGCACGCCACCCGACGTGCATACCTCGTCGAATAACCCGAAACGGTGTCGGATCTGATGGCAAAGATAAAACATGTTTAATACAACTGATATTTATTTATATATACTGTATTACTATTTGATAAAGTACTACTATGAGTATAATTTCTTTAAAAAAAAGAATATAAAATGTCTTCCCTCGTACTATTGCATTAATAACTCTTTTTTTTTTGCTTACCGTAACGAAATCAAACAAGTTTTGATGTAAATGAATAATCATCTACACATAAAGTAATGACCTATATCATAAATATCTGTTATTGAAAATAATAAAAACAACATGAACAAACTTTAGTTCCAGTTTTAGTTAGAAGTTAAAAAAGATTTACGAGAGTCACTTAATTAAAGCTTTAAGTTCTGCAAAGCAATCTCGTAACCCATAAAACCAAAAACTAACTAGCTACAGAAATTAAACTTTCTACGCATCTAGGCTGGATTTCAATTAAAGATAACAGTCATTCATATCAGAAAACATTAGTAGTCAAACGTTGAGAGCAATACTCCTGTACCTGTACCAAGATCTGTAAAAGAACGACTGTTACCGTTGTGTAAGCGAGACAACGCTCTACAGCTACATAGCGGCATCTCGCTCGCACGACGATAACCATCCGCCTTAGAGAGTTCATAGTAAGTCCGCTGACCACATTATCATAAAACCGATGAAAATTGCCCGTGCATTTCTCTAATCCTACGTGTCAAAGATTAAACTAGTTGCGGCTCAGATACGGCGGAACGTAGTTAGGACTTGATTTGAAGCGGTTTTAGATTAGCTATCGGTATATTCCCTTGTGGGTGCAACTGATAACGTGTCATCGTTTAACCTGTTTTGAGGTATTTTTTATGATGGTGTTAAAAAGGTGCGTAAATTGTGGAGTTAAGTGGGTTTGTTTTTTTTTTCCAACCGACTTCAAAAAGAAGATTAATTTTCTCAATTCGTCTGTTAGTTTATCTGTGTGTAAGTTGTGCGATGTCTAAGGCAATAGGGTAGATGACTAGGTATGAAAAGTCAAAATTTATTTAGTCCGCCATTTAGATAATCAAAATATAATAAACACATATTTTTTCTTTTCTCAAATAAATTACAAAATACGAAGATAAACCGCTGTAAAGTTCAGGAGTGGGGGTTTGTGACGTCACGGCTAGGTACAATTTGTACTCAAACGTGACGTCACGCAAGAATTGTACTCGCTGAATCTTCGTAATTCCTTGTTTACGGGACTAAACAAAAAATACGTGTCTAATATTTTTTTCTTATCTAAAAGATGGACATAAAAATAAAAATTAGTCATCATCCCGTTTTTAGCTATTGCGTATACCTCAGAGGTAAAATCCTTTTATATACATTTATACTTGCAATCAATTTCATCTGTAGTATCGCATTTTAAATATAAATAAATTATTAAAGAACTTGATCTTTACTTTTTTCTTATTTTTATTACATGAAGTTTATATTAATTTATCTAGTTATGTTTATGGTTAAGCTAATCTTATTTATGGGACGTTTAACAGTTTGTTATTCAACTTAAATTTTTGTTTACTATGATTTTCATTTCAAAGCGTTTTAATTTAACGGTGATGACACGTCATTAAGTTATTCGGTAGCAATATCAAAAGTGTCAATTTATGCATAATAACTTTTAAATGCAGGTGATGATATCATAAAAATCTTGACATCTTCAACGGTTTTGGTTTTCTACAAGCAGATGGGAGAAAGATAAAAGCTATGATTAATAGTGGTTAAAGCAGTTTGATAAATTACATTATTAAGAGTTCAATCGTGACTAATTTAATTAAGTTTGCTGCCTTTAATTATTTATATTCTGTGACTTAATTAAAGTTGTGTGAATTGGAATAGCGTTTAGAAATGTAGGTCGCAGGAAATTATATATTTTTTTTTTAAACTGTGAGACAAATCTCTGGGTCTTAGATTTATAATACCTAAATAAATTGTTGTTCTTGTTGTTGTCTAGACCAATATTGAACTTGCTTCTTTACAGAATGCAAAGTTTTTAGACTTTATTCTAACCCAAAACTCTATAGCATCATTATAAGAATTCAGTAACCAAACATATAAAAAATAACACCTATTTTGTAGTTGAAGCAGTAGGTAGTTATTTGAAGAAATGTTAGGTATAATAAATAACAAAATCGAATCGTTTTAAACTTAATCTATTAAAACTAGTATCCATTTAATCTCGATCATAATCCTTTATTTATGCTTTATTAGTTCATTTACGCCGACATTAACTTAAGATTTAATAATATATCAAAAGTTAATCGAAAACATTGAAATCTACTTTCACAGTGTCATGTCTGGTCTATTTGTTCTATGTTTGCTTTCAACAAACCGCCGAGCTTACGTTATGCGTAATGACGTGAAAATTACTACAAATATGAGCGCGTGCGCAGAGCCGCAAGATTCAATCCGCCATGTTGCAATTAACGAGCCTGATACGGCTTTCAGATAAAGTACTGTTAGTACGATTTAGTTAATTGAATGCTATTTTTGTTTTGATGATTTTAAGATATTTTGTGTATATGGAATAAAATATTCATATCAACGGAGAACGGGTACGTAGAACATTTTTTTACTGACTTCTAAAAAGAGGAGGTTTTAAGTACGCTTTTGTGTATTTATTTTAGCGAATATGCAGTCTAAGAACAACCTCTGTTTAAAAAAAATACAAATGTTATTTTGTATCACTGTGTTTTAATATTACTATTATTAGGAGCCTGTAATGTCCCACTGCTGGGCAAAGGCCTCCCCACTCTCCCTCCATTTATCTTTCTCAAGTGTTTTAATATTTCATAAAATTTACCAAATCCATGGGTCCATATAAAAATGTATAAACTTAAATCTGTGAATGGTGTAGTTTGTTCAAGAACTTACTAATAAGCCCTAATGGAGATTAAACCAACAAATGACATATAAACATCAGTTAATATTTATTTGACCGCAATTCATTTAACTAAGATAAGCTTTATGACGTTAATAAGTATGAATATTTATCAGATATTACTTAAATTAGACATGGCACAAAATAATTATGCTAAAGTACAATAAATATGTAAATTTATTCCGATATTGTACTTGGCCTGACTATTAATTTTTAATATATGGTTTTGATAAATAAATCTCCGTAAACAGAACGACAACTGATAGTTTTTAATAATATTTATCGATTGGTGTTGACTTTTTATGGAATAATAATAAAACTATTAATTAGGGTTTATTAATTTGTCGATGAATAAAAATATGATTATTGCCTATCGATAAAAAAATGTTTGTGAGCCCGTCGGTAGGGATCGTAAACATTTTGTCAATAATTTGGACGGTTTTAATACTGGCGTAACGGCTTAATAATGTTCTGTCATATATTTTATTTTTCGCTTCCTGTCACACTATTGCCATATGATTTTGATAAAAAACATTATAATGTATAGCGTGTTTAATGAGGTACTTTGAAAACTGATAAAAAGTCTCATAATAAAACAGTTAATAAATAAATGACTCGAGCCACTTTTTCTTCAATTATAACACAAAATATCAACCTATTAAATACCGGATTACAGTTTCAAAACAAAACGTCAATCCTACTTTTTTGTCTGAGATTCGCATAGTGGCCGCCATAAATCTGTGGTCCCGTTATTTAGAATAAATTGCAACCGTCTGCAGTCCTTTGTGAAGTCAGGTTTTTGTCCATATGATGCACGCCTAACCACTGTGGATGGGAACCAAATAAATACAGGGTGAAATTTTGGCCAGGTTTGTTATGTGACTCACTAGGTGACTGTGACGTATATGGGATTGAGAAATAAAACAATAAGTGGATGGTGATTTTTATATCATGACTGCGGGGAGTAAGGTGAATAAGATGACTTTTGAAATAAATTTTATTTGATACAATCTAAAAGTGTCCCACTGTTGGACAAAAGCCTCTTCTCATAGAAAAAGCACGAATTTTTAAGTTCAGGTGAATTCCGGTTCTAATTTAAAATTCATTTTTAAATATAAATTACAACTGACTATTTTATAAATACACTTAAAAAATAATTAAAATATGTACCTATGTTTGTACCTCAAATTTTATATTATGTACCTAAAAAGCAAATAATAAAATAAAAAAATAAAACCTAAAAAGCAATCAATCAATTATACATTACCAAAACAAACTTATCCTTCTTTAGGAAAACACATTTCGAATAATAAATAGATTACCAAAACTTTCTTTATAAATATTATCCAATATTCATCGACAATCAAATAAAAATACTTTCATCAATAAGAAACGTTTACGAAAAATTTCGCCGCGAGCAAAAGGGCTTCAATGGAAATAAAAATCACCGTTAAGTCACTCAATTTATTCTCAAAGTATTCACTAAAAATCAAATTCAATTATCTTTAAGAAAACAAGGTTACATCTTCCATCGATTTCTTTGCCATATCAATTACTGAAGAATGAAATGTTGAACTGTGAATTATGATAAATACAGTTAGTTGCATTATAAACCTTCGCTATGGCTATTAAATAAAGTTTGTTAATAAAGTGCGCCCTACAAGTCGTTATAGAGCAACTTAAAATTCCGTACGTCGTCGTCCGTCGATCCGAATTCATTACCGATTGCCGCAATCGGTTTCTGTATCGATTTTTAATCAATCTCCTAAATGGTCTCTATCAAATTTAATTGACGTCAATCGTGAGGGAGTTAAAAAGCGTTCGTATATTGATCGATTTGGAATTATCTTTGAGAAAGTAATGAAAGTACCGATTATTATGTTATGGTGACATCTCAAATCGATTCTAATCGAATTATATAAACGATTTGACTTTTTATTGAAATTAATAATATCATTTGATTTTTTGTCAAAAATATCTGTGTAGTCGATTTTATTTATTGGTCTATAGAGCTGTAAGCTGTACCTGACACAGTTTGACATTTGTAAAGGCTAAGACTGTGGGTTCTGACCCCGTCTAGTTGCAAACAGGTATAATAATATGTAGAATCAATAAGAAACTCCGTGAAGACTGTCGTCAGTTGTTTCTTTTTTATAAGTAAGTACATCTCAACTCTCGTTCCTTATTATACATATATTTATCTATGTCAGTAAATTCTGCATCAGTGTCTTTTAAGAAGCTATGTTTCCATGAAATAGTCTACAAATATAACCATTCTAATCCATTTCCTCATAATTCTCTATAAACAAAATCATAATTTCACTGTCACATTACCGTGATATCCTCACCTCGCACGCGCAGCACCGCGAGCGATCACGATCAGCACGCTTACTAAAAACCCTTTAAGGAGAACCGTCGTAGTCTGAGCGAGACGCCGCTACACGCGTTATAGCGCGCCGTCTCGCTTCCACAACGGCAACAGTAATGTTTTAAGAGTTCATGGTACAGGTACAGATCTACAGAAGCGGGTGCGCCCGAGGCGTCAAATCGCTCGCCGTTTGCGCATGCCCAGTATGACGTACCATTCACATTGGCTGCGACGGTAGCCGCGATTTTATCGCTGGAGAGAATTCTTAATCTTAGATGATGAACTTTTGGATTGGATGTAATTGGGTAAAGGGTCAAGTTTTTACTACATTTTTTTTATGATTTGACCTGTGGAATGCCACTATCATATCACTTCGATTATGTGGTAAACGGTATTTCAAGAATTCTGTATCGTATGAGTATTTTTCGTTGGTAAGCTCTGAGATTATGACACATAGCTGTCAAAAACAAAACAAAAAGATTCTAGAAGTGGTCAGAAAGAAATTCATGTGATTACCTTACATGCTCATATTTCCATACCGTGTAGGTTAGAACCTTATAAAAATATTTCATTAAATGTAGTCCTAGCATATTGTACTAACATTGTACATAAAACGAAATTAGCATTATAATTACGAGCAACTTAATCCATTCAAGCAATCTACTCTACGTTAAACAAAAACAAGAAAAGTCGTTCTGTAAGTTCCTTAACAAATAAATAGTAGAAACAGATGTGTAATGTCAGTTGTGTCAGCCTCCGACGCTGAATTCTTATCTCTTTAACGAGTTTCATTCACTACTGTTTTAAATTTTAAATTTAAAGTGCTTTTGCTAAGCGTGAACCTTTTAACTAATAATTGTTGGGCGATCACGACTTTATCTGGGATAGGTTTAAATTTTGTACTTAGGGCGAATAATTGTTATGGATTAAAATGAAAATTGTGTGGAGGAACTGTGATTGGATTTTTATGGTAAGGTTGTTTGAAAATGAAAATATTATTTGTGCTGAGAATGGAATGTTGTGAATAGTGGCAAAAATAGGCATGCGACAGATCTCTATGGGTACATAATAATAATAATAATAATATTCCGGGACAACTCACACACGGTTATCTGATTCCAAGCTAAGCAGAGCTTGTGTTAACCAGACAACTGATAAACATACTTATATATTTCTAAATACATACATATTATAGATAAATTACACCCAGACACAGAACAAATGATCGTGCTCATCACACAAACATTTGTCCTGGGTGGGAATCGAACCCACGACCTCCGGTATAGCAATCAGGGTCACTAACCACTAGACCAACAGGCCGTCGTACATATTTGTACAATTCTTTGAATGCTAAAACATTAATTCGCAAGACCAATACTTAATCTTAATAATTAAGCAGCACGTAACAGCTTTTCGTTTTAGGATCAATCAAAGTTTATTTGCTTTCAGTTTTACTGTTTACCTTTCCTGAGTGTAGTAATTATTCCATTCTGAGAGCGTTACTACAGTTATCACACATCGGTAGTTCGGTGTGATAGAAAAATCTAACTCAGCTCAAAATTAGAAATCGGTGGAAGGTGACCCAAAATATAAGCCGTAATAATCTTAATAGAATGAATATATATTCCAAGAAAAACAACTTAATTCTTAACAACAATATACATGCGTATAAGTAGCGACCATCACCGTTTTTCTTGACGGCATCATGATTACCATACCAGTAGCTCACGGCATCTTTCTCATTGGTAAGCCACGAGAATATAAAAAATATTTCAAGTACATATATCAAAAATAATACACTAATTTCAAAAGAGTTCTTAAACAGAAGCCAAAACGCGCGTCCGCGCCTCGGGCGCGCGTTTCTGACGGCACATGTTGTGCAGTTGGCAATTAGGTTGGGTTCCACTAACCGAACGGGGGAAATTGGTTTAAGATAGGTCCTTAAATAATTGTTGTGTCGCGTTGACTGATGTTTCTATTGTTAAACAAAAAAAAAAACTTGTCTATCATAGCTCAGCTCTTAATATGAATGATCATACAATTACCTACATAATTTAAGTAAATTTCTAAAACAGCTACGGTAAGGCTAATGTATCTTGGTACGATGTTGAAATCAGTAACAGAAGCTCTAGTGTTAAACTAGAATCCACATTTAGATTTTATCATACAAACATAAATTTAAATTTTATTATAGTTTGCTCAGTAAGAACCAACTTTAAATAAAGGCATGATTGCACGCGCGGGCGCCCGTAGCGATTATTTGCCGCACGCCGATGAAATTGCACGCCATTGCGTTCGTGCGCACAAGTCATTATATCTAAAGAAAGCACGTAAAAATGCTTGTTAGACTATCGAATGATTTGAATTTCAAAATTTTTGGACATAATTTCTTGTGTCCGCAGGTTACCAACATAATGTAAGGCTTTTCATTATCTGTTGAGGGTCTTAGGGTTTTTGGGCCTTTAATGGCAAAATTTGTATGAACCTTCTCAATTGTTAACAGAATCCAAAAAAAATGGGTTTAGCTTTGGCATTCTTGGTCATCCTTGGAATACTAAGAAGTGCTCTCAAAAGGGTTATTAAAATAGTTTGTTTAATCTTGATATTGCATCGTTAAGCTAAGCTATCTGTCGCAAGATCATGTTTTCTTAAGTTTCCTTAGGAAAAACAGTGCCCCCCACGATTCTCATCGCAAACGGGCAAACGATCCCATTGGATCATCATCGAAGCCATAATAGATTATTACATAGCTAATTCATTCTTTAAGTGACTTTCAATATCACGTACAAAAACTAAAATTGCTATTCAAATTGAAAGAGATACGTACATAATTTAGTTCCTTAATAGGAGATACGACATCTTATTCTAATTATTTTCTGCTTGAAGCTTTGCTATTTATTCTTGGTTTTGTATGAAGCCAATCGCTGTCGATTTAAAATTGTTTTTACTATTTAAGTGAAAACATAACATATCAAAGACGTAAGTAACAATTTGTTTGTCAATAAATAAGAACCTTTATGAACCTGTGCATCCAAAATTTTGTGTAATCCCGATAAATAAATACCAACGTCGTCGTAAATAGGACATTAATTTTGCCCTTTTTAGATCAAACTGTAATTTCAAATGTCTAAGTATAGAAACGTCAATAGAATGAACCCGATTGACATGAACCATCAAACTGTCATTTGGTCCGCAAATGTCACTTACGTTTCTACTCCTTGGGAACCGAAGAGTGACATCTTGTCTTAGGGCAAAATGTAACTTTGATTCGGACCTCAGGTAATTCAAGCCAGATGAAAGATGTTCGATTCGAAATTTAGTTCCTACGAATGCAAAATTTATCGTCTCTTCAAAAACCTTCGTTACTCTACCTCGATTTACATTTCTCTTTATATAAATATTTCCAAGGCCAAAAGGCAAATTTTATGTACGTCCTGTGCAAGCTTAAACACCAATCGAAGAAACAATCATAAAATACGTACAGATTCAAGGAAAACTACAATTTAGTAGCGGATAGAGCACGTGCCTAGATAAGCGTTGTAAACAATTTGCGAAAATGGTACAAGTTCGTGAAGGCCGCGGGTGCACTGTAATAACATCGTATTACTGCAACTGGACATAGAGGCTGCGATCTGTCCAAGTCATAAGCATAAAGAGGAAACTGAATTTATTCCTTCAATAAACACTGTTTTGGACGAATCCATAGCCACAGGAGACATTAATTTTAGACAAGAAACTGTGTATAAATTAATACAAAACGTGGATAATGGAAAAATTTGGTCGAAATGTTATTTTTTTAGAGGTTTTAGGGAGTTTAGGAATAACGCTATCAGTTTCTGACTTGATACGGTTGTAGCCAGAAGGGTTAAGCCGAGGTCCCAAATGTTACAGTCATGGACTAAAATTGCATCTCATTTCGTCGGTACCACCGGTTGCAATGATTGTGAGCTTGCCACTTTGTCTGCACTTTCGACAGTTTCAAAATGACCTGTCTCCGATTATGAATGATACTATTCGCATGAAGGGGTATCATGAGGGCTTGTAAGCAGGACGGAAGATTGAGATTGATGGCTGTTATTACATAATGCGGTTATTTTCTAGATAAGAATTAAGCTATCTCATCCGTTCTTGTCTGGGGATTGTATGGAAGGGTTTTATTACGTAAAGAGGAAGCTAAATTGGGATGCTTCGGCTTAGCGGCTACTTTCTAGATTGATTTGTCAGATGATATCGCCATTGATCGGTTTTTGGTATCCTCGATCAATAACTACTTTGGTTATTTTATTACCATAGTTACCGTGACCTTTAATTTTGGTAGTGTAATTTACTGTTTAGTACAGTTGTAATTAAAAATATTGTCACATAATTGAACAAATCTGGTGAGACTGGAATCATTAAACATTAATAAGTTGCTAACCTTAATAACCAATTAATAACAGCATTAGCAAATAATATAAAAAACCATTATTGGTTATTAAAATCTAAATATGATTTATGGAAATATAGTCCAACATCAAGTCAACAATATTTTACTTTACTGTCGGCTATGAAAATATACCTAGCAATGTTTTGTAAGTTCCCCATACAAAACATGTATCAACTAAAAAAGGCACCAAACGGTGAACCGTAAACCAATAATTCAATTAAGTTGGTATAAAGCACGCAATTTGCTTGTTAACACGCGTTTACACGCTAATCGCGTGCGGTACAGAGCGTGACGACGAGTATCGCACCGGCTACCGGGGGAGGCGACAGACCATGGCGCTGCTGTCATCACTGATTACCATTATTTTGTTTTTTGACTAATTAATTTGATTGTTTGGAGAGTTATTTAAAGTGATAGGTCCTCCTTCGTTCGTGATAAAAGCGGTAAAAGACAATACTTTAACAAAAATATAGTTTTATTTTCTTGAATCACAGTATAATAACAGCGTGAAGATTAAAGAAAATTACTAATATTATTTACTCTAGTAATGCTAGTACTAGAGACTTTTGATTTGAAATTAATATAATAGCACTAGATTTTGATATTTACTTTGTTTATTAACGGGTTTGTGTCATGTTCTTACATTGTGCCTCTATTTAGAATCATACGTTGCGCGAATGATCATATAACTCGCCTTTTTTTTATCACGACGATAAATTATAATTATTAAGTATCACACTATAAAACCACTACCATAAAATTGATGTTTACACTAATAATTCAATTAGTGTTTAAGATAACAAAGCGTGACGATGCGCCATATGTCACGGTTGGATATACCACGTGCGGTACTGGGTGGGGTAAGCACTAGACCATATCACACCTGTTTGAGTAAGCTTTATTTAATTTACTCCCCCTTTATTATGGGGTTTCTTATGTCTGGCAAAAGATAGCCATTGATCCGTATTTGTTTTGATGATGATAAATTATGTCGCTGATATTTTTGAAATTCAATTGTGTCCAAACGGATTTTAATATTTTAAATTCTCAACTGTTATTTTTATAGAGATGTGATTTTTAAATACACAATTAAATTACTAAGGTATTTAGGCATATTATGTAGAGTAGAGATTGTTACCAGCAGTTCACGATTTAAGACAAGAGAGTCTAGGTAAATATAAATACGTATGCAACCTGATTAACCCAGATTGTTAGTGTCATATCGTGCTATCAAAACAAACAGATATCATAGCAAATTGCTCAGCGAGACAAAGGGGTAATCCAGGGGTAACCATACGTCACGGTTGGGTATACCACGTGCTATATGATCGAGGGGTCAGCAACAGACCATGTCGCACCTGTTCACGTCACTTAGATAAACAAATACTGTTTAAATTTATGCTAAATGAATAAGTGGATAATCTAATAAAATGTAAGAAGAGGGGAAAATAAAAAACTTACTAGTATAGTTTTATGGTCGTAGGATGTTATTGATGTTACGATAAATGACTAGTGTTTTTGGTCACTGTATATATAGTTACATATATTTTCCGATATTTAAATACTTTTAGTAAATTATTACGTATGTCTTGGCTTTTTCCGAGCTACTATTTGAGATTGACTTCAGATCTTGCCAGATTCAGCTGAATACCATCCTTACATGCAGTTGGCTTACATGGTTATTTTACTGCACAATATTATCGCTATGTAATCTATCACAGCAGTTGCTAAGATAAGCTCTGTTTTAAATAACCCCAACACTTTGTTCAGAGACTTTATATCTTGAAGACCGTAAAAATTGTGTTACAAGTAAATCTTTTCGTTGTATACGCTCACGTTTCGATCGCGATCGAGTCGTGATTCTGGGTACACATTCACAAAAAAAGGGAGGCTAGTTGGAATTTAATTGTATGTAGCTGTCACCAACGGTTTGGTAGCCCCAACCGTTGGCCACAATAGATAAAGTTGTATGGTAGATAATACAAATTGGTGTAATTGAATGTTCTCAAGCTTGGTTAATCTACGCTTTTGAGGTATAATCGATGTTAAAAAGATAATGACGCACACAGTTAAAATGAGCCAAATCTTAGCGCAACGGTGTAACGTCAAAATAAAATTAAGCAATATCGCCAATTTTGGTTACTCGAAATCCAATCGTCAATTTTATAATTATTATAGCTGGATGAATATTGCACTCCACATTGCATCACATCATCTCAACTCGAACACAAAATTATTCCGAACAATTGAATAACAATGAGACACTCGCAAAAAATAAAAAAAATCGTCTAGAAACATAGCAACGCAGATAAATGCATCCTGCGTAGTCTACACGAGAATCCCAGCAACCACACCATATAATAACAAAAACGGTCGACAATCATAAAGTTCCAGGTCCAAATCAGTAATATATGGTCCAATTTGATCTTATCTCAACTACTGGAAGCATTTCACCCAAAAAAGGGAACGCAGGAGCCAAACAATCAAGCCGTCACAATTTTAATCAGAGCCTCGGCGAATTCTATCGCTTTTTTCATTCACTTTTGGATTCCCCCGCGACGTAATAATTGCGCCAAATCACTGGGCTTGGCCCGACTCGGTTGGTTTCATGTGTAGGTTTATGTGTACTGTCTATAATATTTTAGAGGGGTTTTGGGTTGGGAATATTGTATGACAAAGTCTCTGGCTGGAGTATTCCAAGTATGTTAAAAGTAGAGGATTTTTTTTATATTGCAGATCGATTGGTAAACGGGAATGAGCCAGGGAAGTGATATAGATACAATATGGAATAACCAGTATCTTAAAATAAATCTCTGTTTTCTATGTAAAAAGTTCCAACACTTCCGATTGAGAAAAAAAAAGAGATTTTTTAACTTTTCTAAAAGCCATAATATTAACCGTTTGTTAAGGAAGCAAAACCCACAACAAACGAAATCAAAAACTCCATTTCACCGAACATTAATGAATGAATACAAACCTTCCACTCGTGTTACAAAAGTGTTACCATCAAGAATGCGAAATCGTTTAGTATTCAAGTAAAAAAACGTATACAACGGCCGAGTATTTTAATTCCTACCGAAGCCGTAAGCTTTGTAATTATTCTGTAATTGGTGGGCAGGATGTGGTAGCAGATATATCACGGGATGAGGTTTAGAATTAAAATGGCGTCTATTGTGAGAGCTTTGAGGCGGGTTGGGATTTATTTATAAAGGGAAAATTAAATGAAGAGATGCAGAATTTTGTTTTCGATTAAATAGAAAAGGATTTACGTTAAGTGTTTTTTGAGGAAAACGGCATTGGCTCTCAATTTATATTAGTTATCACATTTATTGAAAAAAGTAGGCGTTAGTTTGCGCCTCTCATTTTCGGTTTATTTGAAATTTAAAGATCAAATATTTTATCACTATGTAACGATAGACCCAAATCACGTTTTATTTTTCTACAGTTATTATTAATGAACACATCCAGTCGCACGCTAATAAAAAATCACTCTTGTTTTACCGAAACTAATATTATTAAAAAGCCTACTAAATATCTATGGTAGAAAAAATGTCTGTATAGGAAATGATTTTCAAGAACATTATCGACCATCAACTCCGGGCCTACAAAAAGTGCGCCAGTTAGTCAAAGAGCCGTTATTTTTTAATAAACAATATAGACATTACATGAAGTAATTACATGCGAAGCGTCGTTTTCTCTCCGCCTATAAATAACATGTTTTGAAAATAAACCGGCTTCTTAGATTTGAAATAGGAATATTAAAATATGACGTATTGCCGTTAGTAAAATTTTGTCTGATTTTTTAAAAGGATAACATGGTGGTGGAGAAATATAAAGTAACCAACATTATAAATAAATAATATTTATTTGGCTATTTAGTTTACATTTAATTTTCATCGATATAAAAACAAATCTCTTTCTATTGTAATTATTATAATCATGTTTTTATTTTTACTATGTTACTTGTACAATATTGCATGTGTTATACTAAAGTTCAATATTATTTCGCGAGAACAGTTCATGTTGTCCCAGAGTCATTAGATTGCGTAAAAGACGTTTAACATGGACCAAATCAGATACACGGAATGAAACCGGGACTTTATTGGTTCACTTATTCCTTTGTTAAGATAGAGGTTGGTGTAAAGAGGTTTATTTATAACTTGTATATTTAGAAGTTGTAAGATGCGATTAAATATTTTTTTTTATTCGGCCAGTATTTTATAAAGACCAATTTTGGAAATCGTATAATTTAGAAATGGTTATATAATTGATCCAGCCTATAAACGTCCCACTGCTGGGCACAGGCCTCTTCCCATATAGAGAAGGCACGAGCATTGATCACCACGCTTGCTCTCTGCGGATTGGCGATTTATAGGCTGGATTATATATTATATATATATATATATATATATATAATTGATAGATTAGATATAGAATTGAGATGTATAAAAAGTTGATCTTATATAATTGGGCAAGTATGTTATTAACGAGAGGACTCGTTGAAAACGGATGGCCGAGCTGTAAGAATCGAAGTAAAAACAGTATTAAGTACTATATTTCTTTATCTACTTAACTATACATAAACTATTATTTTTTTTGAAAATTGTGTACAGAGAAATCTCTTAAAATAATTTAACATTTAAGTAGAATACTTTTATCCGACTATGTCCAAGGGAACGAGGATTAAAGGGTACACATAAATATCAAAAACTAAGCACAATTGGGTATCAGGTTTAGTCAATATAACAAGAAATAATAATTTATAACCAGTGATTTAAAACGACCCTTACCAAAAAACGACTATTAATTTATTGGAAACCGGCTCACAAACCTCTATGAACTTTAATTTAATGAATTATAATATTCTGCTACCGAAAATTACATTTAAAGTGCTATGTGGGTGTTTCAAAAGATTCTACAAAAAACTTAGGTAGATGTTTGAATTATTTCTTGCTATTTATAGATCGATAGCTAGATAATTGTATCGATACATTGACGCAAAAATTATGAACAGGTTCAAACGGTTAAACACTGTTGAATTTTAAATTATAGGAATACATATAAAGGTAAATTATTTTTAACAATTTTAATGCTCTAATGAGTGTTTAAATTATTAATCTTACTAATTTTAATTATAAATAAGAAATTATATGAGATACCGTTGCTCTTTTGTTTTGTATAGGTATTCCGAACCATCTTTTTATTTTTATTTTTAAATCAGAAAAATAAATTCACCATTTAATTTTTTATTCATATTTCTGGCCTTTTAGCTGTTGTGTCATCGTGCACTCAACGTGTAATATCCTTATGGAAGATAAAACTAGTTAGTACAAGTTCCATAGATTTACTTATAATAAGACCGACAAAGAATTCGTAACGGGTAACGGTATTATATATGCTAATCCGATCGGTACATCGAGCGAACTTTATCTGTAATTAGGGTTACCACATTACATTTAAGTTTTGTTTATTATTTTTACGTGCGGTCGTGCTAAATGTCACTTGAATATAATTTTAACCAATAAATAGCTAGTTTCATTTATCCAGTTGCAAATACTGTCTGTAACTTAAACAATATTAATTCGTCCAGATTTTTTTTAAGTAACCTAACTTAGGTTGAATAATTTTACTTCCTTTTTCTACCTATTAATTACTACTACTACTACCTAAGTAATTTATGCTTGCCTTACCTGTCAGTATTTATTTGCTGTTTTTTTTTTCTGTATACTTATTGATTTATTTTTCTTAATTTTTTAGCTATATTCCAAATATCTTACCCCTTTCCCTTTGTTGCCCCCTTTCTTAAAGTGCCAACCCTACAGACGCGTGCTTTGAACAAGTGGTGCATACCTTAATACGTTGTCAGTATATGCGTTCGTAATTAACACAGAATGTTAATCAATTGCGATTGATTTTTATATGATTTTCTCTTTGTTAGTACCTCTTAATCTATTTAATGAGCTTTTGTTCTGATCTATGAAATATGGACTTACCTACTTAATAATTTAGATAGAGGTTATGATGGAAACTTAACGGATAGTACAATGTTTTTAACCTTTTAAAAATCTCTCTCTTAGTTAGGTATCGATATGATAGAGGTAGAGTAAGGCAACCAACCTATAGGTACTGAATGATTATTTAAAAAAATCGCACTCATTTAAAAAAACGCACTTTTATACCGTTTATAACATTCAACTTTATCCGAATCTGTCAAACTCGAAAAATAATGCGATACGCGGGTTAATCAAAGAGATTCAATAAAAAAAATCGTGACTAAAACGTTCCGGAAAAAACTCATACCGTAACATCAAAAAAACAAAACAAAAACAACTTTAATTGCATCGTTATCACCCGAACTCCACCTAAGAAGCACAAATGATAGTTTAAAAAAATAAGAATTAAATAAAGGTGACCAGAATGAAGTCATAAATAGTAAAGCGGCGCTTTTTGACTTAACTCTAACAAATTAACAGACGATTAAGCTACTGATTCAGTTAGGACAGCGACAGTTACTTAATGTATAACAACAAATAACTCTGATAGCGCGTTACTGTCGCCTACAAAGTTATTCATACCTTTTTTGAATAAAAATGTAGTTTTATTTTTTATTCAAATTTTATTTGCTTTTAATTTTTATTGTTATTTAGATTCGAAATTCAAATTAGAAAGAAGTATGAATGAGAATGTGTAGGAGAAAAATAATTATTGTATGCTAATGGACCTTGTTATTTAAATTAATTACTTTTAAAACTATAATGATAGGACTATAAATTTATAAAATTATTACTTGGACATCATTTCCCAGTTTGATTAAGATAGAAAGATAGAAGATAGATAAGATTAAATTTTGTGCATTTATTCTTAATAATGTTTGAGTGCTTTCATTGAAGATATTAAGAAGAGGTAGTAAAAAATACTAGACTGTATTTTTTTGCTGAATAATTATTCAATTATAAAGTAGTTCTCATAATCTTTGCAATAAACATTATATTCATACAATCAAACAAATGATTTGAATAAAATAACGAAAACTGGAATACTTTAATTATTCAGGGTAATAAAATTAATGACGCCGCAGGCATATAGCCTAGTTTGCAAATAAAACTAAATAGTGGTACAATAAAATTTGAAAATGTTACATTTATTGCTAAATTACAACTCAATTAAAAACTATGGCGTTTATAGAAGAAAGTATTCAAAGTTGAACACTTGTGGTTGTGATTGTACAAGTAAATTGTTTACCTTAATGCAGTTACCGGCTCTTTAGATGTCGGTTAAAGATAACTGAATCGAAATACCGTCATAATAATAATTAGTTTTTATCAGACAGTTTAGTTAATGTCGCTTTTTGATGGTATGTCCCAAAATAATGTGAGGTATTTTTCTATCTAGTATGAATAAACGCTTCTTGTGTTTACCATTTATAATTAAGTAGTTAATTAATGATTTTTATGTAAAATTAATTACTTAAATGTGAATTAGGAAAGCTATAATAATAATAATGTTATTAAATAGTAATAAATATGACAAATAAGTCCAAGACATTAACAGTTATTAGGGCTAGAAAATAAAATAAAAATAAACATCTGTTAATGAAATTAAAATAATAAAATAAATCTTTTACTAATTAAAATGTTAATACCTATATAACAATGTTTTATGTTGCGAAAAACAAACATATAAATATTATATCTATAGACATGCAAAATAATCGTGTTTCCCATTAAAATGAGTTAGCTAATTAACTAATGTGTTATACTATAAAATTAGTATATAATATATGTGAAAATAAGCCAGTTTTCTGTTTATTTATGTGTTTCCATGTATACCTCGGCTTATCTACTTTCTCACAAAAAATAAACCTATAACTAACTGGACTGTAATATGTAATTTTATTAACCGACTTCACAAGAAGAGTTCTCAATTTTTTTCGTAGGTATGTTTATTGTATGCACGAGGTTGCAGGTTCGAACCCGGGCAAGTACCAACGTAAATTTTCAAAGATATGTACTTTCTTTATTATTCTAAGACACTTTTGACAAACGGTAAAGGAAAACATTGTGGGAAACTTGGGTTCCAAAATTGGGATCTGAAATCGCTAATCCGCAACTGAGTGATCAATGCTCGTGCCTTCTCTATATAAGAAGAGGCCTGTGACCAGCAGTGGGACGTTATAGGCTGGAATTATAATTATTATTATGTTTGTTGCTACAAACAAACGAGAATGATTGTGGATTTATTTCAAAAATGTCATCACAATTTATTCAGTAGTTTGGTTTTTTAATGAAAACGGTAAGAAGTTTTGCAAATAATGTCCAAACTAATAAAGGTATTTTTTACTTTCCTTCATTTGTTCTTAATTGAATTTGTTTCTTTTTTTATTTAAAATTCCATTTGTATTTTTGTAAACAATGATAGAATGTTGAGTGGTTTATAGTTTTATTTATCCTCCGACCACCGAAAAAAAATAATGTCTGTCTCTCATAGTTAAAAAATAACGTAGAGATTATTTGGCAATAAAGTCCTATAAAGCCAGTTTATACTTCTAGTTTTTACCTGGTTTTACTTCCTGTGGAAGATAACAAGATATTTAACTCTATAGTTTCGCGTCACAATATTTTTTTCTTTACCTAATTAGCAATAATTATTGCATATCTAAACAGACGGTAGCTATTAATATATTTGCATCATAACTACTAATTATATTATGATTGCTGTATTTTTTGGTATAATTAATATGTTTAGATCGTGTACGAGCCATGACGAGATAGATATTAAATAATTACGGCATCAATTTAATGTGTAATTAAAAAATAATACGCTAATTTAATTATGATACTTAACTCTTACAAACACTTCTGTCGTACTCAGAGTCGTTAATAGCTCTAAGTAACGATTTAAGTAAGTAACTTCTCGAAAAATTTACTTAGACTTACTTTAATCAATAATAAGGAAACTGTAAAGCCTTTATTACCTACTTAATCTGCAAAGAGCAATGTTTAGACTAAATCCAAGTTATGATAATTAAGTTCCAATTTACTGCTTCACCATCATTCATAATAATATACAACGAAACCGGTCACATGTAAGAAAATAAATACATCTTTATTTGAACATTCCTGAACCAATCAATAATTAATTAAAAATCTATTTAGTTGTAAAATCGAATAACATATTCTATTAACAATCACTTAAAAAAACAAAATCAGATTTCTATATCGATTGTCATTACAATAAATTCTTAAATGGACGAAGACAATAATTCATTGACACAGAATAATTTCGGCTTTTTTAAACTAGAAAATAATTTATGAAATGTTGATAAAATCCCACCGACTTACACTGGCGATAACACAGAGGAAATTGATAAATTATATTATCTACAGTCGCCCACTACATAGATTATATAGCAGTATGTCAACTCTATAAAACTAGTATTGGTGATTAATTAGATTTTAAACCCACATATCGAGATTTTTCTAATTATCTGTAAACTGACGTGTGTGATTACAAAAGGGTTTCATCACATCTACGGTTGCAGATAACGATTGTTTACTGTATGTAGCAAGTAACTAAATGGAAATAAATTATTATTATATTTAGGAAAAATCAGCAAACGTTTGTTTTATAATTGTTAAATTTGCTTGTTTCAAATACTAACACCATACATAATAATATGAAACATTGTTCAACAACCAAAAAATTAGGTAGCCGTGAATTAAAAAACTTACTTATGTTAAGACACATTAAGCGATTTGTTCTCACACTATCACATCAAAGAAGAAATTTACACAAAATAATTCATTTTTGGAAGACACAAGCAAGCTAGACTTCTACATATTTCATTTCGACAATTCTGATAGATTTCTTTAATGTCACCGACGATTATAAGTCTCCAACTTATTTATGACTAAATTTATGAGATCAACATTTATTTCTCAAAATACCTATATTGCTAAATTGGATATGCTTTGAGCAGGTTTGTACAACAAACCGCAAATGTATTCAAAATTGTTTGTTCTGCAGGCGCTCTTATTACCATGCACTAAGGTGTATTTTTGTTACTAGTTGTGACACTTGTGTTCACGACCGTACAATAAATGTACTGTTACCTAATGAAATATAGTAGACTAAAAGGAAGTATTAAGCTATAATTATTTATTCGTCTGCAGAATTTCATACAAGAAAAGTAGAGAGTATCTAATTGATAATACCGGTCAATTCGGTATTATCAATTAGATACTCAAAATTAAATTATTACACTTGTTTAATTTTATACAGTAAACTTTTTAGATTATTCTATCTGTCTATTTATCTCATCTTCAAAAGTATTTTCGCTTATGATTTTTTATATTACGATGATTTAGCCTCTGCACATACCATGTCTTATGGTTCCAAACTTACTCCGAATTTCATGCAAATTGGTTCAGTGGTTCAACAGACGAAGAGACAAAATTAGTTAAATATTTTTGGACAAAGTAGGTACATACTCATTTGTATGGAACATTAATACAGTAAAGCAATTACCACTACAAAACAAAACCATCAGAGCTACTACTATTAAAACAATCCTTTTTAAAGCTATTAATTACAGAAAGGTGTTCAATACTTAGAAATTCTTATCAATACGGGCTCGGCACGGAGCGTATTACATTAACCGGTAGTTGGCTGCCCCAGGTTCGATTACCGTGCACAATATTTACTGGCCGACACGTCACGAAGTAACGTCCATTGAAAATTACTAGTTTTTAAAAGCTATTTTATGGGTAGTTGAATATTCAGTTAGCTTGGAACTTGATATATTGTTTCGTTATTTGGGTTTTGTTTTTTTAATTCTGAGGTTTTTTTTTACATTTAGTCTTTCAGTGTCCCTTCACACATAGTTTTTTAAATAAGCCAACAAATAAAACTTAAGTGTAATCTCTCCCATAATACTGTATTTCTGAAATATTGTATACTAGCTGTGCTCCGCGGTTTCACCCGCGTGAATGACAATTCATACACTATCTTTACAAATTATAGCCTATGTGTTATTCCGATGTATAAGCTACATTATTGTAAAGTTTCATTAAAATCCGTTCAGTAGTTTTTGCGTGAAAGAGTAACAAACATCCATATATCCAAACAAGCTTTCGCATTTATAATATTAGTTAGGATTAGGATAATTTACCATTTTTAAAGGAGTTATCTATACAGATTCTTGCCTTTTCTTTTCTAGATAATAATCTTTCTACTTTATTTACTACTTTATTTACTTTAAAAGTAGTAACTTTTCTTACTGATTTATTAGTTTCATACACCTAATGTTTAGTATTGTTTTTATTTTCAACGCCTTCTTTTTTGTGTGACCTAAAATAAAATACCAGTTACATATCAAATTAAAACAAAAAGTGTTTGTAATAATTAAATGTTATCGCTCCTAACCAAATTGTTGTTGGAAGCCACATTAAGATTTGTTTACTGTTTTTATTGCAAACAAAAAACATGTTCAAAACAATATAATTGTAGAACAAAAACTGCATTTTAACTGGCTTAAAATAATAAGAGGACTGGGTATAAATAAAATAGATCACGTGTTTTTAACTTTAATAAATAGTTTTTTTATATATTATTATCTAAAAATAGGTCTTATACGTCTATCGTATTTAATCACATAACTGTCAACAAAAAAAAAGATCATATAAAAACCAATTAGGTTCAATCCATTTTTTTGTTCTAATTAATCAATTCAATTTTTGCTAATCAACTCAATTCTAAATCATTAGGAATGAGTTTAAAACAATATTGAGTAGGTCAATGTTCGATTTATAAGTACAAAATTACAACTTCGGGTAATGACGAACAGGTACGAAGTTGTACGAATTAAATTCCACCAATTATTTACGTCACGCCTTAAAGTGTTTGCCGTTACTAACGTATAGGTTAGTAGGTATCTATTATCTAGAAAAGTAACTAATACATGTAGTAAAAATACGTTTCATCAACTATCTTTGACATAAAATAGGATTACATCAAGGATTACGAATTAAAAAAAGCGTGCCTGAAGACGGACGACGCCACCGAGGCCGGCCCAGGAGGAGGTGGCAGGACGACCTACAGTCGTTCTGCGAGAGTTGGTTCGAGGTGGCTCGAGAAAGAGAAATATGGAAAGATTTGGAGGAGGCCTTTGCCCAGAAGTGAAGAAGAATTGGGACAACGAAGGCTAATTAAAAAAAAATAAAAAAACCTGTTAGAAACATATTCAGCTTATATTTATAAATCTTTGATAGAATAAATATCGATGCACTCTATTGTACTAACTTTTGCAGCAACTAATTTAATAATATTAAAGACATCCAGAAAGTATTCATACCTAAGAAGCCCGTAGAAAAGTTAACGATCATATATAAAACAGCTTAGGAGTTTACACTTCTATCATACCTGTCATACCTTATTGACTAACGTACTCTATAAAATAATTAATATTGTACATCACAGATGGTCGTACCAACAAAGGAGTATTAGATTACATAATATTAAGTATAGTTCTGTGGTGAAATTCAAGTGCGCGATTGCGGTGGGATATGAAAACGAGAAGGTTACAGAGATGAGCATTGAACAGTACCAACATGTCCTTTGCTTCATTAAAAAGAAAAAAATCTGGTATTCTATTTATGAATTTGACATTTAGCAATCATTTGATGTTGAATGTGGTGTTTTGAGCGTAAATTTTAATATTTGAGTGACGTTTTTATTTACATCAAGGATTTTCTGCTATTAAAAGGCTAGGATAAAAAATACTAGATTTATGTTTTCTGTAGGATCATTTTAGTTACCGATCTAAAGAACATAGTAAAATGCATCTATTAAGTGAAAATGTACTCAATTCATTGCATCTAATCGTCCAAAATAAAAAGCCGCGAAGCAGCAACCATATCATTAATTGGCCAAGATAGTTACCTCGTTACCAAACCCGAAAGATTTCACTTAATTGCCAAAGTAAAGTCGTAAAACAAACGTTTTGGCACCGACCGAACATTCGTAACACAACGAGGGCGCGGCGCAAAGAGATTATCAATAAATTCCGATGCCTATTGACGCTGTTCTACGTAAGTGAGGATGTGTGTGAGCAATAAAAGCAGAACTGGATTGTATACAGCTGGTAATGGTCGCCGGCTGACTTCCGTTGGTACGGAGCAGTAGGCACGTTTTGCTCTCGATTCAAACAGAATTTTAACGCATGCAATCTAGTTTAATTGATTAGGTAGATAATTATTTATATCTAGAAATTATGGATCGGTGATTATGGCAAGCTTTTAAGGATGTTTTTTCGGTTAAAAGAAGATCTATATTCAGTAATAGTTTCCGCCTGGTTTATTTATGGTGCATCTGTAGAGTAAAGAATTTTCTCACCAAAGGATTGTATAATTATTTGTAGATCTAGTTTTTTATTACTCATTTTGCGTATTTTGATCAATTAAAGATTATTTATGGAGTAGCGTTAATAGGACTGTGATGTATAGGCAGTAATAGGCATCGCCTAATTATCTCATGCTGTGACTTTAATTTAATTTAGAAACTAATTTCTGTTAATCACCTAGTTAATTTTTGATTTTGTTTATATTAAATCATCATAATCTTTTAACAAGAAAGGCAAATAATTTGATGAATGACAAGTCTGATTGGAACAGGTAGGACCCTGGAAACTCTTTTTGTTTACTACAACCATAAAAGAATTAAGAAAGAAAGAAGAGCCAGTTATTGATACACCAATGAGCACATCTAAAATAAGGAGTATATAATACCTGAATAGATAAGTAAGTTCCTTAATTAATATAGGTACAGGAAACATCAAACTGTATACAATTTTAATAAAATAATTTATGATATCACTGCAGGTGTATGGTTTATATAGAGCATAAAAGTCAAGTAAAACATAAAATAGTACCAATGTATTTTCACGCAAAATTATACAAAACAAGTATTTTTGACAACAAAATGCTAATTAGTACGTCCAGTATTTAATATATGAGGCGAAACCTTAAATTTATGAGAGCAACAACCATCATTTACTATCGTTTAACACTTTATCTAATACGGTAAAATGGTAAATTTCACACGTATATCAATTTTTAACGAGTCGTCTTCCGATTTACGGAAAATACAGAGAAAGTAATTTTGTTATGCTTCGATTTAATGGCGACAAAATAACGTTTGATTTGGTATATAAAGTTTTAGGCTTCTTGATAAATATCTGTATTTCTGGTTTGAGCTAAGTATCCATTATAAACAGATTAAATCTTATAGAATTGGAATGTTTTCGATTTGATGTTTTTATTTTATTGGTTTGAGTTCAACAATATTTTCGATAGGTATCTTAAAATCGTAAGTTACGTTTAGTAATAAAAATGAACGGCTCGAATGGTTTAAATTTCTTTAAACTTAAATTAGTTAATCCACATCCTCCTAAAAGATTAAGAATTTTAGTACTAGGAAAGTTTTTGAATAATAACTCACACCCAAATAAAAAAACAGTAGAAAAAACATCGCAAACCGTAAGGTCATCACCACGATTACCACTAATCAAATTGCTACTAAACTATCAAACAAAAACTCGGTCAAAGAAACCCCAATAAATTTGATTAATAAAGGTTTACACAAATGTACTCATACCCGCTAGGTGGCTAATGTGTTTGACCTCGCATGTACCCGTGTTAGCATTTGAACTCCTAATGCTTATCCACAAATCACCTTTAGACCTTTTCCCATCACCTATCACCCAACAGTCACGACAAATCGTATTAAAATTAACAGCTATCTATCAATTGACACATGCATTTTTCTACCACATAACATCCATTACGGTTCTTGTTTGCTCGAACACCGACTGAAGCGGTTACCACACGTCATTGGTTACAAATTGAATAGTTACAGTCGTAATCTTGATCGATCGTCAGTGGGTGCTCTTCTGATGTATAAACAGCTGTCTATAAAATCGTTCGTTGTTTCACAATTAACAGGCGATATTTGAATAAATTTGCGTCAATTTTATATATTAACAACATAAATCGAATTATCAAATTGATTATAAAATTCTCTTTATATATGATAGTGCTAATAATATAAATGGAAGGTGTATTGAGAATGATGCATCAAATATGAAAGTTAGTTGTGAATATTTAAAAGGCAATTGTGGCCTTATTTTAGTGCTAACTGCTATCAAATGGTCGGTAGGAGATTAATCTTGTATATTAGGAATTCAAATCGTATAGGCAGACGACTGCCCAGCTAGTTTTTTTCTGTAACATGTTTTTGCGGTTTCTAGATTATGTTTTGATTTAATGAGTTCGCGTTATAATTAATATTCATAATAAAAATATGATTCTAGTTTTTTTAAGACTCTGTTATAAAACCCTGAGAAAAAAATGTTCATGAAGAAAAAATCAATTTTTGTTAATTAACTTTCAAAGTGTTTTATTTTTCAAATCCATAAAGAATCAACCATATATCTCTAACGCATAAATACAGATCACATCTCCATTATTTTTAAATCACCTCACTTCCGATGGAAGGCTACCGTCAGCAAAATTACACTAATAAATACCTTTAAATGCTTTGATTTGATAAAGACAGGTCCAAATTCTCATGAAAATGTTCCCATCCCATTAAAAGTTGGCTCCACTTGATATAGAACCATTTGAACGGACGTCCTCTATTAGTTCACAAGGGATATTAGCATAAATTACTAAATATATAATTTATATGAATGTATTTGCATATTGGATGTTGCCTATAATAGACAAGATGTTGAGTTACTTAAATCAGTAGATGATTTGATGTCTCTGATAATAAAAAGCCGCTCAAATAACGCAGTCTTTAATAACGCCAATTATAAAAAAGGCGCTTATTTTAAAGTTCGGTCTCAAGCGGCCTGATGAAATAAATATTTAATTTTCATATAGAAAACAAATTGGTATTCCGTTGGGAAATATTTGATAACATAGTGTCATCTGCGTCAAAATAAATTATAGTTTGATCATTTATCATGAATTTATCAATCATTAATACTCTCTAGACGTAAAATAAATCATGGACGATAGTTTTAATAACACGTTTAACATTTTCCATTAATATTGTATAAACAAAAATAAAGGTTTATAGTAAAAGTTTAAACACAAACTTAATTTTTACATAAAAATACAACTTTGCGAATCGAAATTAAATTCTGTTACACCATTAACTTGGCTTGATTGGTTTCAAAGAGGTACTTTTACTAACAAGTCAAGTCTCATCATATCACTACTGTTGGTTTCCAAGCACATTTACCAAAATTCACGATCAAAAGTTGAATTTTTATCACACAATTTATTTCTAACACCCTTAATAAACCCCTTACAATGGTTGTATCCAATGACAAACAATCTAAAGGCGACATACATCTCTTTGTACATAAACGTGTATAAAGATATTAAAATAAAATCTAGGTACCGCTTCACATTTTTTTCACATAGAACGTCCAACAAGTCTTGAGACTTGATATCCACGAGATTGTAACGCGAGCCGTCACGGCCAGCCTCCCGTAGCTTTCCCATCAAGTATCAATATATAGTAACAGATCATATTGCGAGTGAATGAAATTGTAAAACACTGATGCGTTTCGAAGCATCAAATGTTGGAATATGGGTCATTGGTCTTGGATGTCAATGCGCATTTTACGTTCTATGGTTAAAGGGCTGTCAATGCATGTACTTCTTGGTCACATTGTATTACTCGTACATACATTCATAAAATATTCGTACAATACATAGTCATGTTTGAATGTTAAATATTTGTAGCATTCATTTGATACAGGGTGTAGTAATGGTTTTATATGTGACATTGATTACCCATTTTATTTTAGTTTTTATAACACGATAACACAAATGCCTTTTGAGGTGAACCTCTAGGTTAACCTCTTTTTAAGTATCAAGAAAACAAATGACAATGATTACGACAAACGCAAATTATTAAATGTTTGATCATTCTTCTTAAATTATGTAGACGATAGGTAATAAATATCAGACTTAAGTATGAAATTTATTAGTTTGTTTAATAAACTTTAAATGATAGATTTATTGCTAGACGAACAAAGGTTATAATTCTCCTAATTTATTTCCTTTCTAGTCCAGTTGTTACACCAATTCATTAGTTAATGATACATTGATGACAAAAAAACCTTTAATGCTCTCCAGTCGCGAATTGCGACTGCACATTGTTCCAAATATTTTTTATCCTAGACAAAAAACGCGGATCCCAATATCGCGCATTAAAACTTTTTTCGACGATCCACATGTCAATTTATTTCGCTTTGATATTTTTTGTCCACTAAGCAGGTAATTCTAAAGGTTTTCAAATTTGCACCTTCACATAATGCACCTTTTTATGGTTTAACGCAATTCCACTAACGATGCGTTTGATTGTACACTTCTGGACACCTTTGAGAAACCTGTTTTATGAGGCTTTTTTTGGCCCCATGTGTTATCAAGCTACAAGGATAATCGATGGAACAGTCATTTTTAAATTATCATTTTTTGAATTTCATATTCCACTTATGATCTTCACAAAAAAAAAAAAACAAAAAAGAATTACGACGCTCACGCTATCAATGCAAAATGACATCAGATAAAGTTAAGCCTTATTAATAACTTCATTAAAAAGTATTTTCAATAAAATTATATTCAAAAATAAACCGTACATCCTTGTTATAAAAATTAAATCAGTATCCTAACATTAAACATTTATAACAGTGTTCCGTAGCCGTTCTGATGACCACAAATCACAATTTCAATAGTGCAAAGAACAAATTGGTTTCCAGCAAATAATTATATTTTATTGCAAACGTTTCTACGATAACAGAAGGAACATAACTCTGAACTAACTAACTAGTCTAACGAGTAAACTGTACGTGTGAGGTATGTCTTTGTGTTTGTTTATTGTTAAATTTATAATAAACTAGCTGGAATTGGAAGAGTGTTTTGTTTTTGACCGTGTTAAAGTTGTACTACAGTTTTATTCATTTAATTTAAAGTGTTTTAAACAGTTTTTTTTTTCGTTATAATAAATAATGATATTTATAAATATTTACTTTTTATTATTTCCTGAGAAGCTAATTTAACATGACAAATACTCGATCCTTTGGAGTATTATTCATTTATCCATGTTTTCAGTAAACTTTTTATTCGTGACAAACAAAAAGTTCAAACTTTTAATGTACATATCTTAATTTTAATTTAAATATAAAATGTACACAGTATAGGCACAATTTTGGCAAACATTAACTATCTAAAACACATATTTGTTTGCGAAAAACAAATAACGCAAACTCCATAAAAAGACAGCAAAACGTTCTCTTTATTATCATTCAAATTATTTATTGTATCACTAAGCCATAGAAAACACAAAAAAGCTCATAAAACTAACGACCGATAAAACATGAAAGCCAAAAATTAAATCAAAACGTTACATTTCCATCTATTTTAAACGAGACTTTACTGATTGATGACGTGATAATTTCTAAATCTAACCGCGCCTAAGCGAGATTTAATTTACAATACAACAAAACGTTACAACTTTTTGACTATAAATAAGGTATAATGGAGCACTGTGTTTAGCTCCGAGCGACTACAGTTGCCCAATATCCGTGACTTCGTGTTAAATACGTATTATGTTCCCACGCGTCTTAATCTGTTATTTTTACAGCTTTCTCATTAATAATAGAAACAAGTTATTTGCAATACATCAGAATGTGCCGAAAATTATTATTTGAATATTTGAAAAATAGCAATATTTTATATTTCGTTCACCACCTGGTCCTTGAAAATCTATAAAAACTATGACTTATATTGACTATAAAGACTAAATGCGCGCAGTGGGTGTCTAGTTCTAGTGATGCTCATTTGTTTAATCTTTATATAGACGAAAACAGATCCCTAAAATCACAATTATCGTTCAAAACATTTAATGATACAATCTTATTGAAGACACGACTAAGAAGTTGAAACGACTTAACAAATTACTTAAATGTGCAGTTCACTTCTTTATTGTACAGTCCGCACATAAGTGCAATAATTAAAAGTACCTTTATCAAAAGAAAAAACAAACGCAAAGTTATCACCACGGCCATTCAGTACAATACTCAAGTGAATCTTTTTACATTCACCAAACAATTATATATTCCTTTCATACTTTTATAACATAAACCAGCAATAAATCATAAAAACAAACAGTCTTGTACACGACTACTGAAGCTATTTCTCTATTTTATATCTCTTAGCCGACTCTAATAGCTCATAATATTTGTAAACCAATAAAAACACTGTAATCTTCGGTAATGAAATTCGAATCGTGATCTAATCGTTCTAAGAACTTTGGAAAGAGTCATTATGACTCAAATTTATATTACTCCTATTGAAATCTGAATAAAATGGGTGCCATAAACAGATACTGTTATTTTAAGACAGTGTCTAACTTTTGGCTAAGCTTAAATTTTAAGATTGACTGCACTGTGCATGTATGTATCAAACGACTTACTAATAAAAAAAATAACTAAAAAAACGGGGATATTGACCTCCAATTATTGGGAAAAAGGCTAGGATTTTTTTTTTAAACTTCTGCAAAATTGTGGCAAATAGGTACGTAAAATAATATTTATTGCACGCGGCGAACAAACGAACAAAATCTATCAAAATCTCTAGATATCCGCGTATTATATAAAAATTCAATCAGAAATAGAAAATTCACTATTTATTGAAAATTAAGTAGGCAAAAACGGATAGCTAGTTATTAATTTTGGGCGTCAAAATGTTATAGCAACTTTCATTTGTTTATTTATGATGTTTGATAAAACCCCAAACGGCTTTGTTTCATTTTATTCATCGAGTCTCTTGATTTGATTTAGTATTCATAAATGTCAGATCTATCAATGATATTAACTTGTTATATTCCAGTCTTTTGTGATGATTGGACAGTGGGAATTCTATTAATTAGAACACAGGTGTAGTATGTGTTATGATTTATTAAGCTGTGAATAGTAAACCACAAAAAGTAGTAAAACTTGTATCTTTTGCAGTTTTGCTGACAAATGAGCTTTGTGACGTAGGGTCATTACAAATGTGGAGCAGGAAAATAATATTTAATTGAAATTATATTAATCAACAGAACAAAAAGTCTATAGTTTCTGCGCAAGGAAAAAAACTCCAAACTGGTTGTAATTTTCAATTTATTTGAGGTAAAGAGCTTGAAGCTTTTTTCAGATTAACATGTAAATGTTTTAGCCACGAATTACGAATTTCAACCTTATTGCCTTGAAATAAAACCTCTACAATAATAGTGTTATCACTAATACGCTGTAAACAATCCAACGCATATTTCTTTGATGAAAGTGAACCACATTAACACATGATGCTTACAGAGTTTTTAATTGTCCTTATTTGTGACTTTACGAACAATAGGTGATTATAGCGTTATAGAAAGCGACTCCGCGGGGCTATCATTGTATTTGTTCGACGGGCCAAAGTTATCGATTCACAATCTTTTCATTTAAATCGATACTATAATAATCGGAGTTAACAAGGAACCATCTGTTTTCAATTAATTAAAGCTCGGATAAAAGATGGTACAATCGTTAAGTGTTTTTGTAATTGAATGTAGACTTGATTCTCGGTTAATAATAATCGTCGTGACAAATGACAATAGCAGATACAGGGGGGGCAGTCAAGTTACAATCTGCAAACCTGAAGGATAGAAATAGTTTTTTTTTTTTTAAAGAGTGAATTATTGAGTTTGGAATGACACTTTAGAGACATAATATGGGGTCATTTTTAATTTTTTTATGTGCCAGAGATAGGTTTACATTAAACAGAAAGAAATAATGATAAACTTTTTAAGGGTACTTGGCTTTGATTCTGCATAGTTTTTTTAAACCTTCCAAAATCGCGCATGATTTTAGATAACTGAACAAAATAGTGAAACTGATAGAGTAAGTACCATCATCGACATTTAACACAATGTTAAATACAAAATCCTACGTTTCTCTTTTTTCATATGGAGAGCAGCCGCAGTTAGCCTCGTGGAGGCTTTTACTGCTTTACCGGACTAAGTTGGGACATTACTAATACGCCTCCAGCCAGAGCAAAATCTTATGACTTTTGTGTAGATCAGATACTATCAGAATATTTATAAGATAAATATGCGTATTTAAAATTTAAATAGTAAGTTTGATAAAATTTGACAAGTTTTTTATGACAGGACGACTTTAAGGCAATTTATTTAAAATTATTAATTAGCAGCAAAATGCTAGATTTCAATTTTAATAATCCATTTAATTTTAAGTATTCTTGAGTACTAAAAGCAAACACTAATAAAACTATTTAGATATATCTACACTGATTATCAAGATCTAGAAACGTATAAATTATATTATAGATAAAGATTAATTGAATATAATAAAATGATACACCTGATATGATATTTCTCATGTAGTTATTATAATTTGAGGTAAATTGTACGCTTGCTAAAACTTATAATAGATGCAAAAGATTACCACTACTTTTGAATACTAAAAATAAATTGACATATTACCTAACCGACTCGACTGCAAGGGAGCAAGTCCTAACTTTGTAAAAGTACCTTCTGGATTATTTTTTATTATAACACCTCGATTCAAACTTACATAACCAAATATATAAAAGTACAGGTACAACATGTTAATGTCATCGCTGTCGAAAAACGTCCACTACTGGACAAAGGCCTCCCCAAGGATTTCCACAATGTCATATTATTATACCAGTCATATAATAGGTCCATATAATAACATGTATTATGTACTAGGCATACATACATCATAATGAACTAAAAAACTACAGTTCCTAACAAAATTAAAACAGTGTTATCAACATCCAAGTATATCTTCCTAACATCTAATCTCCCGTACGTTATGCAGCCCTGGTAAACTGAATATGAAAAGGCCGGGCATAAACAAGCGAGCGTATTGGATCGTAAACATGAAATGATAATGTCGGATAGGGCTTGACTTGGATAGAGAAACTTGCTGATAAGACGGATGAAATTATAATAGGAAAAAAAACATTAAAAATTGCATGATCATGTTTTGACTTCAAGAACAAATGAAAAAAAAACTATTTAATTACTAATAAAACTTGATGACGTAAATATTAATAAATTATAGCACTATTTATTTTTAATTTCAAAATATGTGATCTTAATAACAGGGATCGCAAACACAAAACATATAATTGCTTCAAAGAATATGACATTATTAAGAACATAATTTATTTTTAATTCCAAAATATGTGATCTTATTAACAGAGATCGCAAAGTCATAACAAATAAATTCTCAAAAAAAAAATATAAAAATTTAGTGACTAAGAAACGAACTAAGGCTAAGGCTGTACTTTTATGTAAATTACTAACTTCCCAGTTGTATACACGCCGTGATTGTGTTATAAACCTATAAAATATAATAACAAGTAAGTTATGAGCATAGACACCTATCAGCAAACATCTATAATCATCTTTTCCAGTCGCCGATTGGTTATTCAAATGTTTGAATATCCTACGGGGATATAGAATTGCTTTATGCGTGACTGAATCAATAATATACATTGAAATATTTAAAAACAATCGTAAACTAGAATATAACTGGCTGTGCAAATGCCACATGTGAAAAAAGAACGAGCGTTAATCATAAAATATTTCAATTTAGAATTTTCTCTACTAAATTCAAACATGAGAACAAAATAATCTAATAAATGGCCAATAAAATAACTTTTTTATTCAAATTTCGATCGAGTCGATAACTGCTCTAACTGCCTGTGGCGCCATAATGGCGCTTGACAAGTAATTGACATAAATCGTACCTTACCCTAAAAATTCATTATACAGTAACACTTCTCACTAGTTGAACTAAATTAAGATTCCCGGGAAGTTAGCTTCCGATAGTTCTTCCGTCACTAATAAACATCTTAACATCGGCCTCGTGACTTATGAATCCATTTGAATAAATTAACAATCAAGAAACTAATAAGATTAACGATATCTGAAACATGTTGATTAGAATTTAAACGACAATTCCCACGTTTAAGAATAGAATTATTCGAAATTCTATTCAAACACATATTTATTAGATTTTTCTTTGCTTTTATTGCGGTTTATCGAGGTTTAAATATGCAGGCTTCCGTAATCATTTAAATTTTATTCATCTGGCGTGATCTAAATGTTAATGGTTATATCTAGCATAACGCCATCCTCATGAATACTAAGGAGTGGACACTTGCACCGCTCCTGGCTTCTTTTCGCATAACGCTTTCCATTCTGAAAGCCCGTGCCATAAACTCGGTTTGATGTGTTATTGTATTATGCAAAGCGCGACTTGTTTATAGATAGCAGTTTATGGATTCCGATATAACATTACAATTTTAAATACTAGCCTGGTAGTTGATTTTTTAATTAAGTTTTATGGGCACCGGAGGCTTGAAAATGTTCTATGGTTTTAGAATCTTATACAATTACTTTAGCTTTCACTGGAATGCATCTTCTGCTATCGTTGGTTTTCGTAATTGGGTTTTGTAATAGCTTTATCTTTATATAGGTGGCGATTGTTAATTATAAAAGTAGATACAAACATATCATAATTACCATGATTAATGTCATGTATTGAGCCAAATGTGTTGGTTGTCCTCGATCTACTAAAATAAATTGAGGAAGGAAATATTGTGAAACAAATACAACATGTATACTACCTGGTAATGCCACTAGAGACCTACAGTCAAGAAATGTATATTCGAAAGCAGAAACGTCTAGTAGTGAGGGGTAGTCTCATTGTAATATTGAAATTTTACCAAGACAACGTAAATCGTAAAGGGACATTTAAATAAATGTGAATGAAATGAATCTTGTACCTCGCATAAATCAGTCATAGCTTGACAATGGGGCAAGCTGAAGACTTAGTCACAAGATCCAGTGGTGACCGGCATCTGTCACCGTCCAACACACAACCATGTACTTTATTTTTATACCAGTAAGAATTATTCTAGCTAGAAAACGAAATTTATGAGCTTCAAGCTTTTATTTTTGCGATTCTTTAATACCATTGAAAAGATTGTCTACTGTTTTAATGAAAATTGATATTTTTATACTTTCATCTGACACTTCATGATTTAAGTGTGTATTTTAATTTGACTTGATCCAAACAATAACGATATCTGTTTCTCTCATTTCATCATACTCAGTCGACCGGTCATTTTTAAAACCATCTGCACATTTTTAGTCATCAAGCTGATTAGTTTTATCAACATTAATCATATCCCTGACTTACGTTCCCAAATATAAAACATGGAACATGATTAAAAACTCTCTCATTTCATTACCCAAAAACTCCATATTGCCAAATGCATTACCGATCTCCTCAACAGTTACGCATCAGAAATGATTAACTTTTTCAACGCACGAAGTAACTTCTATTTGTATAACGTACTTATGACCATTCAAAACACATCCATATATTTCAAACAAATCACTTCTTCGTGGTCTATCAATTAGATGTACGTCAATAATTACATGGCTATGTTTATGGGCACTTTTAATTATAATATGAATATGAATTTCTAATGAGAATGCTTGAATGATGTTCATATTAGTGAAACTTATTCTGTGTGGATAATATATCATATAAAGTTGATTGACGGTTGTTAAGGATTTTATTTTTCTGATTTTGTGGTTTATTAGTTTGAACATGTTCATTAATTTCTAATTTTATACACTGTAGGGTTTAACTTAATGAATTCTTTGGGAATGGATTTCTCGTAGAAATATTTTAATAAGATGTTCTTTAATTTCAGCTTCGTTATCGAAAATTGATAATTTGTAGCGCCAAAAATTTCAAATTTGTAAATTGTGCATTTCCCACCATATCTTGAGATTTATTAGCTGACCTAACACGGAAATTATGGAAAGACAATTGCCTATTGCGAACTATGTTTTATATTACACCTTCTACACATAATACGAAGTAAAAACTACATTACCACACTAGAAGAGAGTGTACAGCTCATTGTTTGAACACAAAAGCGAAAGTTCATTCATTCGTTATGAGATAATTAGGTGTTTCACCCGATTGCATCACACGCCAGTTTTTCACCGATTGTTTGGACAGTGAACTTATGTGTATGAAAATAAATTTGCCACGCGTGCTATTGTTATGTGATCTGTCGGAAGTTTTTTTCTAATGATATAAAGATAAACGTTATGTTGAGTGTAAGGTTAGGGAAATTCTGTAATGTAGCTCGAAAATTTAGGGTTTCGTTCATGTATTTTTATTTTGAATGATCATTTTAAATCTACACACAGTTATTATATCACGTTCTATCTGATTGTGATTTGACTTCTGATCTGCCTTCTGGTTACAGAATTTATTATTTAAAGTATCAAATAAATACTAACATATTTATTACAAAAAATAGTAACAGATATGTCTTAAAATTAAAAAGATATCAAAAATTATCAATATAATATTTATTTCCAAGCTAGGTACTAACTTAACTTTAACGTTTTGTTTGACGATTTAGCATTTTTACTAAATTACTAGCTGTACAATACAACAAATGTACAATTTTTTTCTACCTAGCACCTGCCTGCTACCTTCCTACTACCACTTAGGGGTATGAAAAATAGCCGATTCTCAGACCTACTGACTATACATATAAAATTTCATAAAAATCGGTCAAGCGGTTTCGGAGGAGTATGGTAACTAACATTGTGACACGAGAATTTTATATATAAGATAACCTATTTAGTGCCATGATCTTGACCATAAATCATACCTAAGGTTAACTTGCAATGTCAACGTCCGTGCTGCGGTAATTGATTCATTTTTGTGCCTTCGTGTATACTCGTCGTTCTCACGGCTTGATCGTCTTTTGTCTTATTTCATTGTATTGTAGCAATGACAACTTGATTTGACTTCGTTTCCTTATTTCGTATCTTTTGATATATGACGTTATTTTTTAACCTCTTTTTGTACCTAAAGGTACCTTAGTTGACAGATTATAAAGATAATTTGAATGTGTTTTGTTTTGGTGTTCTTTATTGTGAGATTAACACAATGCAAACTAGAATATTGTCAATACTGATCATGGTTTATCACCATAAAAAACCCATAAATCTAAATTGGCGTACGCTTACGAGCTCATGGTAATCAAATGCAATCTACCGGCGTCGCCATCAACTTTTTTCCTGTTACATTTCCTTAATATCAGCAACACATTCGTTTCAATAATTACCCCGTTAGAATTACTTCACAATTAAGCAGTCTATCGAACAAGCAATCATATCTCCTAACTATACATTTATTAGAGGTCAATTTGGAATAATTTAGAAGTTTCACGCTCCAATAACTTTAGTATAAATGCTGTTATAAATTGCTGTTGTCAAAATATACGAAACACTCGTAATTAGCCTCTTGTAACGAACAAAAGTAAGCTATGAAGGCGCGTGCGTTGAAAGACACAAAAAGCTACTAGTTTGTATGGTGCAAGTCATAAACGGAACCCGTAGAATAAGAAATATTATGATAACAAAATATCCTTTTACGGATTTTTTCGCGGTTTGTATTTAGATTTTAGGTCCCGACGTTTCGACACCTTTGCAGGTATCATGGTCACAGACTTGACTTGAGTCTGCCCGTGACCATGATACCTGCAAAGGTGTCGAAACGTCGGGACCTAAAATCTAAATACAAACCGCGAAAAAATCCGTAAAAAGTAGTTTTATTTCAATGTCTAACATTCGCGTAAACCTAAGAAACCAATAACAAAATATCCTTCACATCCAACCTCTTTTAACAATCCTTTAAAAATGGAATTCGTATTTAGTAATTTATAGTCTACAATATTGGTATGTCTACTATCCTAAGAAATTGTTATAAGTTTAAAATGCATCACCTGCCTATACTTCTAAATGTGCAGTGTGTGAAGGTTTTTATTTGACCATTCGTTTGTCGTTAATAATTATGTTCGTTGAATAAGTCAAAAGCACTATCTATGTTTTCATCGATTATTGTGTGGTTCGATTACTTATTTGGTAAGCTGGACGATTTGAAAAGAACCGTCAACCTACGTTTAGTTACCATTTATGGTACACATAATTTAATAAGCTTTGTTATATAGTCTTACAGTCTACTTTGTTTTCTATTGTTTAATTAGTCACTTTTAGCCACAGCAACAAATTCTGATTTGTCTATGGCTGAGACAAAAACATTACCCATATAAATATTTAATCTTCAAAAAGCTAACACATAAAGATAGAGTTCTTCTAGAACATACCATCAACAACATGCGCATACAACAAACACTGCAATACTTTTTACGCGCACACCGACCAAACCAGTCCACAGTGAAAGTTTACATTTGTGCATTCTAACACCTCACTGCAAAAGCTTCCGGTTAAGCCCCAAGCTATTTTTCTATATAATTATATTTCATCATCATCAGCTGCCGAGCCTTTTTCCCAAACTATGTTGGGGTCGGCTACCAGTCTTACCGGATTTAGCTGAATACCGTATTTTACATGGAGCGACTGCTTATCTGACCTCCACAACCCATTTTACTGGGGAACACAGTATCTCATAGTAAGACTGATTGTCAGAATTGACTTAACGATTGCCAAAGATCTCTGTATGACAGCCGGGACCTACTGTTTAACGTGCTTTCCGAAACACGGAGGGGTCTCGGTATGTTATAAATGGTCACCCATCCACGGACCAACCACGGCGAACGCGGCTTAACCTGTATTATCGGTCAAACCGTACGTACGGCTTACACTTAGCCACGGGCCCCTCAATTACATTTATGAAATAATTTTCTATTAGATGCTAATACCGGAATTGCCGAATCAAAGCAGCGATAAATATTAATACGGTCTACTTTGGTTATTAGTTGAAGGGCGTGGTTGGGTAACTTCCTCTATTTCAAATTATCTGCTAATTAGGTAATGTTGCTTCATTTTAGGGTTTGTGTCGTCATAGAGAAGTATTGTGAGATATTTGATGGCTGTAGATGTCCTCGACATTTTAAAGCGTAGCTTATAATTATTATTCATATTTTAAATACTTGATTTACTCGTTTAATTACTGAACTATATTGCTAAGTCAAATGTTTTATACTTTGTATGTAATAATTTATTTATAGAGGTATTATATATAATGCTTTATATCTTTGGCTTAAATTTTTATTTCAAACAATTTTGATCTGACCTGTAAGAATATTAGGTCGCTACAATGTTTATATTTCTTTTTCATTCAACTTTTTCGTTTTTTCTTGTCTTCCACGAAAAATACGACGACCTTCTCGTTTTTCTTAAATTTCATATTATTCTAATCTCAGATTGACTGAAAAAACGTAGACAAGAATAACTAAGATACCGGAAATGTCAATCACGCGACACAGATTTTTTCCAACAAAATTGATCTCACACAATTCAAATCCACAACCTAATCAGAACTGTTTATAACTGCAAATATTTTATCACGTCGCAGCCCTACTATGGGAAAGCGTACAATCATGCGGTTATATTACGATAAAGTTTTTATACAATTGTTTGTAAAAACTATCATTTTGTAACCGACGGCGTTCGTGACGGACTCGTAGTCTCCTAACTGGATACTCAGCGGTTTTGTTATATAGGTATATACTTGTTTTATATTTATTTATGACTAGGTGAGCCCTGCGGCTTCACACAAGCTCCCGTAAGATATAATTCCAACGAAATCAGAATTTTGCCCGAATTTCATCTGATTGTTTGGTCGATATCCTAAATATTTTTTCCTCGAACATTATGCTTAGTTACTCCTCATATAGTCAGTTCACTGATATATGAACAGTTTATATAAAACAAACAGGCATTCAAACAGATAACAATTAAATTACTCCTTTTGAAGCATCCTACATAATTTAGACTTCTTCAAAATTAAACAAATATTATGTTTTTACAAACAAACATTGCAATTTTACATCTTTGTATGTATCCATTAATTTAAGTATGTAGATTTTTATGGTAGCAGTTCTATGTAATGGCTTGTTTGTGTTGGCAAGTAAAGCATTACCTATTTTTATTTTCTCTTTCTCGTCTGTCTGCATTGCAAGGTGTCTACAAAAAAGGTCTTTATATTTTATACCCTAACTACACACAATACCTACCATTCGATGGGTATTTCGTGTGTTACGATTAGTGAGATAATGGTATAATAAGTAGAAGCAAAAGAATTTTCTCCACTTTACGGCTCTACAAAAGCATGTATACCTACCCAATAATTATTATCTAGTAGTGAAATTTTTAACGAAACTTATTTCAAAATTACTTTAGTAATCCATTATGTATTGAATACGAAAACATAAACATAACATACCATCACGCCTGTATCCCCGAAGGGTTAGGCAGAGGTGTACCAATGTACACCCACAGTTCGCCGGTTTAGGTTCCATCTAATAGGGAGAGCGAGCCTATTGCCACTAACCGGGCACAAATCCAAACTCCGACCTGCTACTGAGAACTGAATTTCATAGAAAAACCCAATAACACCTTGGTCGGCTTGAGAATCGAACCCAAGCGCTTAGAATCACTAGGCCAACGAGGCAGTATTGAATACGAGGACGTATATAAAATATATCTTTTAAATTCGTTTCGTTTCACTAGGACATTTAAAACCTACCTTTAATAACTGACTATAACACTCCATGTTTCCCTAACCATTTCAAGTATTGCTCACAACATGATGGAACAAGCAGTAATTTTCTAACCATTGTATTACCAAGTAGATAATAGATTGTTGGTTATCATGGGAATTAAGTGTCGGTTGCGATGATGTCATTGAAGATTGACCTATCACTCAACTATTACAAACTTTGTGGTGGAGTAATTCCTTATTGGACTTCCTTGGGTCGATATCCCAATAGGGTAAGTGGGTTGCGGCACTTTTAGAATAGTCGTAGGTTACTTTATAAGTATGATTAATTGTATGTAGGTAGGTATAGTTCTTTTAATATATAAAGTATTAAATAAAGGAAACTAGCTTAAATATTGATGCTTAACAAGCTCTTGTTACTAGTTGACATTAAATTAAAGATTAATCTTTGATTCACATACTTTTGGTTAAAGGTAGACGCTTCCACAATCATCAGACAAAATCACATTACATTTACCCATTTGTATGAAACAGTATTACTTTTACCTTGCCTGGTTGAAAAATTGATTGACTGTATTTATTACTTAGGCTCCGAAACAAGTATTAAACAAATAAGGTTAAATTATTAAATTGTTTATATGTTAGGATACAACGTTTTACTTGTGTACCTTGGTACAAAGTACAAAATCAAATACAAAAAGAAAACTACAATTACTTTGAAAAAGTAGTGAATCTAATAAGTCTAAGCCGTCCGTTAAGAAACGTGCACTGTCAAAGATCACCTGAAACTGTAATTCCAAGAAAAAATATACCAAAGAATAAAGTTTTAAATCTTAAATCAGCTGGACGTCAGCTAAGAAGTTTTTCTTCAGTTAAATTTCTGGTAAATTACGCAATATTTTCATTAAAGTGGGATAAGTTCATCTTTACCACAATAAAGTTTAAAGAAACTTGTTTCTTAAATCAGAGAAGGAAAAAGCCTAAAAATAAATGAATAACATTATAATATGCTTGCATAGAAAAACCCACAAAAGAATTTGGTGATTGAAGGAAAACACTTAGGACCTAATTTCGTTCGATTCCCACCCAGGAAAAATCTTTGTGTGATGAGTACGAAAATTTGTTTTGTGTCTGGGTGTTATTTATCTATAATATGTATGTATTTAGAAATATATAAGTACGTTTATTAGTTTTCTGGTAACCATAGTACAAGCTCTGCTTAGTTTGGGATTAGATGACCGTGTGTGAGTTGTCCCAGGATTTTATTATTAATTTTAATATTGTAAAGCCCTACTTATTCATTTTATAAGATTTTAATATTTGATTTAGACTTCGTAAGCTCCTTTTCTGACGGAGTAAACCTATTTTTAATTAAAACTGATGCCATATTTTTAAGCTGTTATAATATAGAAACCAAGTAAATATAGAACGTATCAACTCATCCACACTTGTGAAGAAGAATAACTAGTTTTCATTCAAACAATACATTTAAAAAAAGAAGATTTTAAAGTTAGAACAAATAAAGTCGTCGTCAAACGTCAAAATAAATAGCACAAATACAATGAAGTCCTTTTCCCCATATACATTTTCTTAATTGTATATACCTAATGTCAAAAAAAATATAATTATACTCACATAAGAATAAAACCATAAATTGTACACAAAATCTGATTAAACGTGATGGATTTATTTGCGAAATACATTAGCATAAGTAATACCTTTTGTGTGGAGTTTTCAAAATTATTTAAAGCCGTTTTTTTGCGGAAATACTTAGGTAGATATAAATTAAAATTAATAATGTGTGTTTAACACTTATTAGCTTATTAGCTGGCCACTTTCAATTTAGGAACCATTGATATGTTAAAAACATTTTAAGTATGTTTTATTGCTAATTTAATTTTGAGTTAATGAGTTTCTTTCTGTTGCTTTATTCTTTTTTTTATGTTTATACTATTATATGGAGTTTAGGATTGGTATAAGAAGGTGTCACATATTATACCTATATTGCAATAATGAAAAACTATTTGTTAGTTCATTCACGAGAGAGAGAATTTGCCATATTAAAATCTAGATTTTTTTTTTCTGAACTTGCATAGTTTTTTACAGTATATTTGATTTATTAAAGTTTTTATTCTAATATAAAACCACATAAATATGCGCGCTAATTAAAACCATCTGCATTAATTGATTTAGATCTATAATAATTTATTGATTTGAAGATCTAAAAACTATTTTTATTATGAGCACTAGATAGTAGGTATAGCTATCTGTTCTAGCATTTAAAATTTGTCTAAGTCTTGAAACATATTAATTTGATAAAAATAAAATACATTAAATGTTGCTAAGTAAAAATCATGTTATGATTATAAACTTCAATGATTATTTCCGCTCAACAACAAGTCCATCAAAAACGCTTAAAAATTTAATTCCTCATAGTTATATATTTATTACATAACAATGATAGCTGATAAAAGATATTAATATTCAACCCTTTGTTTTTATCAAGGGTGAATTCACCCCTTACATAACCACTGACCGTGTAATCAATTAACAGGTTGAATAAGGTTGTGCGAAATTAGGTTAAATACCTGCATGAAGAGCAGTAGTCTAATCAATGTAGGTAGATAACGTATGATGTATGTTTGAAAACAATACCGACAACATCAAAAAATATGTACAATAATCTATTAACAATCAAAAAGATACAAAATTCAGGATAAAAATCAGTGACAAAATTGGGAACGATTTCGACTAGGATAAAACAAGTTTGAATAGTGTTTTGTCACGGAATATTCAAGGACTATTATAAGGGCTTGAATTAATATTTAAGAGGAATATAAGGTACTTACATCATGATCAGGCACGTAAGTATAAACATGCAGCTTATCGATCCTGATCGTACCCTGGAAGGGATATAGCAGCGACCCTCGAGGCAGCTCAGCCGAGGTCCACACGCTGACAGAAGCCTCGCGCCCCCTCGCGCCACCAGGCCTCAGAGCCAGGCTCAGGTCTTGAGGAATCAACACCAAAGTCTCCATCTTCACAAAACAGTCTTATTCCCAATGTTCCACCCACAATCACCTCATAAATGAGTCAATACAAAAATGTGACCGGCCTCGTTCATCACACTTAATGAGCATAAATAAATTAGTTACGAAAAAAAATGTCGGGATGTCAGTTCGATTATCGGACGGTGATGTCGCCAACGAAATATCGGCGTGCGTGATCGATCGCCCCGTGATATGTCGTTGTGTATTAATCACTGCGCGAGAGTCTATAGAGCAACACACTCGAATAAAAAAAGTTTAAAGTCCCCGAAAAAATGCGCGAACGTAACAAGACCAAGAATCTGTAGAGTTGTAAGTCCGGTAATTCGGTACAATATTACATTACGGCTCTGGGCGGGTAGTGTACGGCGCATGCGCGGTAGGATGCGCACGCGCTCTTCTCTGAACGTGCACTGAAGGAAGCGCTAACATTGACCTTAGCCGCGGCCGTGATCGCGTTTACAGTTCATTTTTTGTTCGATAAAAAGGAGAGGAGTAGAGCCCTACAAGAAATAATTGAACCCGATTAAGCGACATTGAGCCTTGGGGCCATAGACATAAGATACTCTGAATTGTAGATGTAAGTTTGTAAGGTGTATAGTAAGGTGCTCCCCTCCAAAGGCGGCACCTGCTTGACCGTGCGCCGCCCGTCAGAGCGGCGTAGACCGCTGCGCTGCGCGCGCGCACCTGATCCACCTGTACATTATAGGCATAATAGACATTTTTTTTAGATCAATTAAGATTTTTTTCTCATTACACACATTCGTGTTAGGTTAGCACCAATTTATATGCGTACTTTTTGTAGTACAGTAAAAAACTAAACGGTTAAGAAATTTCGCAGGTCTCATAAATCATTTTATTATTGCATAATTATCGAGCAAGTAGAGTAAGTCCCAACTTGTTTTTATAATTAATCTATTAATAATAATCATTTCATATCTATAGGAACATTCAGAAGTATAACAGTAACAGCGATTAGCACTCATAATAAAATTACTTTTGATTCAGATAAAATACCTACATTTATAGTTACGACTTAGCAATAACCACATGTGTTTTGATTTTAATGATAGTAGTGGAATAATTACAGACACAAAAAAAAGGTTATTAAAAAAATATATGCCAATTTCTTTTGGGCAGAGTCATCAAAAGTATTGTTGGATCTTTAAGAATTTTGGAACCTTCTCTTCTTTGGAATCTGATCTTATATTTATCACTATTACTTGATTTATTCCATAGCATACACTATTAATATATTATAGTCTAAAATAAACGAGGCATGTCAAAATATTTATGAATGCAAATCTAGAGTCCAACAAAGCAATCTTTTTTTGGTAAAAGAAGGATGAAACTCTAAATAAGTCTTAGGTACCTGCCTACAACGACTTACATGGATTATAAATATTATTATTTACTAATTCAGACTTCCAACAGAAGCACTATATGACATAAGTTAATCATATAATACCTTGACAGTAGGTATTATTCTTGTGTTCTATGCGTTATGCGAGGTGTAGTAGGTAGACAGAAGAATTCTGCTTGCCCTGTTAGAAAATAGCCGTGATTTAACACATAACAACATACAGACGTAATAAGTCGCATGTATATCAAACTGGTCGCGACTTTTCTAAATTACGAGTCAGTGTATTATAATAAAAACTTCGTACGTACTGCTTTATGGCTTTCACACGCTTACCTATACCATTGTTCAACGATGCCTCAAGTTCAAATGTCTTTATTGTCTAACTAAACTATGGAAAAAAATGTACGTAAATACTCATGTTTTGCGTGGTGACTGAAAGTTTTAGATTTTAGGGGTTATGTAATTCGATTTTGGTGCTGTACGATTATCAGTTTAAGAGTAACACAAATTTATTGAAATTAAGGTCCGTCTGTGCCCAGCAGTGGGCCGTTTAAAGGCTGGATTATTATTATTATTATATTATTAAGGTCCGCTTGTTGGTCGAATAGGCAAAAGTTATTAAACTGTTAATAAGATCTCAGGTAAACCAAATCAAACCAGCTTTATTTGGCTGTCAGGTACTAGTTATACGGAATAAATGAAAGTATTTTTGTTGATTACATTTAGTTGTTGTGATAATTATTTGCTTTTCCTTATAAAGCTATCATTCATATAGATAAGACGACGTGATACCTAAATCGAGACAATATGTTACATAAAGGAATAGAGGTCCTTACTGAATAATTTTGCAGTGACGACTGCCGAGAAAAAGAAGACAAAAAAATATAGATATCAGAATATACAGTAGGTACCTAGATAAGTTCTATGCAAATATTAACTACCTAGTCTACTTTTAGGACTATCACTAGACATTTTCAACTCCGTACTCAAAATACTTACCTAAAACTAAAATACGCCACAAAACAACTAGAGCTTAACGCAACGAATTTTAAAACGTCACTCGAATTTCCAAACCGTCTCACGAAGGTATTTTAGAAAAATAATCAAATGAAATTGATCGATATTGCCCACAACCGTAGTGTTATGATATCGGATCCTCCTTGTCCAAGACCGCAGGTTAAGCACTGAAACTTCCAACCTGCCAACGGATTCCCAACTTTAATCTTTAGTTCGTAGAGTTTATTTTCGCTTGTGATAAATTGCCACACATGATACGAAATGTCGACGACCTGAACGCACCTGCCGCAACCACAATCCCACTTGAACTATATTAGGTATGTTATAGGAATTTAAAAACGTGTTACAGACATGCAACGTGACTGTTTCGTATTTGACATTTTTATTTAAGGGTTGTTTTGAGTAACGGTTGTCTATTCCGATAGGTGAAGGAACTTTGTAGCTCTCGTTATCCAATGATTGATGCTTAATGAAGCTGGTTTAAATTGGTAGTTTTTCTTAGCGGGTATTCTTCTTTGTTTTTTTTTATGCGACTGAATCTGTCTAGTAGTCTAGTAGTCTGACAAATATTTTATAGAAATTATAAATTGTCTATAACATTGTCGTTATTAATAAATTTTGAAAGACTAAAATCTTTACTACTGTGTAGGCACTGTGATATGTAATTTGAGTATATGAAATTAGGAAGCAATTACCTATGCTTGTAGGTAGTCTAGGCCAAAACACAGTAGTCCGAAAACTAACAATTAAATTAATAATGTAAAAAACAACTTAACTCTACATTCTTACAAAAAATTATAGTTCCTACATACCTACTAAATGAACAAGATAGTCAACAAAAAAAGTAACCAACCGTAACTAAGTTAACCAATACAAAAACAATACACCACAAAATCAATTAGCACAAAAATCATCACAACTATCACAAAGCATTCCAATTTAAAAAACTCAATTTCCGAATCGTGTTGCGCATACGCAGCGGGGCGGGGTTTGGGGCGTGGCCTTGTAAGCCCCGCCCGCTCTGTGCTTTACCGGTGCGCAAAACCTATTGTTAACAGAAACGACGATTTTTATTTGTCAGTAGAAACTTGAATGTATTTGTTTAAGGCATTGTATGTATAGTTATAGATGTATTCGTGAGTGGGTTTGAATGGAATTGGTTTTTGGTCGGCATTTGTTTTCGGGCGTACAATAAAGTTCCATACTGTTTTGGAGCTGTGTATGTGTTAAGAACATTGCAGTATATACAGGGTGTTACGAAACCCCTGTCCGACCCGAAAGGGTCATAGAGGGTTTACAATCACATGCCCAAATAAAATATCAAATTTGGAAAATTCATGACAGAAACAATAATAATGGATTTTGAAATAACCATTTTTTGCCCCGAAATTCCCTAAATTTGAGAATAAAACAAAAACTACAACACCAATTTCGTCGGTATTTTTGGGGGCCTTTTGTTTGGTATTTAGGTATCATCTGTGACAACACCGACACTCTCTCGAATTTTGAGAAAAAAAATTTTTTTAGGTTATATTTTTTTTTCTCTTTTTCCATTTTTTTTTTTCCACATTTTCGTAATCAGATATCGATACCTAACAACACCTTAACAGATCGGACAGGGGTTTCGTAACACCCTGTATATCGATGAATTAACAAGAATAAAATAAATAAACTTGCTTAACAAATTGCCGATTAGGTATTGGGTACATTTAGCTTTAAAGTTTTTAATATTGTAATATTTATAAGGAAATCAATAAATTATTGTGTCTAGACGTATAAAGTCCCAAGATTATGATTTCCAACTTATCGAGCATTGACCAAAAAATTGTTTCAAAAGACAAAATATTATTACTAATGATGTCTTAAATAAAAATAATTAATCGTTTTACCTAAATTAGTTTACGTGCATTAGAAACTTGTTAGATCCCAAGGATATTATTTGTCAACTTATTAGCATTTTTTAAAAACGACGTATAAAGCTAGCTTTTAAATTAAGTATAAATTATACTTGAAAAGAAATGTGATATAAATTTAATTATATTACTGTCATTTCCTCTGCTCTAGATAAGTACCTACATATTAAAATGTATTTTAAGAGAAATGTCCCGTTATTTGTAAATGTAGTCTTTACTCATTGCCGCGATATACTCGTATAGGGGAAGCCCGGGCAAGAAGCATAGTGCGGGTAAGAAGAATAACTGTTTTTCCCAGTGATCTATAATAGATGGCGCTTTGATAAATTTTGTGGTCGTGTAGCTCGCGACCGGTGACGACATGACGGTTCAACCAAAACAATACGCGAGTGCATTTGTTGTGAAAAGAAAAAAAAAGAAATATCGTTGTTTTGTTACGATTTTTGTGAAGGTTTGTACATTAACCTTTTGTATTAGTGATTAGTTATCTATGAAATGTTTTATTTATCCAATTACACGTTTATTTAAGTATTATTTGTGATCCTTACTTTTTGTTTACCTACTAAAATGATTTCAAGTCTTGACTTGTTTCTAATATGAGCGTGTTGGGCAAAATGGATATGGGCAAAACGGATAGGTATCCGTTTTGCCCGTTTAGTTGTTCCATTATCTCCTTCATAAGTAAGAAATATTTTAACAGTATTTTGTGAACTTTAATTAAAGGTAGGGTATTTTAAATTAAATTTCAATGAAATCATGAAAATATTATGAGGACTTTTTGTTTTAGATGGTGTTTAATTATAAACGCAAAAGTAATCGAGCAGCATGGTCAGAAGAAACACTTGATAGAGCAGTAAGAGCTGTAAAAGATGACGGGCAGTCTATAAATTCAACCGCAAAGAAGTTTGGAATTCCGTTTACAACTTTGCAGAGACATGTGAAGACGGAGAATAAGTTAAAGAAATTGGGTAGGTTCACACCAGTTTTTACTCCAGAACAAGAAGAAGAGCTGTGTTTGTATCTTAAAAAATTAAAGTTTATTTTTTGGGCTTACTCGTTCAGATTTCTTAGAATTAGTGTATGATTATGCAACAAGAAATCATATTACTAATCCATTTAAAAATGGCAAAGCTGGAGATGACTGGTTTTCCGGTTTCAAGCGTCGTCACCCAGAAATTGTACCTACTAAGAGCGCCAGAGCCAACATCTATAGCAAGAACGAAAAAGGTCTACTACACCTTTGCCTAATTCCAATATACTGCAAGAAAGATCAGCTCATATACTAGAAGAAAATCTACCAATACCTGCAGCGAGCTGTACTCCATTTCAAATTAGGCCTATTCCAACTATGGCTGCTCCTAAAACCGGTCGCAAACACAAGAGGCAGAAATCAGAGGTATTGACGTCTACTCCCGTCAAAGCTGAGCAAACATTAAAATTTCAAAAGGCAAATAATAAGAAGACCAAGATTTCAGAGTTAGCAGGCCCCAGCAAGACTAAAACTAAAAGACCCTCAGTCAAACAACAGAACAAAAACCCGAAACCAGATTTTTACTGTTTAGTGTGCGCTGACAAATACACTGAACCACCAGCCGAAGATTGGATTCAGTGTAATCAATGCAGAAGTTGGGCGCATGAAGACTGCACTTCTTATGTAGGAGTTGGCAGTTACTTCTGTGATGAATGCGAAGATTGATCTTAACTAATTCAACATTATCCTTTTTGCCCTTGGGGCTTATCCGTTTTGCCCGACCCCTACGGGCAAAACGGATAATTGATACCTTTTGATAATGCTCATAATTAATATAGAAATCGTTAAAGTTTTTAAGTTTATGTGATTATTTTCCAAAGATGATTAAACATACTACAAATTAAAAGTACAGAGAGTTCTATTGATTATCAGATTGTGGTTTTATTTACATAATCCCTTAACATATGCGTCTTGCCCCGGCTTCCCCTATCATTCATGATAAAATTCAACTTATTCGTCATTTTGTTATAATACTCGTCAAACTTCTTTAGAAAACATACGACACAGAATTTTATTGTGGTTTAGTCGCTGCGTTTGTTTGAGTCACAAGTTTCAAGGTGGAATGACTAGACTAAAGTGCCCGCCACGAGAAGCTATAATTTTTGTAAACAAAGAACTTCTACCAAGTTACGTAGCGACAATTTAATCAACAACCAATAATCCCAAATTCAATAATGTCAAAGTGACGTACGTGTTATACGAAACTAATGAGCAATTTCACTTGATCGGGTTATATTTTAGCGATATAAAGCGCTGTCGTCTAAGGTTTTGTGGTACTGGAACGCATCTGATTCATGGAACGTTAACATTTGGGCCAAGATTTTGAAATAAGTTCACGCTGACGTTGTCTCTTTCGAGTTTCGAATGCGTCTGTTTGTTTGTGGTGTTTTCGCGGATTAGGTTATATTGTTTGTTATTGTTAATTAATGTATAAGGAATTGTTATTTTTTTACTACCTATAATGGATCCAGGACCCAGTACGTCCAAGGAAATTATTTCGCCACGAAAAGAACCTCAAAAGTTATGTGTTTATTTGACTGATTGCGTCAAAAAGAGAGTAATGGTTTTTCGATTGTATGAATTTTATGAACAGAATATTCAGAATCGTCTGAAGACAGTAATTAGATGTGTGTGTTAATATGATTATATCCCTGTAAAAAATAGTACAAAACTTTTTTTATTTTATTCTACCCAAAGATTGCAAACCCCTAAATGTGTGTTTACAAAATTTATAGCTTCTCGTGACGGGTACTCTAGGTCTACATTAATTTGTCATTTAAATATACCGTAATTAACGTACATGGTACCTTTATCCATATGTCAATATTTTAACATGGGTATTAAGATATTTTAGAGACTAAGTAGATATAATAACATCCAGTTTATGTTTTTTTAGAAATCATCAAAGTCCAGTTTTTTATTTTTATGTCAGCTTTCACACTGTAAAGCAAATACTTACTCCCAGCACTATTTGAATAAAAAAAATAATCATGTCTAAAACTGAGTAGTTACTCAATCATTGTTGTATAATTATTATACATTCATTGGTCACATATCATACAATCAAAATAGAATATAAATTCTGATTGCATGAGTAAATGATATCACTTCTTCATCAAAAATACACGTCATGCTAAATCTCTACGTATTTTTTTTTAACAAACTTATACAGCGTACACGTCCACAATGTCTAACCGTATATTCCGCACTCGATGATCCCACAGCAGACAGACACTAAGCGGTCTTAACCCGTCAAGCGTCCGTGTGGCTTAATTGTCATTAAATTCAACTCAATTTGTGTTCCAAACGTATAAGTTGGTGTAACACGTCGTCTTCGTTGCGGTATTGTACGTTGTCGATTGTTTTTTATTTTATATTCAGCTTAAAGAATTAATGTTACATAAATCGAGGCTTGGACCTTCGTAAAATGATGGGTGATTTGACTTTACCACCCGCTTTGGTGGGTTGAGTGACTAAGATTTATTTTGTCATTTTTAATGACTAATACAACTAATACAATTAATATACTGCTTAATTGAACCAAACTCCCTCTATTGTAAATACACGATGTCGAAAATTTAACCTCACATTCTTCAAATTCACCAAGGGCGAGTTTGATGTAAGTATCTAATTCTATGGATCTCTAAAAATAAAGTTGTTATGTTTATACATGGACCGATTAAAAATTATTTCAAGCAGCTGGTTCATTTTCAGAACATATCTTGTAAAATTAATCACATATTTCTCAACGCCCTTCACTGCCTTCCAATTCTCAAACCATCTCATACTTGGCCATACCCCAACAAAAACACCAACATTTAAGGGCATCAAAAAACAAATAAACATCAAAACATAACGTCCAAACAGGGCCCGCCGAAATCGGATTGTCCCTAATCTTAAAGGTGCGGTGACACGCCGACACGGACGACTCGTTCCAATTTTTATTTTAATACATCAAAGATATACATCTTAATTTTTTGACGCATTCAGTGGCCTGTCTGTGCATTGTGGTTTACAATTGACATTCTGTCGGAATAGTACCTAGATATAATTTGATTTCGAGTAATGCGCGGCTGGTGTTATATTTCATTGGTAATTGGGCGCGTCTTGTAAATGTTTCGTGGGATTATTGCGCTTGGGATTGAGTGTCTCAATTTTGTTTTTCTATTGGTATTTTGTTATTGTACATATTTGTTACATAGTTATTTTTTAACAGGTAATATAAGTACCGCGGTACAAAAATGTGTTTTTCTGTCTTTATGGCTTATAATTATATATGGGTTTTATTTGTTTACAACAAATAAAACCCATGTGCCTAAGGAACATAAATTTAACTTTTCCCTTGAGTTTATAATTATGGATGGATGGATTGTGTCTAAGATGATATAAGAAAGCAATAAGTGAATGCTGAGATGTCTAGTAGTAAAGATGAATGGGAGAAAAATACTCATTGCGCTGACTTCAAATAATTAGGAACAGAGCAGGGAGATAATGATTATAATAGGTACATTAGGTTTAAATAAGGTAAAATTACAGGTAACAAAGTATGGAGGTACCATTACTAGAACGCAAGATTTTTTTGAATAGACCTCAATAGCCTCCAAACGATGTTTACGCCATCAAATTCATAACACATTAACAAGAACATTTAACCAGCATCCATATTAATTAGTGTACATTTTTCCACACATTTCGGTACACTCGACTAGTTCCGGACACGAGATTAGTTATTCATGAGCCCTTCATTCGAGATACATCGTCGTTGAACTAGTTAAACCCGAAGCAAGTGAAGCTGCAAGCTTATGACCGTAATAAATTGGATTGGAATCCATGTATTGGTCGAACTGTACTTGTAGTATCGATACTATCGATAAAATAAAAAAAATGTGCTAACAAAACTCTGAAATGATAAAGTTATCAAGAACTATTCAATACTTAGTTAATTTAATCTTATATATAAAATTCTCGTGTCACAATGTTAGTTACCATACTCCTCCGAAACGCCTTGACCGATTTTTATGAAATTTTATATGCATATTTAGTAGGTCTGAGAATCGGCTACTATCTATTTTTCATACCCCTAAGTGGTAGTAGGTAGGTAGTAGGTAGGTAATAGGCAGGTGCTAGGTAGAAAAAATTGCATTGCAACGCATGCCGGGTACAGCTAGTACTACAAATAAATAGGTTCCCTTAAGCTAATTCTTAATACTATCCAACTTTGGAAAACGAAAACTCAAGTTGAGCCAACTAAACACCATTTTTTCTTTTTAACCGATTTCAAAAGGAGGAAAATCTCAATTTAAAAGTATATTTTTTACTTTATTCTATTATGATTTAAAAATATTGGAAACATGATTATAATGATTAGTTACTTTACTTAATAAAAAAAAAAAATTGAACGCTCTCCTATCCAGTTTACCCCAAATTCCAGTAGCGTGGAGTTATTCGAGACAAACAAAAGAAAGGCAACACAAAGCGACGGCTCCTTCATTACGCATATGTTTTGCATGCGATCAACTCCCACTTATATTTGAGTTCTCTTCCGGGCCTGCGGCGTACGCATTCCTTCACGCTATGTAACAGATTTAGCAGTTTCGGTAAGGCTTTTGATAGGAGACTTGTGTTAAATGCTGCCGTAATGTAGATCTCTTTTTAACCGACTTCAAAAAAAAGGAGGTTCTCAGTTTGACCTGTATGTACGTATGTTTGTATGTATGTTTGTATATATGTTTATATGTATGTATGTATGTTTGTCCGCGATTATCTCGCGTTTGGCTGAACCGATTTTGATGCGGTTTTCAGAAAATAATTTGTTAGTTCAAGGAGAAGGTTTTAGTATGTTTTATTTAACCGACTTGAAAAAAAGGAGGTTCTCAGATTGACTTGTATGTATGTATATTTGGACGCGATTATTTTGCGTTTGACTGAACCGATTTTGATACGGTTTTCAGAAAAGTGTTTGTTAGACCAATGTTTGGAGTCGGTGTCAGCCGCTAATAGCAAATTTTAGTACTATATTATAAGGACAGACACCGACTCCAAAAATAACAATAATTGTGCTTGAAGTATAATTATACTTATTATCCTAATATTTTGGTTATTTGATAAGCAGTACATTTAAAATTATTTAATACTTTTCAGTGAATCGGATTTTTGAAGGCGGTTCTCTTTTTAAAAAAAAAGTTTTTTTTTATCTTCTTATGTAGAGTAATTATGAATTTTTGTAATTCGGAAGTACTCGTTATTCAAAACTAAAATGTTTCAAAAATCATTTGTTGAAAAAAAAAGATGAGAAAAGATAAATGCTGACATGGCTTTTGGACAGGCTTTGGCTTTGGCTTTGCTCTAAATGCTAAATAAATTAAAAAAAAATACCGATGTTAAGCTGTGCAAGTGTGCAATTCTGAGAAAGGTATTTTCACATAATGTATACACAAACAAAAAGCTTCAAAAAAATACACTGAAGAGCAATACCTTACAGTAGAAGAAATGTTACAGATGCACAATAATAATGTTACCTAATAACCCATTATTACAAACATTACCTACTAATGTTAGAACAGTTCAGGCATACTAGATTACTAGGCCTAGAACGATAGGTAATACACGTGCATTTACAAACATCTTGCAGGTTACAAAGTATCTCTGATCCCACAATTGTAGTTGACGTCGAACAAGGCAATCCAAATGCCATATGGTTAATGTACTACGTTTGCGGGGGAAGCCACATGTTGTTGTTAGTACTAGGTAACGTACTAGCAAGCTGTTATTGGTATACAATATTAAGTGTTTAAACGCCTTGCAAAAATTTTTGGCTGTCTACATTTTGTACACTTAAACATCCTAAAAAATAAATTGAGTCTTATGAAGAGTCAGAACACCGGTGTAACATTTAAATATTTCCTCATATAAAGTGTGATACGGGTGTCTTGTTTTAACTTATGTTATTACATAAATAATCTTATCCTATTGGATAAGATTATTTTTATTATTTTTTTATTTGTTTTACCTTACCAGCACAAAAAGCCTCATTAAATAAATGATTTAAAAAAAATGTAATTTAAAAAAGGTTTCGGTAAATAAAAAAAAAGAAAACTACCTACGTTGTAAGAGAGAAGCTAAAAATACCTGTTAGTTTTGATTGTAGTCTTTTTACATGGCATTTTACCTACGTTAATTTACATTATCGAAACTGCCAATATAGCACTGACTTTTCAAATTAAGACTGTACAATATGTACACTTATCAATGTTACTTACTATATATAACCAACTCTAAACCAATAAAACAAACTACAAGGAAGCAACACCCTTCCAATTGTTACATCATTTTTCTAATCCAAATTATAACTGACAGGATCTTTACCATCCATTTTGTTTCAAAGTACCTAATTGCCGGAAGGTACCCAGACATTAAGAACATCGGTACAAGGAACTACATTCCACTTAACTTGACCTCTCTGAAGTAAGGCATGAAACAAATACAAAGTGAAGTGCGAGGTACAAGCACAATATTATATGACGGTAGCGTAAGGCCGAATATACAAACATAAATCACTTACAAGTCGCAGATGCGTCTCATGCTGTCTTTGTCACTTTAAGGTATAAAATAGCGACAAAATAAACATTAAACGACAAAATAACGTCTGAAGGTTGCATTGCGTTTTGTATATTCGGCGTTAGCAAGTTACTAGTACGCAAGGTGGTAATGTATTGCTAGCTTCAGACGGCTCAAGTTACATCAGTTGCCATGTACAAAATAAATGGTGATCACAAAAACCATAGCGAGCAGTGGGTTGTTCCGAAACGATGGCTGATTTAACATTTAAATTCGGTCCTCAGGCGATGCAGGAGTCTAATTGTTCGGCCGCTGCAAATTATAAATTCATTAAGGAAGCTTAACCCGCGGCAATGGAGATTTTTCATGTATGTTTCGTTTTCTTATTGTGTTCATACTAACGTAGTTTTATTAAACCGGTGCATACGCCACTCCGTGGTCGAGTGGCGTATGCACCGGTTTCAAGGTCTCGCTAGCTCTGAGGTCCCGGGTTCGATCCCCGGACGGGTCAATGTAGAAACCAACTTTTCTACACTGCCTCGGGTCTGGGTGTTTGTGGTACCTTCATTGTTTCTGAATTCCATAACACAAGTGCTTTAGCTACTTACTTTGGGTTCAGAGCAATGTATGTGATGTTGTCCGCATTTATTTATTTCAATGTGTTCATACTTTTAGTCTTTCGTTGGCAAGTGGGAGTTGGAACAGTTTATTGTGTTACTGTTACAATATTGGATGTCATTGTATTGATAAATTAAATGTTTAAATTAATTGAGTTGAAGTTGGTTTAGATTTTGATTGGTTTTGAAATTGATTTGTGTTGGGTCGTTAATGTTGGTAAGAGTGACATATTTATTATTGTCTGTTACAGTTGTTTTAAATATTTACAGACAGAGTCTATACAACAATTTATTAAAACAGTACCATAATTGAAACCATTTTTTTTCCATACTTACCATTTAAAATCTTAAATAACTTGTTTCAATAGTCAAAACATAATGATGTTCGTAGAAACAGTTAAGAACAGACCTTATACAACATTATCCAATAATATGATTATAATATACAATTTAATAAGTAGGCATACTAAAAAATCTATTAAAATTAAATTATGTACCACAAAATGAAGCGAATTCAAGATCTCTAATCATTTTATCACAATATATTTTAAAATTCTACAGCCAATTGTTTATATAGAGTTCATTAACCTTACAGTAGCTAGAACATTCTAAGACGAAATTAATTGTAAAGTACGCTTAAGGCGACTAGTTAAAATAATTGTTGGTCTATGAAACTATTTTTCAAACCATAGTGTTCGGGGCTCTCATTAAAAATGTATAGAGTTCAAGTAATTAGGTTTTGTTAATGTGGGTGTATGTGTATGTTAGATGAATGGTTGTTGTTACGAATGAATATAGAATTAGTAGGTGATCAGTGTTTTTGATGGTAAAGAAATGGGTGTACTAGTAGCGTCGGTTGAGTTATGCTTGTTAATGTGATTTATTACTTAGTTTAAAAGATCGTTTGTGTGCCAAATAGATTCGTAGGTTAAATATTGCAGTATTATTTTTTGGAATTCGGTACTCGGAAAACATTTTTTTTAACAGGTTAACTGTCCCGCCAGTAGACACAATAGTTAAACAATGGAAATGTTCATATGTGACTCACGGGACAGGGAAAGGGTAAGTACATTTTCATTTCAATTGAAATAAGATCACAGGTGGATGCATTTAAAAAGATTTTTCGTCTAAGACATTTACGTAATTGATTATTTCCCCATTTCGGTTCAATATCAAAATAATATATTCAAAGAAACGAATCAAAGTTCAGTTGCCCGCATTTGAAATGGTAGAATTTTAATGTGAATATGATTGCAGACCCATAAATGCACCTTCTAATATAATCAGAAGGATCCAGTCCCAACCGTCGGTAGCCAAAGAAAGAGGTCTGTAATTAATAATTCTTTGAAATACTAAAACGTTTTGAGCCCAGAAGGGTCGAATACTAAACATTTGTGCTAGAGGCTAGGTCTCCAAATTGGTTCGTTTTTTACGAAACAGTTAAAGATATGACTAATATTCATTGGGATGTGGTCCGTAGATACAGGATGTAGGCAAAGTAAAAGGTATTTAAATGATCTAACTACTACCCAGTAGCGTGCATTGGTTTTCAACCCTGTAGGCAGGCTCGTACATGGAGCAACTTTAGGTACCGTAAATACACATACATATTAATAATAAAAATGTAATATTTATTTATGTGCCAAAAGATTATACATGTAAATAGTTTGCATTGTAAAATTGTGCAATAATATAGTCTCTCATAAAATAGATTTTATCTAAATGGCAGTTGTTAATTAAGACATAAGTAGTATAAATAATTTATTTTCTGTGTATACCGACAAGACCGACTACAGTTCCTAAGAGGTAATTATTTTGTAAAATTTATCAAAACAACGGAAACATCACAATATTAACCCGTTATTTTCGACTTTCGCTTTCAAAAATCCCAAACTACACGTTAATTCCTTCTTTTTTTATCAAAACTCACGAAATCCAAAAAACAGAACGTTTCGAACGTTTACATTCCATTTCGCATTTCCAGACACACATTATGTTTGTATGCAATTTGAATAACGCCTACGGATAAAGAATGGCAGCTATCATTTAGAGCAGTACCATGATGACTACTGTTGTGCGTATTCGTAATCGAGGAGGTTAAGAGGAACTAGAGGTGGGAATCGAGATTTCTTAAATCGATTGTTTGTCATTCGATTATTAACTTTCAAATTTCAAAATCCTTGTTATGACACAAAAAAATAATTTTAGCTTTTGTTGAATATTGATTCATATCAGTCCATTCCCATTCAGGCCTTTTTAAAGTACCTTTAGTAAATTATTTACTTTTGCGTCAGTTAGAACTGTTTTGTAATAAAATTGAGTAAATAAGCGAGCAAAGTGTATTGGTGTCCTAGAATGCATTGAATTTCCGTCTAATTATATATCACAGAAACTATTTTAATGCATGCTAATTAACTAAGTAGAGTGTGGACATAAACCATGTGAAAAAGGAATGAACTTTTTACACAGGCATTTATCTCAATTAATCGTCGCTGTAGGTAGCGATATTGCTATGATCCACTGTAATTTAAGTTATTATTTTTTAACTATTCAATAAAATGGTAACCATTTTTTTCTTTCTATTATTAAATACTCAACGTAATTTTTAACATTTAATTTTATCGTTTGTTCAATATGCGGTTGGAATACATACTATAATCTCAGTTGCTATTATTTTACATTCTTATTACATGAAATTATACAGCCTACATACACGATAGCTTAAAATTGTTGGTAGTAATTTATTACATCGCAAATTGTTCTCATAGTACCTAGGCATATCGAATCGTATTATGATCGACTAGTTAACGAAATAGCCCATCTCTATTCTAAAACGGCAATCAGATTTGAAAAAGGAATGATTTTGATATGCAAAGTATCAAGACCTTTTTTTTTTATAAATAGGCTGTTTTAATATTGGGCGTTGCAAATAAATGGATATGCGTGAAACGAAACGGTAAGCAGGAGGCAATTTCAGAATTTATGTTTCTAATGTTATTGCTGTTTTTATGGACTGTAATATGTTTGAATACTTTAGCCTGACTTTTTATAGAATGCTCTTTCATTACGTAGTTAGTACCTATTGAGTTACTAGCTGATTTGAAAGCTACAAAAGAATGATGATTTTATTTAAAAATACATATTATTATATAATTAATCTGGTTTTATGTGCAAAATTGCATATAAGTTCAAATATTAGGTACTGATCTGTACCTGTTATCAGCTAGCAACAGATAAATACACACCTGTACCATTTTTAAGGTAGTTATCCACTATAATTAGAATACTTAATTAAACTTTAACAAGGGTAAGATCTCTATTGCCGTACCTACCCATAATTGAAGACTATACAATGATCTAATAACAACCCCATATTTGGAACATTCAACCTGATTCGATACACCATTGCTAAGACCCGTGAGTTACGAATAAATATAAACTAGAACAGTAATTATATTAATTAATTAATAATTTATTATATAAAAAAGGAACATTCCATTTTTTTTCTTTTTTTTTGTATCACAGAGACAAAACAGTCGGTAGTGCGTTCATTCGCTTACCTACTGATTTTAGAAAATAATTTTAATACGAAATATTCTAATAAAATTTTAAGAGATGTAATTTGAATAACTATCAGTACTTCATCTCCGAGAAAGCTTAATTCACTTTAATAATTTAATAACTTCTGCGAGATTGGACAGAACGCCTTCCCACTATTTAATAGCAAGCGTGTGTCTGATGATGAATTTGAAGTTGAATTCTCGCTTCGTTTTCGTTTTACGTTCGTTTTTATGATCTCACTATCCTGGACTTATCAGGACACAAGTATTTTATATGTTAACTTAGATGATAATCCAAGTAATTAGGGAAAATATACAAAATGTTTTTTTATTCCTTTAAATTATGGGTAATCGTATCTATTTATCTATCAATCGCCATCATAATTATCGTCATTTTATCCCGACCATCTCTACTACCTATCAGCATGACGTCACAAAGCAGGTGTAGGAGTAAAATTAGGCGATGTCGAATCTTATCACTTGACCTTCGCAAATTACGTAGTATCAACCTTATCATGAGCTTATGACTCGGAAGTGTCGAACGACCAATACAGAAAAAAATATAGTTTTATAAAGTTAATACTACGTCTTAAAAAGTTATTTCACAACTTTTAGTAATTCAAACTTACTCTAATTTTTTTTTATCAAATGCGCTGCCCGCCAACGTCAGACTTTTTGTAGGTCAGATAATCGCCGAGGCCGATTTATCCACCGATTCTTACTACCGAATTCTGTCTTACATATTGTAGGACGTGTGCGTTGCACTATTGCTATCAGTGTGTTCTATTTTTCTCCCACAAAAAATCGGACAACGATTATCGGACGTGGGCGGGCAGCCTTATACAAAAAGTGTATACTACTTCCAGTATATTAGTAGCTCCGTAACAAGTTACCTTTGTGGCGATCTCATTCAAATAGAATAGTCTTGATGAATACATCGATATATTTCCTTCCAATTACCTGAATTATTCAACGTTCAATTATTTAGATTTATTTCAAAGGATCGCACCAATTGTACGGCCATTGATTTGTTTTTGTTTGTGCCTACAAATCTATGGATTATTTAGTGATGTGACATCGTAGGCAAATGATTAGTAGAATAATATTTTTGTGATTGGGTATTCTGAAATGCTGTGTGTGTGCTGTCCGAATTATTATTAGGTGATAAAACGTTATGCCTGTCAGTTAAGCAAAAATACATTATGTAACTGAGAAGTATAACTTGTATGATATAAATATAAAAAAAAAATGTGAGCCGTCACGGGACGCCTGGCAGATATGAAACATCGACATTATTTTGTAAAAGTAATATGCAAAAAAGAACAGATTGCGATAGGAACTAAATATGTCATAATGATAAATGGCGCTGTGAAATACGCGACATAGATTTCGCGCCATTCGCGCATGCGCGCCACGGCATGCGTCGCCACGCCAGAAATCGGTTTTACGTGCGGCTATAGATGTTTCACATCAAAATAGTGCCATTTATTTTTAAAGCATTGTTTGGGAACTAGCAAAGTTTAAAAAAGAAACTGATGTTATTGGCTGTATTGACATAATGGCATCTCAGCTTTAGCTAAAGGTTTAATGTTATTTTCATAATAATACGCAAATCAATTAGTATTTCAGTCTTGCTCTGCTAGAAACTAAAAACTAAAAAATATAAAAAGTCAAATCTAACCTACTTTAGGATCTCAATTTTTAAATAACAGCAATTGTCAGCAATTTTTAGGATTCCAATAAAGCAAAGAAATAGAGTTTAATACTTGTTTATAATGTTATTTTGGTCCTATAAATACATATTTGGATTTTGCATAGAACTTGGCACTCATTTAGATCTCCATTCTTTTTGTGTATTGAACTTGGCTTTCCTTTTTTACATTTATGTTTTTGGTGGGATAAAACCTACAGAGTCGACTCCCGATAGGTCAACCATAAAATGTTCATAAATAATTGCTTACATACATAAAACAGGTACTTATACTTCGGCCGTTTATCAGTCTTTTATAATACCGATATTCTTTAGAAATTCACTTACTACACGGAGTGCTAATTGCGAGCAAAATGAACAGATAATGATGCCCATTCATAGGTAGACAGAGTCGTAGTCTTAGTAAATATCCCCCATTATTTGTCCTTATAAGTAAAGTATGTAGGTTTAGAACTTAGAACAATATTGGCATGATTATACTGTATTAGGTATGGATGTAATAATGCATACGACCGTACATTGTGTAGGAAATTAATATTGATCTGATTTCAATCGTAAATAAATAATATTATTAGAATTTTCCTTAAGAAGATATCTAGGGAAATGAGAGGTATCGGTATAATTTTAACAATATTTTTTTTTGGAGTTCCTTACATCAAAAATGAAATCCTTTTTGTTTTCCTGTCAGAAGTAATCAGTAATCATGGCAAATAGAGATAATATAATTATATGAGCTCACGCTAGTGATGCTTTATTTTTTTATACATACTGGGCCTATGTACTCTATTATCTACAAAAGCTTTCTGGGACCACTCATTTGTTACAACTTGACTACAATTTATTTAAATATTGAATTAACGTGTTTAAAATAAATGTTAAAGAAAATGGTCGAAAATTAACCACACCCAAAATAAATTTGGTTTTCTATCTATAGATATCGCCTATAAAAAATCAGCGATAAAATTTAAAGTGTCAGTAAATATCGTACGGAACCCTCTCCGTGTGACAAACTCGCAATTGTCCGTTTGTTTATTGTAATATTGTCGATTTGTTATGATTGCACATGATTTTGTAGGTTGCTTATCAAACATTTATGTGAATCAATTACCTACATTATTACCCTGATATAAATAATTATTTTAAGATTTTTACTAGATTGATAATGATGATTAATGATCATAAAAATATAATCACATAAAATTTCGATACTACTATAAAACTACTTTTTACTGATTTTATCACGGTATGTTTTTAGGTTTCATTTCCTGACGTTTCGACGCCTCTGCAGGTGTTAACGTCGGAAACCAGATACTAAATATATAAAATCCGTGATAAGTAATTTCTTTTCAATGTCTAACATTAGCGGAAACCTCAGAAAGCTATATTTTGACACTAATAAAGGTACCTAGTTAAATATTTCTATTGTCTATCGAAATCATATGAGCTACTATTTACTGACATAACTTTTATGTATTTTTATATTTCTTGTTATTACAATTTTTAATTAAACACTACCAGACACCACACAAAACCGCGACACAAACGCACCGTGAACAGCGCGCCTTATACCGCGGCTTGCCTCTCAAAAGATAAGGCGGACAGGACCAAAGTCTAAAGAGATCCGACGACGATATCCCCCGGCTAACAATTAACAATGAGACATTATACTCAAGAGTAATGCTGCCGATAATTACTGGCCGAACGATTTGCGGCCACGTTAAATATTGTATGTTGTGTATTAATTGATGATTTTGAAAGTTTGTTTTTGTGTTTTTTTTAGATAAAAGGTCTTTTTAACCGACTTCAGTAAGAGGTTTTCGATTTGTGTGTTTTTTTTTTGTATGTTTGTTACGCGATATGACGACAATTGTGAAAGATTTCAAAATTTTTGTATCTTGGAAAGGTCCAGTATATTTTTTGTTAGAGTCGGTTCTCTCATACATTAATATGTGTTCTCAATTACTAATTATATAAAACCAGCCACTATAGCCAAGTGGCATTTCTACAAGCGTTAACAATGCCATAAATCGCTTAAATTACAAAATTACATTACATGTATGGACCTGACATTTCATTTCGATAGGTCACGTGACTTAGACCTGCCACTTCCATAATATTTGAGTTATTGGCAACAAAAGCAAGGAGGAAGAAAAAAAAAACATTTGGGATATTTCGCAATCTTCTAATATATAAAAATGAATCCCTATTTCCCTTGGTCACGGCAGGACCGATTTCGCTAATTCTTTTTTTGGTGTTTATTGTTATCAGAAGAAGGTTCTTATGTAAGAAAAAAAATTAAAATTGCGTGGGAAAAGAAAATTTAAGAATTAAACCACTATATAAAATTATTTTTAATCCAACCTAAACTTTTTTAATGTAACCTAATGACGTTTGACATAGAATTGACAGAATTAAATTTGAAACAGAATTAATAGTTATGACCTTGTTATGACAGGACAGCGTCTGTCGGGTCAGCTAGACAAATACAAAAAACAATAAGGAAAACTAAGTATTTAATTGTTATCATTGTTTTCATGATTATGATGTCATTGATTGGAGGTTTTATTTCTTTTTAATTTATTAATTAAGATACTAGTCGTGCCCGGTGGTTTTACTCACCTTGCGATTTTTAGTAGCCTAAAACCTTCTTATAAACGTCAAAAGGTTTTTTTTAATAATACTATTAGTTACAGACACTAGAGCGTACATACAATAAAATCTTTAGCTCTATTTAATTTACCCAAACTTATTATACAGCACTTTTTCCAATGACATATGGCTCTGAGACGTGGTCGCTAACGGTTGGCCTTTTGGAGAGGCTCAGAGTCACTCAACGAGCTATGGAGAGAGCTATGCTCGGGGTTTCTTTGCGCGACAGGATCCGGAATACGGAAATTCGCCAAAGAACTAGAGTTACCGACATAGCTCGAAGAATATGCAAGTTGAAGTGGCAATGGGCAGGCCATATCGCTCGAAGAACCGATAACCGCTGGGGAAGAAAGGTTTTCGAGTGGCGACCACGAACCGGAAGACGCAGCGTTGGCAGGCCTCCCACCAGGTGGACCGACGATATCGTCAAAGTTGCGGGCACCCGGTGGATGCAATTGGCGAGTTGTCGTTCATTGTGGCGTTCTAGGGTGGAGGCCTTTGTTCAGCAGTGGACGTCTTCCGGCTGATGATGATGATGATGACTTTTTCCAAGTAGTTTCATAAATTTATAGGGGGTTTTAAATAAAACTACTTTTTAAATGGATTCTATCGCGGTTTATACCTATGGATTTTAGTTCCCGACGTTTCAACGCCTTCGCATGTGTCATGGTCAAGGTCAGGCTGAGAATATCCAACTTGCGCGTAAACTTAAGAAATAAGTATACTATATGGACAATTCTTTATTTGCAATTCAATACTTAAATCTAATACAACAACAAACACTTACAACTATACTAAAATTAAATCTTGTATAAATAAATAAAACTAACACGCGTCAAAAACTTCATCGTCATCATTGTCAATGGTGAAAACGTGCCCAGAAGGCTGGCAGCAATGCCACGTTGAATGGCTATGCCGATTCTCGGTGCAAGGAACAAACCAGCCCTCTGATCACGAGTAGAGTCGATCAAACGTTTTGATAATTCGTGCCTTCGGTTCCCATGACCCGAGCGTTTCAACCCCAAAGGGCTCAAAATTTAATCAGGTACCCATTAAGTTATTATACTTTCGCCGCTTAAGGGTCTCCGCAGCTCCAGCAGCAGCGCAAGGAGACGCCGCCGAACTTAGAACGTGGGATCGCGCAAGGGTGTCGACGCACGTTGCGTCCCACACCAAAGGCCGACCAATTTCCAAGACAACAATGACATACCGTCAGGTCTCTTACCATCGCTGCGCACTAAACCATTGGGTTCCAAAACAGCTGGTACACCGGCAGTGACAAGAGCACTACGAATAATGTCATTATACTATATAGGGCTTTTCTTTAACAATAATCTTTTAAGGAAAATCATAATTAAATACCTGTATACTGTTTCAGATATCATACACGCTACATATCTACTAGGAAGTTGAACTATTTATACATAGTCAGCGTACGTTGCAGTATTGTAATCATTAACAATAGCTAGGACAGGTCCTAATCCAAAAATCTGATTGGGATTTAATTAATTAATTATTTTATCACTAAATAGATTTTATTTAGAATCTAAATTGATAGATAATTATAATATTAGAATCTTATTTATTTTGTTGTTTTTATTGATTCCATTGTGAATGTGACAGTAGTAAGTAGTCGATTTTATGCATTTGTATTTGTTTTCTGCAGTTAATATAATAAAATCTCTTATATACTTTTACGCACATGCACAAATAAAAAGATGCAGCTCAATTTATCTTGTTATATATGTTACTTCTTTTGAATAGGAAAGATGCCTTTGTACACAATGTGTTAAGAAAACCACGTATGTTAGTGCGATGCAATAATACCGACGAAAATGGTGTAGTACATAGTGTACATTTAAAAAAATCTCTAATTTTATGCGGCAAAAATGTATATTTCAAAATTAAGTATTTTGTTACTAGCATAATTTTTAATTTTCATATTATATTTTTTCATGTAATTGAGGGGCTCGTGGCTAAGTGTAAGCCGGTACGCTTTAACCGATAATACAGGTTAGGCCGCGCTCGCCGCTGTTGGTCCGTGGTTGGGTGACCATTTATAACATACCGAGACCCCTCCGTGTTTCGGAAAGCACGTTAAACAGTAGGTCCCGGCTGTCATACTATGATCTTTGGCCGTCGTTAAGTCAATTCTGACAACCAGTCCTACTATGGGATACTGTGTTTCCAAGTTAAATGGGTTGTGGTCGTTGTGGAGGTCAGATAGGCAGTCGCTCCATGTAAAATACGGTATTCAGCTAAATCCGGTATGACTGGTAGCCGGCCCCAACATAGTTGTGAAAAGGCTCGGGAGATGAGATGATGATGATTTTTTCATGTAATTGTGAACCCTATATCCCTTTGGGGTCGGTCAGGGTTTTCTTAACATATTGTACAGTAAATTTTTTATGAATACAGTTACAAACTTTAGCCCATTTACGTTATCCTCTTCATTTTGAAAAATAACTTATCATTATTTATTTTCCTTGTACCAAATTATTAATAAGCATCATATCTTTAATGATATAGCAGGTGTATATAAAAACAATTTAAAGAAGATTAAAGAGATTTTGATCATTATTCACACTCGTATTTATAGACAACAAAATTATAATTTACCTCAAGATAAATATTTAAAAAGTAGTGCTCGATAATAACAAACAATAGTACCTATATATCACGATAAAACCGATGAGCAATACCAAATGATTAAATATCTTAATCTTTAATTACTCACATCCACATAATTATGGATCTAATCATTATCTTTATAAAAATTTACCTACAAGATAAACTTAAAAAGTTAAATAGTCAATCGAAACAATATTTGTTCAGAAAAACAAACGTAGTCATCGGGTGTGGTTCAAATATTAATTTAAAATGAAGATTTTTTATTTATTTTGTTTGTTATTAGCAGTTATAAACAATGGGAAAATTGTTAGTGCTCGTCTTCAGTTCAATTTACCGGATTCTAAATATTTTTTTAACAAGGAACTCTATGAATCTGTAATAGACGATGAACTGTGTGAAGAACAAATTCAGTTCATTCAAAGAAATCGTACAGATCTATTAATTGAATGTAAGTATTCTAAACATTATTATGTATTTGTAAAATAAATCCCATATCAATGTTTATTTATATGTGATTTATTGACGAACGGCGTCGCCGAGGCCGGCCCAGGAAGAGGTGGTGGGATGACTCAGTCGCTTACCGCGAGGGCTAGTTTGAGATGGCGCGGGATAAGGTTGAATGGAAGGACTTGGGGCCTTTGCCCAGCAGTGGGACAGTATAGGCTAGGGATTTTTTTTAATTTAAAACATAATTTCAAAATAACAAACATAATATTGCGTTCAAATATTTTTTTATGAATTAAAAAGAAGATCAGTGGTCATAATCCACTACTACTTACTTTCTTTTTATGGTAACCGTGCGAACATCTAATGACTTAAACCTACGCCGAGGGTCTGGCAGGTATGTTGTACTCGCATTTACTAAAAATATTCCTGGGCCGTTGTTTGTTTTTCCGTTGCCACTTTGTGTGGCTACTGCTGCCGGACAAATTACCCATACCATCTAATTCAACAAAATATTTGTTTTAGTTATGGATGCCGGCTATCGAACTCCAAGAGGGGTGCTTACTGCAAATCTATTGGATTTGGGAAACTACTACCAATGTTTGAATATCAACGAAGAAATACCAAACTCAGTTGTAGAAGGGAAATACTGCATGATTAACCTTCCATTAAACCAAACATTGCCAAGCCTGCCAACATTCCCTGATGGCTGGCCTGAAGGTTGGCCTGAAGGATGGCCTGAAGAATGGCCTGAAGATTGGCCTGAAAGCTGGCCTGAAGATTGGCCTAGACCACCATGGGTTGACACAAACCCAAGAGCATTGAGGTTAAGAGAAAAGACAATGCAGAAGCTGAAAGATTATTACAACCAGACATTAATGGCTCAGAATGTGCTTAATAGAGCCAACCTGGATAGTGCCAGGTATTTAATTTATAAGTCTACATAGTTCATAACACATATTGAAAGCATTGTACGAATAGTTAATCCACTCAATACTAGATGACACCACTAGGAAATGCTTGTAAAAATTTTTTTTTGTACGAATCTGATTCAGTTTCATAATTTTATTTGTGAAGCATAGGTATTTACAAATTATGCAGGTCTTAAAATGACCCATAATGGACACTATGCGCTGTAAGGTAAACTGAACTACTGAAAAGCTATTTAAATTTAACAAGTACTTAAATGTACCTATACTATATCTGTAACCAGTATGAGATTTTACGACGACTTCAAACGCATTGACATTTCATTATTTTCCATGAGTTATAATATAACTTATCAAAAAAATATCAAAAGGCGAGAAGGAGAGTCGGCGTCGTCACACGGGCTGGCCAAATGATCAAACAAAAGGCCGTGAGCAATAACAACGAAAATATTGTTGTCATTTTTGTTAGTATAATCACAAAAAATGCAATGAACGGTTTTTTTCAAAATTCATTATTATTGTTACTAATTTATTGACTGTTACTAATAAATTATTTGGGCATGTGATTGTAAAACCTATATCACCCTTTCGGGTCGGACAGGGTTTTCTTAACACCCTGTATATCAAAAAGAATTCAAGGTTTTAGGCTTCTAATAGTTGGTCTGCATAGTTTTTTAAAAGTTTAATCATTAATAGGCTATTGTTTGTACGAGGAAAATGGCTTTATTTTTTACCTACAGTCCATCTGCCCACGTATTTTACGGATCATAAAAATTATATCAGTAATTACTACCGTGGTAGTGATTCTAATATTGTTAACATTTATTAATCATGGTAATTAATAATCAAATTATAAGTGTGTTGATAAACTAATCTAATCTCAAGTATACATGAGTCAACTACAATATAATTAAATTATTTATTAAGCAATTTCCAGATTAAGCCTTTGTCGTGATAATCATTAACATACTCATATAAGTACATATAGGTATAGCCTTTCCGTTTTAGTGATATATATATATATAGATAAACAGGTGGTTTTGTTTATCTTTATATCATATTATTTTTTACAATGTTGCATTTAAACAATTTTTATTGCAAAATTTAACTATTTATAATTATTTATTATTAATAACCAATGGGGTTTCTTCTACATAGGAATGAAATTTTGGAATCTACAACTAGAGTCAGTAAAAACGTTTTAAAAGAGCTTGGATTGGCCTATTTGAAATAAAAATATTTTGATTTTGACTAATGAGAGTTTAAGTTTAAGACTAAAATGTTAAAGAGTTATATAACACAGGTTATACAATCAATTTGACTATGGAACATGTATTTCTGAATTCCGTTAAATCACACCGTTTGTAACATAACTAAAACTGATAGGATATAGTCATTTAGAAAGGTGCTTTTGTACATGTAGGAAATGCGACACATTAAAATAGAAACGGCATAGCTATTAGTTATTTTTTCTTTTGATATAAAATTAATTATTTTTGTATTTTTAGATCTGGCGACACTGCAGGTCTTGGAGCAATTACCTTTAGGGTAGCAATATGCATACCTAAAGCATGCTCTACACACGCTGCAATGAATGCTTTGTTTAATACCACTGCAATTAGTCTAAACTACGAGGAAAGATTCTGTCGACTTCCAGACGACAAGGCGTGGGTGGCTGGCGATTATGTTGCTATGTAAGTTAACTAATTACCCATTTAACCCATTCGTGATCACTTCATATTGTCAAATAATTGGCAAAGGAATAATTTTTCACTTATTTAGAGCTGAAATTTCGTAAACTGTCTTGACACCAGATGTACTCTTTGCCTCTTGTGGATAGATATACCCCTTCGGTTACATCCTGTATATTAAACATTTTGCGTACCAGCAGGCAACAGATTATTTACTCCAATATTTCTTCTGCCTTGCCTTTTCCCAAACTTTTCTGGTCCCTTTACCAAATCAACGGATAACACTAGTAAAATTAATATAATTATGTATTTACCATCAATGAAAAAATAAAATCGTTCAAAAAAAAACATCTGCCTTGGATTCAGACTCGCATTTGTTTGGTTATTTTCAATCAATGTTACTTTAAAAAGCCTATTTTAATTATGGTAATGATTTTTCTGTTTTCAGTTCAATATTTTCCACCATCGGTTTCCTTGTTTTATTAAGCACGTCGTATGATGTATATCTCAATTACTATCAACAAAAAGGTAAGATTAAGTTGTTTTGTTTAAATTACATGAATAGCTAATTATCATGTTAAAATAATAATTATTGTCGTGTAATCTAAGCACGTGCTTTTCCGTAAAGTGTGGAAGGGACAACTACGATTATACGTAGGTATTAGTAAAATTCTTGACTAAAATACGTTGCGTTTTCCGCTAGTTTTTCTCCAACCCAAGGACTAATTCAAAGAACTTTATCATAATTAGCATTATAATATTTTTCATAATCTATATTCAAATAGATAGATGATTATTATTATCTAATGAGTATTTGCAAATGTTTATTATAATCTGCTATTAAGCAGATACGGATCTATCCTTTCGATTGCGCAATTAACATTTTTTGTTAATGTTCTTTTTTTGTCACATAACACATACATAACTTGTGTATTTCCTTGATATCTTATATAATACGTTGTAGTTTTCTAAGCCCCCTTAACTTTTCCTAAGTATAGAGGTATCTAATTGGTGCTTATTTTTTCTTTTGCAGATTCCTCAAAATCAAAACCCGCCCATAAGCTGTGTCTCGCTTTTTCTGTCTTCACGAATTCTCGTCGCCTTGTCACGTATAATCCAGTTCCTGGTACCATAGAATGTTTGGATGGCATCAGATCCTTCGCTATGATGTGGGTCATCGTAGGCCACACGTTTAGTACATATCTATCAAGCGGGATTTTAGCAAATCCTTTGAATGCTATGAACGTAAGTTGGGTTTTGTTTAGGTTAGTCTCAGACATGGTTAATTGTTCCTTTAGGAATTTATTGGTATGGCTGGCAAAAACATGTATTAATATGTTTCGTAACCATATAAAGTAATTTTAAATTTCAAATCAGTTACGGTTATGACTTCCGAAATACTTTTATGGCGAAGGTATTTTCGAATATGTGCTATATGGTCAATAAAAGTTCAATGGAACTTTTTTTATTGCTATGTGTTTACTAGGTCATCTAAAACGATTTATGATTTTAGTGGGCAAGATCCATGGCATCCTTGTGGATAACGGCAGCTCCGATCACAGTGGACACATTCTTCTTTTTAAGTGGCCTCCTACTTGTGTACACCACTGCAGGAAAATTTTCAAGCAGTAAGTGCACTTGTTGATATATTTTGCAAATTAATCAAATGTTTTTATGTAACTATGTTTAACAATTGTTATACAAACTAAACCAAAGGTTTAGTTAACTTACAAACGATTTTTGTTTTAGTGAAATTAGTCAAGAATCTCCATCTTTTCTACCTCAATCGTCTTCTTCGAATGTTCCCTGTATTAGCTGCGACCATGCTTCTCCAAATCTCTATATTAAACCGAGTCACTGATGGACCGTTCATGGAAGTTGAAATGGGCAATGTACACAACTGTCGAGTCTTCTGGTGGTCTACCTTGTTGTATATACAGAATTATTTGAACCCTGATCACATGGTAATAATTAACCTAAACTAACTTTGATGTTTCGCAGTAAATGCATATGAAGTGTAACAACTGTCATTGGTTGACTATGTAACAAACAATCATGATGCCTGACAAGTGTTCTTGTTTTGATCAGACTGTCAGAATCGGAGGTTTTACTTAATTCCTTATATCTTTTCAGTGTCTATCCCACACGTGGTACTTGGCTGTAGACATGCAACTCCACATTATCTCGCCACTTATTTTAGTGTTCGTGCTCTCGGGCAAACGAAAGATGGCCTGGTCAGGGCTCATTGTTGCTATGTTGGCGTCATTAACTGGTGCCACTATATACAACTTTATCATGAATTTCCCATCTTCGAGTTTAGCTGGGTGAGTTTAACTGGTAGATATATAAAAAAATAGAGTGAATTTTGTCGTGGCATGTTAAAATTGCATTGTTGTGTAAAATAATCACATGTGAATAATAGGGTATTTTATACCGGACATGTTACATTTTATTTTCCACTGTAATATTTTCGAATTTTTCAGACGTCCTGACGTAATAGACTATTTGTTGGATTACTACAACAACACATTAACTAGAGCGCCCCCGTTCTTTGTTGGATTAATCACCGGATACATTATACATCTAGCCCGTGGACGAAAAGTGCATTTGCCTCTAGTAAGTATCACTTTTTCTGGTTCAGAGAGCAGTACCTTAGATTGTAATCAAACTTCGAATAAGTTTTTGAACATTTCAGAATATAAATCGTTTGTATGTTATTTACTGTAGGCATAAATGAAATGGCTCATCTTAGGATGCTAAATACGCAGATATACCGTATGGGAAAAATGTATTCTCTTCATAATCCGTATCTAATTAGTATGGTTTTTTAAATTTCAGATGCTCGTTGCAGTTATGTGGTGTTGTGCAGCTGCGATAATGGTATTGTGTGTATATTCCCCATACCCAATTTCCCAGCCAGGTTGGGACAACCAAGTAGCTGATAACATGATCAATACTTTCATGCGGCCAGCGTGGGCCATGGCTATTGGATGGATGATATTTGCTTGTCAAAATGGCTTTGGGGGTAAGGATATTTTCTATCCTCTTGTATTGTAGCACAGGTAAAAGCAAGATTCATATTATAGATTTCAGTAAGTTACAACACATATCAGGCAGGGTCACTAACCACTAGACCAACAGGCCCGTCAATTATGTTAATATTCATCTTCAATCAATTAAATATTAATGAATGCCACTGACTTATCGACTACTTTCGCCATTAGTACCTGCAAATGCATGCTATTGCAATGCTATAGCTTGAATACTTCATCACTCACAGGTCTGCGTCGTATATACCGAATTTTTTATACCTTAGTATATTCTATTTACATATATATATTTTTTTGTGAGTAACAGTAATCATGCAAAGTAAAATACAAAATAATTTTAATTTTAGGTCCTATTAACTGGGTGCTGAGTCTTTCAGCCTGGAAAGTGCTGGGACGTCTGTCATACGCGATGTATATGGTGCACTACCCTCTTATGTTCGTTGTCAATGCCATGTCTATTGCTCCTTTATACTTCGCCGTGCAGTTCTGTGTAAGTATTTACTTATTATATAAATTATATTCTTATTCAATACGTGACCTTTTTAATATTGTAATATTGGTTTAAGCGCCATCTATTGTTGCACATGGAAGTTCTAACACAAAAGTGTTGTTTCGTTTCGTAACTGATATACTTCTGTTGTTAAATCTGCTTGCAACAGATGGCGTTGTCGTAAAATATGATTGTTACTTAATTCACAAAATAATTAATAGTAGGTATGGTACAAGACATTTACTTCAAGAAAAAAGCCTAACATGGTATTTAACCTAACATTTCTAATCTCTTCTAAAGCGTAATTCTGTCGTGTCCTAAGGCCCTTAAAACGGTTTGAAAGGTTTTTCAACTATTTAAGTCCGTAAAAAGTTTGTTAATATATTGTATTGATTATATATATATTGTATTATATTGATTTTATTTTCAGATTTTGCGGTTTCTTTCTGACTTCACGCTGACAGTAATAGTGGCTTATATGGTAACTGTCACAATTGATGCACCGTTTGCAATATTTGTCAAACACTTTATGGGTGGCGGTAAGTCGAAACAACTATTGCTCTTATTTAATTTAAATGATGTTTTTTTTATATACATTATCATATATCATAAACAGACTAGTTAAGGATATAGTAGACTTTATGATAAATGAGGAAGATCAAGTCTGAAAAGGTCATTAATTAATGGTGATGTAAAAAAAATTGTATGTAAAGATCAAAAATATCTGTAGTTAATTTTCTCTATTTTTTTTTTCTATTAGTATTAATATTACTCAATCGTTTTCACAGGACCAAAGAAGCCACAAGCACCGAAAGTTGAAGAAAAGATTGCTAATGAGGAAAAGCAACCAGATGCTTGAAATTGATGCAGTTCAATGTCGATGTTAATTTAAGTACCTACCTACTACAAATTAAGATGTTACTTACTCATTAGGTTTAATTATTAAGTGCCTTCTATAAGAATGAATAATATAGGAATAAATTATTAATTCAGAAGGAAAAATATAAGTCATGGCAAAATACTCTAATAATAATTGTACAATTTATACTGTATTTTATGATTAATAAATTATTGTATCTTTAAAATTCATTCTTAATTCTTTATTGTACACATAAACATTATATTTTAAAAGGATATAAGCATTGATGTACACAGGTGAGCTTAACTCAAAATTGAGTTTACTTCCAGCAAACCTTTGAGTGATAGTGAAATAATTCAATAGTGGTGAGAAAGATGGAAGTGTACAACTTTACAAATTAAATATAATATGTAGAAACTTGGTTATCATCATCGTTCATTGCGATTGCCGAGCTATCGTGAGCGTATTTATCGTAGGCGGGCGAGGAGAATTAAGAACAGCGACACTCCACCGAACACGTTTTGCTTCAATGCGGAGCCACCAGATTCCTCTTCATCCGACGGCCGCGAGCAAAAGATCCCGGAGCATAGAGAAAAGTAAATACGTAGGGTAGCCCGGAGTTGCGTCAGTGACAAGAAACGTCAACCCGCTTGTCATGTTTCAGCAGTTCCTTTTCACGTTTCTTAACACTAGAAAATAGCGAAGCGCCTACTTACCTATACAAACACACAAATACTACATAATAATATAGTACTTTTATTATATGATACATATTAGATATAAGTAGATACACATAGACTACATAACTCAAATTAAAAGGAAATGCTCTCTTATCTTTCTCTTAAAGACGAGCGAAGGGCTATTACGCAAGAAATGTGGAAATGAGTTCCAGAGGCGCACAGCATGAATAGTAAAGGATTTGTCGTAACGCCTAGAGAGGTTTGAAGAGGAGTGCGAAGGAGAAGAGAGGTTTACCCCTAGTGACCAAGAATCCAAAACGTTTCCGTAGGTAGCCTGGATATTTAGGGTTGTGCAAAACAGAGAAAAGAAGACAGAGTATGTGAGATTCTCGACGTTGCCGAATAGGCAACCACTTCAATCTAGCCCGGAATTCCGACACGTGGTCCTACTTCCGCAGACCAAAAATGAAGCGGATGCACAAATTCTGCAGACTTTCGAGTTCTCTCATGTATTATTTATATTTTCATCTTATATAATGTACCTACGTACTGTAAAATTGGGATTGTCACATGAACAAATAACATCCACCCAAAACTTTTTAATCCCCAACCACAGATATAAGAAATATTTATATAAACCCAACACTTTAAAACATTTTTTATTGTGTTAAAATTAACACTTAGTAAACTTAAGTAGTATCAGAATACTTGCAAATTTTTGACGCCAAACACTTCAAATTCGATATAACAATTTTTCCATCACACAGATTCCTGCAGCCTGAGATTTTAGCGATTTCATAGATGACAGATTGGTTTTTTATGGTTGTTCTGGCAATGTTGTTGTTGTGCTGCCAACCACGTATGTCTAATTACTTTGTGCTGCCATACAGCCACTGAAGACCTCTGGGCCGCGATTTAGCAAATGCATGTCCGTGGTCGGTCAGTGTACTTGTCTTTGTGCCTAATTTTCGTATTCATTTAAGCCTACAATAAAATCTCATTGAACTCTCGAAGAGAATAATCGTAATGACAGTTAGTAGAATGCCAATTATAGTAAAAATGACAAGAAACTCTTAAACAGCTTAATCGAGGCCCTGTATGTAACACTACATGTAAAGAACAGCCTTTCTCGCGTATTATTTAACGCACTATATACTAAAAGCCACGGTGGTGGTCAACTTTATAGACTACAAGATGAAAATAGGTTATTTTAATAAAGGAAATGATATTGATAATCGATTCAGTACTGGGAGCTATTGAATCTTATTACGTGGATATGGCCGTTTATGAGGTAAATTCGAAATCGACTGTCACTATCTTTAAATTATTAACCTTAAATTTTTAGTTATATCACACACACACAGGTTTGTACGGAACCCTCGCTGCGCGAGTCCGACTTGCACTTGGCCGGTTTTTTAACATAGGTGTCTACTACTACTACTAGGTCATTACTTATGATTAAAGTAATAAAACCATTATTTTATTTCCTATATATAAATAATTTATTAGAATGTAGTTAGAACTAAGTAGTGACTTAAAATATACAAGAGTATTTTTTTGTCACTTACATTTATCTCTATTATTTACAATCAGTTCATACAAACTATGATGGTAGAAAACCTATTTTAAAGCCTTATGGTTTACACTTTTTAATATCTACTAATAAAAAATATTGCAAAATATCGCCTTCTCGATCGTCTTACAGTATTGAGATATTTTTGTACCTAAATGAAAATGATATATTTCATTCAATAAATTCCCATTTTCGAAAAAGCTTGACCACACAGATTTGGTGATAAAAACTGCATCAGTTTCAAGCTTCTGGTTGCTTTTCATCATTAGCAACCTTTTCGTCAACCTTCGGTGCCTGTGGCCTCTTTGGTCCTGTGAAAAAAAAACAGGTATTGACTAGAGTATTGAGATAATTTTGTATTCTGTTCAAGAAAGAATTTAAAAGAGAACCAATCTTTGTATTGAGTAGCACTTATTTATTTAGATACCTACCTATATACCATTGTTATGTATAAAGTTTCTAGAGGATTTCTATGAAGGTTCAAACTATTCATGCGGGTCCAGCCTATTTGAAATTTCGTAAAAACCTATGTTCATACACCACACGGAATTAATGGCACTTTCAGCCTTTTTCTTTCCCTTTTAGCACAACGGCTTCCATTTTCTTTTATATGTACCTACAACTGCATCGCACTATCTATGTTAGCTTCATGGCAAAATGACAAAATGAAAAAAAAAAAAAATATTATTACAGATATTTGAAACTTACCGCCACCCATAAAATGTTTGACAAATATTGTAAACGGAGCGTCAATTGTGACCGTTACTATAAAAGCCGCTATTACTGCCAGCGTGAAGTCCGCAAGAAACCGGAATAACTAAAAGAAAAACAATTATAAAAATAAATATTTGAACCAAACATACAAAATGTTAAATAACAAATAAAATTTCTTTAGGTACAGTAACATCTGTTGCAAGCGACGCGTATTAACACACAGGCATAGAGAAAAGTAATAAGTAGGGTATAGAGAGACCTCTAGTGGCTAAAACGTGTCGCCCTAGCAAGCGTACGAACCTGGTAGTAAGCACACAGGTACGTAAGCTTCAAAACAAAACAGTCTGTTTTTGTTAGTGCTTCCACATATTGATAACAGATGACGCTTTAACAAATATTCTAAGAAGTATCTACTTGACCAATATAATTTTGTGGCCTTATTTGGCATCTTTTTGGCATGTAAGAATATATAAAATATATACTTACACTGTTCTGCACGGTAAAGAATATAGGCGCGATAGCTGTGGAATTGACAACGTACATAAGAGGGTAGTGCACGATATACATCGCGTATGATAGACGTCCCAGCACTTTCCAGACTGAGAGAGTCAGCACCCAGTTGATGGGACCTGAAAATAATTAAATGTTCGTTACTTAGGTTTTGACTGACGTGTAATATTGGGTTAGGATATACTTAGATAAAAATTATATGCAAGTACTGTAAGTAGGTAACATATAGCGTCGTGCCTGTTCCCAAAAAAAAATTCAACGCCAAACTTGTGGTGGAATTCAAGAGCTTTTTATAGCATTTATTTGCAAGCAGTGACTGCATGCAAGGTGCGACCAAAAGCCCTTTGGCTGTACAGTATTATACCCGTGCTACAATACAAAATAATAGAAAAATACTCTTACCCCCAAAGCCATGCTGGCAGGCAAATATCATCCATCCAATAGCCATGGCCCACGCTGGCCGCATGAAGGAATTGATCATATTATCAGCTACTTGGTTGTTCCAATCTGCCTGTATAAGTGGGTGTGGGGCATATACCACTAGGATCATAATCGTTGCAGCGCAACACCACAAAACTGCTGCAGGGATCTGGAAAAGTTAAAAAATTATGAAATACAGATAATCCTCAAAGTTTAAAAAGAGCCTCTGGAATAGTGGGTTGATTTTTTCCGGTCTGACAATTTTCGTGCGCTTTGGTAATTAATTAACATTTTTTTATTACAATTAATTAACATATTTAATAATAGCTTAAAAAGGATACCATTGCTAAATATTAAATTATAACTATTTAAACTAACTAATTATATTTATTTAAACAACGTTTTGTTCCGGTTAAACAGTCAAGCAAAAAGAAGGAGAAAGTTATTACTTACCAGAGACAAATGTACTTTTTTTCCACGGTTTAAGTGCATAAGGTATCCGAACATTAATCCGACAAAAAACGGAGATGCTCTGGTTAGTGTGTTCACGTAGTAATATTGCATATAGTTCAATACTTCGTCAGAACGCCTGAGAAACAACAAAAATGTTAGATTAGAATCGCATAAATAATATGTCTGACCGAATATTTTTTACGGGAAACTTTGAAATACTCACCCATACGCAAAAGATAATGAAGGGAATTTATTAATAGAGTTATAAGTAGTAGCAGCAGTTAATATCCCCAACATAGCAACAGCGAGTCCAGTCCAAGCAATCTTCCGTTTTCCGGACAACACGAAGACCAACACAAGAGGCGAAAGAATGTGCAGTTGGACGTCTATAGCCAGGTACCAAGAGTGGGGGAGACACTGGAAACAAATAAAGAATTAATATGGAACTGAACATCAAAAGGTATTGCATGGATAGTGGTGGTTTTGTTACTCAATGAGACCACATAAGAGAATGGAATTCAATTCTCTGCCAAAAGAGCCACTTACATGGAAACTTCAGTTACCGTAATGGCTCCTACACACAGTGCCGGCGGCAGTGCCGCCGGGCGAGCCGCCGCCGGCCAAGCCGTCGCGCGTCGTCACACAAACAAATGCCGGCGGCTCCTTTGTGCGGCTTTGAATGCCGCCGGGCGCACGGCGGCTTGGCCGGCGGCTCGCCCGGCGGCACTGCCGCCGGCACTGTGTGTAGGAGCCATAATAACACCCATAAACAAGGAGTAAGCTAAGGGTTACCTCTAAAAGAGAATTGTAGGCATTGATAATAGCCTAATGTAATTATAATTTTTTTATTTGCTGATATTCCTAAGAGAGGGGTTTGGTGAGGTTCTCTAAATTAAGGCAAATTGAGTTATTGAGTAATTAGTTACTTACCATGTGATCAGGGTTCAAGTAATTCTGTATAAACAACAGGGTAGACCACCAGTATTTTCTACACCTGTGTACATTGGCCATTTCAACTTCCATGTACGGTCCATCAGTGATTCGGTTCAATATAGAAACTTGGAGAAGAATGGTCGCAGCTAATACAGGGAACATTCGAAGAAGTCGATTAAGGTAGAAAAGGTGGAGGTTCTTGATTAATTTCACTAGAAAAAAAAAAAAAAAACATTTTAATTTAGCGAGTTATTGACTTGCACGAGGGTCAAGTGGTCAACGTAATGTATTTATTTTAATTTGAAGCAACTTTCTAGTCAATTCACATTATTAGAGACGTCAAAAAAAAAAAAATATTTATAACAAATTAACTTCATCATCATCTGCCAAGCCTTTTTCCAACTATGCTGGAGTCGGCTTCCAGTCTTACCGGATTCAGCTGAATACCATATTTAACATGGAGCGACTGCCTATTTGCCTCCACAACACAACCCATTTGGGCAACATAGTAAGACTGGTTTTCAGAATTGACTTAACGACAAATTAACTTACTGCTTGACAATTTTCCTGCAGTGGTGTATACAAGTAGAAGTCCACCAATCAGAAAGAATGTATCCACTGTAATCGGAGCTGCCATAATCCACACCGATTTTACGGATATCATCCACTAAAATCATAAAAAAGATATAAATACATTTTAGTAGAAATTAGGTTATATTAAGCTTGTAGAGGAACTTGTTCAGTACTTAATATATTCTTCTGAATATATTCAACTTACTTCGTAAGAATCCAAAGGATTAGCCAAAAGCCCGCTAGCTTGGAGGGTGAAAAACGTGTGGCCTATGATGACCCACATCATGGCAAAAGATCTGATGCCGTCCAAGCATTCTATGGTACCAGGAACAGGATTGTACGTTACAAGACGACGAGAGTTCGTGAAGACAGAAAATGCGAGGCACAGCTTATTGACTGGTCTGCCTTTCTTGGGATCTGTAAAAGAGGATTTCAAAATTACATTGATGGAAGTATTCAGGAAACTAACTTTATTGGAAAGAGTAATCTTAGTAGGTGTGGTTCGTTAACTGGATGATGCCTTTTGGTAAGCGTGTCCTAGACCTTTGCTACGGACTCGAAAATGATTTTTCAAGTTGCTTTGCGAAGTTGAACTAAATTACGAATTAATCAATTAATAAAATCAATTGTTTTTACAAATGTTGAGTGTGTGATTGTGTATATATGTCGCAGGCAAATAGTATGATTCCGCCGTTTACATACGGTGTCGTCAGTTTAAAAACGTTCGTATACTTCTATAACTGCGAACTTTTTTAAACTGACGACGCCGTATGTAAACGGCGGAATCATACTATTTGCCTGCGACATGTACCTATATAACCGTTGCCAAATCCTGGAATTTTATTTGGTCACCGAGTGACTTGATTGATAATTATCTCTGTATGCAACACAGCAACAGTCTAAACTTCGGTTCATATCTGATGGATTTAGTGGCATATTATGATAAACATGCACATAGAGACGGATAATAAAGTAATTTTAATCCGATTTTTTCCATTTGGACATCTATTTTCGGATTATTTACATGAGGATTAAACAGGTGCGCTTTCTAAAATGATAAGGGGGGAATTTTGAAATTAATACGTAATAATTGAAATTATGTTCTTCTTTGTTAATAATGTACTTATATAATTGTATCAAGACCATTGAAGTAAGTACTCAAGATTTTTGCCTAGCAATGGCTTACTTGAGTTTGATGATAATTACTAAACTTGATTTATGCTTAAAGAAGGTAGTTTAAGATCATTAGAATATGAACTAAATAGTGAATAATTATTGACTAGTGGAAGGAAGCTATGTACAGTATGTTCCTTTTTATTGGCTTTTTATGCAATATCTCCAAAAATTGCAACTCGATATAAAAAAAAAATTAAATGGTCCATATTATATCCCTCAAAGGACTGTTTAGGTAATCAATTTTGTTTTATAAATTAAGAGTTTGAGTAAAGTTGGTTTTTAACAATAATATAGGTACATAATTATTATCAACTGTAATTAGCTCAAAACAATATTTAATCTCACCTTTTTGTTGCTGGCGATTGAGATATACATCATACGATGTACTCAACAAAACTAGGAGTCCGATGACGGAAAATATGGAACTGAAAACAAATAAGAATCGTTCAAATAAATATTATTTAAGGTAGGTAAGTAAAATAACACTAATTGAAAAATTATAAAAATTAAAGGATTACTAGATAATTACGAGTTAATCAGCACCTCAGCATCTAACGATACGACTTAAATGGACTAACACAATGTTTAGATTATCTCTTTTGGAATATACCTACTGATAATTGAATTGACTACTGACAATGAACAAACCAAATAAAAATATTTGGGGTTTCAAATTAATGCTTTTTGTTTTATATGATTCTATAGAAATACTGCTTATAAGAGAGGTGGCGTATCCAGCGTGGAAAAGATAGTCGCGTCAATACCTAATAAATCCGAATAACCCCCCGTGTATGTTCGCGATTTTTGGGTATGAGTGTATACAAGGTGTAACAGAATAAACGATTCCAAAAATTCCTGAAGTCGTTGGTTAAGAATGAGCTTCTGAATCGATTTCTGGCATTAAAAGTAGGTGTTAATTTTTGACGGCAATTTCTTTTTGCCGCCTGCTCCGCTCGCCCAAACGTTTTACGTTTAGTAAGGATAAATAATTTGTATAAAATCACTAGTGTAAAGCCTAGTTAGTGATTTTAAATTAATTTAATTACGGATGTTGTTTTGGACGTATGTTTTAATATACTAATTGAGATGTCTAAGGTATTGCCTTTATTCTGTTACACCTTGTATATGTATGAGTAATCTAAATTTTCTTTATTGAGGCGACTATCTGGTTTACCTCGTATGGGTAAAATAAAACAACTTACATAGCAACATAATCGCCAGCGACCCAAGCCTTATCCTCAGGAAGACGACAGGATCTTTCGCTGAAGTTAATTAGACTATTTTCAGTTGAATTAAATAGGGCATTCAATGCTCCTTCAGTGGTGCATGCTTTAGGTATGCAAACTGCTAACTGGAACGTCACCGCTGCAGCTGCTATAGCGTCACCAGATCTGCAAAAATAGAAAAAAAAATATTCATAACAAGAGAAAAGAAGGCTATAATACCAACTATACGCAAAATATCCCTTTTTTCATCCCCTCTTTTTCAAGATTATGGACTATTTTTTTTGGTCGTATATGACCATAATTGGTCAGTGTTTGTACCACAAGAGTTTCGTAAATATTGTCTTACGTTTACTATGAGCTCTTAAAACTTTGAAACAGGACTGTTATCATTGTGAAAGCGAGATACCGCACAAAATTGCGCGTAGCTGCGTCTTGCACAACAGTAGTAGTCATATTGCGAAATGTTATTGCAAGCGCGCAGGTGGAAAAATAAAGAAAAAAGGCAAATTAAAAACAGTTGAAACACTATAAGTATATCAGTGTGTTAATGTGTTAATCATTATCTTGACAAAGGCTTAAGCTGGGCTTTACCTTGTCAATACTGAAATTAGATCGTTATTCTAATACTCACGTATAGTTGAGATTAGATTAGCTAATCAACGCTTACTTGTAATTTTCTTGTTAATATCGTAATTGATAAATGTAAACATTATTAAAATCACAACGGTTGTAAATACTTTAATTTGAGAATTATAGTAATTTGTATAATCCTATTAATGCGGAAAATGAGCTAAAGTTGTGATTAATAAAGGTAAAATCACAGTGGCGGGCATACTATAGAGGGAATTAAGCATTGCCTACCTACTGACACCCAACTAACTATCCTTAATAATTACAACGGGGAATATACACGTGACGTAAATATAGGCAAAATGTAATACCTATATTATTTTGTAATCTTTATTGCTACTGAAAACACACTATACAGTTATTTTTAAAATTTATTTAAATTTAATAGTGAAATGTAATCATTCAAAATTCCCTCGCAAATTTTCGAAACGCAACACTATTGGTGGAACAAAACGTGACGTCAGTTTTACACGAAACGTCTACTGTCAGTTAACTATTTGTATGGTTTCTGTTCTGATTAATAATTGTTTTTGTATTGTGTCGCTGATTTTTATATAAAGTTAATAGTATTTTGAGTTCAAAGAATTAATTAATTGTGAAGAAGAACTGAGAGAATATAATATAAAAATAGCGAAAGAAGATTCTTTCAATTTCTTTCTTCCTTTCTACGCTAATACCACTTTTGGAGCAAGAGTCTTTTGACTCGCTTATCGCACCTACCAATTATAAAGCGATAACTTTAAATGACGCTTGTTTTTTTTAATTTTAATAATTTGTAAATTAATTATCACAATATTGTTTAGTTAACAACTATACAATTATTAATGTGTAAAAACTTTATTTAGTTTCACTTAACTTGCTCGTTTTTTTCGATATTTATTATCTGTGGCAGATTGTTTATAATTTTTTTAGTCGTTCGCGCCCGCCTTTTCGTCTTGTTTTTAGCAACTACATAGTTATATTTATTTGTGATTTTGTGAAGTGGCTGTAGTTTAGTAAACAGGAATAGATGTGTGTATAAATGTTAAGAGTGTGGTGAAAATTAAATATGTGTGGATAACATACGTGCGAAGTTACAAACTTACAATACAATCAAACTTAAAAGGTAAGGATCTTAGTCATTTTAAACTCAAATTGACTCAAAAATACTCAAAATGCTTGTAAAATTACGCCTGACTAGCGGTGTGCTGCCGATCAAGCTGTTTTTATTTGTGCTATTCGTCGCTTGTTGATTGTTAAAAACGAAATTATTGTGTAATGATACCTACGAGAATAACTACGACGAAAATCTGTTGTTGCTGAGATTTGCTGTAAATGATGATATTGAATGATTGTTTTTAATTAAAATCTTATTAAAATTAGAGTAAATTATATATACAAGTTAATTGGATGTCTTTACGAATCCAAAAATACGTCTGATTCATTTTTTGTCTATTATAAATGAGGGTAGGTAAGAAAAATGTTGGAACTCGCGCACCGTGCACATTTTTTTTCCGCATACACTCACTCGTGCAGACTATGCAGACCTAGGTTTGCAGTGTAAACGTAAATAGTAAAAAAAAGTATTGAAAAAACTACCTACCTTAAATTTCCAATGCCTCCATCAATCGCGTGCGCCATCAATGTCTGATTATAATATTCCTTTAGCCTTTGTACAACCTTTTCTCTTAACCTCAGAGTTCTTGAATTCTCAGACCAAGTAATTGTAGGCCAATCTTCAGGCCAACTTTCAGGCCAACCTTCAGGAAAACTTTCAGGCCAACCTTCAGGCCAGCCATCAGGAAATGTGGGGAGACTTGGCCATGTTTGGTTAAGTGGAAAGTCAATCAGGCAGTATTTTCCTTCAACGACAGAATTTGGTATTTGTTCGTTAATATTTAAACATTGATAGTAGTTTCCAAGATCCAATAGATTTCCAGTAAGAACCCCCCTTGGTGTTCGATATCCGGCATCCATAACTAAAAAAGGCGATAAGTTAAATTATATGAATTGGCTTTAAGTATAGCGGATATATGGATTATGCTCGATTGTATTTGTGTGAATTGTTCAGTTTTACACTAGAAAATATAATCAATTACCATTCTACATAAGCGTTTTGAAACATGCGCCATCTTTTCGGCCTATCATTACGATTATAGAACTTGTGATGTCAAAATGACGTCAGATTCAAGTTATAATGTATTAAGTTCCACCGATCGCGTTGCGTTTTAATAATGTACAAATCCCGCGTATATTTAGCGAAGTATATTAATTTTGGCATTTCGTATAAACATAATCATGTCAGTCTGTCTTTTAGTCAGCTTTAATTGATCAATTTTAGTATTGATTTGGACTCTATAAAAAGACATATACTTTTTATTGCCCTGAAATGTTATCCATGCGGTTTGTGCCGCAAAAGATAATAATTATATATTTCTCAACTGGTTCTTATCAATTGTGAAGAACACAGGTATTTAGCAATGTGTTTGAAACCAATAAAACATAACATACCATCACGCCTGTATCCCCGAAGGGTTAGGCAGAGGTGTACCAATGTACACCCACAGTTCGCCGGTATGTTTAGGTCCCATATAATAGGGGGTGAGCCTATTTCCACTAACCGGGCACAAATCCAAACTCCGACCTGCTACTGAGAATTTCATAGAAAAACCCAATAACATCTTGGTCGACTTGGGAATCGAAACCAAGACCTCTAGCGTAGCAGTCGCGCTTGGCGCCACTAGGCCAACGAGGCAGTCCAATAAACAAGAAACAAAAATATGTTCAAGATAATTTAATTTCTGTATGACATAGGTTACACGGAAGGACGATTAGATAGTGAGTAATTCCTAGTGTTTCTAATAATTTACTGATTTAATCAGTAAGTACCTGCCTATTCGCTTTAATTTATTGATTCGTTTTTGTAGGTTTTTTTTAGGGTGATAGATTTACCAAGAGTTTTTAATAAAGAATATGATTTTATTATGTTGACATAATATTTTTATTACTATCTTAAAATTTTACGGTTAATGTTAATAAACATCAAAATTTAGATTTTAACTAAACTATTTATGTTATTTCGTCGAGGTGGCCTAGCGGTTCAATAAACGGATTTGTTTGCACAAGGTTGCAGGTTCAAACCCAGGCAAGTACCAATGTGGCTTTTTCAAAGTTGTATTATTATGTACTTTCTTAATTATTCTAAGACACTATTGACAAACGGTGAACGAAAACATCGTGAGGAAACCTGGATTCCAAAATTTGGTATCTGAAATCGCCAATTCGCGAGCGCGTGGCGAGAGCAAGCGTGGTGATCAATGCTCGTGCCTTCTTTATATGGGAAGAGGCCTGTGCCTAGCAGTGGGATGGGACGTTTATAGGCTGGATTATTTATATTAATTATATTCTGATCATCAGTCTTTTCATTGAGGAACTTAAATAAAGGCTAATAAAATTATCCTACTTTTAGACTCCTACGATAGCCGAGAGATTAATATGTGAGCACGCCAGCTTGGTTGCTGACGTGCTGCAGGTTTGATCCCTGTATGGGACAAACATTTGTGTGATCTACAGTTCCCACTTTTACTTGTTATATATGCGGGCGTTCTTTGTGCATGTAATAATAATATAATAATAATAATCATCAGCCAACTCACACACGGTTATCTGATACTAAGTTAAGCAGAGCTTGTGCTATGGTAACCAGACAACTGATAAACGTATTTTAGATAAATTACACCCAGACACAGAACAAATGATCGTGCTCATCACACAAAGATTAGTCCTGTGTGGGAATCGAACCCACGACCTCCGGTATAGCAGTCAGGGTCACTTACCACTAGACCAACAGGCCCGTCGAATGTGACTTAAAGGTACATAAAAGGCACTGCGATATAAGAAAAAATATATTACAATAAAGATGTACTTACATTCAATCAAAATATCTGTACGATTGGCTTGAATAAACTGTATTTGTTCTTCACACAGTTCTGGGTCCAATACAGATTCATAGAGTTCCTTGTTAAAAACATATTTAGAATCCGGTAAATTCAACTCAAGGTGGCCACTAACAATATTCCCATTTTTTATAATTGCAAATAAACAAAGTAAATAAAAAACAATCATTTTTGTAATTATTAAAGCACTTCCGATCACTGCTTTCGTTCCTCTAAAAGATTAATTATTTTTTCGTCTATTTAAACCTAATCAATTTAAGAGTCTGTGTAATTAATTGATAAACTGATAATAATTAGTTGAGTACGTTTATCATATTTATATTAAAAGCAATGCGTGTGATTAATTAAGGATAAAAATATAGGTAGACTACTCATTACTTGTGGTTTTATTTATCGCGATATTTTTATTCTTGGTATCGATGGCCTCCTTTTTAATATTATCTAGTCAAAATTATTTTAATATCGACTAAAAATATGATTGACTTCCTAATTTCCGAATCTCTTTAATCGTTTTAAGTCCTGTATTGCGTAGAATCTGCTATATCATTCATGATAATGATACGTATTTTGGTAGTGTGTTCATCATAAGATTGCTGAATGTAGGTCTTGTAAGACTTTTGAGGGTACGGTTTGACCGATAATAAAGGTTTAGTCGTGCTCGCTACAGTTGGTAAATGGATGTGTGACAATTTGTAAAATGTAGTCTGAGAATAATTCGGGAACGAGCTAAGCTAACTGAAGCTTGACTGCAAACTTAGCTTATATATTCAATGGTATTTGGAACATACATCTTTCTTCCATAAAGTTGCTTCGTGTATCTTTGCCCTTGCCTGACAATCTAATAATTATAGGTAATCATATCTTGATGACCTCCGGGGTTTAGTAGAATAGGTACATGTACTATCATATAATAATATTATGTACCGGTCCGGTCTATCATGTACTGTCATCATAGACCTAAGAGCTAGCTAGATCTTAGGTCGCTAGTTCGTGTTTCGGACAGGTCAATGTGGAAAACCCCTTTTCAACAGTAGTTCGGGTCTAGATGTTTGTGGTCATTGAGTGGTCACTGATTAAATAATACCACTAAACTACTTACTTTAAGTTTGAACCATTGCCTAAGATGTTGTCCACATTTACTTATACATATATCTAAAAAATCTGAAAAGGAAATTTGTCCAAAAATACGGACTGAAAATAGGCTTAGTATAGGTATAGACAGACAATACGATTTTATTATTATGTAGATTAATTAAAAACCGCAGCATTATCTATATATGTATCATTACAATTTACTATATTCAGCTTACATTTTCCCGATAAAACTTACAAAAGTGTCGTGTTATCTTTGCTTCATTAATTCCAGTGAGCGTTCCGAATAAGATTCGTTGTGTGACTATTCTAAAAAGTTGGTTTCTGATGGTCAAATAAATTTGACGTCTTTTGATTTACTGTCACGATTTCGTTGAAAAGTAGGTACCTACAGTCTACACGCAAAATGTACCGGCTTTAAGGATTACTCAAGATCATGAACTTTAATTGACAGATAAAACTATGATACGACACAACAAAACAACGTGACAATAATAGTTGGCGACTTTAATCTACCAATCAGTTCACACATCTACCAGAAAGTCGATTAAATGTTTACTGGAAAAACCAATAATAGTCTTCTATGATTATTTTTATAATTATCTTGATCAAACTGCCTGATATAAATGTTTTTATCATCTATTAATTTTAATTCTCACATAAATAGTTTTGAAGTAGTTTCATTTTACATACATAATGTAAAAGAGTGCTTACCTATAGGATCTGAAGAAATAACATATTGATTATTTATCATCATACCCGCTGTACTTATTTTTCTGATTATAATTTGTTCCTTTTTTCTGTTTATAAGAAGTGAAGAATAGGACGTGGTTTTATAAAACAAAAGAAGCGCGCCAACGTCATGTCCCATTTGTTACAGATTACTACTAACTTTTAAATTATCGCGCTGCATGTTCATAGTAATATTATGTAACGGGAATTAGCGCGTCCTTATTGCCTATTAACAACCACGCAACTACGGCTGGTGTAACCTGGTCGAAACGTCAAGCCCAATAAGGTATTTAAGCATGTACGCGCTAATTCCCGTTATATAATATTACTACATCACTCAAGTATTTAACTGATGAACTATGGCTAGATAGGCTGTTGGTTGTACCGCTTATCGTCAAGAACCTAAGTCGATCTTGTTAAACTTTAAGTTTACGGCAGCCAATGATCAAAAATTATTCCGCTACAGTGCTTTAAAGTCATAGTAGTTGAGTCATACGTCACTCGGTACTTCCTTTAAATGTAGCCCAAAAGTAAGAGCGCCATCTGTGTACGTTGTATGTAAAACTCGTTGGCTCCTTTCATGTAGTTTGTCTAATGTTACATAGATGTATCTGTAGCAAAGGACTTAAACTCCTCCGAGGGAATCAAAATGTTTGACAGTCTCAAATCGTAGTTGCTTCTTACTTTTTTGATGAATCCTTTATCGTTTTGATACGGATTTGAAGTTTCGTCAAAAGCCCTTCGTCTTTTTTTCTGTTCGCCTGCACGCTGCTTGTATCAGGCTGGTTTGAGTCCTTAGACTCAAACAGTTCACGTTTGTCCCTTTCGGAGGCTTTTAAACTCTTTTTTGTTATTTCCTGTTTTCAGTGCAGGTTTCAGACAGGCACTTTTTGTACTTAGGTATATTTTTTTTTTGATTTCATATAGGTTGGGTTATATTTTTTAAATAAAACAATATACTTTCATTTTTTAAATCCTTATTTCTATTACCCTTGCCTAGCTTATATTAAAAAGTAAATTTGTCTTAACTCTAATATAAAAGTTAAAAATAAGATTATTTTCTTAACTTTTTGTTAAACATTCAATTCCAAAATTGTCCTAGGCTCTTATGAATTCGAGAAAACTAACAAATTGTCCTTTTAAATTTAATACCTATGTAGTTAAAATGATGGTGTATCTTCATTCAGTTAATCTTAAATGTAAAAACTCTAATCCCATTAAGTTTATCTTAACTATCACAGATATTTATAAAAATATAACCTGAGGTAAGCTCCTTAATTTATTTATAATCAACCACATTACATAAGACACATCAACATAATATATATTCGATATCAAAGTGAGATTGCTCTTTATGCCTATTTAAACATCATTCATTGCCTATAACAAAAGCACCAATTTTTTTGTAAGTTTGCAAAAAAATCGTTCCCACCTCTGAGGTAGGTAATTGGCAAGACATTTTGCATGTTAAAATTTATCTATGTAGATCGATTGCAATTTATTTAATCTAAACAAAATTCTCTATTACTTATCTATGTTTCAAAAATTTGCTAATATACATCATGAATTTATTCGAAAATTCTGTTGTTAAACGGTACCTCAAAGCAAGATACGCTAACGTCCTATGAATCGCTGTGAAAGCTAAAAGGCCAAAAATTTGCATTCCATACGAAGCTCCTTCCATTCCTACATCCCTTAAGATGAGCTTAGGATCTGCGTATAAACAGAAGTCATCGTTACATTCCATAGCGTTTCGGTTTTGGTAGAGGGCGACGGAGAACCCAGTGACGCCGTATCGTAGGTAGGAGAAAGACATGAGGGCTTTCATTGAAGTTTCGATGGAGGGCCCAAAGCCCATGCCGTAGCAAGAAAGCGCTAAGAGTGGTGCTGCAGTTGCTGGTCCTATTATGGAGCCATTCTGGAAAAGTAATACATAATTTTAGAGAATGACATACTTCGACCATCTTAATGATCTTAAAGAAAGATATAAGAAAAAAATAAACTTAATTTCCCATACAAAAATAACACAGAAATGGATATCTACAAGTCCGAGTGTCATTGAGTCCTTGAGCTAAACGGTCTTCTTATTTAAACCTCAACTTTGTCAACGTATCTTTAAAGTTTCTCGGTGGTGTAATTTTTACGACCAGCGTTTTTAACTATCATTTGGGAAACCATTTTCCTATTCAGCTATGTAAAAAAAAATACTTACGGTAACACTAAACACAGATCCAACAGCTAATCCGAGACCTTCAGAACACATGCAGATCAGGAATCCACATATTGCGAACAGTACGAATCTATCCCACTCTAAGATCTGGCCAGACATGAAGTATGTGATCAACAAGAATATCATGCCAAGAATGAACTGCAACAAAAAGGTTTTTTGTTTTTATGAGATTACTTGTCTAAAAGATTTTTTGTCTAAAAAGGTTTTAGATTCGGTATCATCTTATATCTTTTTCTATCCTCTACTATAATTGGCCTATGAGTTATTAAAGTTTGGATAATTTCTTTTCAAATGTATAAATTTCGAAAATCTTGCACAAATGTTATTAAACTCACATAGGTATATCTCAATCTTATACCAAAATTAAAATGGTGATTAGATTCAAATAGGCACCTACTACATAAACATGCGTCTTACACGGAAACAAAATAACAAGAAAGGTTTCTGAGACCTTCGAAATCCTAAAACCCGATTACCCTTGAGAACAGAATTTATCCATATTAAACGAACATCGAATATACCAAGACATCCATATTTTGATATAAAAAAATATCAAATTAGAATTAACATGAATAATGTATGCCATTTTGTTTAGAAGTAATTAAAATAACGACTTTGAATAGAATAGATCTGTCACTAATGAAACCACTTAAATTTCAAACAAAGTCTGGCTAAAAGCATTATCACGTGTCGTTAACCACAGAGAGCATTCTTCATAATTAATTGTTTAAGTATACAATACAGAAGGTTAATGAACTTACCATGCTTGGAAAACTGGATACTGTAAGGGCAGCGTAAAAAGCTTTCAAACTGTACCAACGATTGAAATATTCTCTCCGAAGTAATCGCACTTGCAAGGGAACTGAAAACAATAAAAACATTAATTTTTCCTACACTTTAGTTCACTCACAACATCGCTACACTCTGTAAGATTATCATAGCCAGTGCATCGAGTAAATCGAAGTAGGGGTAGGATACATTATAAAGGGTGCAATGATAAAGACAAAAAAATAAAAAAAATAAAAACATTTAAAAAGAAATATCAAACCATTTTTATCACTGTCCCGTTGCTAAAGCTCTGACTTTCAATTTCTCTGCCCTAGATTCTAGTTACATATACAATGGAATAAATATCTAAATTATACTTACACACAAGAACGGGAATCATGATGTAGGTATACATGAAGAAGACAAGACAGCTGAGACAGAACTTAAAGTTGACGGCGGGTAAGGCGGCATTGTTGCCGACGTTAAAGAATATACTACCAAGAAGCACGGCAGACAACAAGTGGTGGCTTAGTTGGATCCAGTGAGAGATCTGGAAAAGGAATTAAAATGTTATCACGGTAGACAATTAACATGAATCCCTAGTAATAGTAGTTTTTTTTTATGGTAGGATTTAATTAAAAAAAATAGATGTCTTTAAAAGAAAGCAAAAATATAATAGGGATGATGACTAATTTTTATTTTTATGTCCATCTTTTAGACAAGAAAAAAATATTATACATGTATTTTTTGTTTAGTCCCGTAAACAAAGAATTACGAAGATACAATTCTTGCGTGACGTCACGTTTGAGTACAAATTGTACCTAGCCGTGACGTCACAAGCCCCCACTCCTGAACTTTACAGCGGTTTATCTTCGTATTTTGTAATTTATTTGAGAAAAAAGAAAAAATATGTGTCTATTATATTTTGATTATCTAAATGACGGACTAAATAAATTTTGACTTTTCATACCTAGTCATCTACCCTATTACATAAGTTCGTTATCAAAGGAATGTTATCCTGCTGTTGCTACAAAAATAGAAGTGTTCATCTGTTGTTGTTCAAATGTTCTAAATTTTGTCCTTTATTCATAGTCAAATTACGCAGAGTTATTACCTAAACCAAAATTAATTATAAATAAATACAAATAAACAGATTTGTTATTAATTTATAATTAATATTGCTTACCGTATTCCTTTTATTTTGTACAAGCATTCGGGTGGTAAGTACAACAAATTGTGTCCAGAAAGTCGTAGGAAATTCGACTTTGTAAGACTGGTCCTTAGTTACGTGCTCCGAGAATATTCTTTGTACAGACTCGTCTGAGTGGAGAACGGGTTTCCTGGAATGTGGAATACTAGTAATGTAATTATTTTCTTCATTTTATTAGTGATTCAAAAGGTTACACCTTGAGGCTATTGTAATATTAAATCATTGTGCGTGTGTACTAACAATTTAACAACCTCTTTGAAACAATCTGTTTATTTGACGACCTCCGTGGTCGAGTGGCATACGCACCGGTTTCAAGGTGTCGCTAGCTCTGAGGTCCCGGGTTCGATCCCCGGCCGGGTCAATGTAGAAACTCACTTTTCTACATTGTCTCGGGTCTGGGTGTTTGGGGTACCTTCGTTGTTTCTGAATTCCATAACACAAGTGCTTTACAGCTACTTACTTTGGGTTCAGAGCAATGTATGTGATGTTGTCCGCATTTATTATTATTATTATATTTATATTTTTTTATATTTAATTAGTAAAACATTATTTATCCAATTCCACGTCGTCATAGTCATACTATTATATTTCTTTACATTATGTAAAATTTTACACCTATTTTGGAACATCAACAGTTGTGGTAATTTCACTAGTCTAAATTATGTTTCCATATCACCAAGAAAAATCTGAAGTAAAAATCCAAGAAGATATAGGGACAACACTTTACGCATGGTAATGTTTTTGGTGTTTTTCCATTCAATCCATAATAATTACACTGCAGAAACCTTTTTATATATAAATATATTATTATACCAAAATAAATACTAACCTTCCACCTCTCGCAGTCATTCTATCCAGTTTCCTACATAGTTTTCCATTCTGGCACAATTCTGAGAGTTGGGCCGTCGACTCTACATTGCCCTGAAGAGTTTCTAGCACGAAGTCTGCAGGGTTGTGCGTAGTTGGACAAACATGGCCAGCTTCAGCCATATATGGTACTAGCAGGTCCGGTGAACCCTGAAAATGTAAATGATTTATTTCATTTAATTTCACTTTAAACATTATATGAAGTGACGTTAAAATAATTCTTGTCTTTTTTTTATCATGGAATAAAATTAAATTAAAACAGTAATGGGACATATCCAATTCCAGTTGAAGATTTCTTTGTTCTAGTGAATTTTTTACTACTAAAACTGGAATATTATAAATTGATAAATATTTGTGTGATGTGAAATATAGTGTCCTATTAGAAGTCTATAAATCAAAAGACATAAACTCTTTAGATAAAATAATAAAATAAAAAGATCATCCAGAATCTAGCAATGCATCACCAAATGAAATAGAGTTTTAAGTAATCGCTGTAAAAGCGCTTTATGTCTAAGCCATTACTCACGCGAGGGTTAAGTGAAACACTCTGAAGTTATGATAGACTATTATCGAGACATCATTTTAGGGTTAAACACGTATCTTTGCTATAAAGTTTATAGCACCGCCCTTACCAAAAACTCATTAGATTACCTAAGTAAATATAACGATGGTTAAGTTTCAGAACTTGGCCTTCAATTCAATTCTTTATTGCATGGTATATTCCACTTTGTTCACCTGGGTGATATCACCCAGGTGAACAACGGTGACGTAGACTTTTGTGTCTCCTCATTTCACCTCGGACTCAATTCACCCAGGTGATATCACCTGGGTAAAATGAGTTGACCTGTTTTGTGTAATTTGTTCACCTTGGAATTGTATCACCCAGGTGAACAAACGCGACTTTTTGAATTATTTTAGTCGACTTATATCACCCGCATACAAAGTGGCAAAAAAATCATTAAATCATATAAAAAATTATTTTTATGTCACTAATTGTTAAATAATAAATACTAGAAAATATTTTATGTACAAAAACGATATTCCATGTCAATAATAGGTATATTTTATATAATTATCCTTTAACTAGTGGACCTTTACTTATAGTGACAATTTAAGCATTATTTACATAGCTGTTAACAGACTAGATCCTATTGAAGCCAAGATTACAGTTAATACATTGTTAATACCACTAATGAAACCCCTTAATAGTGACGTAAATGTCATGGCCAAGGAGAATCTCTTGGTCTTTCTCAAAGTGGGTTTACCTTGGACGAGATACTTTTGGACTATGTTTTAAACTTTTCGTCATTATGAAGTAAGTCCTTATTGTGCTATGTGTATCTCTACATAATACTTTAATAGAAAATGGCTTTTATACAGGGCGTTAAGAATACCCTGTCCGACCCGAAAGGGTGATATAGGGTTCACAATCACATGCCCAAATAAAATATCAAATTTGGAAAATTCATGATAGAAACAATAATAATGAATTTTGAAATAACCATTTCTTGACCCGAAATTCCCAAAATTTGAGATTAAAGCAAAAATTACAACACCAATTTCGTCGATATTTTTGGGGGCCTTTAGTTTGGTAATTAGGTAGCATTTGTGACGACGCTACGCCGACTCTACCTCGACTTTGGACAAAAAAAAAAAATTTTTTTTTCCATTTTTTTTTCACATTTTTGTAATCATATATCGATACCTAACATCACCTTCACGGATCAGAGAGGGTTTTCTTAACACCCTGTATTGTTTTTTACCTCGTACCTCGACGAAGTCAAGTGAAAATCTTACATGTTATAGTAATGCGTTTTTGCCGGGATTTTACAGTCTCTAGACCCACTTTATTCTACGCCAAGCAATACCGAATATTTCCTAGTATTTTAATCGTATATTTAATTTATTATCAAAAAGCAATATCAGTGCTATTCTCAAATTCACGTATACACATAATTGTCCCCGGTCAAACAGTACGTCTGTATTCGTTCGCGCTGTCGAGTATAAGCTTTGAGCGAAATCCCGGCAATGTCAATTACGGCTTTAATCCCGCCATTAAATTTACAGCCAATAGAAAAGCTGTTTGACGAACGATTTACGTCGACATTGTTGATACATTCTGTAGCGATTTGTGAATAATTTTGTTAATTAAATATTTTGTTGGATCGCTCCCTGTACTGTAAGCTCTTATAGCAAGACTGTTGCCATTGTGGAAGCGAGACGGCGCATAACACTGCGTATAACGACGTCTCACTTGCACAACGGTGACAGTCTTTAAGAACTAGAAGGTTAGCTTGGATACAAATTTCGTTATTTTTTTATTAGGCAATTTTATTATCATTCATGAGAGTAATTAAATGTGCATCTTTTCTTTTTAATAAAAGCGAGGATTATTTTCACTCCAAAAAGAAATGAGCAAGGATTAAAACTTTCAAACAAAATTTTAATGATAATATTTTGTTAATTTAGCAGCATCAGGTGCAAAAAACTTAAATGAATAAAATTGCTATAACGAAAATGAAAAATAGATTTTTCAATTCAATTTACCAACCATTTAATTTTCTTCAAAAAAAAATGGGTTTGTTCATAAAGTGTAGTTAAGCCAGAACTTTAAACTTCATTTACTTATGTAAATCAAAACGACGATTTTAATGAATAAACCATTTGATTTGGGTTTAAGGAAACTTTCGAGTTGATTGACATCTTTCGTGATAGGGACTTTGCTAATTAGTTTGTGAGACAATCAAACTTTGGTAGTGGAATTATCCTACGGCTATTTGTAAGCATGTCTTGTAGGTTTCAAAATCACTACCCTATATTGGTCTGCGTGAGTTTAATAAAATTAATCCTTTAAAAACTATTTCAAGAAGTCTGGCTTTTGCTCATGGTGTAGGTGATAGGGTAATCATGGTTATTGTTTATTTACGTTCTAATATAATTAAGTTTTCATCATAATACCTACCTGTTATAAATTAATTAAAAACAGTAAAACTTTTTCAAGTTCTTAATTAAGATGCAATATAACACTTGTAATAGACATAAGGAGCACCGGTGTTTTTTAATCAATGTGTATAATATAGTCTTTATTTTTATTCATAGTTATTGAAAATGAGACGTACCTAGTCATTCGCATTTGTTTTTTTATTTCTTATGTCAATCGTTTTTGTAACTGACAAAGAAGTCATAGTTTTCATTGGTACAACGATAAGAACTCACTTTACCTTTTGAACTTTACCGATTGGTGTTTTAAATCAACAAAGTATACATAAGAAAACAAATTACCTGATAACAGCACATTCCTCTAGCTAACACGTATATTCTGTCAAACAGAGCGAACAGAGATGCCGATGGTTGATGTATGGTACATATTATATTCCTGCCTTGTCTCGATAGAAGGCGTAGGAGGACCACTAGCTGTCGGATCGAGACGACGTCCAGACCACTGAAACAAAGGAAAAACGGTTTAGAACATAAAAATATTGTGCCTTCATATAGAAAGCCAAAAATAAATAGGTAGGTCAAAAATAAATTTGACGGTGGTCAAGTGGCGTACATAACGATTTTCAAGGTGTCGCCAAATCAGAACTCCGGTTTCGATACCTGGTCGGTACAATGTAGAAGTTTAAAATATTTGAAAATGCTGACATCGTCTGGGATCTGGTTTTTTGTGGTCTCTTTGTTTGTTTCTGATTCCAAACCAAAAAGCACTTGGCTTTTAAACAATATAAATAAATAATAAATGCGGAAAACATCACATACATTGCTCTGAACCCAAAGTAAGTAGTTGAAGCACTTGTGTTATAGAATTCAGAAACAACGAAGGTACCACAAACACCCAGACCCGGGACAATGTAGAAAAGTTGGTTTCTACATTGACCCGTCCGGGGATCGAACCCGGGACCTCAGAGCTAGCGACACCTTGAAACCAGTGCGTACGCCACTCGACCACGGAGGTTGCCACCCAGGACAATATATATACCTAACATGACTCTGAACCCAAAGTCCATATTTATTATTAAATGACGTAGGTAGATATGAAAAACGTGGTTGATATCAAGATAAAATTTCGTTAATCTATGGAGATAAGAAAAATAGAAAATAGTAATAAGTTTACAAGCTATTATTACGCAGGCCATTCAGGCCCTTAAAACAACTTTAAACCTAATGAAAAGTCCAGCTGCGTTTGTTTACAGACCATAAGTATCATTGAAATGAGGGCTACTGTTAGTAAATTGGCTAAAGGACCTAGTATCACACTTGATGTCCGAAATGTCAAATTCCATTGTTTGTTGGTGGGTTTCGACAGCTGACGCGCCAGTGGCGCCAACTGGTGAGCGCAATAACGGTAGCTCTCATTATCAATTTTATGCTATCTAACAGCTACTCCAAATGAGGCACAAACACAAGAAGGCGCGTAGGTACATTATAGATTTATTTTCATGAAATAGTAATGAGAAACTTGTAAATTCTCTTCAGAAGTATCGATAAAGTTTTCCACACGCATACATCGATATGCCCGACTAGTTACTATTTATCAGTTCTAGGAAAAGGGTACTTTGAACGTATTCTATTATATTCCCATCCACGGTTCGTTGGAGCACCTAAACAAATAAAATCGAGTAGGCCTTTTAGTTAAACATCGTTTAAATTAAACCGTTTTGCATTTTAAGGGTTTTCGTATTAGAGAGATTATTTAATATTGATCTTTGTTGGATTTTAGAACACGTGTACTAATTCTTTGTCGTTTATTAGATGTTTCATTGTTTAGAAAGGAATTGACGTAGGTTTAGTTGTGCATAATTGTTTAATTTTTGGCCTAAATGTTTTTGTTATTATTTGTGTGATAGGTAATTTATGTAATGTGGTGATGATAATGTAATGTCTCAAGTCTGACGGGCCTGTTGGTCTAGTGGTTAGTGACCCTGACTGCTATACCGGAGGTCGTGGTTTCGATTCCCACCTAGGACAAATCTTTGTGTGATGAGCACGATCATTTGTTCTGTGTCTGGGTGTAATTTATCTATAATATGTATGTATTTAGCGGTAGGTATTTAGCGGGATTTTTTGAAACTACTAGACCCGGTTTCGAAATGTCAAATAGAAATAAAATGTTGTATTTTGATCAAGTCGGACTCAAATTAAAAATGCAAATTTTATGTTAATTTGCACTCTAAATTGTCTAGATATATTGAATGCATGGACTATATTCTATGAAATATAAAATAAACAATAGGACTGCTTACAAGTGTTTTTCTTGCGTGCAAACCGCAATTTAATGTCACATAATATGTAATTATTTTGAGCTGAGAATAATTTACAGAATAAAATAAAGTTATGTAAGTATACCTATCTAGGTATTTAGCAAGGCCACGAGTATCTTAAGCAAAGTTATAATAAAATGCAATTGATAAACCAAATTGTAAATCAGTGATTTTAATAATTATTATTAATGAAAAGGCCTCTTTAAGTAGGTAACCTTAAATTTGATAATGTAGCATACTATGTACAAAAAAAAGAAAAATATTTTCGGACGCAATCATGAACATATACCTTTTGTTGGAAAAAAGACTGACGGACTTTCATTTGTTTTATTGAACTGGATTGTTTGTGTCCTAAATCAAATATTTACTAGTAAAATGCACGTGGTACAACCATAAAGCATTTTTAAAATTAGCGCACTTTAGATGAAGACGTTTGCGTATAAATAATACAAAGTTTTAATATCAAGGGTAGATTAAAGAACATAACATAAAAGTCATCATTACAGATGGAATTAACACACAAATAATGATACTTTTACTCCAAGAATTACCAGGAAAGTCTGTAATGATGGTGATGTAAAAGTAAGAGTACTTGCATCCGTTGGCAATATGCAATTTGGTTTCAAAACCGCTAAGTTGTAGGTAAGCGCGACTGCACACCAGTGCAATGCCTCACTGGAGGTTTAAGTATTGCCCAATGGCTAGAATTAGAATTTGTGATTCTTGCACTTCTTGACAATGAAAATATTCTGTTTTTTAATACTTATCCAGAATTCTATCTTTTCTCGGGCTATTTAAAGTTTGTCTTATTTCGACTTCTACAGTAGGTACAGAAGACCAGGACCAAAAATAATTGCAGACCCTAAGGGATCACTCCCAAAAGGATCCACAAATCAGCATCATGGGTCCATGGGTAATTTTTGTCAAAATTGCTTCACTCGATGGATTAAGTACACGATCCGATTTCGTAAACGCTTCAACCTGTACGTCCAATAAAAGGTTATGGCGGGACGTGGTGATTAAGCCAATTACCTTTCATTGTACTTATGTAATTTTGTTTAGCCTGCTCCTATTCGAACGAACCTTTTAAGCAATAGATATTAATGAATCTACTCAAATTCGTTTGCTTTCAAAAGATTGTATTCAGACTGGAATTGAAGGCGATGCCGAGTATACAAGTTGCCTAATCTTTTTTCATGGTGATTATGCGACATTGTAAGAGTTTACTCTACCAAGTACTTATACTAACAATGAATATTATCATACACTTTACACAGTTATCTTTGTTGAAGTAATTTTCTTCTACGACAATGGAGAATTTCTTATTTTACACACCTGCTTTCATAGAAAGGAGTGAAACATTTGAAAGCTTTTTCGCTTTCTTTTCAGACAATCGACACTTATATAAAACTTACTCTAAGACAAGCTATGATATACTAAACAAGTTACTAGCAAAAAAGTTGGAATTGTTCTTTAGTAAAACGATTATCATGAACTTAATATAAAAGGAGTGGAAAGTTTCTAATGCCCATGGCACGTAATATACATAGTCGTGGCACATCAAGACACTTATGTAAAATTCTCCACTGATATGTTTTTTATTGTCATTATAACTGAGAAACATAACAAAACTCGAAAATAATGTGCGAGGATAATTCTTTAAAGTGGTACCTTCTTGTCGTATAGTTATAATAACAGATATTAAACTGTTGGGTAATAGTCGTTTAGTTATTGTTAGTTTTTGCATGCTTTTTGTGTTATCACCCTCTAATCAGATTTACAGTCAGATTTCTTACAAAAATGAGTATTTGTATCAAACCTTGAAATTGTTAAAATGACGCGTCATTATCTAACTCCAATTTTGCTGTATAATTGTAAACGTGACTGTGGCAAAAAAACGTCAAACGTCGTCATTAAATCTGCCATTTGTTAGAAAAAATAGGATCAACGTACCCGGTAGTTTGGCAAATACCAAAATAAGCATGCTGCGTGCTGGACCGTGGTGCTGGTCTGGTTTGCCTTTGCCTTTTGTTTTTTGTCATTAATTTTGTTTTGACTTTCCATCTCATTTTATCATTTTATTATTTTAGAGACAGTGTAAAATATGTATAGTTCCATAGTTATAAAAATAGTGATTGTAAATGTATCCACGAGAACACTGCCGACAAATTGTTCCCCAGTTTGGCAGACGACTTCTGTTTTTATTTGTGTGTTTTTACTTACTTGAATAAATAATTAAAAAAAAAAAAAGCCTTTTCATCAGTGGCGGAGTGTCAGAACTCAGGAGTTCCGGACCTCCTTAACAAAAAATATAAACATTTGATTTTTAAGGTCTGTAAAAACCAAGTATGTAAACAAACCATTAAATACTCCATAAAACCCACGCGCGAAACTATGTTAGTTGGTAATAAAACCAACCCCTTACTGCTGACAAATAAGCTCAAACAAAGATTGGTCGTATCCAGAAAAAAGGGAAATTAAATACGGGGTTTTCCTCGAAAGACGGGCTCCATCTGAGAAATATACGCAGAGCAACACACAAGGATCACCATAATGACACCAATTACTCATGTTTAATCCAAGGATAATACTTTTCCTCAAACGTGCGGATTATTCCTATTATTGCGGTCGACTCTAATTGTTTTTTTAACCCGGCCCTTGTAATGAGACAAACGTCAGCGTACTACAAAAACTTCGGATGGTATAGGACTCTTTTGTTTTGCCCCTACTAATGAAATGTAATTTTGTGAATTAACTAGAGTGTACGTAAAGGGATCTTCAATAGAGAGAACTTACAGAATTAATTCAAATAATTAAGTTCCTAGAGTATTTGTTCTTGGAACTACAATATTGGAAACAAATAGGCAGCCTTCGACAGGCCTGTTGGTCTAGTGGTTAGTGACCCTGACTGCTATACCGGAGGTCGTGGGTTCGATTCCCACCCAGGACAAATGTTTGTGTGATGAGCACGACCATATGTTCTGGTTGTCTGGGTGTAATTTATCTATAATATGTATGTATTTAGAAATATATAAGTATGTTTATCAGTTGTCTGGTTACCATAACACAAGCTCTGCTTAGCTTGGGATCAGATAACCGTGTGTGAGCTGTCCCAGAATATTATTATTATTATTATTAAATAGGTACTATTTGTGTATCAAAGCGGTCGAATTTTCGAGGGATCCCTTATTAGACATGAAATAAATGATCCCGTAGTTCCTGTGTTCTTCAAAATGTTTTTTGTATTTCAAATTATTTTTACATGTGGCCACCATTTTGTGGCCTATCATTTTCTAGTGCTTCCCATTGCATTGCAGCTTCCCATTTTACAAATTTATTTTGACCTTTGCTAAGTATTACTGTCCTGTAATTTTTTAAATGTATTAACATGATTTTGGATCGCCGTAACTATGTCCACAAGTAGACAGATAACGGCTAAATTGATTAATGAATGCAAACAAGATAAGATGAAACTCACCTGGTAGGCTCGTCTAAGAAAATGACGGGTGGATTGTTGACCAGTTCCAAAGCCACGGATAATCTCTTCAGTTGTCCTCCAGATAAATTTTCTGACATAGTTTCCCTATGATTCCATAGGCCAAGGGTTTGCAGAATTTCTTCAACCTGTAAAATATAATTTTTATTTTTATTCAAGAAATAGAGACGAGACATTATGTAACAATTAGAAGCAGTGATCTTTCGTTTATTATATTCTGCTACACTCAATATAACTTAACAATAATTACTGAGAAAATGTTCCATAGTAAAATATCACATTTTTCATACCAATTTATTGTGATCGTTGTGTGAATAATAATTACTTTTCATCAACTTCCCGTTCTTTGTTCAACAAAATACTTAATACATAATTAATAAATGTGAGAATCGAAATTACCTTTCATCGATATTAACAAAAGGAAGTTAATCCTCATTAAGAATCCCTGACATTCATCTCTTCCTACAACACATTAAGTACTTAATCACATCTTTACAATAAAATTAAAACAACTTTTTATTACTTTTACTTAACATCCGCGTTTTTTCACTTATCTTTAAAGTATTTTTCCTGGTTTTAAACTTTTACGTTGAAGTTCAAAAGCACCTCATAATTTTATACAGGTAAGCAAGTAATAAGTCCAGCTTTAACATTATGATTGCATTCTGTTCCGATTGGAATAATTGCAGCAATATTGCTATGCACTTTAATATTTATTTATCTCGTTTAATATTTATTTATTTATTAGCCTCGTGGTTGCCATCACGACTATCAAGAAATCAATTTCCAACTACATGTCATAAATTCTGAGAAGTGACTTAGAATCACATATTAGGGATGATGACTTATTTTTATGTCCATCTTTTAGATAATAAAAAAAATATTAGACACGTAAACAAAGAATTATGAAGATACAGCGAGTGCAATTCTTGCGTGACGTCACGTCTAAGCAAAAATTGTATCTACCCGTGACGTCACAAGCCCCCACTCCTGAACTTTTAAGCGATTTATCTTCGTATTTTGTTATTGATTTGATAAAAGGAAAAATACTTAATTATATTTTGATTATCTAAATGGCGGACTAAATTAATTTTGTCTTTTCATTCCTAGTCATCTACCCTATTGGGACGTAAACATCAAAACATTTCTTACAAATATTCTGATTTCAGTACAAAGAAAGCTATAAGTATCCTACATCTTCATATTCTAGCATCATCATTGATCAATTTATTTATTTTATTGCAGTACGGGTTCAAAACCTACGTTATATGGTTGTTTAAAGTTTACTTGTAAAATAATAACTTTTAAACTATCGCGCTGCATGTTTATAGTAGTATTACGAAAAACGGGGATTAGCGCGTACATGCAGTCTGCTTGCGACCACAGCCGGTGTAACCCGGTCGAATCGTCAAGCCCTAAAGGTATTTATGCATGTACGCGCTAATCCCCGTTTTTCGTAATACTACTTGTAAAATACACTGAAAAGCATCATCATACTTATTAAAGTACTCGTATCTTGACCATATAACACATTTGTTAGACATCATAAATGTGCACATATCTCCTAACTTCCGACCAACCTGTTTTTCTTTATCAATATAATGGCTCCTACACACAGTGCCGGCGGCAGTGCCGCCGGGCGAGCCGCCGCCGGCCAAGCCGTCGCGCGTCGTCACACAAACAAATGCCGGCGGCTCCTTTGTATGCCGCCGGGCGCACGGCGGCTTGGCCGGCGGCTCGGCCGGCGGCACTGCCGCCGGCACTGTGTGTAGGAGCCATTATTCATATTTACAGCTACAAAACAAAAGACACTCACGATCAGTTCCTTCTCAGCATTCCCGAGTTTCTTCCCCAGTTTCAGGTTGGCGGCTACCTTCATAGCCTCCTGTACTGAAAGTCTTGGCTGCAGTAGGTCGTCCTGCATGATATAAGTACTGAGTTTCTTGAACACCCTCATATCTCGAGAGTGGCCATTCACTGTGATTCTGCCGGTTACTCCATTTGAACTGTGAAAGGGGGAACATTTGTGAATTTTAGTATGTTTGTCATTGTCATTACTCTCATAAACGGCTTGACTAGTTTCGGTGTTTTTTTATTGATTATAATTTAATTTGAATATATTTCCATTTAAATGTATAAGTGATTTTGATTTATGTTAATGATTTACACGTGTCGTTCAATCAATCATTGATTATTGTTGATATAGATAATATATACTGTGTAATAAAAAAAAAATATAATATACGACAGTTTTTTTTTATATAATCGTAATTAAAAAAACGAGCCACGCCTGCTTAGATTATAATAACCTTGTATAAAGCTATTAGAGGTAATAAATTATTTTTTAGTATCTTTACATTCCATAATTTTCTAATGTAATAGCCCATAAGGACCGCAATTAAAAAAACCTTGGCAAGTACGAAATATACCATGCTTTTAGGGAAGCGTAGATTAAATATACTTTTATTATTAAATAACAAAAAAATAAATTAGAATATTGCTCGATTATAATTATCAGTGAATAGCAAATTTTTTGTAGATTTATTTAATTAAATACATTTTAATACATACCTTATAATATATTTATTTATTTCCTTTATTTGTTCAAATGCATACATAAATTGTATAGTTTTTTTTATACATTATATCTATTTGTTAATTTAAAATGTGTAATTTAATTATTTACGTTACTGGATAGGTTTTGAGTATAACACGAAGGTTGAAAACAGGTTTAAATTGACAAAAAAAAATACTCAATTTTGCGGACCCCTAAAAGTTAAATCTCTTAGGTACTAAATATGTTGGCAAGCGACCATTATAAAACTAAATAACGTTAAGCCTTTAATAAGTAGCTTAACATACATAACATAACATACCATCACGCCTGTATCGACGAAGGGTTAGGCAGAGGTGTACCAATGTACACCCACAGTTCGCCGGTATGTTTAGGTCCCATGTAATAGGGGGCGAGCCTATTGCCCTATAATTAGTAGCTTGGGTACCACAAACTTAAATGTTTAAATTTTTAGTTATAAAACACTTTATGAATAAGAATATCTTAGAAGTCTTGGGCTTCTAATCCAGTCTAGGTACAAACAAGAATAAAATATAATAAAAAAACCTATCTTAATTGCAATTGCAATTGAGTAAGCGTGGTGATCGATGTGAAAAATCTCGTGCCTTCTCTATATGGGAAGAAGCCTGTGCCCAGCAGTGGGACGTTTATAGGCTGGAGTTATTATTATTATATACTAGCTGTGTTCGGTAAAATCCGTCGAGTAGTTTTTGTTTCTATAAGGAACATACAGACAGACAGACAGACAGACAGACAAAAATTTTACCGATTGCATTTTTGGCATCAGTATCGATCACTAATCACCCCCCGATAGTTATTTTGAAAATATATTTAATGTACAGAATTGACCTTTCTACAGATTTATTATAAGTAGGTATAGATATTGACTTGCATGATTTTAGCTCATAAAAAAGATCTCTAATTATACAACATCGAAATAATTGTCCTATACCAAATATTAACGTAATTATGACGCTTTGATTATATAATTATGACGTAGATTTTGATAAATAACAAACATACTGTTTTACACCTATCAACAAATTACGTAGTAACTATCATTTATATCAGATGAAGCTAATAAGATAGTTATTATAAGATAACTGTCTAATTTGATTAATTTTAGGTCAAAGTCCAATTTATTGTACTGTGGTTTTTCCAAATTACACTTGCTGCTATCATTTTACCAACAAGAAAATTGCCAAAAATACAAATAGACAGATAAGAAAAAATATTCCCTAAAATGCTATATAAATCAAATGTAACTTGTCTAATAAAGTTTTTTTTAGCATAAAATCCATCGAATTGTAGTATGTTTTTTTAAAGGCATATTACCAACTATTGCTTTTCCTGAATAAAACATAGCCAAAGATAAAAACATAGCAAATAAGAAAAAATGTTGGCAAATAGACTTTATAATCAAAATAGTACTTATCAAATTTAGTTTTTAGAACAAAGTCCAGTTATACGATCGCTTTTTTAGTCAGAGTACCTAAATGCTGAGATGACGAGTAGTAGAGATGAATGGAAGCTAAATACACATTGCACCGACGATAAATAATTGGGAACAGGGTAGAGAGACGATACAACTTCAATAAAAAAAAACATAATTATATATATTTTTTAATATATTATTATGAATGTAAACTTACTTATAACCAGCCAGTATATTGAGCAGTGTAGATTTACCAGCGCCTGATGGTCCCAAGATGCATGTCAGCTCTCCCGCACGAAACTCTCCAGATACATTGTGTAGGATCTTTCGTTCTCCTGAAAATAAATAATACTAATTAACAAACAGATTAAACAAAATTATATAAGACTCTTCCTCAATTCCATGTCTTATATCATTAATCAATAAATGTTATAGTAACTGTCATTCAACAGTTGGTGTTTGGTGAGCTTGACCAAACCGCTTCAATGAACTAAGAAGGAGATTATTTCTTCGCAAAAAAATGTCATGTCAGGTGCAGCCACTGGAGTAGGTTAGTTAATATTTAAAATTCGAAATTAGTTGTCTCTCTGTCTACTTTCATGGCTCAACCGTCAAAGTATTTAAATAAAATTTGTTTCCTATCATATTCAGGCTGAACTCCAAAAAAGGACATAGGCTTCTTCTTGTTGAAATAACTATCATGAATTCAGTCGGATTCTGGGTTGAAGTATAGTAAGAAACCATTTTATTTCCTATGGCTAGAATCGCTTGTCTAGAATCTAAAGAAAATCCGATCGTAATCAACACTTGAACATGCGTAGTATAATTAATTTATCTTTTAATCGTATCTTCACGATAAATAAATGATCGGTAGTCGTTAGCCAGCGGCTCCCAAAGTTATGACTTTTAATGATATCCGTCGTTAGCTATCACCCTAATAGTATCTCTGTATGAGTAAAAAATAAAATAAATAAGCGTATAAAATATACACAAACACATTTGGTAATGGAACTGTGTCAATTTTCCAAATCAATCCACGAATTTACTTTTAAGTGGATCTTATACTCAGATTTAAAACTGCAAAAGAAATAAAACTTCATCATCTGTCTATACAAAGTTCGGTGATGCAGTTAAAGCCTGCGCTCAGACTAACCGCATAGATCTCTTCCAAAAGTAAAAAAAAACTATCGACGCGAAGACACTGAAATATTATTCCTAAATAAAAAAAACATATTTATTTTGAGTAACACAGCCTAGATTACTACCTCACGACGCACGTGTATGAAATGCGTCACAACAGCTAGCGAATATAATAGTTAGGTTAACGATAAACGATTTATCTTAAATACCTTGAATAAATAATTAACCGATATTCTATTTAATTAAAAGCGTCCCGCATTGTTTGGGTTTTCAAGTTTTTAATTAATAAATAAACTCGGAATGTTGTCGAAAAAAACTTCAAAACGCAATCTTTAAATAGATAATTATACAGACAGATTACAATTTCCCGTGACCGATTGTAAACAATAATATCATCAATCTTTCGTGAACATATTTGTGTTAATCAAGCTATGTTTATATAATATTTTAATTACAACCTAAGAAACGTGTCTAATGTCATACGCATTTCGGCATATAAAAAAATGTAGCTGGTATTTTTTTTAAAGGTTCTCTTCCAGGTTTTTTTTATCGGAAATACTCAATACTACAAATACGGATTCTGGACCTAATAATTTAAAATGAGGAGTACATTATAATTTCGTTTAATACAATTTAAACTTAGTATCTGGTTATATGGTTACTATCCAGGTTACAACTGGTTATTTTAGAAATAATATATTTCAATGTCTAACATTCGCGTAAACCTAAGAAACCAAACTGGTTGTTGCTTATCGCCTTAAAGGATCTTTTAGTGATTCTTCTGGGGCCTGATTCCGCTATTTTAAAGTCAGTGAGTGGCGGGTTAATGAACGTTCCAGTGTACTTGTTATTGTGCCTAATTTTCGTATTCAGATAAGCCTACAATGAACAGTCAGTGGCAATCCTACAATGACCACAGTGGCAAGTAGGTGTACATTTGTCATTAAACTAAAATCATCTGAATACGATAATTAGGTACACACTGAAACGTTCATTAACCTGCCACCCACTGACTTTAAAATAACGGAATTGGGCCCCTGTGCCTTTTATTGATCTTCGCTTAACATTGTCATTTTGTTTATTTGTAAAATAATTACATGCCTCACATAATTTCTTTGCTTTCGAGGAAGTCTTTTTATGGTGTCCTATTAATATCGACATTTACGTAAGATTTTATCCGTATTTCCTTGATCTTATAATAATTCCACGGTAAGGTATTTCTTTGATATTTTATCTAAAAAATTCTTGGATAAAATAATTGGTTTAAAACAAGTAAGTAGAATTTATTTATCCGGATTTTTTATGGTAATAAATGTTTTTGTTTTCACAAAAAGTATATTTTAACTATAATAGTTAAAAAGGAAAAAAAATATCGATATATAATAATTTTATGAGACATCATGATTTTACATTTTTTTTAATAACGTATCTAATCAGAATGTGAATTAACAATTATATAGGTAAAAGATACGTTTTGTCTGCAAGTAATCTAAGGAATTTTATGAATTAAAAAATATAAATTACGGTTAACTTATCACTGTCGTTCACCTTTGTAACACAAAAATATGTAACATAATAGTGCAATGACCTTGCCTATGCATGATTCATCATAAGTTCATCGAACCCTTACTTCAAAATATACAAGTGAGTTCTAGCTGTTTTTTTGATATCAGTTTATATCTAAACTTATAATAAATCTGTAGAAGTGAAAATTCTGTACATTGAAAATATCAAAAAAATAAATGGCGGGGTGTGTTACTAGACAGACACCGAACCCAAAAGTGTGAAAAAAAATTTTTTTGTCTGTCTGTCTGTTTGTTCAGGTATCACGCAAAAACTACCGGTTCGATTACGATGAAACTGGGTATAATTATTCTTTATTATCCTGGGCACCACACTGGGTAGTTTTTATCCCGGAAAAATATAAACAATAAAGAATAAACTTAATTTTGCGGTTAAAAACTCATTGATAAGTTTCGTCATCCACGCGAACGAAGTCGCAGGCACAGCCAGTATTATAATAAATAAATGCGGACGTCACATATATTGCTCTGAACTCAAAGTAAGTAGCTAATGCAATAAACTTGTGTTTTGGCATTCAGAAACAACGTATGTACCACAAACACCCAGACCAGATTCATGTTGAAAAGTTGACCCGTCCGGGGATCGAACCCGGGACCTCAGAGCTAGCGACATCTTGAAAAACCGGTGCATTTCCCACTCCACCACGGAGGTCGTCTTTGGATATAGATATACGTTTATAATATCCTCAATCATAAAATGGATTGTCTTAAAATCTGAAATAAAATTATTATTATTATTATTTGATTTTTTCCGTATTTCGGTCTCTCTTTTATAAAGAGGTAGAACACTAACACACGGGCCGTGGCCAAGTGTGAAAGCTATAATTTTATGTTGATGATGATGAGGCAAGGAACTTGCGTGTGAGTCTGCATGTGTTTAAAAGCGTAGCTTTCTGTAAGAGTGTAAGTGTGGTTTTGGGCATTTGGAGTAAATTAAGGTTGGGCTGAAGGCTCTTCGGGACTACACCAGTTGTCGATATGACAATGGGTATTATTTTAACGGATTCTACTTGCCACTGCCTTTTTATTTCAGTTGCCAGGTCTACATACTTCGACATTTTTTCGGTATAGGTAGTGACAAGGTTGTGTGTGTTACATACTGCTACATCAATTATAAATACGGACTTCTGAACTTTATCTAGAACGGTGATATCTGGTCGGTTAAAATGTACGGTTTTATCAGTAATTATTGTTCTATCCCAATACATTTTTAAACTATCATTTTCTAAAACTGTGCTTGGTTTATATTTGTAATAAGCTATTTTTTGGGGGATGAAAGAGTTCTTGTGAGCTAAGTTTTGGTGTATTATTGCTGCCACTTGGTCGTGTCTGTGCTTGTAGTCGGTCTGAACTATAGACTTACAAGCACCTGTAATGTGTTGGATAGTTTCTGAGCTACTGTGGCAGCGTCTACATAAATCAGAGTTAAGGTTTGGAATACGGCTAATGAATTTTTGGTAGTTGCGGGTGTCAATTACCTGATCTTGGATAGCGATTACAAAAGCCTCTGTTTCTGGGAAGAGCTCACCTCGCCGCAGCCACTCGTTCGACGCATCCTTGTCGACGTGTTCTTGGCTGAGATCGGCGAGATGCCTCCCGTGCAGTGACTTTTGCGACCACATATCCATTTTCTGCTGCCTACTTATCAATTTTGCTTGAGATTCAAAGCGTTTTAAATTCAAAGGGGTTAACTTCCTATCTGTTTCTACTAAATGTTTGTGGAGTTGTGATTGTTCGGCTTTGGTATAAAAATATTTCCGTAGCTTTTCTATAATGTTATCGTGCAAATTACGTATGTCTATGAGGCCCCTGCCGCCATCTTGGCGAGATAATGTTAGTCGCTGAACGCACGATCTGGGATGGTGTTTCCTATTAGCCGTCATACGAGTATTAATAATGCGTTGCAGCTTAATTAAATCACTTTGCGACCACTTTATAATTCCGAAAGAATAAGTAAGGACTGGAATTGCGTAAGTGTTAATGGCTTTTATACTATTTCTCGAATTTAAATGTGTTTTTAAAATTTTATTTAATCTAGATTTAAATTTATTTGTTAATTCGATCTTAGCTAATTTTTGGTGAATTTGTTTGGATTGTTGGAAACCTAAATATTTGTATGTACTGTACTCATCCATTGGCTCTATTCTTTCTCCTGTATCTAACGTGTACGTATTAGCTTGTACTTTACCCCTATTCATAGAAAATATTTTACATTTATCCACGCCAAATGCCATTTTTATGTCCGAAGAGAACATTTGTGTTAAGTCGGCTAGTTTTATTAAATCTGTATTATTGGCGGCATAAAGTTTAATATCATCCATGTAGAGTAAATGTGAAATAAGGTGGACAGAATTATTATATTTTAATTGAAAACCAATATTAGTATTGTTAAGAATTTCTGACAACGGATTTAGTGCCATGCAAAACCACAATGGACTTAGGGCATCCCCCTGAAATATGCCTCTCTGTATTTTTATAGGGTCGGTAGTTAAAGAATTATCATTAATGAGTTTAAGTTTTGTTTCCCAGTTGAGCATAGACGTACTTAAAAATACGACTATATCGGGGTGAATTTTGTAATGTTTTAATATATAGATTAACCAGCTATGGGGGACGGAATCGAACGCTTTCTTGTAGTCGATAAACATTGTATGAATATTTCTAGTTTTAGCCTGTTTCATTACTATTGTATCTACTGTTAATTGTTCTTTACAGCCCTGACTATTTTGCTTACATCCTTTTTGCTGTTCTGCAAGGATATTGTGATTCTCGAGATGTTTGTACATGAGCTGACTAATACATCCAGTAATAATTTTGTATATAGTCTGTAAGCACGTGATGGGTCTATAATTTGCAGGGTTTTTCGGATCTGAGCCCTTTGGTAGCATGTACGTAACTCCGTGTGTGATAAATGATGGCATAGTGTGCGGTGACTGTATGAATTGGCAAATGTGTTTGTGGATAAATGGGTGTGTGCACGTAAATTTCTTGTACCAATAGTTGTGTATATGGTCTGTACCAGGAGCCTTCCAGTTGTGAGTGCCATTGATGACTCGTGCAAATGTGTCGATTGGGATGTTTTCGAACTTCATTTCATCAATAGGCACAGTATCTGCTGTGTTGTGTAGCCAAGCGGCGTCAGCATTATGTTGTACTGGCTGTTCCCAGATTCCAGCCCAAAATTGTTTTAAAGAGTCTGTCGATGGACCTTCAGAGGGTACACTAGTGTCATTTTCTATAAATTTACTTAAATTTCTATAAAATTGTTTTTCATTGTTAACAAACGTTGCATTTTGTTTTTTACGTTGTGTACAAGCTAAGTATCGTGTGAGTCTATTTGAAATTGCATTTAATTTTTGCTTTAAAGTGTCAAGGAAGTGTTGGGGTTCCGAATTTGGCTCTTCGTGTTTTGAATGAATTTTATATTTTATCATTATTTCTTCTACTGTTTTTACAATATTTTTACTTCTATTTCCTGATATGTATTGTGTGAGTCTCCCTATTTCTAGTCTATACTTTCCTATCCTACTTTCTATCCTTCTTTGCCAGGTAGGCTTTCGACTGTGACTACTTTTGTTTGTATTTTCTAGTGTGTTAAATTTAGTTCCATTACAGGTGGCAGCTGCGTATGCCGCTGAGTAAATTATGTTATGTAATGAATTAAAATCTAGTTCGTGGCACAAATGCTTGGGAAGAATCACATAATTTAAATAGTGCACAAGTTGAGCAAATTTACGAGACGTTTTTTGTTTAGGAATGTATGGCCTAGCTTCAGGATGTACATCACGAAATTGCGTAACAGCTTTATTAAACTCTACTTCAATATTATTAGGTTCCTCTAGACTATTTACCGTCAGGCTAAGTTCGTTACTGTTATCTACAGTTACTATTGTGGGGTCCTCTGATGGAGGGAGTGTAGAATCTAACGTAATGTCATGTAACGTTAAGTGCACTTGATCTGTTACGTAGATGTTTTGCTCTATGCCAGGCTGAAGATGATTATTCTGCGCTAATAGTTTTAATTCTACTTCCTTCTTAATTTCCAAAATTTTGTTTGCATATAATTTATTGTTGAAAACTAACCTTCTTTGATCTGCTATTCTCTGTTCAGTTAAATGAGACAGATGGGGATGTCTTTCAGTAAATAGTTCAAACAGCTTTTTCCTGTATGCAGTCTTATTTATCTCTAATTCGGTGACTTCTAAATAACATCTGATAATATCTTCATTAATGTCCTCGGACCACTTCAGCCTGGTATTGATATTAGAATTTGTTTGTGATATGGTTTGTGAAGTGTATTCCATTTGGCTATGGTTATGTGTGCTAGAGTATTCATTAACTTGTACTTGTTCCTTTACTTCAGAACCTATTTCATCCAGAACATGCTGTGGCAACAGTTTTCTCCTTAATATAGCCCTTCTCTGGTCTCCTAGGCGTTGGCGAGTAGCTTGCATCTCGGGATATATGTTATTAAATTCTTGGTGTAAAGGTTCTAGATAATTGTTCATGAGTGTTGTCTCACATTTGGTGATTATTAAATATGTGCGCCATATAAATCGGTTCATATTTTCAGTCCATTTTTTGCGCGCACGTGATAGGCCAGCAGTGGGTGCAGGGTTGGTGGCTAATGCCTCCTGCACAACAGCTGTTGACCTTGTAGATCGACATGAGTATGTGGATGAAGGGGATGAAATGGGTGATCTGAATAGGGTATGAGTTGAAGATGGAGATGGGATGTCCGCGAAAAGTGAATGTTCGGAGGATGATGGTGAGGGTGATCGGTCGGCTGTAGTATTTTTGTCGAGGGGAACCCGCCTGCTCAGTCCCCCGTCGCCTACGGTTCGCATGCTGTGGCATCCAGCGTCGGCTCCAGATGCGCCCCGGCGACCCCCGGGCAGCGGCCGCAAACTATATCTTCTATTCTGACTTTTCATAATATACTCCATTCAAGGAAAGGGTTTTGGGGATCTTTGTTAGGATAGGTGTTGTTAGTGGTAAGATGATAAGACCACTTAACCAGTACTATATATAGGTGATGTTTTATGGTAAGTTCTTAAGACCATATGACCAGTACCATTTATCCGGAAGCCCCCCCACCACGTCAAGGTGATCCCCCGGGGGGGTTATTATTATTATTATTATAAAATCATACATAAACTTTTGGCCAGTACTTGAGGCATTGAGAGACTAATGCTCCTAATTCAGGGCTGTAAGAAGTTTTTACTGTAGTAAAATATGAACTTGTTGTTTTTTTTAGTTGTATTTTACTCACAAGTATAATATTGTATAGTAATTCCCTAAGTGTTAAGCTGCTAAACTATTAAAGTAATCAATTATGTGTGAAAAATGAATAAAAAAGAGCTATAAAACTATTAAAATTGCAATTTATCTTTAACTTGAGTAATATTTGAATATTAAACCCACATGTAATATTTTTTTTCTCTTGATATTCAAACTATTGTTGACCAAACAATTCAAAATATAAAAACTATTGAAATAAATATATTTTGAAAGCAAATCGCTAGAGTTTGTGTACAAAAGTTTGGGATGAAAAATGACATCCAAACGCGTTTTAAATCACTGTTTTGAGTACTGTCGCAAACAGTAACATTGGATATGAATGATATTTCTAGATAGTGCTGTTATTGACGTACAGGCGAGTACAAAAAGCAATCTATGGAAATGACTCAAATGGCCACAATGCTTTTTTCTATCGATTATTTTAACTTACTATTAATAGGCTATTTATAATAAAATATTTGCAAGTTTTTAGGAAACCAAATACCGTTTAAAAAAAGTATCACTGTCAAAATGTTGTATTTAGAATATTTTTTTAGGTTACCTATCTGTACCTAGTTTTAGAATTGTCAAACTCCTTAGCCTTCAAGTTACAATAATGCTTAATTATTTTTATCTTTATGAGTTGGCAGATTTTATCAATGTCAAAAAAAAATAATAATTAGAACTAGGTATAATTAATTAAATAGTAAAATACAACATCCAAAATGCCTGTATCAAAACGATAAACGAAAACCAATGCAATCATTTGTAAAGGGTTATATCATTTCCGACCAAAGATTTTGGGCTTTCATGTTTAAGGTTCGAAATAGTTACTTAAATAATTTGTAATCAAAGATTAAATGGTAGACCTTTTGGTAGATAGGTAAGTATTGTGAGGTGGGCAAGGTCTTATTAATAGCATACAATCAAGACCCTTTTCAATAACGAACGGGCAAACTGAATGTAACGTATGCTTTGAAGAAGCTGAAATGAAGCTAGTATTAGTATTAGTCATTGACATTTGACCTTGTTTTAATTTTTTTTGCACAAGTCGGATCAGTGGGGCTTTTGATATGTCTTTCATAATGGTGTACTTGAGACCTCTATGCGAATTTATGCAAACTTAGAAGGTTTTTTGTCTATTTTGACTGGACTAGGTACGAGTAGGTACTCAATGGGAACAATGACCGAGAAAAAATAGAAAATGATAAAAAAAATTGGGTCCGAAAGAAAATAAATAGATAAAAATAAAAATTTATTATAAGTTATAAATATCATCCGGAAGGCTAATTTCGTCGGTTCATTGACCAAAATAATTGATTAATATCTGGTTTGCTGTTTACAAATTATGGCCTTGGTTACTGATTAGAGGTGCATGATAATTGCAATTTTCGATATGATTGAACAGGTATACGTTTAAGGTAGGTTACGGTTTTTGTCATTCAAAATATTTTCGGTATGCGTGATGAATCATTATTCAAAAATGTGTTGTCAAAATTGTTTATGTTTTGTTTAGGTGTGACGAATTGTGCTTAACCAAACTATGAAGTCTTGTAGATTTATATTGTGCACTTAAAAGATTGTTTAACGTTAATTTCAAAAGATTTTATAAACGTTAATTATAATAAGAAATAATTTCATTTGTTACCTTCGCTTTTTTTTTTTATATACATTGTGTTAAGAAATTTCTGTCCGATCCGTGAAGGTGTTGTTAGGTATCGATATATGATTACAAAAATGTGAAAAAAAAAATGAAAAAAAAGAAAAAAAATTATAACCTAAAAAAATATTTTTTTCTCAAAAGTCAAGACAGAGAGTCGGCGTCATCACAGATGCTACCTAATTACCTAACAAAAGGCTCCCAAAAATACCAACGAAATTGGTGTTGTAGTTTTTGTTTTTTAAGGAATTTCGGGGCGAAAAATGGTTGTTTCAAAATTCATTATTATTGTTTCTATCATGAATTTTCCGAATTTGATATTTAATTTGGGCATGTGATTGTGAACCCTATATCACCCTTTCGGGTCGGACAGGCTTTTCTTAACACCCTGAATGTGTGGCTATGCGAGGAGTACACAACATCCAATGTTCCCGTGATAATAACCATTGTAAAAACAGGTTTTAATAACTCACATTTCGAGTCGCAAAACTCACGTACGTAAATCACTTAGTGTTTATTGAAGGTCGGTTTATATCCCATTATAAATGCCATGAACAAACAAAAGAAATTATCTTTCTCACCTTGACTCGTTCTTGACTCGGTCTGGACTTGACTCGGTCGATGACATATGAAAGTGGTGCTGCAAGTTTTGCATTTAATTGAAAGGGAAAAGGGAAGTTCAACAAGTACTTTTACTTTTCATAAAAATTACATTCACAATCCTTTGTCATGTAAATTATTTTGAGATTTTCGTCTTTTGTTTTACGCTATGCGCGCTGTTAATACTAAATGTAAAGGGTACTTTTATGATGTCTTAATTTTTAATCCGTCAGAATCCTTACTTAATATTATAAATGCGAAAGTTTGTTTGGATGTATGGATGTTTGTTACTCTTTCTCGCAAAAACCACTGAATGGATTTTAATGAAACTTTACAATAATGTAGCTTATACATCTGAATAACACATAGGCTGTAATTTATAAAGATAGTGAATGAATTGTCATTCAAGCGGGTGAAACCGCCGGGCACAGCTGGTACCTACTACATAAATTATTTTATATTAAAACAAATTTAAATTTAACCGATTGAAATTTCCGACTGCCCATGGTACCTATGCTCGTTTTGTTATGTAGAATGGTCTTTGCTCACCATTGGGACATTGGTAGGATGTTATTATTATCTTATAAGTATATTTATCCTTATCCATTGTCATATTATTATGTTTCGCATCATGATTTAAATTTAAAACATGATTATTAAAACTGCAGTAAACAATCATACGAATATAGGTCCACAACAATATCTTTAATTATGTTATTCGAGATTTGAACCACCAGGCCAACAAACGCCTTTATTACCTAAACAAAGCTATGTTAATAGTATAATGACAGATCTCACGCTACTGTGGCAATTAAAACGAGATGGTAAATTACTAATTAAACTATTTACATAACAACTGACGTAAACTAGAAGTAACTACTGGTTTCCGAGGTGTTGTTTCTTGAACGCTTCGTGACAATTGGTATTAAATCAATCAAATAATCACATTTTTTTTCCTTATTTTTGCAAGAATTTCTGGTGTTGACGTTTATGATCTTGTTTCGTTCATTATCGAATCAAATCGTCTATTGCCAATTAAGGTTTAAAGCCGGGGTTATGATTATAGTTTAACAGGCACTTTAATATGGTAATTCTAGTCATATAATACATGCTTGATACACTTCCATCGTAATGCACACACCTCAACAACAATTTTTTTTTATAATTTTGAATTATATAAAAGAAACAGCTATAATAATAAATATTCCGTGTATATCATATCGTTCAACATTTTTACATTGATGATATTTTAATAATAATATAATTCACGGGAATAAGCGCGTAGGCATGCATCGCACACCGGCCGTGGTCGCAAGCAGACACGGCCGCGCGGCCGGTGTAACCCGGTCGAAACGTCAAGTCCCAAAAAAGGTATTTATGCATGTACGCGCTTATTCCCGTGAATAATATTATTATAAACATGCAGCGCGATAGTTTAAAATTTAATATGACATTTTAAGTTTGGTTTTCAGCAGTCATTTTAACATTTCAAACACGAGATCCATGTTTGATAATAAAAATAATAATACTAGCCTATAAACGTCCCACTGCTGGGCACAGACATCCTCCCATTAAGAGAAGAGCATGAGCATTGATCACCACGCTTACTCATTTGCGGATCCATATTTACCTAAGTTATTTTACGTACGACTTACTCTTAGTCTTTCAGGGTACATCAAACCTTAAAACACATACACAGTTGCAGCGGATAACTAACATACAAATTACAAAGAACGTTTCCAAGGAAAAACGACGTAGTTGAGTGGCATTTTTACGAAATAAGGTCAGTAAGATGTAAAAGGGTAGTGAGAAAAGGATCGAACTCTCGGCTGCGGCTGACAGCTCAAGAATTTGTGAGGGAACGAACGTTTGAGCTAGAAAAAAACGAATCAGATATTGGCTTTGCTTGTTCTCTGTCTTGGTACGAAATCGAAGTATTGTCAGGTTTGTTTCTGCTACGATTGGATGTAGGACGACCTGTTCAGGTTAATACCTAACCAAAAAGTCAACATAACTTGACGTTATTAATAAAGAAGTCCAGCACCTCTAAACTGAAAACATTTCTATAAGCATTTACGCTTATCGAATCGCTCAAATGTATGGGAGAGACAAGTCTAAGCCACGTGACGCACTCGTCATCGTCAAAAAAATAATTTCCATAAAAATGTTATTTAAGCGCCTATCATCATTCAGCGGTAATATTTGTAAGAATGTCACTTGTCTAAGGGTGCGTCCCGCTCGCGAGCCGTTCGCGAACCGCTCGTGGCGTGCTCGCGAGCCGCTGGCGAGCATGCCGCGAACGCACTAGTGTCCATTACGCCGTCTGACAGAAGTGCGCGCGCCGCTCGCGAGCTGCTCGTGTAGTGCTCGTTCGTCAGATGTGGACGCACCCTAAGGATGGTCGAACATGTACGAGACAAATAGTAAACCGTGTTTTCTTTAAAGTCAGAAAACATGTTCACGACAACCCAGTGTATGCCTTGCAACCGTGGGATTTTCGTGCTGAAATAAAATAATACAAATATATAAAAAATAAAAGATCAGACTTTTTATGTCACAATCTGTGTGACAATAATAATAAACTTGATTCATTGCACTTCAAACCAAAACAAAAGTATATTACGATTCAGAAAATAAAATGTTAAACTCATTCGCCTACAATATTTATCTAGATTGAAATTCTATTTTATGGGTCAGTTAAAATGTGCCTCGAAAACCGTTTTCTAAGCATAAGCAATTGGAGAGGTAAGAACAATCGGTTTCTAGCTGCAGCGTGCATGTATTCCACTCAAAGCTATTTATAGAAATTTTCGCTGTTTAATAACATGTTGACATTTTGTAGCACAGTATTAGAATTAGATAATTATGGTATTTATTTATGGGTGCTAATTAAACAGGCTTCTTTTTAATATCATTATTCGCCCCCAAAAATGTATGTTGCCTTCTAAATTACTAAGTCAGCCACAATTAACGAGCATCTAAATAATACTATCTTAGCCACTAGTTATCTTCTATGTAAACGACTCTAAATACAACTCAGCATAATGATTATTTTTTAGCATCTAAATTTTTAGCATGCATTCTAACAGTAAACTTCTAAAATACTATTAAATGACATCAAAAAATATATTTATTTAGCTTCTAACTTTTTAACTCAGTACGTTTAAAATGTAACTCATCCCATATTAATTGATCTTCAAAATTTTGCTAAAAATGTCATTATTTAGTCGGTATATTGGCCACTAATATTATCAGAAGCTATTGAGGAGAGACAAAATAAAAGACTTTATTTTTAACCACCATTAAAAAAAGGAGGAGGTTCTCAATTCGGATGTTTGTGTTTTTTTTTATGTTTTTTCGCGCATAGCTCCGTTGCTTTCCAACCGATTTGAAATATTTTTTCTTTTTTGGAAAGGGTATACTTCCCAAATGGTCCCATAGTCACCAAGTCGGGATCTGATGATGGAATTTTGGCAAAATCGAGGGAACTCTTCAAATTTTATAGGAATATGTCACTTTTTGCAAAAAAAAACCAACTTCAAAAAATCGATAAAAGCACTAAAAAGTTAAAAATAATTCTATAACCTACCTATATGAATAAACCTAACCTAAACTACGATTAACCTACAATTTAACAATTTTTTGGAGTCGGGGCCGCTGTCGCTGTCGTCTCGCGTACTCGCTTCAAATCATGCAGTTTCACGATAAAAGAATATGATGTATTATTTTACATGCTAAGTTATAATAAATTATGCTTTCTGTAGAAGCTTAAATTATATTTTTTTGAGGACATTGCGTTGAAGCTGTAAAACGTAAAATGGTGACGAGATGTAAAATACGAGGCCGAGTTAGTAAATTAGGTGTCAATGCATAAATAAGAAGGACAAGTCACAATAATTGATGATCTTTACTTGACGCTTTCTATAGAATATTTAGTGGGCGTTGTAATAGATACGAATTATTTTATTAGAGGCTATGTCATTTTCCCGTTGCTAAGTTATAAAATTAGAAGTTTAATCACGTGTCTAATAAATAATTTTGTGGCTAGACTTATAATTTCCCTTTATTTATTATAAAAGAAAACTTGACAAACATACCAGAAAGACTTTTTAACTAAATTATAATAATACTAAGGATTAAATTTTCACCAAATATTAATACATAATAGGGATGATGACTAATTTTTATTTTTATGTCCATCTTTTAGATAAGAAAAAAATATTAGACACGTATTTTTTGTTTAGTCCCGTAAACAAAGAATTACGAAGATACAGCGAGTACAATTCTTGCGTGACGTCACGTTTGAGTACAAATTGTACCTAGCCGTGACGTCACAAGCCCCCACTCCTGAACTTTACAGCGGTTTATCTTCGTATTTTGTAATTTATTTGAGAAAAGAAAAAATATGTGTCTATTATATTTTGATTATCTAAATGGCGGACTAAATAAATTTTGACTTTTCATACCTAGTCATCTACCCTATTCTTTGCAAGACTTGGTCAAATCATGACAGGTTTGTTTTGAGGTATTTTTTCAAATTTAAAGACCCCATAAAAACAGTAAATATATCTACAGTCAGCTATATTTTTGTTTCCATAACTTGTAGTGTGCACAATCATATAACAAAGAGAGCATATTATTTTCGGCAATAGTCGTCGAGATTCCCGAGATATACGACCTACATTACCGGTCTTGTCTCTCTGAAAGACGAATAGCTGGCTTCCTGGTACCTCCGGAACATTTTGCAACCGTCCCCGAATGGGTATCCATTTTGTTTTCATTATTTCAAGACAAGTGAAAACTGCTTGGTGAGGCCTCTTTATAGATTTAAGTGGGCTGGCTGGTAATAAGTACTTAATATACATTAACAAAAAAATATGAAGCTTGTTTGAAATTGAGATATGTAATGGCCGATTTACATTTAACGAACGAATGCCCGCTATCGCCACTAAGAAATCCTTTGATGGGGTGGGGATAGGAAGTGCATTTACTCCCTTGATTTTAATTAGGTACCTTAAAACAAACATGTTCTTTTTGAAAATGAATTCGAGTATCATGTGATGATATTTAAATTTGTGCTAAACAGACGCCCAATCAAAACCCGAAAACGTAGGAATCTCTGCCTACTTAAGCCTATTTAAAAAACTCAAATAACTTTTATTGCTGTTAGGCCTTTTTGAATAAAACCGGGTCCTTAGTTTTTATCACTATTACTCCGAAACATGACAAACGTGTATTTTTACATACCTGACCTATGAAATGAGGAATATTTAAGGTAAAGATTTGCTTAACAGCTTGGGTTTGCCTTATAAATAATGTAGAAAATTGGCCATTTATGTAATCTCACTAACTTAAAATAAGGACGCAAGAAAAACGCCAATCAGCCACATTAAAGATAAAAGTAAAACACTCGTTCTTTTAAATATATTTTGAGTAAAGATCAAAAGAAACGCAAAAACTCAGAGCCGCGATCTCAGAAAGCCTATTTGACGTTGTTTCGTCAAATCCAATACGATCAGAATAAAAAACAAACCCAAATCAATCAGGGATTCTAAAAGATACGTTTTTTATTGCTCTATATTAGATCTTTACTTTCTTTTTTCTTTATTAGATTCCTGGCTGTTTCATTTTAACTTTACGACGTCGGGGAGTCAATCTTGCAATTTAAAATAAGAATATTTAATGCTGAAGTTTGAAAAGAAGTGGAAGAAAAAGATGGACTTAAGAAGTAAATTAAAAACGAATGTAAGCCAGTGAAGACTCCAAAGTTGTATCGGAAATGCTTTATGTATATTTCTACTTATATTTGGTACTGTAGTACCAACTAGTCTACAAAGTGGTTGACAGCTAAATTCAATCCACGAAAACTTTGGCATAGTTCAAGTTATTTATAAATGAACAAGCGTTATTTTAAAATGTTACTTAAATAATGGAAAAATTATTCAGAAATATTTGAACTTTTCAACATCGCCATTATCAAGCAGATTTTATGTATAGGAGACCTCAAACCCAAAGCTAGCATATCAGATACAAAAAAAAAACAATTTCCCTCACACATTTATTTCAAGATCCAAATGTGAAGATGGCTTCTTATAAAAAATATTGGCAACACAGTCGATATTACGGATAGGCGGATAGTAAAGGAAGTGGTGTTTCACGGTGTGGCCAGAACAAATTACACCAATTTCCATTTTCTATCGTTCTTGCGTTGTATCGTCATTTGTTAGGATTGATGATGTGTTACTTATGTGGGTATACGATATCTATTTATCAAGTTCCGACGAATGTTTCCGGTCAAGTTCGGGGTAATGCAGTCAATTGTTTTATTTTTGCGATGCGTTTTGGAGACATGGTAACTGTTCTAAAAGAGTTTTGGTTAGTTTTTATTGAGGTTTAAGGTTCAAAACAAAATTGAGCTTATTGTCAGGACCACTTACGCTATTGACAATAATTATAAACATTATTTATTATTGAGTAATAATTTAAATAATATCTAGAAATTTTCTTAACTTCTAATGATAGACACGACTTGTGATAAAACTTTTGATGTCTTTATTTCGTGTCGTTTGCAGATGACTTGTACTTCCAAAGTCTCTAAAACATTTATCTAAACTAATTATACCGTTGCCACTTAGATTGCTTTACGTTAACTGAGGCCAGAAACTTGTTAAGAATTTGACGAATTAATTAGGTTATGCTTCCTTGAAATAGGCTTGTCAATTTTAACTAGCAAGAAGTATCCATTCAAGTGATTGGTGCGTAAGGCTTTTACAGAAACAAGATATAAATCTTGAAAGTACTGAATAGATTACAATGATAATAGCAATTCTTAAGTTGAATGATATTCGTGTTGTTTAGTGTGTACTCGAGCTAGTTTTAATTAGAACTCTAATCAAACAAAAAAAATATGTTTATAGTAATATTACAGAACGGGGATCAGCGCGGGGATTAGCCCGTACATGCTTAAATACCTTTAGGGCTTGACGTTTCGACCGGGCTACACAGGCCGTGGTCGTAAGCAGGTTTTATGTCATTATTTCTTAAACTCGTCTGTGATTTTTGCTCGCCAATTTTGAAATCCGTAGTGTTTCATTTGTAACTCCCTAAATTTTGTCGTTTTTAGGGTTCCATACCCAAAGGGTAAAACGGGACCCTATTACTAAGACTCCGCTGTCTGTCTGTCCGTCTGTCTGTCTCCAGGCTGTATTTCATAAACCGTGATAGCTAGAAAGCTGAAATTTTCACAAATGATGTATGTCCGTTGCTATAACAACAAATACTAAAAACCACATAAAATGAATATTTAAGGGGGGCTCTCATACGACGGTGGTACGGAACCCTTCGTGCGCGAGTCCGACGATTTGTGAGATAAGCTGACCAATGATTACAATAACATTACAACTACTGGTATCAAGGATAAACACGTAAGCTACTATATTTATAAAACCTTCAAAGCTATTTTTGAACAATGTTTATCTAATTAATTTTATCCATGATTTATTGGTGACATGACTAAAGTTTTTTGTTTGGTTTCCTATAATCTACTATTTGATTGTTTAATTAATAAGCTGTAGGTAACTATTTCGCATGGAGTAACTGCTAAATAAACACGTTCAGACGAAAATTACATGCTTTTCAGTATGCTTAACAGATTTTTATAAATTATAACTATGAAAAGGGGGCTCGTGGCTAAGTGTAAGCCGTACGGTTTGACCGATAATACAGGTTAAGCCGCGCTCGCCGCGGTTGGTCCGTGGATGGGTGACCATTTAAAATATACCGAGACCCCTCCGTGTTTCGGAAAGCACGTTAAACAGTAGGTCCCGGCTGTCATACATAGAACTTTGGCAGTCGTTCAGTCAATTCTGACAACCAGTCTTACTATGGGATACTGTGTTTCCCATTCAAATGGGTTGTGGAGGTCAGATAGGCAGTCGTTCCATGTAAAATACGGTATTCAGCTGAATCCGGTAAGACTGGTAGCCGACCCTAACATAGTTGGGAATAGGCTCGGGGGAGAGAACTATGAACTGATGGTTCATAGTTATACTTTACACCATTAGTTCACCATGATCACGTTAGCTTTAAAACAAAAGAAATTGCATCACAATCGGACCATTCGTTTAGGAATTTTTTTTCAATTGACCAAAGAGCCAAAACGAAATACTGTGGCGCGCGGCGTAGTGCTGCTCAATAGCCTTACTCATGTGAATAACAGAACAGTATTATTAAAAAAAAACAGTTGAAATCTAGTAGGAAAATAGTTTTGTTTTTCTTTTCGATTTCAAATCTACGTTTAACAAAAATATCAGCTGATCCTAAACATCAATAAAGATTTATTTATGTTAATTTGTTTTTAATCGTTTTATATTAAGGTCATAATAATATAGGTATTACGTTTGTTATTTGTCTTGAAGTTTTTTATTTGGTTATTTTCCTATCGCAACAATTTAAATACATCTATTTTATTTACTTAGGATTAGCTTGAAAGTTTTTGTTGACATTATTTAGAAGACTGCCTCGTTGGCCTAGTGGTGCTAAGCGCGACTGCTACGCTAGAGGTCTTGGGTTCCCAAGTCGACCAAGGTGTTATTGGGTTTTTCTATGAAATTCTCAGTAGCAGGTCGGAGTTTGGATTTGTGCCCGGTTAGTGGCAATAGGCTCGCCCCCTATTACATGGGACCTAAAACATACCGGCGAACTGTGGGTGTACGTACATTGGTACACCTCTGCCTAACCCTTCGGGGATACAGGCGTGATGGTATGTTATGTATGTTATTTAGAAGACGAGACGAGCTCTAGGTATAGAATTTTATTGCAAAAATGAGGAAACCGATGTTTGTCCATTTTTTTAGTTTAGAATTAGATTTAACCTTTGTTTAAACCAGAATAGAATAGGTAGTGTCAATATCATTAATTATTAATCTGCAAGGTTTTAAAGATGTAATAAATAAAAACTTACTTTATAAATAAGATCTTTAATACAATATAACATTATAACAGCTCATTTCTTTGAAAACTTCTTTGGTTGATATAATGTTTATGATTAGTTCAATTAACCTAATTATCGCCTTCCTAATTATATAAATAAAAAACTCACCAAACGACGTTTTTATAACTAAACGATGATTGACACGCCAATATTGGCAATAAAATTTTGAAGCTCCATAAATAGGTATGTATTTTAAGATTTATGAAGTAATTATGAAATCAACGACCTCCGTGGTCGAGTGGCGTACGCACCGGTTTTCAAGGTGTCGCTAGCTCTGAGGTCCCGGTTTCGATCCCCGGACGGGTCAATGTAGAAACTCACTTTTCTACATTGTCTCGGGTCTGGGTGTTTGTGGTACCTTCGTTGTTTCTGAATTCCATAACACAAGTGCTTAATAGCTACTTACTTTGGGTTCAGAGCAATGTATGTGATGTTGTCCGCATTTATTTATTTATTTATTTTTTTATCATAGTTTTATAAAATACGATTTGGACTTATAGAAAAGACAAATAACTAAATACTAACTATCTATTGTAGAAAAGTAATGCACCGTTATGAAACATGTATGTTATAAATTTAACTGTAGGTATATATCTACAATGAAACATACAACCTCCTTTCTTCAATTTAAGATTTATCTGGCTGCATAAAAAGTAGCATAAAGGCTGCATATTACAATGCAGTAGGTAAGGAAGTGACATCGTTCAAAAAATATTAATATTCACTGAAATATAGAGACACGATACATTGGGCCTTATTACAAAAGATGGTTTAAACCAAGACTAAGGTAAACCCAGGTTTAAAATATACCCATCACTTTCATATGTCATATAACAAAAAGAGACGGGGCTATTCTAAAACCTCGGTTTTTCTTAGACCATCTTTTGTAATATTCGATTGAGTTTTCATCATATTGTTTTCTTAAGTTTTCGCGAATGTTAGACATTGAAACAAAACTATTTTTACGGATTTTGTCGCGGTTTATTTTTAGATTTTAGGTCCCGAAGTTTCGACATCTTTGCATGTATCATTAGTCTGCCCGTGACCATGATACCTGCATTGCATGTATTTCAATGAGTTTCAATCAATCATAATCAAATTTACTACTAGTAGTAATATGTAATTAAGTGTTATCACTTGATTAATATCTTGACATTAATCCTTACTCAAATACTAACGGCACAAAAATAGCAAACAAGAAATATCTCTTAAATATTTATAACTGTTATTAAACCTAATTTTTTTTTGCTTACTATACAATACATGTTTTGCATTTAATAAATATAAGACATCAAGACTGGTTATTTTGTACAGTTCGAAAGATAGATGGACAAGCTCAAAAAAGGCCATAAAAAAGATATACACTACTTAGTTACTGTATATTTAATTTGTTAAATAAATAATTTCGTAGGCATAATACCTAATATGGTAAACAGTGTAATTTTTTTTTATCCGTCGAAAAATTTTAAATATTGCTTAGATGAAATATTATTGACTGAGATAAATGTCTATTTCCACTCATTGCAAGGTTGTACAACTAAGAGAACCAGCTTTATCTTTATTCTACATAATTTAAATGGCGTTTGGATCAGAACTCTATATTGTCTCTAGTAAGGAAAAAACTATGTATGGATGTTTTAAATTACAGAATAAGACGTTCCATATACCTATATCACTATGTTGGGGTCAGCTACCAGTTATACCGGATTCAACTGAATACCGTATTTTACATGGAGCGACAGCCTATCTGACCTCCACAACCTATTTTACTGGGTAACACAGTGTCCCATTATAAAACTGGTTGTTAGAATTGACTTTACGACTGCCAAAGATCATAGTATGACAGTCGGGACCTACAGCTTAGGGGTCTCGCTATGTTATAAATGGTCACCCATCCACGGACCAACCGCGGCGAGCGGGGCTTAACCTGTATTAACAGTCAAACCATACAGCTTACCCTTAACCACGAGCCCCTCACAATCTAACAAAGTTAGCACCATAATTAAAAGCTTATTAACTAAGTGATGCCTAAATGCCTACTCTTCTAGTAGAGCAAAAAACTTAAAACCACGTAAACAAGATAATTGCTGCAATTGCTGGCATATTACTAAGAATTAAGAACCTATTGTCACAAGAATCATCAAATAAAATCATGACCACGCTTAGTCACATACTTCCTAGATGTCATTATGCTAATATTATTAAGTTTTGTCATAATATGATTTGTGCTATCAAAAACAGGTTCTTTCCCAAACGTGTTCCGTTTAAAGTCACCTTGAGTTAAAACTCTGTGGGAATTCACTCTAGGAACCGACATAAATATTTGATGTAACAGACAAAATGTTAATAAAACCAAATGTATCAGGAAAAAGGCTTTCAAGGATAAAAGTCACCGCGTCTTAGCGTGATTTGCCGATAATTATGGTTAATTAAATAGTCGTGGTGGCCTAGCGGTTCAATGAACGGATTTGTATGCACAAGGTTGCAGGTTCGAACCCAGGCAAGTACTAATGTGGCTTTTTCAAAGTTATATGTACTTTCTTAATTATTCTAAGACACTTCTGACAAACGGTGAAGGAAAACATCGTGAGGAAACCTGGATTCCAAAATTTGAGATCTAAAATCGCCAATCCGCAGAGAGCAAGCGTGGTGATCAATGCTCGTGCCTTCTCTATATGGGAAGAGGCCTGTGCCCAGCAGTGGGACGTTTAAAGGCTGGATTGTTATTATTATTTTTTATATTACAAAAAGGGAAATAACATACTTTCAAATTACACATTAGTATCAACTGTCAGCAGTTATGAAAAAAAAAGACGATCAGACACTCAAGATCAAAAAACAAAAGCGTACCTGTATTCTAAAGGTCACTGGTTCAAGACCTGTAAAAGTGTCTGGGCATTTGTTATCCTACGTCCTAATTACCCTTTTACTTCAATCACCGAATTAGCTATAAAACTGTATAAGTTTTAATAAGGAAATGTATGATTATCCTAACTCAAATAAATATAATTCCAATCTAAGTTCAATTTAATCATCTTTGCACAAAAGAAAGCAATTTAAAGAAAATTTTGGATTATACTTAATTATGTAGACCTTAATAAAAATAGTCAAAATGAATCGTGTCTTGATTACTTTCTTAGGTCATTCAACAGCTTATAGATAGATTTATTTTTTCGTCCTAAAAAAACTGAAGAAAACAAAGCCTACACAAATATTTAACTAAATTAAATAAATTAATTAATTAAATAATAGGGTAGATGACTAGGTATGAAAAGTCAAAATTTATTTAGTCCGCCATTTAGATAATCAAAATATAATAGACACATATTTTTTCTTTTCTCAAATAAATTACAAAATACGAAGATAAACCGCTGTAAAGTTCAGGAGTGGGGGCTTGTGACGTCACGGCTAGGTACAATTTGTACTCAAACGTGACGTCACGCAAGAATTGTACTCGCTGTATCTTCGTAATTCTTTGTTTACGGGACTAAACAAAAAATACGTGTCTAATATTTTTTTCTTATCTAAAAGATGGACATAAAAATAAAAATTAGTCATCATCCCTATTCTTCACAGTTTTGTTTAGTGCAACAGACTAGATTGTGAAAACCTTTGCGTCAATTCTTGAAACATAGTAAATAGAAACTTATGTAGGTACTTAATAAATTGAATTCGTTGCCATGGCAACCAAAATCTTTCACCTGTGATCTTGTGATCAAAACAATTATGTTTTGATCCCACCTGTGTTATCTTGAACATAAAGGCACGTTTTATCTACATCTACACTAATATTATAAAGAGGAAAACTTTGTTTGTTTGTAATGAATAGGCTCAAAAACTACTGGACCGATTTTAAAAATTCTTTCACCATTCGAAAGCTACATTATCCACGAGTAACATAGGCTAAATTTTATTTTGGAAAAATCCAAAATAAATCCAATGGTCCACGCGGGCGGAGCCGCGGGCGACCGCTAGTAACCAATAAAAATAAAGCACAACACGTTTTTTCTCAAATTTATGCAGAAATTATATCAGTGACGCACACAAACACGCTATAAAGGATTTTAGGTAAGAATTCCATTTTCGAATTGTATTAATTGGTCTGCGTTGGTTATTCCATCAATGTTGTGTATTATGTAAAAACTATTCAAGATCGTTCGATAAAAATGCGGACAACATCACATACATTGCCTAACCCTTCGGGGATGCAGGCGTGATGGTATGGTATGTTATGTTATGTTATGTAAAATAAAATAAAAATAGTTTAAAAATAAATCGGTTATTAAAAGACCGGTAATTCTAGCGGAACTGATGTAACTGAATCTTGGGTTATCTGAATATTGGGAATAAAGAGATTAACTGGTTATCGAGTCTCGTTAGATTTGTATATTAATACATACATACATACTATCACGCCTGTTATATCCCCGAAGGGTTAGGCAGAGGTGTACCAATGTCCACCCACTGTTTTTTGTTTGTTTAATGGTAAATAATTACAGGTTTTCCGTTCATTTATTATTTTTATAATATCTAATTGTAAAATATGTGTACAATTGTATACCTAGTAGGTATAAAATTTATTCATTTTCTGCCACTATGTAGGTAATTGATCTGAACAAGCTTTTGAGGTCTACGAATCGATTCTTATAGGAAGTTCTCGAACATTTTCCTATCCTTTTTAGCAAAAATTTCTTGAACTGTAGTACTCTTTTATTTGGAAATAATAATGTTGTACATAATTAAAGTTAATAATCATATCGTTCAAAAAGTTTATCATTACGCAACATTTAAAAATTTTTTTGGTTCTTAGTTTATCTTAAATTTTTTGCTGAAACGTATAGGGTACAAATATCACAAATTTCAATGTTCAAATCCTCTCTGTTAGGTCTAAAATTCAATAAAAAACGATTGATTTGGGATGTTTAGATATTTGATGGGCTTAATTTAAAACCCTCATCAAACATGTTTTTTTTCAATAAAAAATATATTTATAACGGTCAATGACCCGTGACTTCAAGTTGTCAAACTTCCGAAGATGGATATCTAAACAAAAAGCTTAATAATTAAAAGTACCGTTTGACTTTGACAATCCTGATCTTTCTATGAACTTGGGGTTATTCAACTGTAGCTAAATCAAATAAGTTTATTTACCTGTAACTGGACATAAACAGCTACGTGGCTTTGCAATGCCAAATAACGTGAATAATTTAGTAACATTTTCATTCATTTTATTTAGAGCCGGAACTGTCCCACTGCAGGGCAAAGGCTTCCTTCTTTCCACAGGTTTCTTTCGATTACTGTTTGTTGCCACTCCTTTTTGTATGCGTCCAGTTCATCCCTCCATCTCCGCCTGGGTCTTCCACGCGGCCTTCGTCTATTAGGAACCCAATTTAGTAACGAAACTAGTATCTAATGTATATGCTTTTTGTTGACTCGGACTAAAATCCTTACGGACTTCACTCCTATATAAATTAGTCCAAAGTACTTATTGTATAAATCTTAACTAGAGTTAATTACTTGCTTAAATCACAGGACACAAATCAACTTATTGATATTTTGTAACTAGGATAGAGAACAACATGTAGGTATACAATGTATAAAAATATTATTTTATTTAAAAAAAAAAACACATTTACAGCTCTACCTATGGCCTCGAGAAACACGTGTTTACAAATTTAGCAAAATATTTAAACATGTTTAAAATTCCTTCTGTATCAAATCAAGACTAAAATATGAAAATTATAAAGTTTTCTTAGTGGGAACGAATATCAATGAGTTTATTTTATTTTACTTTATTGGGACATAAAACAGTTACATATTACAATGTAGGTGTGATATTTAATAGTTTATAAATAGGTATACATGTAATGCACATCAATGTCCGCGAAATAATGGTATATAGTATTTAAAGTAGACCATACAAGATTATAACTCCGTCTACGCCTTTATTATGGGGATGTTTATTATTGTACTATATAATATAATATTACTAGTACTAAATAATTAAGACTTCAAACACTTCAATCATTTTCACAGTACTTATCTATAACGTAAAGCAAGTAGTACCAAAAGTAAATGTATACTGAAAGTGTGAGAAGAGATTCTCGCTCACGTGCCACATATCGGTGGAATCGCGATGGTTTCACCGAATAACACATATTCCGCCTCTGTCGCGAAACTGCCAAATTGCATATGATATGGATACAGGCTTCATGGAGATGTAAAGTGGCTGGATATGATACGTATAAAAAAATATATATTGTTGTTTTTTTTCTGGCTGTCGTAGTCTGTTGCAAACTAGAGTTAGGTGCAACACGTTACCTGTAACGTGTCTGATGCTCAGTGTTTTTTTAAGATATCATGTTAATTATAATATTATAATAATATTCCGGGACAACTCACACACGGTTATCTGATCCCAAGCTAAGCAGAGCTTGTGTTATGGTAACCAGACAACTGATAAACATACTTATATATTTCTAAATACATACTTATTATAGATAAATTACACCCAGACAACCAGAACAAATGATCGTGCTCATCACACAAACATTTGTCCTGGGTGGGAATCGAACCCACGACCTCCGGTATAGAATTCAGGGTCACTAACCACTAGACCAACCGGCCCGTCAAATTTATTATTAAAGCATAGTCTATTACTATTTATAATAATTTTTAACAACCACACCACACTGGTGGAAAATTAACAACCACACCACACCGGTGGAAAAATATTAGCCAACTTAATTGTATCTTAGCAAGTGGAAAAAAGCGTAAGAGGAAGGAAGAAGAATAAGGGAAAGAGGCGTGATTATATAAACTCGAATAATGTATGTAATATGAGTGAGTACTTAACTACATTTTTGAAACTGACAATTAATTCATAAGTGCTTTTTGTATTTTTTCAATCTTCGCTTTTCTGCCAGAGTCGAGAAGAAAATTAAATAAGGAAATTGCGATAGGTATATGTAGCATTGGTAGGACTTTTATCTTCGGTGTATTATAATAAAACATATTAATAATTCCAGTTTCTCTTTAGATCAATGTAAACTCGAACGCATTCGGATGTGAGTTCGGTTGCCAGGCGGTAGGTTTTATTAATTTTTGCACGTAACGAGGTGCAAACTGAAACCTGCTCGCATCGAATCCCTCTTCAGATTATATTTTTATTTGATCAATCTTCCTGAACTTAATGACATGCAGATTTTATTTTTCCAAGAGAAGAGAGTAAATAGGTAACCAAATTAAAAATCGTTTGGTTTACATTTTTATCTTTCAGAAAGAGAGACATAATTTGTACAGTGCTTTGACTAAATACAATGTCAAGTACCTATAGTTTACCTCAGAATGTTAAAAATGATAGGTCCAATATCGAACCAAGGACCTTGAAAACTACTACTAAGCGACGATAGCAAGTAAATAAAAAGTCAACAATTAAAGATTATTTTCAGGAAACAGCTGTCAAAATAAATCGCTGTAAGTTATTTCCCTTACTATTTTTATCCAACACGGTTTTATTTTACCTTTTATCAAAAATAAAAGATATCGGAAGTAACCCGCATAGTGACCAACAACAACATTATTTAATGAACTTTGTCAATCAATTAGCATACAATAGCTACTAAATGACACGCAAAATAAAAATGTCGTAATTCCTATCAAAGTATCGTTTATAATAAGTTCCGCAATTAAATACATATTGTTTCTTTAATAAAATAATTAACAAGTTTTGTAAATAGTGGATACTGAGCAAACATTATTAAATTTTATTGCTCAGTGTTCAAGTTCAAAAGTCTCGTCAAAACATTCCCCGATTGATCATCGATTGACGGAATCAATTGATTGATGTTAAATGAATTAGTCAATATCTATTTATGAGTATTTACATTTATTTTAGTTTACCTCATCTAAGAAAATTTTTGACTGATGGAAAAACAAAACATAAAAAAAAAACATGTTAGTAAACATAATTATTTAAACATGTTTCTGTAACTCGTTAATTTGAGTCTAGACTTGTTTAGCCGAATATTCGTCGCCTATTTTTTAGGTATACATAACAAATCGTCAACATACAGTACAGTGCGGCCGACGTAACTTGGCAAGTCTGAAAAGAGCTACAAAATGTCACCGTCTCTGTCTCACACACCGCGCATGTATATTGCATCTCGCTAAAACTTTATTTTGTTCCTTTTTAGACGCGCCAACTTACATCGGCCGCACGGAACTTGGGTCTGTTGACCACACTATTAAATGCAAATACAATTTATTTAGATTAATGTAAAGCACGAGAACTAACTAATAACTAACTTACTATGTATTTAGTTAGTAAACCAATTTGTGGTTCATGACTCAATAAATGGTAAAAAATGATATTTTTTCTTTATATTTTCTTGGTACAAAAGTTCAAATGGTTTCGATTTAAATATATTACGTAATTTCTGTAAACTAGGTGTTTCATTGCTGTTACATTGCATTATAATACCAGCCTCTATACGTCCCACAACTAGGATCAGGCCTGCTTCTATATAGAAAAAGAACGAGCATTGATCACCAAGCTTACTTGACTTCGAACCAAAGTCTTGGTAGATTCCAATAGATGGGTTTCCTCACGATGATCTCCTTCACTGTTTGTCAGAGATTGACAGAGATACTTTTTTTGTATTGAGAAATTCGTCCCCTTTATAATGCTCTTTAACGTTGAACTTCAAACTTGCTTATTCCAAGACATAACCTTATTACTCCTACTCTTACTAGTCGATTGAAATAACTAAACCAATGGGCGATGGATAAACAAATACAGTTAAACACCAACGCAAAGGCAATCGCGAAACTTTATTCATTAGTTATCGTTAAGTACTTAAACTTTGCTATTGTTTCTAAAGGGTACGGTGCCCTTTGTTTTCTTTAGAAATAATATAGAGGGTGCTTCAAGTACATAAACATTGAAATGTTCAATACGATAATAATTATAGTACTACTATCTATAGGTCAAAACTGCATTAAAATTTGTTGAGTAGTTTAAAAGATCTAAGCGAACAGGCAGCGGAAGCGAGTTCATATTGTCCTGTGTTTGTAAAGATGTTAAGTAATGTAATAAGTTTAATGTAAAGATTTAAAAATGCGTTAAAAAAGTATATCTATAATCTTCAATTCGATATACTTTTTTAATCTATATCTAGAGGTACTGGCGTATGAAGTTGTTTGAAGGTCCATACGACACTGCGGCTGCTCCTAACAAGTTATTGCAAAAATGAGAAGTGAAACGCCTTTTGGGAAAATGAGATAGAAAATGCTTCTCTGCTTTTCTGCTTTTCTGATGTCCTTAGATAAAGCATTTTCTACCTGTTTCCCCGAACATAGAACTTTTTTATGCTAAAATTTTGATGTTTTCAGTTTTTCTTCTATTTACGCCAATTATATTATTATTGATATTAGTGAACTACCAAATGGTGTGAACCAAATCAGTAGGCATTTTAATTTGCTTTATCTTTGACCCACTCTTAGTACAAGCTGTAATTACCACTATGGAATAGACACGATAAATATGGATAAGGTGACAGTAATAAAACTATATAATTATGTTAAACTAGTCCTATTTAAAAATAAATGCCTCTTCTCTTAAGGAGGTCAAATAGTACTTAAATTTTTCTTACTCACAATAGGGTAGATGACTAGGTATGAAAAGTCAAAATTTATTTAGTCTGCCGTTTAGATAACCAAAATATAATAGACAAGTATTTTATCTTATATCCAATGAATAAAAAAATACGAAGATAAATGGGGGCCTGTGACGTCACAGGTAGATACAATTTTTGCTTAGACGTGACGTCACGCAAGAATTGCACTCGCTGTATCTTCATAATTCTTTGCTGACGGGACATAGTAAAAAATACGTGTCTAATATTTTTTTATTATCTAGAAGATGGACATTAAAATATAAATAAGTCATCATCCCTATTTAGGGACTTCACACTAACAACACAAAACTCTTCATTATATCTATAAAATTAGCGACATCTATAAAACATCGAACGTGAATATATATAACTAACATTTAATACGAGTTATTCAAATTGCATTTAACCTCACTTTTTTATTCATTTGAACATTAAATCCGTCTATATTATTCTTAAGAGTCCGGTGATTTTATAGACTAAAGAAACCCAATTGTTTTTAAGATCCAAATATTTAAAACAGCTATTATTGACCCACAACACATAATTGTTCTGCAATGACATTCAATAACTTTTAATGAGATGTAGAAGAAAATGAAAAACAAGTGATATCGCCATAATTAATGGTTTCTAATGACCTTACAAGTAACCACCATGGATACGTCATAAATTCTACCTTGACATTAATTATTTAATTTATTTGTTTACATTAATAAATAGGAAACTTTGTGGTTTGTTTTTGAATCTTAAAAACAAGTTGAAGCAAACTGGTTTTTGTTAATTCAATGCCAATGACTTAATGCACCGATTTGACAATTTAATTAACATGACGTTGGTATGTTGATTTTAAGATAAATTTACCGATACGTTTTTTTATGATTGAGGAAAATATATGTGGAAGATTATTGTGAATATTGATGATGAAAGTTAGACGATTTGAAACTATATATATATAATATATAAAAATATTAAAAATGAATTGCTGTTCGTTAGTTTCGCTAAAACTCGAGATCGGCTGAACCGATTTGGCTAATTTTGGTATTGAATTATTTGTGGAAGTCAAGAGAAGGTTTAAAAGGTGAATAGATATGAAAATTTTCGGAATAAAAAAACAATCAATTTGTTTTAAGTTTATTTTATACAAAAGTTTAGGCTTTTATTTATCGACGATTGAGGGTCAGCGCAGACCGAACTGCAAAATGCTCGCGCATGGTCGACCAAAATTTTTACTGCTCGAGCATGCAGGCGGCATGTTCGACAATGCGCGAGCCATCTCTGTTAAATATGGTCAGGGTTGCCCGGCGGCGGGTGTGCTTGATCATCAGTTTGATGCCAAACGTTGATGAAGGCAGACGTATTCAATATGGTTGATTGGGACTTAGTAATCATCGCCCTTTTGGCAAAGGAAGAGGAACATAACGAATATGCAAATAAAATAAGACGTCATAAAATGAGAAGATCAGTATGGGTAGAAGGTTCCGTAGGTTGATAGTCATACGTCCGAACGGTTTCATCGCTGCGGCTGGATTATCGATGGTTAATTCATTATAATTATACTTATAGTATAGTACTTTAATAACCTAATTTTTAGAGATTTTTTTGACCTACTTTAAATTCTAAACATATCATAAAATATTATCGCTCTTAATTAGCGGAAAAGTTCTACCAGGCATACATTATAATTATGCACATAATAATATGTTACTGGGCCTCGATTCAGCTATTTTAAATGCATGTCAATGGTCCGTCAGTGTGCTTGTCATTGCGCCTAATATTCGTATTCAGATAAGCCTGCAATAAAATCTCATTGAACTCTCGAAGAGAATGATCGTAATGACCAATTAATGATCGTAATGACAGTTAGCAGACTGCCAACTATCGTAAAAATTACCAAATGAAGCAAATCATTCAGTCAATCCAAGCAACTCTTAAAAAGCTGAATCGAGGCCCTGTTCTTATAATGATGAAACTGTTTCTCACAAATTATAAATTGTTCAACAATCAAAGTTCCAGGCAATTGGTTTTAATTTGGTACAATTATTATGATTGTGTTGTGTCGCGAGGTAAGGACTCTTTGGTGTTAGAGGCCAATATCATATACAGGGTGTTACCGAATAGTTATATCTATCCTAAAGGGGTGAAAAGAACTTCTGGAATAAAGTCAGTTTACATAATTTCAGCTTAAAACTACTTAATGAAATAGTTGACTTCCATTTTTAATGAAAAAAAAATAACCCGACCGTTGTGATAATGTATATCAGTCTTAATAAGATATTGCCCCTTGTAGTGAGGTGACACGTTATGATTTTGGGTGTCGATTTATCGGTGCGAAATATTGGAAGTCAATTATTTAAGTAACTCATTATGAGTTGATATTTTGTTAAATTACTTTTCACCCCTTTCGGATACCAAATTTTACAATAATCTTTCAGTAACACTCTGTACAAGTAGGTACATAACCTAACATAATAAGTCTCGAAGACTATATAAAACGTGACAATAGGATTTTGTTCTACTTATCATGGGGTTATTTTTGACGACCTTCGTGGTCGAGTGGCGTTGAAAAAAAACAGTTTTCTACATTGTCTCGGGTCTGGGTATATGTGGTACCTTTGTTGTCTCTGAATTCCATAATCCAAATGCTTTAGCTACTAACTTTGGGTTCAGAGCAATGTGTTTGATGTTGTCCATATTTTTTTTTTTGCGTTGATAGCCGTTTGGTTTAAATGCATTGCGCTACGTGCTGCGGGTTCGATCCCCGCCTCGAAACAAACAGACCAATGTCAATATACCCGTGACCATGATACCTGCAAAGGTGTTGAAACATCGGGAACTCAAATCTAAAATAAACCGATGTAATCCGTAAAAAGTAGTTTTATTATGTATATAATAATATATTCGCGTACATCAATATGTAGACCATTGTGTTTACCCCTTTGTGAACGTCATTTAGAGGATAAAAATCTGGAATTTCGTGATGGATTATTCCATTTTTCAAAAACATTGTAAGCACTAGTCCCACATCATTAATGACGCTTTAAAAACTTTGGGGGAACCGGTTTGAACCGATTTCATAACCAGTTGTCCCTAATAGTGTTTTAAAAAATGCATAATAAATTATATCAATAAAACTCAAATTAGGTTATGTTTAGGCCAAAAAATAGATAAATGAGACCCAGAGACAGAACAAATGATCACGCTCATCACACAGAGATATGTCCTGGGTGAGAATCGAACACACAACCTCCGGTTCAGCAGTCAGGGTCACTAACCGCTAAACCAACCGTCGAAAACGGAACATAATGTTTCCTTTTCTGTGTACGAAGAGGTAATTGACCTATAGTATTATTATAATATAATAGGTTAGAATATAATATTATATACCTATGTTATTCGTAAACAATGCCATCTAAGTTTCGCATCGTTGCGTGTGGGACAACTCGTAATTTCATGTAATTGTATCCGTTCTATTTCAAACATTACCTTCGTAAAAATGTGATTTCATGTACGTTTGACGGTAATTAACTAAACGCGTCATTGGCCTACGGAAGAATGACTGACAGTTTTGTGTTTTTTTAAAGACGGCAATGTGCCTACTAATTCTAGATTTTGATTGGTGATTTGTGCCTATAATAACTTAGACCTACGATCTATTTGTATTGACTTATAAAAGTAATTAATTTAACTTTATACCTGAACTAGCTGTGCCCCGCGGTTTTACCCGCGTGAATGAAAATTCATGCACTATCTTTATAAATTATAGCCTATGTATTATTCCGATGTATAAGCTACATTATTGTAAAGTTTCATTAAAATCCATTCAGTAGTTTTTGCGTGAAAGAGTAACAAACATGCATACATCCAAACAAACCTTCGCATTTATATGTAGTGGAGATCAAGTAGTTGTTTTGTATGACAAGTTGCCAATTCGAAATAAGTCAATGTACCTTTTTTAAACATTATGTATATTGTGTAACTTCCTTAACCTACTACCCATTAGTAATGCAAAACATTGAGATAATACTTGCATCTATTTAATGCAGCTACCCGTTTCTTCTCTGTGAGAAGTAAGTTTGTTAAAGGCTTAGCATTAGACAGTATAATATGTAATTTACACATTCAAATCAGCTTCATACATATTTCTATTGACTCTGGTTATTTACAATATTTTCATTACCGCTGTTCGAGTAAATAAAAGAAAATTATTTACATGTATAATTACTTAAATGTAAAAAAATAATTCAATGAAATTGATATGTGACCACCTCTGATGTGTGTATGTAGACTCTGTCTAAGACATGTTTTTTAGGGTTACGTAGCCAAATGGCAAAAACGGAACCCTCATAGATTCGTCATGTCTGTCTGTCTGTGTGTCCGTCCGTATGTCACTGTCACTTTATTCCGAGACACTTCCAAAGTAGTAAAATGTGTGTTTCCCCCCTTCCACTTCTCAAATAAGAGAATGATAAAACTAAAAATTATAAATAATATACATATGCAATGCAATCTTCCACCTATAGGTAATTGGTTTGAACGAGATCTAGTAAGTAGTTTTTTTTTAATACGTCATAAATCGTAAACCGCAAATTACCTTTCCTTCGTGCGCGAGTCCGACTCGCACTTAACCGGTTTTTTTAAACAACCCACAATTGCTGGAGATATTGCGTAACATATGCACAAATAAAAAAACAGTCGAATTGAAAACCTCCTCTTTTGGAAGTCGGTTAAAAATAACGCATCAAATTCGATGCGGTTTGTGGTAAAGTGAACACAATAATTTGTTAGACAGCTCTCACACTACATCCGCTGTTATTTAGTATGCAGGCCTTGTGGCGACCGCAACGAATTTCCATGCTCCCAGATGGTTTAATAATGCATTTATTGAAATCAAAATGATACGAACATAAAGTTTAATTAAAAACTAATCGTGATTTTATTTAATTATTTATTTACATACAGCATAATATAAACACAACATCAAAGACGATAAAAGTTGCTGCTTATCTCTAAAGAAATCTTTACCAATAGGCCCGCCAAAGGTTTCCAAGTTCTATTTTTTTCTAAGATGACTCCTCTCCTTTCGTGTTTAAGACCTTGTATTTAATAAAAGTTCAAAACATACATCCGAAGAATATAATATTTGTACAAATATTTGTGGATCATATAAATTTTGTTTTCACAGGAATCGAACTACTACATCGAGCTGCGATGCTAGGTGAGTGACCAATCTGCTTAAATTTGGTAGAGCTCGCTTATGCGACACCGCGGCTCTGACAAGGACGGGAGCGAACTAGTCAGTGGAAGTCCGACATATCCCCACGTTGTGCCTTTGGCGTGGGTTAGAGTCATTAAATTTCACAGCAAATACAAAACAAAAAAATATGATTTCTGTCTCTAGGCAGTTACTATAAATGATAAATAAATGCGGACAACATCACATAGTTACATTGCTCTGAACCCAAAGTAAGTAGCTAAAGCACTTGGATTATAGAATTCAGAAACAACAAAGTTACCACAAACACCCAGACCCGAGGCAAGGTAGAAAAGTTGGTTTCTACATTGCGTCCGGGGATCGAACCCGGGACCTCAGAGCTAGCGACACCTTGAAACCGGTGCTTACGCCACTCGACCACGGAGGTCTTTCTATACTATACTAGGTATAATTTAAGTACTAGGTATTAATTTCATAACAAATATAATTTTATAGACACGAACGAGTTATTATACTCATACTATAATTATTGGAATGCATAATTATTTGCTACGCCTTTGTTTCTACAATTTGTTATGATCACTTAACACACGGTGTGTTAAGTGATGAACAATTATTAATACGGTAATTTGTTTTATTTATAGTGTATTGTTTTCACGTAATTGTAACATATTTTTATGCAACTAATTATGTTATAAATTATTATATTACTGTTACAAAAACTAGCTTGTACAGTCCAACCTGGACTGCGATTTGTTTACCGATGCCTTTCCCAAATTAATGTTCAATTGTTTGCAATTCAATGAGAATAATAGTATGTAGTAGATATTTCCAATTTATTGTTATATATAAGAATTATGTTTTATTTAGAATAATGTGCATTTTTTGAATGATTAGTTTAAGTTTTTTTTTATGTGATTTATGTAATTGGCTCCAAGCCGTGTAAATCATTAAATATAAATAAATAGTGTGTAAGACTCACATAAACGACAGATGCATTTTCACATCCTATTATTCTAGATTTGCAATTAAAATGTTATTTATATAATACCTAAGTACTTGTGTTAGTATAATTAGTATTATCTGTCATGTATTTCCGTGTTGTAGTCTTCTAGATGTTTCAGGAAAATATTTACCATGTAGGTGCTATAATGATCGAACTCAAGCAAGTTCACTAAAAGTATGACGTTTCATTGCATTTTTAAGTAAATTAATCCAGATAAAGGCCAATTTAGAAAAACCGACCTGAAATTACAATAAATACCGAATCAAATTAATAATATAACCTAATCTACACTAATATTATAAAGAGGAAAACTTTGTTTGTTTGTAATGAATAGGCTCAAAAACTACTGGACCGATTTTAATAATTCTTTCACCATTCGAAAGCTACATTATCCACGAGTAACATAGGCTAAATTTTATTTTAGAAAAAAAAATAGGGACCGTGTCTTTCCTGGGTAGGCTTTTTGCAGCGGTAACCGACATCCACGCGGGCGGAGCCGCGGGCGACCGCTAGTATCTAATATTATAGAACGGAGATTAGCGCGTACATGCTTAAATACTTTTAGGGCTTGACGTTTTGACCGGGTTACACAGGCCGTGGTCGCAAGCAAACGTCAAGCCCTAAAGGTATTTAAGCATGTACGCGCTAATCCCCGTTCTATAATATTACTATAAACATGCAACGTGATAGTTTAAAAGTTATTAATTTAATATCTGTCTGAATTCATTATTACTATCGCAATTTTAAATTTACATTTACTAAGCAACAAAATTGTTTGTGTCTACAAAATTATGTTATTAAAAAGAGTTAAGTATATGCTTCTACTAACTGCTAAATCAAAAAGTACTCGTTTAACGTACCTATATGTTGATTCTTTATAAATGGTGACTCAATAGATGCTGAGTATTAATTAGGTACTTAGATACATAATTATGTCTAGACAAGTTTATAAAGAGGATGACACATACAGGGTGTTACGAAACCCCTGTCCGATCCGTTAAGGTGTTGTTAGGTATCAATATCTGATTACAAAAATGAGGAAATAAAATGGAAAAAAAAGAAAAAAAAATATAACCTAAAAAATTTTTTTTTCTCAAAAGTCGAGAGATAGTGTCGGCGTTGTCACAGACGATACCTAATTACCAAACAAAAGGCCCCCAAAAATACCGACGAAATTGGTGTTGTAGTTTTTGTTTTATTCTCAAATTTAGGGAATTTCGGGGCAAAAAATGGTTATTTCAAAATCCATTATTATTGTTTCTGTCATGAATTTTTCAAATTTGATATTTTATTTGGGCATGTGATTGTGAACCCTCTATGACCCTTTCGGGTCGGACAGGGGTTTCTTAACACCCTGTATAGGCGTGTATTGTCGACTGTGCAATTTGGTACCTAAGTTTAAGTTCAAAGGAAATTACCTAAATTACTGCCCTCTGGGTAGGGTTATTTAATTATAAGGAAATAATATTGATTCATCTCATGTCACGAATATTAGCCGTGCCTTGCGATTTCGCTCGTAACCTAAAGACTAAAGGCTTGTTCAGACACGCGGGAATCGAGGGATAATCAACTAACCGCGCATTTATGTCAGAATACTAGGAACGAATATTTCAATAATTTTATAAATGATACCGCAGCAGTTCACGCGTGTTTCTAAAATCGTGCGATTCCCGACGTGTCTGAACGAAGGCTTATTTGTTACGATAATTAGATACTTACATACCTTTTTCTTATTAAAATCCTCTAGTCTGTAACAAGAACTTAATGTAGCTGAAAAATCGTGACATCCCCCCAATATCTTACAAAAGGCTGCAACAAACTAAGACGCAATAAAATATCTCATAAGGGTCAGTCACGTATCAACTATAAAATGAGGACAAGTATGTTAGAGTTACTGCGACCTTCGATTGCACCCTTGTGTGAGATTCATTCCAAAACTTTTCACAAGAAAACCCATTTCATGTTTCCGTACCATAAACTGAGCATAAATGTGTAAGTCACAATTCATGTGGCCTTGTATGGTTTTAAAGTTATTTTAATCTATAATATATGTATCATCGAAATTTATTGAATACTTCTAAAATAGGAGATTCGTATCGTGAGCGTTACGCGTTTTTTCAGCAAATGAAGCGATTTAAAAATTTCTTATTGTAGATATATCATTGATCCGATTTACATATTATGTATATTATAGTTTTATTGCTAGTTACTCAGTCCAGACTGGATATCGCATGGTTTTATAACAACATACATAAGTGCTTCAATCAGGATTTTTCAGCCTGTGTAGTACGATAGATCTTTAAAAAGAAAATGTAAACTGAGATGGCTATTAATTAAAGGAAAATAATATATCTTCTGTCCCTTTTTCAACTTGGTGACAACCACGGGCAGGTCGGCAAAATGTCATCATGATACCCACAATTAAAAAATAATAACTATAATCAGAAGTAATCTTACTTTTAAATGCATTTATGTGCAATTATTATGATAAAAATCTACTTAGTACAACATAAAGTTGAGAGACATGATTTAGTATGAATTATTTTAATTAGAAGTAAGTTCAAGGTTGCTTTTATAAACATGTAAGTAATAGTTTTTTATATTTTTAATTTATATTTCAATTAAGTAATTAATCATAACGTAGACCATATTAGTTTTTACTATGTTTTTTGAAATTTATTAAGGTGCTGTATTTATTTTTAATACTAATAAAGACAGCTTAAAAACTTCATTGAATAATAATATATTGAATAATAAATAAACCATTTTAATATTATTTTTTTTATTTAGAATATTACAGAACTCTCAAAACGTTTGGTCGACTCTACTCGTGATTAGAGGGCTGGTTTGTTCCTTGCACAGAGAATCGGCATAGCCATTCGACGTGGCAATGCTGCCAGCCGTCTTGGCACGTTTTCCGCCATTGACAAGGATGACGATGAATTTCTTGACGCGTTTTAGTTTTATTTATTTATATATAAGTTTTAATTTTAGTATAGTTGTAAATGTTTGTTGAATAATATACTTTATAAAAGATTTTTAAACGTGAATAAATCTTAATATATATAAATCTCGTGTCACAATGTTTGTCCTCAATGGACTCCTAAACCACTTAACCGATTATAATAAAATTCGCACACCATGTGCAGTGCGATCCAACTTGAGAGATAGGATAGTTTAAATCTCAAATTATAGTCGCAATTTTAATTTATTGCTAATTATTTGTCTGTTATTATATACAAAGGCACCGGGAACGGGACCTAGGTATTCACGCGGGTGAAACCGCGGGACACAGCTAGTAACTGTATTAAAGACAATGGCGAACTCCCATACAAATTTTTGTTGACATAATTTTGTTGCGTCTACTAATAAAAAAATTCTAAAAGTATAGAGTTTGAATTTCTGAACAATATTGTCGTAAGGTTCCCTGATGAACGAAGTCACGAATTAAAGATATTTAAGTTTTAAAGACTTTGAGGTTAGGTGTCTTGTCATTTAAAATTCGTTCAAACTAAAAGAAATTCAGTTATTTATAAGTGAAATTAATGGGCCCCTGTAAGCAATTAATTACTTTTGCCCGACCTTGCATTTTTATGACAGAAATTCATAGGAAATTTGTTGAAAAAGTATACCTCGTGATATAGTCACTAACTTTTCAAAAGTTTTAATGCGGTTATTTCATAGTTATTTGTATAGATATAATTAAACTAGGTTTTCCCTGGTATCGCTTTGATAATATATTATAGAGAGTAATAATCAAAGGTATCTATTAATAAATATAATCCTGACAGAATATGTTAATGTTTTCTTATAGGTAGACTTTCTTGCGTTAAATGTTTGTTAAATGCACAAAAATCGTCTATAAAATAGCTGACCGACTGCAAGAATGAAAAAAAAAACAGCATTAATTCTAAATTGTCAAAGAAATTACGATTAATTTGACGACCTCCGTGGTCGAGTGGCGTACGCACCGGTTTCAATGTGTCGCTAGCTCTGAGGTCCCGGGTTCGATCCCCGGACGGGTCAATGTAGAAACCAACTTTTCTACACTGTCCCGAGTCTGGGTGTTTGTTTTGGTACCTCCGTTGTTTCTGAATTTCATAACACAAGTGCTTCAGCTACTTACTTTGGGTTCAGAGCAATGTATGTGATGTTGTCCGCATTTATTTATTATTTATTAAACAATATATATATTTTTTTTTATTATTTATTTTTCATCCTCCCTTATCACGATATCATCCAGGAAACCAGCCGGTGCTGAGAGGCTTTACACGACTTCCCATCGTGAAAAATAAATCGTCTTTAACACGCAATAAAATCAAAAGTAAGAAGCAGAATCGGAGTCAAAATTTCACAGCAAAATGTCGTCGTAAGTGGTAGGTAATTGGAATCCTTTGGCAAGCACAAGTCACAGGGAGAAATCTCGAAAGTCCATAAACAGTCCAGGTCAAAAAGAAAATAATAGAAATAACAAATGAAAAAACGGTGCGCACAAGCAAGCAGCAGTAACGAACGTTTAAATTGACAGATCACAATGACAATTTCAATTGTCATGACTCAAAATGTCACATTGATTGTATCCGTTGTTGTTGCCATGCTAGATTGAAGTTTACATAATATTATTTTGATTTCATTTATTTAATTCGGTAATGTTGGAAAGAAATAATATGTCCTTAGATTATTCATGTTCATAAATCTTCCAATAGGTATATTCTAAAAACAAGTTTTTATAGTTTATTAGCCAAAGATATTCGTATGACTTAGTTTAGATTTAACGTTCACATGGCAACACTCAAAGTTCAATTCAATCAATTGTATTTCCAATTTAATATATTTTTTTCATAGACTTAGATACTATTTAAATAAAACTTGAAAAAACGTAACATATTATTTTATGTAAATCTGTAATGATGACGTCCGTAGACATAAGAATTATATCAACAATTATTTTGCCATTGTTCTTTACATAACCTGTTTACTTAATAAATCTTTAAATATTCAAATGTCGTCGCATCGATACGTATCAGATGTATAATTAATAGTATTTTATTCACTGTCAATAATCGAATCAACAGAAAATGCTGTTATTTGCACATGAGCTCGTCTTTTATAAAATATAAATAAATTTGTGTCTTTTCTGATGCAGGTATGTTAATTATAGAATGCCGTTTTAAAAGATAGTTGTGACGAATTGAGAACCTCCTCCGTTTTCGTCGGTTAAAAATAAATTCAAATCAACGCTCCACAATCAGCTGACATTTTATAAATTGTTTGCCTATATTTTTATTCCTGATCGTGTTTTACGATGTTTTAAATAAGGCAATACTGCTAGGCGCTACCTTTATTATTCTTTAATAACCTTTGTCGTGTAAATAATCCTAAAATTATATAAGCAGAATCAGTCTACAGATATGTCACGTCAAACGTTAATCACGTTATTTCTTTATTAGAATGTTTGTATGTTCATTTCTAAACAAATAAAACTAAGGTACTAAAATATTAAAAAGTTATCACAATCTGCAATGGAAATTGGATCCTAATGGATTACCAATTATAGAGTCCATAATTAATTCTCACTCACCGATTGACCATATCACTAAAAAACGACACTAAATTCCGCTAAAACGTAACTAAATTCTAGGTTCGGTTTGGTGTCAGTTCAACCAATGGATCGGTTGCAGTCCAGTCAGTACATTTGTGGTCACAACCGCAGTTCGCTCCATTATGCCATGTTAATTTTTAATCATGTAGGCACAGTACATTATGTCTCTTGGATAGATGGTGACTCGTTTTGTACTTTATGTACTTAAATAGGTACAGTGGAGTTATTTGGAAATAATGGGGTTATTTGGGATACAGTTCATTTCTAGGCAATTTTTATTAACAAGTTAAAGTTTTTTCTTTATTAAATATAATATGTTATATTATACCCAAATTAAAAAAGAGTACATACGGTTCAAGCCTTTTTTTTGGTGTTTGCTTTTTTTTTAACAAATACATAATAATATTTTAATACTGGAGGGGAAATGCGTGTTAATTTTTCCCATGAAAAGTTTACCAATGGCTAGACGATATTAAATGCTTTTTTTGTACTTCGTTTTACTTTTACAATTTTTTGCCTCTTTCTTTCTGTTTTATAGTCCAGGTTCGTGCATAAAATGAAGTTTATTTTTAAACTGCGAACTAAAAAAACCTTGTGTATGTGGTTTTTACATAGGTAATATATAAATTATGCAGACTGTTACCTACCTATAATTTAAATCGCGTAAAAGTTATTATATATGAGCTAATCAATTTATTCCAATACCTCAAACGAATTAAAATTGATTTCTACCTACAGTTTACTAAGCTAGTTTTATCAGAATTCTGAGAGATTAATAATAACAACTACCTACAGAATATTCCGTTTTCTAGTTCATATTTAATAATTGCATAATAATATTTATTATTCGGTAAAAAAATAATAAAAAATTGCATAAAGATTATTTAATCGATACTATCGTGGAAGCATTCATTTTGTCTTCAAGGCAACCTGTTATCTAGATATTTCATACATTTTGGTTAGGAAATAGCTTTGTATAAAGGCCGATTGATGTCAAACGAGCGAATGCTCATTCTATCGCCTAACCCATCAATTTTTTTGAAACTCTTATAGCATTTGATAGAGTCGGATAAAATGAGCATACACTCTTTTGATGTAAATCGGCCATTATTAACTAGTTTTGCCATACAGTTTCACTCGCCTTCTTTTTCTGTAAATGCAAGTAACGTGAGGTTATATTCAGCACCTCATATGTAGGTATAGGCTATTTATTGCCTTTTGTGAGAATTAAGATATCAAATGTAAAAACATTTTTCTACACGCGACTTTGCGCGTTTAAACCACAAAATTATTTAGCTTTATTATGTAGGTAGGTATATCATTTGTATAATTGTATAGTTTTATTTAAAAAGAATATACTAAATTCTGCGGTTTTTTGCAATAGGCTAGTTGACAAATTTTGAAACACAGTTTAATTCCTTAAAATGGTGCCTGATCTGAACAAAAAAAAAATGCAAATGCAAGAAAAACCATCATTCACATTATGTATTTTCGTTTTCAAAACGTGGATTTAAATTTAGCTTAAAATGTTTAAAACTGTCATGGCGTCTTAGATGACGTTACGCACTGCAAAACAATCCTATTATTTAGCTAAAATGTTAACAACATAATTAAATGACGTTTCGGACATGTTTCGCACATGGTGACGTCACGCATCTGATTGGTGTTTTCTGTCACGTGACTGAATACCTAATTTTGCTGAAGTTATTTTCCGAAAATAAGAATAATCTTTTGGTTTTATTAATAAAAATTATGTTGTTTAAAATGTTCACATCAAAAATAATCCATGGAAACTCTTAACCAGCCAATTTGCTTCTAATGGAAACAAGCCTATTATCTAAACGCGTTATACTAAAAAACGGTTACGGTTTTCAGTTACGGTTTTCAACACTGGATAGAGAGATTCAAGACGAACGTTTGTGTGCGAAACCGGGGTGGGTCGCTAGTTTATCATAAGTGTCTCTTGCGGTATCAAGCTATTTGATTAGGTACCTACTCTAAATTAATGTATGCCAAAAGGAAGTTTTATTAAAACATACTCGCTAAGAGATAAAATTATAATTATTGGCACGAATTAATGATGGTTATTTGCAATACAACTTAATATTATAGGTAAATCCTAAAATAACTCTGTGTGTCTGTCATGCTTTCACGGCTAAACCGCAGAACCGTTTTTGATGAAACTTGGTAAGGGGTGATCTTGGATCTCACAAAAAGACATAGGCCATTTATCGCAATAACTTACCAAAAGCTATACCTAACCTAATCAAACCTAACCAAAAACTAACCTAACCTTACCAAAATCTATAATTTCACAAACTATTAAAGATGCATAAGTTAAAATCTTTAATCACCAAAACTTTAATCTTTTCTATAAATAAAACAGGTTTATATTCGATAAAAGCTGCTATCTATAATTCGACGATCTAAAATATAACCTTGACCTTTCAATTAGCATAATATAACAAGCGGAATTACATAAAATGTATATGAGGTACCCACTATGTCAAAAAAAAATAATCCGTGACATAGACCAAGTTGACAGAGATAGATTATCTAGTTATCTAGATTGTATACTAGCTATTGCGAGAGGTTTTGCTTACTGAAAGAAACACTGTTGCAGATGGCTTTTCATATAAATAGATAAATATAACATAACAATAGGGTAGATGACTAGGTATGAAAGTCAAAATTTATTAAGTCCGCCATTTAAATAATCAAAATATAATAGACACGTATTTTTCTTAAATCAAATCAATAAAAAATACGAATATAACCCGCTTTAAAGTTCAGGAGCGGGGGCTTGTGACGTCACGGGTAGGTACATTTTTTGCTTAGACGGGACGGAACGCAAGAATTGCACTCGCTGTATCTTCATAATTCTTTGTTTACGGGACAAAAGAAAAAATACATGTCTAATATTTTTTTATTATCTTAAAGATGGACATAAAAAATAAATATAGTTTAAAAAAAACTAAAAAACACGCTTTTAAAGTACTTCTAACTAAAAAAGTGAAAAATAATTAGTATTATTGTGAAAAAGCGTGGGTTGCTCGATAGACGAAAAATATGGCACAGAGCGCCCCACGCTTTTTCACAATAATACTAGTGTTTTTTGTTCATTACCAATTTCAGCTTACATTAGGAATTATTTTTCACTTTTTTAGTTAGAAGTACTTTAAAAGCGCGTTTTTTAGTTTTTTTTAACTATATTTATTTTTCACTTTTTAGTCCTAGCAGCAATACGTGTTGTCTGAATTCAAACGTATTGCTTTGTGGACTTAAAATTTTTGTTATTGTTTTTTTTTATGTATTTAACCCAGGTGATCCTAATCAGGATAATGAGATAAACCTATGAAATTATTATATTGTCGCTGATTCTTGATAAGTGTACAAAGTTTGAATTAAATCTGTCCGTTTAAAGTGGGTCAAAATCGAGTCCAAAGGAGTCGGTTACATACATACATATATACATACATATATACATACATATATACATACATACATACATACATACATACATACATACATACAAGTGAAGCTAATAAAAGCGTGTTAAAAATTATTGGCTGTGTTGATTAGCGTAACCAGCCCCCGAACCAGCAATCAGTAAATTTTCATTTGAATCGATTCAGTAGTTTAGCTGTCAATGGATAACAGAGAGACACACACATTAAATTTTGCATGCATAACGTCAGTAATGAACTGTCGTAATTAATTCACGGAAAGTTTTTTAACTACTCGTTCAAAGTAGTCGTGGAGTATGATTTAATTAACATTTAAGATACTTAATGACATATTTACAAAAAGTATGAATTTTAATATCTGCTAATGTCAGATTAATGCTTTGATAGTTTTTACAATATTATTATTTGATTCGGAAGCCGCTGTCGTCAACATTTGAGTAGTAAATAATAATAATTATGCTTAATTAATTATTGACGGCTTATTTACCCTTTCATGACAACCTGGTGAGTTAGTGTTGATAGAATGTTATATAAAATGTGTAAAGTTCCCTTTTTTATAGTCAGCTACTGTCAATTCAAACATTTTTATTTTGAGCCTGGGCTGTCCATACGTTTCTGTTTAGGGCAAGTTGTGGCCACTCTTTTCCATACGCGTCCAGTTCATCCCTCCATGATCCAGAAAGATTGATATAGGTTTCACAATCACATGCCCAAATAAAATATTAAATTTGGGATATTCATGATATTAAAAATAATAATGAACTTTGAAATTTAAATAAATAAATAAATATAAATAATAAATTTATTTATTTCTCCCAAGATATGTACATACACTCATTTAAAATAATGCTTATAATATGGAAGGGAGACAGGAGCCCAAACTAAGTAAAAAACTTGTGTCATGGGTCTCCTGGCCTCCTTACCCGGACAGTAAAACTTGCATGAGCCAAGTGAGTAGTTTGTTGCTGCGAGAATTAGAATATGCATGCATAATAAAAAGTAATCATGCATGTGTATAGGTGTGTTTATGAGAGTTTGTGTGTGTGTTTATGCTTGTATTTATGAATGTTTGTGCATGTGTTTACGGGTGTTTGTGCACGTGTGTGTGTGGGTGTGTGCGCTCGCGCGCGCTCGGGTGTATGTGTTAGATGATTCGGTGTTTACAAAGAAGTTTCTCTGTCTCCTCGTACTTAAGTGTCAGGAGCCATTGTATGACCTTTTTCTTGCAATCTTGTTTTGAAATATGGTAAACAGAGAGTTTCTTATTAATAAGGTTATAAAGATGCGGACCTTGTGAAAAGAAAAATTTGTCGCTAAAAGCTGTTCTGGCTGGTTCTGTAGGGCAAATTTGAAAATTACGACGCCGAGCTAATGTTGGGTTATTTGGATTGAATTTTAGAAGCTTATGTTGCCTAAGTACTACAGCGAGAATGTAAAGTTGCCTTACAGTTAGTACCTCAGCTAGTTGATATAGTTCCGACGTGGAGAATAGTCTTGGTTTGAATAGGCTCACCTTAAGAATCAATCTTTGAGCTCTCTCCAATTCTATAAGGTGGCTCTCAGCTGCTCCACCCCAAGAAGAAATACAGTAGGCAAGGACAGATTGACATAGGGCCAAATAGACCATTTTCATAACCTTGGAGTCTGCCACATGTCTAAGCTGTTTAAATATGTATGTCAGTTTACGAACTCTCTGAGCAACATTACTTATGTGCTCAGAAAAAGTCAGAGTTTCGTCAATGGTTACCCCCAAGTATTTTGCAGATTGGACTTTCTGAATATTTGGACAGCTACATTTAGGGTTGGCAGATAAATTACAAGAATGTGCTGTGATTTGGTGTGATGAAGAAACGGATTTTCTTAAGGAAAAAGTTATATAATAAGTTTTCGTTGCATTTAATGTAAGTGAGTTGTTAGTTAACCAGTGACATACTCTATCAAGGCCTTCTTGAGCATACTTAAATACTGTTGTCCAAGACTCTCCAAAAAAGGTGAGAGTTGTGTCATCGGCGTATGAAATTATTTTACAATTTGTAAGATCGAGTTTACACAGTTCGTTGATGTAACATAGAAATAGGGTAGGGCCCAAAATACTGCCCTGTGGCACTCCAAAATCTACCGGACATTCCGCGCTCAGTGTGTCGCCTATCCTTACCCGCTGCGTACGACCTGACAAGTAGCTTCTAAGTAACAAAAGCTGTTTGTCTCTGATACCGAGGCCCTCAAGTTTCACCAGAAGCTTGGAGAGAGAGACCGTGTCAAAAGCCTTAGCAAGGTCTAAAAATATAGTAAGGCATTTGTTTTTGTCGTCAAGCTTTCTCGTAACAAAATCGGTAAATGTGTGTACCGCATCATCAGTTGATCTACCCTGTCTAAAGCCATATTGTGCATCCGAAAGTAAATTTTTAGATTCTAAAAATTTAACGAGCCTCTTGTTTATGATCGTCTCTAATACCTTTGATAGCGAGGGTAGTAAAGATATCGGACGGTAATTGTTGACACAGTCTCTCTCGCCACTCTTATGAATGGGTACAACAATCGATTGTTTGAAAGCATCGGGAAAAACGCCAAGGTCAAAGCAGCTGTTGAAGATACAGGTTAGAGGGGGTACAATGTACTCTTGTAACAATTTTATTAGTTGGCTAGAGATACCGTCAATTCCAGTACTACTATTTAACTTTAAGTTGGCAATGACACTCCTAACCTCATCACAATCTGTTTCAAGCAAAACAAAGGTCGCCACAGAGGTAGAAACATAGTTTTTATCTGATGTCATCGAAATAGGAATTATTCTACTTGCCAGGTTTGCACCAACACTAGCAAAAAACTCATTGACCACATTAACTGCGTCAGCCGGTGTTTCCTCAATGGATAGCAATTCACAACTATTACGTTTAGTTTTGTGTGAGTTAGTAATATTTTTAATACTATGCCAAAGCATCTTACTATTATTTTTTGCCTTTTCTAATTCTGTTCGTTCGTATTTTATTTTACACTTTTTAATTATGCCGTTACAGAAATTTCTGTATCTCTTATAGGTTGAGATAAGGATGGTATTATTTGGCTCATTTTTAAGTTTTTGATGCATACGATCCCTATTTCTTATGCATCTTAATAAGCCTACCGTAATCCAAACAATTTGAGATTAAAACAATGAATACAACACTATTTTAGACGGTATTTTTGGAGGCCTTTTGTTTGATTTGGCAGCGCATGTAACGACGCAGACTCTTTTATCTCGCCTTTAGAGATTTTTTTTATATTTTAATTTTTTTTTTTTTTTTTTTTTGTGATCAGATATCGATACCTAACAACACCTTAACGGATCGGACAGGATTTTCTTTACACCCTGTATATAAAAATGAATGATTTCACTTGGTCACCCCAAACTTCCGAACAACTGCACTAAATCGGTTAATTATGTATCATAATGTTCCTGATAATAAGATCAAGGTTTTATAGAAGAAAAAAAACTGGTATAAAAACTATATTTTGAAAAGCTTAGACCAACAGGCCAGGGAGGAAGTCTGTTTTGTACTTAGGTACATGTCTTTTTATTTTAAAACCAAACAATTATTACCAGTCTATGGGACAATCAATGTTTGATTGCTGTCTATGGAAAATAAATTCAAATGCGAATCTTAGGCTGCCCGCCGACGTCCGATAAATCGGTGACCGATTTTTCTAGGAGAAAAATAGAACACACTGAACGCAACAGCAGAATTCTTTATTAAGAATCGACGGAAAAATCTGCCCGATTATCTGACCTACAAAAAGTCTGACGTGGTTGGGCAGCGTTAATTCTATTGCTGCTTTGTAAATGTACAAAAGAGGTTCTAATATCTTAAATTAGCATATCTTTCAAACAATATTATTTTACGATGTTATCTCATGATCAATTTAAAAAGTAGGAATTCTCGTGCATAACAAAGCTATTATACCCTAATTATATTTATAATTCGTTATAAACAAAATTATTTAAATTCTCACAATAATATTTTTTTTATCTTTGCAATTAAAAGAGGATAATTAAATTTTTGTTCGTAAACTTAGAATGAGTTTTTACAATTTTAAACATAATGTATATACATATCCTTACTTAATTTATCTAAACTTAATATAATGAATCCAAAGAGTTTTTAGTTTGAACATGTTAATCTCTGGAACTAAAAGTCCGATTTGCATAAGACTTTTATAATTATGTAGAAAAGGATAACTTACTGCCAAAGCACAGCCCAAACTAATGCATGTAAATTCGTCTAAATTTTCATTAATAAAAATCGAAATTTGTATGCAAACGTGCTATTTTTTTATTATTTATTTAAAAGATAGACTTTAGGCAAAGCTGCAAATGTTTGAAATAAGAAAAAATGCAATTTTCAGTTCTCCATTAAACATTGTATGACACCAACCAGTCATAAAAGTCATTAGATAATAATAATCGTATCTTATCTATATAAAAATGAATACCTAAATGTGTTGGTAAGCGCATAACTCAATAACGCCTGGACCGATTTCACTAATTCTTTTTTTGTTGTGTTTGTTATTGTCAGGAGAAGGTTCTTATAAAAGAAAAAACTTGGAAAATTGCGCTGAAAATTAGGAAATTGAAGAATACTCAACCACCAAATTAAGTAATCCTGACTTTTGTTACGATAGTGATTTGTTGGATTCATCTCCACCCCTAATAATACAAAGGCACCAGGAACGGGACCTAGGTATTCACGCGGGTAAAACCGCGGAGCACAGCTAGTTAATTATAAGTTTTTGCTGTGGTGGCCAATTAAATCTATTGTGTGACTCACAATATTTGTTTTCACCGAAACATTTGCGGATCAAGATTGTATAAATTATAAGTAGAATATGCATTAATAATGGCATTAGCAAATGTATTTTTATACCTTGTTCAGTTCAGTTTTTTTGTTACTGTGCACCGGTTTTAAATGATACTCAACATTAGATTTCACGTGATTTAACTAATTTAATTTATTGAAATAAAACGACTTTTTTACGGATTTTGTCGCAGTTCATTTTTAGATTTTAGGTCCCGTCGTTTCGACACGTTTGCAGGTATCATGGTCCAGTCTGCTGGTACCAGTCTGCCCGTGACCATGATACCTGCAAAGGTGTCGACCGTAAAAAGTAGTTTAAGTTATAGTCTAACCTAGCGTTTCGTACTTTAGCTTAACACGAAACCTAAGAAAATTTTAATTAATTCAAAATATACCAACAGCGGTGACATCAAACGTGTTCTATAGTAGTATAATTGTTTTATATTATGTTATTTGAATTAATACTGTGATTTTCCACTGTAGGCTTACTGCCTTATATTGTTTTATTCAGTTTTTAAACTTCGTAATTTTTCAATAAAGGGTTTTGTTTGTTTTTATTCACATTTTGTTCGATATCAAATATCGATAGACTTTTTCATAACACAAAAATACGCACATTAACTATTTTTTTTTTCTTTTCAACTTTAATAAATTAGTTCTGATTTGAGATTGTGGGGTTTTACTTAATAGTGTAACATTGCAAGAAGGTATAAACACCACCTTTCTGACTCCTAGCTGAACTGAACACAAATAGAAACCAGTAGGTATCTAATTTTGACCAGACCCCATATTCGAATCTGGGACTGCGTGCTCACCAGTTGCACTAACCACTAGACCAACGTGGCAGTCACAACACTATTACATTAAAGATAACATAATAAAATTCTTCTGTGAAATAACACGAAAACAATTGAATTGAATTAAAAAATAATGAGATATTGTATAAACAGCTACCGATTAAAAAACTCACAAACTGTATGTATACAATATTTATTTTCTTTAGCAAAATTATAAATTGTATTTTGCTAAACTACTTACTCCATACTAACACACAAACTAACATAAGTAACATAACATAATTAAAAACACAAAATAACATAACCTACCTTTATGTGAGCTGACTGTATAACTGACATCTTCAAACATAATATTTACGGGGGGCCTTTCAGCCATACGATTCAGTGCTTTCAGGGTTGACCCAGCCCTTTCCAAAGCTGCCGGGGTCCAGTTGCTCTCATGCTCTTGGTTCTCCGCCACAGGGTTAGGGTGCGATGAAGGGGCGGCGTGGGCAAGCGAGGCCCCCACAATGGCCTTACGTACCAATGGAACATTAGACATTTTGACTGACACTTTTAATACTGCATAAACAGAACTGGCACAATTTACGAAAAATATAAAAAAATATTATTTATTTTGATAAAAAAAAAAATAATTTAATTCAATATCTAATCTTTTACAGAAAAAAATATTTATCACATTTATTTTTGTATTTATTTCGAACAATAAATAAATTATTTATTTATTTTATTGTCACAATTTGAATTTGGATTTATTCGTAACCGCTGCGCGGATTCGCGATGCGGTCGCGCGTGCGCAGTTCAACAGTGGCGCCGCACTACTGACCCGATCTGATCTTTTAACGATGATCCAAAGAAATTAAACCACTGCAATTAACTTAAACGTTAAATTAATAATAAATATATGGTGTGATATAACAATTAATATTAAATGATTAAATCGTTAAGTTGCTTTTAAAATTTGTCGTTTTTCCTGTTTACCTTATAATGAGAGATTAAGGCCATTTTGAGACGAAGAAGACGAGTTAAATTTGAACGATTTTACTAGATATTAGTTAAATATTTAGTGATACAAAAATACCATTGGCTTATTTTTATTTATTCCTTTAAAATCACGTGGCTTACGAGTATTATAAATGCGCTTCAAGATGATCAATTTTATAAACATAATATAATCAAACGCTAGGTTTTTAAGCCATCAGCATAAAATTTCCATTATTTTTATTTTATTATTATTTTTAGCCATAATTGTCCCACTGCAGGGCAAAGGCCTCCCTTTCCTTCTTCCAGTTCTCCCGGTCCTGGGCTATTGTTGTCCATAATATGGAAAAAGAGTCAAGCTCGTCGTAAAATTTCCATACATAAACAATTCTAGATTCTCTCAGTTCTATTTTAGAATAGTCATTAGAATATCATTATCTTTGTATATGTTTGTGCATTTTTGATGGACGAAGTTAATAAAATCCGTTGATTTTGTTTCAGATTAAGGTCCGTTTACATGGCGCGGGTCAGCACGAGCCAAAGTATGTGTAATTAGTGTGGCTGTTCATGGGCCGGTGCGTTATAACCTTGTCCTTTAAGTAATGTAGGGTTGGCTATCTCCATTTTTCATTTTTGAGTGTTAGGAATGATGACGAGGTATGAAAAGAAATTATAGAATTTCGAAATCAGAAGATAAACTTATTGTTATTATTATTGCATGAAGCGAACTGAAGTTAAGTTGAGAAAATAAACCTATTTCTTATGTACGTCAGTAGTTTCCTTGACTCGCTTTGCTATAAAACATTTTGTTGATCAAGTTATGGCAAATGAATGTGCTGTCGAAATATCTAATAGGGTAGATGACTAGGTGTGAAAAGTCAAAATTTGTTTAGTCCGCCATTTATTATTTTTCTTTTCTCAAATAAAAAAAAATATACGAAGATAAACCGCTTTAAAGTTCAGGGACCCGTTTGCAAGGGACTGTTCTTATCTGAATACGAAAATTAGGCACAATAACAAGTACACTGGAACGTTTATTAACTCACTGACTTAAAATAGCGGACTCGGGCCCCAGGAGAGCTGGCTTGTGACGTCACGGGTAAGTACAATTTTTGCTAAGACGTGACGTCACGCAAGAATTATACTCTCTGTATCTTCACAATTCTTTGTTTACGGGACAAAAGAAAATATAAACGTGTTTAATAGTTTTTTATTCCATCTTTTAGATGAAAAAAAAAAAATAAAAAAAAAATAGTCATCTTCCCTATTGCACACGTATAGAAAAATATTTCTCATAGTTATCATCGACGACTATTCGTTTATATAATTCCAGAATTATAAATTATTAATCGAAATAGAAAGTGCAGTTTGCACTTACTTTCGTTCGTTCCGCTCGTTAACTGTTTACTTACAAAAAGTGCAGAAAAAAGCAAGGCATAAAACACGATCTTATCTTCTAAAGTAAATAAATATTTTTTCTAGAACGTTTGCATTTTTTACTTGTATTTTATTTTCTAGTTTTAAAGTCAAGTCTGTCAATTTCTCTTTTACTGACACTGCGTTTTTACTATAATATATATTCTACATTTTTTCCTATATTATCCTTACTAATATTATAAATGTGAAAGTTTGTTTGGATGTTTGTTACTCTTTCACGCAAAAACTACTGAATGGATTTTAATGAAACTTTACGATAATGTAGCTTATACATCGGAATAACAAATATGTTATAATTTATAGAGATTGAGTCTGGATTATCCAATATATCTATATTCACGCGGGTGAAACCGCGGAGCACAGCTAGTACCATATAGTCTTAAAATATCAACATACTAGCGATGAGAGGCAACTATGTTAGTAAAAATAAATAAAAAATAAAAATAATTCCAGCCTATAAACGTCCCACTACTGGGCACAGGCCTCTTCCCATATAGAGAAGGGACGAGCGTTGATCACCAGGCTTGCTCATTTGCGGATCCAGGTTTCCTCATGATGTTTTCCATGTTAGTAAGAGGCATCTTAGAATGAATAAGAAAGTACATTTAATTTCAAAAAGTCACATTGTTCCTTGCCTGGGTAAGAACCTGCAACCTTGTGCATACAAATCCGTTCACTGAACAGCTAGGCCACCACGACTATGTTTGTATATCATACGGATATTCAGTTCATTAGAATAAATATTGTACTTCCTTATATAATTATTTTTATCAGCTAATATTATTATCTTATTTGCTTTACTGCATTTTATTTGATTACGTTATAGTTTTGAAATCTGAAGCTCATTTGTTAACCCGGTAACACATAGCTAAAATCTCTGGTGTTTGAAATTTCATAGGCACCGTTTATGTACCATTAAATCCTTACCACTAAATCACCTATCAACTGGCTTAATGGTCTAGTGGTTCGTGACCCTGACTGCTATACCGGAGGTCGATTTGATTGTCACCCAGAATAAATTTGTGTGATAAGCATGATCATTTTTTTCTGTCTAGGTGTAGTTTATCTAAAATATGTATGTATTTTGAAATACATAAGTATGTTTATTAGTTGTCTGGTTACGAGACCTGCTTAGTTTGGGATCAGGTGGCCGTGTGTGAGCTGTCCCAGGATTATTTTTATTTATTTATTTGCACATGCTGCTAAATTAACTTATAAACTAAGTCCCGAAAATCGTAGTAATGGTTTGACTGTGCGGTCACTGAAATAAATCGGAGGGAATCGAACCCGGATTAACTGCTTAGAAGGCAACTATGCTGACCATTACACCTCCATCGCAACTGGATATTATCACGATATTAGCTAACACATTAAATACACTAAAATTAAATCTTATTTGAATAAATAAAACTAACACGCGTCAAAAAACTCATCGTCATCCTTGTCAATGGCGGGAAACGTGCCCAGAAGGCTGGAAGCATTGCCCCGTTGAATGGCTATGCCGATTCTCTGTGCAAGGAACAAACCAGCTCTCTGATCACGAGTAGAGTCTACCAAACGTTTTGACAGTTCTTTAAAAAGATTTCGTGCACTCGGACCCCATGATCCGAGCGTTTCAACCCCAAACGGCTCAAAAATATAATTACCCATTAGGTTATTATACTTTCGCCGTTTAAGGGTCTCCGCAGCTCCAGCAGCGCCGCCGGGAGAGTCCGCCGAACTTAGAACGTGGGATGGCGCAAGGGTGTCGACGCACGTTGCGTCCCACACCAAAGGCCGATAGATATATGATAAGACCACATCAGGGGAAGTGTTTCATACGACGGTTACGAGAAGTTGATTACAATTATCTTGCTCTATACATAGTCAGCCTTTAATAGGTTTGAATCATTGTTGTTATGGATATCCATATCCGTAACCGAAACTATCGGATATCCGAAATAAAAAAATATCCGTAACCGTAACCGAATCGGAAATAAAAGTTTCGGATAGTTTCGGATAGGGCGGAGTCTAACTGAATACTATACACTCGTACGAATTAACTGTGCACTCCGCTGGAATGCGACACCTCTTCCGCTACCTAATGACGTCACAGCGCGAGGTGCACACTTGCACAGCTATTCGTACTTACAGTTCCTTAAAAAAATAATATCCGTAACCGAAACTATCGGATAATCCGAAATAATTTAATATCCATAACCGTAACCGAAACCGATATTATATTTTACCAATATCCATATCCGTATCCGGATCCGAAATTATATATCCATAACATCCCTGGTTTGAATTACTATTAAGTATTTAATTAAACTTATTAATGGATATACTTAAATCGAATAGATATTAAGACTTGTGTACGTGACAAGCGATTATCTCAAAGCTATTATATAACACAGTTCTCGTGGAGCCATTAAGATAATATTTCCATTACCCTAAAATCTTAGAATAAAATCAGACATCTAAATTAAGATGAAATACTCAAAGTAATTGGGCAATTAATTAGTATAAAATTTATTTTAAAAACCCTTTTTTTAATTGACGCAATACATTATTTATTTAATTATTTTATTGTTTCAGGTACCTAGGCGAAAAGGTATGGAGATTTGTTTATGTCTAAAGTTTTTAAACAGTTCATAATTTCCGTACCTACATGTATAATGTTTAGGAGCACTAGGTATTATTATAGTAATTCCTAGGTACCTATCATTAAGTTAATAACAATATTTAAAACTAGCAGGAAATATTATACATCTACAGTTTTTCCCACTGCAAATAGGTATATAAACATATTATATTTATTGCATTTATGTAAATAGAAAACTAAAGATCTTAGTGTGACATCAAACAGGTACTTAGGAAATGATTAGAAAAGGGTTGTAGAGACAACCGCGAGTGACGTAACAATGAATAATTAAAATCAATCTTACTTCTTGGGTATAAAGGCGAGAGTACCTGAACGACCACTGAGTTTAGATATGACCAGATGTCAGAAAAAAAAACTTCCTATACAATTCATATCTCCTACTTAATTCCATATTTTTTTTACCTATTTTATAGTTATCTTCTGGATAGAAGCAAATGCAAGTACTTGCTTAATGTACATATCAGTTTTTTTTTAATATTTAAAAATAAATTGCTACCAACACCGAAAATAAAAGATCCTCTTATTAAATTTAAAAAAATCGGACCTACATCAAATTATAAAATTAAAATCCAGTAAAGGAGTGAAACGAACACAAAGTGTTTAAAAAAATATTATTTAGAAACATGATAATTAAATAATAAAAATATGATTTAAGTACATTGTAAAATTAGTTATAAGTATAAAATAAAAGTAAGTAATGCAGAGACTCAGTGAACTCACAGTCAAACCATAACTACGATTTTGTGGGGCTTAGTTTATAGGTCTTCTTAACAACATGTAAAAAAAATATATATATATATATTTCTATAACAATATTAACAATACAGTAAAATAAAATCTAACAAACAGTATACAGACACGATAATATTAATGATCAAACGCCATTTGCTTCGAAGTATTTATTACAAACTTATACAATACAATGCTTCCATATCAATGAGAGTACGCAATGGAACACACCATAAATCCATAAACACAAACATAAATTTAATATAAATATAAACATACAGTCCTATAATATAACGAACTTACTAGTTTGCCTTGAGGTATAAGGTGTTAATGTGTGTTACTGGTAGTTATTGCTATCAGGTATTTAACGTATTGCCTAGATAATGTTTACAACTGTTTATGTTAGGATTTTAATTGTTAAAAATGTTTTATTTATTTTTTTGTTAAAAATGTTTTAGAAGTAAAGTATTTTCACTTTTAAAATATTTTACAATTGTTTTTACACGCGTTAATCGTCTGGAATCAATTTATGTTATATCTACAGTCAGAAAATAGCTTCTCTCTACAAAATAAATATCACATGATACATACTTAAAAATGATATTTTTCAAATACGTGTAAATGACACTATGATCTAAAAAACACGACAACACAAAGGAAAATCAAATAAATATAAGGTATAATGTAAAGAAGTTTTGAAGACAAACTTTAGGCGTTTTAAATAAAAACCTTATTTAAAACCTTGCAAGCAACATAATGATTTATTTAATGGGTACAATTATTGGCTGCCCTCTGTTTATGTAGTTTTATTGGAGAACAGTCGAAGTGCAAGGTCTTCCCTAATTTCAACCTGTTTTCAATATTTTTCGTTATTTCCTATTAGATAATAATAACAGTTTAGCCTTTGAATGGTGCGTCATAGATATAGTATTAAATTAATAATTAAAAATAATATATTTATAATATAATAATATATTCCGGGACAACTCACACACGGTTATCTGATCCCAAGCTAAGCAGAGCTTGTGTTATGGTAACGAGACAACTGATAAACATACTTATATATTTCTAAATACATACATATTATAAATAAATTATACCCAGACAACCAGAACAAATGATCGTGCTCATCACACAAACATTTGTCCTGGGTGGGAATCGAACCCACGACCTCCGGTATAGCAGTCAGGGTCACTAACCACTAGACCAACAGGCCCGTCAAAAAATAAGTCATGTCTCGTAAGAAATTCACGAAATAACCGATATTCATAATTTTAATTGCAAGGTATTATTATATTTTTTACACATTTTAACTTTGTCAGCTGATCCATGTCTTCGTCCTTGAAAAGTTTACAGACTAAAAATTAGGGTTTCTTACAAGATTTTATTTAATTTGAAATGTATGTATGTATGTTATTCCGTATTTGTTTATATTTTTTCGGGTGTCTTGTAACTCACCTTCGATGCAGATATCTTTAGGCGATTTAGTGTAAATAGTAATGAGTGGTTAACTGCGTGACGTCGTTCTAAATCCAACATGGATGAATTGAAAGCTGGTGGTTAAAATATATTAATTTAATATCAGATTCGTCAGCTAAACTCTAAAAATATTCTTCCCTTGTTTCGTAACATTTAGTACCTACTATTTAATCAATAAAACTGTACGTAAATAACATGAAGTGTATCTGACAGGCTTTGAGAGTGACGTCAGTTCAACAAGCGGTTAATATACGTAATTTTCCGGGTTGAAGAATATCCTTTGTATTAATACTATTATACATATCTCTCAACGTAAGAAGGATGGTTTTTAAGATAGTAATGGATGAAGGGCTATAATTATATTTGATACTAGCTGTGCCTGCGACTTCGTTCGCGTGGATGACGAAACTTATCAATGAGTTTTTAACCGCAAAATTAAGTTTGTTTTTTATTGTTTATACTTTTCCGGGATAAAAACTACCCAGTGTGGTGCCCAAGATAATAAAGAATAATTATACCAAGTTTCATCGTAATCAAACCGGTAGTTTTTGCGTGATACCTGAACAAACAGACAGACAGAATGGCAAATTTTTTTTTTTCACACCTTTGGGTTCAATTTCGGTCTAGTAACATTTATTCTATTTTTATTCTATTTCTAGTAATATTTATTTTCAATGTACTGAATTTTCACTTCTACAGATTTATTATAAGTATAGATTACTAATCTGAAATCAACAGAAAGATCTGCTTCCCATGAATCGAATTATTAATTGTGTGCTTAAACACTACATTTACTTACTTCCTATTACTCCGTTACTGCCTATTATATCGACCCTATAGCTAAATAAGGTTTCGCAGTAAATTACAAAAATACTTGTGTAATTTTTTGCGAAAACTAATATTATAACATTTGTCTCAATTTGTTAGAACATTACTCAAAAACAAACGTATAAGTGGTATTATTTATTTAACTCCAAAAACCTGTTCACTTTGAAAGCGCAATTACTTTTGCACTTACTATACGAAAACATAAAAAATAAGTGGAAAACACCACGAAAAACTCGTGTCCTGATTTAGTACCTGAACAAAAGGCAAACATCGTAAATTATCAAATCAAAGAGAGTAAAAAAAATACATTTAGCAAAGAAATCGTGCGTTTTCAGACGATGTTTTTTCACTCTTGAGGTGTTCAGAATTGTGGTAAATGGTCCTTAGGGAGAGGAATGAGTGGGTTAAAAGGAACAAAAGATTTTGACTGTAAATGGAGGGGGTGTTTGCGATTTTTTGGCTGGTGTAACCATATTTTGTTTGTCGCAACATTGACTTTACAATTATATGCACGGCTGCTGAGAGAACTTACAAGATTTGTGGCTTATGGAGCTGACTTTTTGGACTATTTCGGTCGGGAATTTATAGTGCTAGCTGAGTAGTGAATTGCGTCGTTAGATTTAAGTTTCGAAGTGAACGAGTGATAGATAGATAAAGTGAATTATGGAGTAGAACCATATTATAAAGAAAAATCCAAACACTTAGTATAACTATTAAAATCCACGCATTATTTTGTCATACCATCTAAATTTTTGGCAATACTTATTACTTACAGGGAATTTAAAAAACTGGCCCTTAACCGAGGACTGATAAGAATTTCATTTCTCTCATTCACCTTTTCCTTTCATAAACTTACAAGTATACTATTTATAAATGAAGATATAGAAAGGGGTCACTTAATTCCCTGAGAGTCAGAGTGCACAAAACTGTTAGCCATAAACTGGACAGCCACTTAACTTTTTTATTACGTACGTAGGTACAAAAGACAAGGTTTTATGGCAGTCAGACCGTAACATGATGTTACGTGTTGTAAAAATGTAATGGAAGATTTCTGGGTTTTAGATTTTTTTTATATAAGCGATTTTAGGGCTTCAGGTGTGGTCGTTTCATTGAACGGTCGAGCAAAATGTGATAAGAGGTAAAGCTATTTTAGAAGATTGCGTTGCACTGTTTGATTTATTACTTGAAAGGCCTTCTAAATTAACATCATTTAGGCCCATTTTTTAACATTGACCTTTGTAAAAGATATAAAAAATAAGGTACAGGGGTTGGTTTGAGGTGGCGCGAAACAAAGAACTATGAAAGTTGGGGAGGCTATAAAAAAGAATGATTGCAATGATGAACGTATTTTGGTACATTTTTAGCAAGTGTCGATTTCGATGTCAGTACATAACCAACTTTAATAAGGACTACTACCTATACAAGCATTATATAAACTAGTTAACGACACAAACAAGACGTTACATAACACTAACATACCGTTCCAAAGTGGTCACTAACTCCCAAGCCAACGCTTTACTAAGATCTAAATTACAGTAACAGCGCATTATTAAATTTGTACAGTAACTATCATTTAAGTTTAGTTCAGATTGTTTGAACTGTCGTGGTAATAAACATCGGTTTTAATTGTAACTGGGGTAGCATGCAATTGGAGGAAGGAATATGAAATCTATACCTACTTCCACACTAATAATATTTTAATACAAAAACAACTCTGTCCGTCTGTCTGTCTGTACAGCTAAACCGAACAACCGATTTTGATACGGAGTTAGTTGGAACATTAAGAAAGAATATAGGTTACACATTAATGAAATAACCAATATCTAGGTAGGCGAAGCCGTGGGCGAAAAATAGTATTAGATACTACATAATTTGATAAAAAGGTTATATTCGTTACACATTTAGCGAATACTAAAAAAAAAATGAAAAGGATGCTGCCCACATTATTAAAGTTTATTAATTGGATTAACACATAGGTACAATAAGAAGAATAATATAATATTCCGGGACAACTCACACACGGTTATCTGATCCCACGCTAAACAGAGCTTGTGTTATGGTAACCAGGCAACAGATAAACATACTTATATATTTCTTAATACATACATATTATAGATAAATTACACCCAGACAACCAGAACAAATGATCGTGCTCATCACACAAACATTTGTCCTGGGTGGGAATCGAACCCACGACCTCCGGTTTAGCAGTCAGGGTCACTAACCACTAGACCAACAGGCCCGTCATAAAAGTTAATATCCCGATAAATCTACGGTCCCCATTCATGTTGACTATAAAATGAATTCGTAAAAGTCCTTTTTGTTATTTCTGGTATTTTTGCGTTCCGAAAGTTTTTCGATTTGATGTTTAAACAAGTTGTTATATTCAATTTAGTCAAACAAACACTGTTATTGATTTGAATGTGTATTTGGTTTTGGGTAAAAGTCATTCTCGAAATCGCCCTAGGGTATTCTTGATGTTGTTAATACAACAGGTAAAGTCTTATTTGTTGTATTTGTTAAAAACAATAAGCATCGTGCAGTTTTGGCGTATTGCATTTTGCAATTAAGTAACGTTAGACTAACTTTTTGGATCGCGTTAGGACTAAAAAAACTTTTGATATTTCTTTACTAAATAAATGCGGTCACCATCACATACATTGCTCTGAACCCAAAGTAAGTAGCTAAAGCACTTGTGTTATAGAATTCAGAAACAACGAAGGTACCACAAACACCCAGACCCGAGGCAATGTGGAAAAGTTGGTTTCTACATTGACCTGTCCGCGGATCGAACCCGGTACCTCAGAGCTAGCGACACCTTGAGACCGGTGCGTACGCCACTCGACCACGGAGGGCGTCAATATTATAATTAGCATCGTAAAAAGTAAATTAATATCTTGGTTTATACTACGAGGATGTTAGATTCTTATGGAAAAAAAAAGTTAACAACAACGCAGGTAAACTCAGGACAATGAGAATTACATCCACATTTTATATTGATACCATCTTTCACGTAAACAGTCATATAAGAGCTTTTTCTCCCCATTAGCAATAAAAATGATAAAATCGTTCCAAGTTATGGCATGACTGACAAATACATGGCATTTAAAAAACAAAGCTTTTGTTACTACTTATTATTCAACAAACATTTAAAGAAAATTTTCTTTATTTTTAATTTTTAAGTGTTTATATCTATGTACCATTAATTACAGATACATTAAATTATGCAACGGAAACAATTCCTGAAACTTCGTAACAAATATGTTTACAATTCAAATCGTATTCACCCAGTTATTCAAAACTGCAGTTTCACAAATCGGGTTATTTTCAAAATAAGCTCGATTTACATCTCGTTCGAAAACAAGTAAACAACATTATGCTTCGAAAGTATGACATAAAGCTTTCAAGAAGTATTTACAATGATGTTTATAAAGCATATTATGATATACAATGAAAAGTGACTTCTTTGAAGTACATAATACAACACAACGCCTTAACACTCATGTTGTTATAATTTAAGTTACATTTCTGGGAACTTGCTATAACTTTTTGAGTAGGCGTTAATGTAAAGCAACATTTCGACGAAAATGTCACTGTAATACTAGTCATAGTAACCTTGTTTGCGTGTTAATCAATTACACGCATGTATGTCTCAAAGGAGCGGATTGAGGTGTGATGTTTGCACTCACAGTTTGCCAGCGATAGTATTTGGTCCCATGTGACTCAAATTTCCCCTATTTGTCAGATCAGAGACTGTTAGTCACATTACGTAACAGGATTTCAGATCGCAGTCAGCCAATCAACAAATCTTGACGTAGGCACTTCAATTAGAATGTGGTGACGAGAAATTTTAGTACAGTGTACGGATAAGGTTTTGCTTTACAATATATTGATAGTCCAGTTAAAAAGAGAACTGTTATCTAGAAAAGATTGTTGCAGGTTATGAACTAAACTTTTAAAAATCAGCATGTATAAAAGTCATTTTGTACTAAAATGAATCATTTTATGTTTTTCTGAACTCATAATCGTTAACGATTACTTTACTCACATCACACATGGTAGGAAGATTTTTTAAGGTATTTCACTTCTTCATTGTAATTGCTTTTTATTTTTCCCAAAATCCGACAAAACAAAACAAAATAAAAAAGCTTTTACTTTTGCCTATACTACCTACATTTCATTTGCCTATAGGTCTACAGCTAGAAAAGGCAGTGGGCCTTAATTGAACTAAAACCGGTTCCTAATCTACTAACCGCTCCGGTGCGTCGTTTCCTAAATTAAATTTAAACTTGTAACTGCCTATTAATATAGTAGGAGATCTAACTAGGGAACTATTAGTTTAGCTAAAAGATATTCTGCTGACACTGATATTCGGTATAAATTGCAAACTGGCGTCAGTAATATCCTAAACTATCCGTCGATGTTATGTTAAATATTAAACATCTATTAATAGCTTGTAAAGCCTTTTGAAAATTTCAAGGAAGTTGTTTTGAAACTTACAGTTTATATTTTGAATAAATAAACGAGGGTTTGTTTGAATAATAGTCATAGTAAGGAAAGATAGATACAAAATAATATGCTCAAAAATTATTTAAGTACCCGTGTAGTATATGCAAGCAGACATTTTCGTCTTTTGTTTCCAAAGTAACTGGATAATTTTCATGATAAACAGAGCTGATACTACAATAAAATGTGTTTAATTTTCAAGTATCAGGGTTCTTAAAATAACACAATACAGTTATTAATATAATAAAAAAACTAACGCCTACTTGTGTACTTCAATTAACAGTTCTCTCACAATTAACCAAAAAACACGACAGTTTTCTTGCAAGATCAACCTCAAAATTATAGTACAAAAGCGAAAAGCCTCACAATGTCTAGACAAAGGAACGTTTGATTGTTACATTTTAATTAGACAAAGCAATGGAATTAAAATTAAGTACAGTCGACCGCACAGCATGGGAGCAAGGATTGACTAAAATGGACCTTATCTTCTTTGAAATAGTAACTAGTTTAGTTGTTAATGTGAAAATTGTTTTGTGGTTTACTGTACTTGGTTTGGTTATATTATGGCAAAGTGAAGCCGTTGTAAAAGCAATGAAGGGAAGGCGAAATGAATTTTCTTATTGATGGTAATATTTTAGTGATTAATTTTCAATGTTAGTTCTCGTTATATTTAGGACGAAGTTTTGTTAGGATTGGCCTTTAATTTTTCTTTCGTGTTGATTCAGTTTCTTTCACTAAAATAAACTGTTTTAAATTACGTGTCCACAAATTATTTGTTATTTTTTTTTTTCTGCAATAGTGTTTTTACGAATTTTGAATGTATTGTGAGACGTGTATAAAACAAGTAATAATCAAAATTTGCGTTATATGGTTATTCAAAACATGAAAAATAAAAACAAATATAACGAAGCAAGCGAGTGAATGTCAATAAAAATACCTAAAAGTCTAAAAATACCTAAAAGTCTTTTCGTGTATTATTATATTATTAATTTTCCGGCAATTTTGTTTAATACAAAGTTCCTCAATGAAAATTGATTTTCCCTAGTAAGTATATTATCCTATACAAACAGTTATTTGTTATTGGTGACCCTATTTTGACGTTCTTGTGAATATTAAATTTTCTTAAATAATTCAGTATGGCCAACGCGATTTAACATGCAAAATGGAATGACAAATAATTAATTATAGCTGGCTGTGCCTCCGGGGATTCTGCTGTCTTGTTATACATATAGAAGCGTGATGTTAAATAGCTGATCTCCAAATCGTTTATAAGAAAAACAAAATAAAAGTTTATATTGAGTCAATATAAATAATACTCTTTTGTGTCCCTAAATATCCTTCTACACAAATAATATTGTTTGTATTATCAAAACATCCGGAACAGTGAGTAACAAGTTTCCTAAATACATTACCTATTCCATTATTTAATACGTACAAAACCTAAAATGAAGTAACAAAACAATAGGATCTAGTAAATATGGAACAAACAACGGTCTTATTGATGTAAACATTTATATCTAAGAATACCTTCATTTGTGTATAAAACATCAATGGTACAAGATATAAAGGTTTTTACAGATTTCCCGAGAGATATCGAGCCTACACATTTACATAAACTTATGAAAGAATAGGATTGTATGGTGGGAATATGCTTCGAGTTTTCTATCAACTATTCACTTGGAGGTATGTTTCCTGTATTGGAAAGCATTGGTTTTGATTACTTTTTTTTTATAATTTGATTAGTGTTTCAAAAGATTGGAAGAATTTAAAAACTTGTTTCGTAAGAATATTCATTGGTGTATATCGCTATTTAAAATCGACATCACCTTGCAAAGTTCGCATTTTTTTATGAGTATTTTATAATTAGATTATTTATACTTATTAAAAAAATTAAAAACACGCCTGCCATGTCAAAAAAAATAAAAACAAGTCAAATATTTGCAGTCGGGTCGGTTACTTGGAACAATTCATTACAGGTCCCCCGACTGCAAATATTAAACTTGTTTTTATTTTTTTTGACATGGCAGGCGTGTTTTTAATTTTTTTAATTATAATTTTTTATTTAATACCTTTTAGTGAACAAAACAAAAACATGACCAAACACAAAAAAAAATATCGTTCGGAACCCTTTGCAGGCGATTTCGACTCACACTTGACCATTTTTTAATGTCCACATAGCCTATGTCACTCGGGATAACTCAAAGCTTCTAATGATACCAAAAACATTGAAATCGGTCAAGCCTTTTAGAAGTTATGGTGGAATAAAGAAACTCACAAACATACATACATACATACATACATACTTACATGAACGCTGAAAACATAACACTCCTTTTTGGGCAGTCGTGTAAAAAAAGAGACGTTCTGAAACAATAATAATGTAATGACTGAATTATTTGTATTGGATACTTTTTATTACATAAAAGATAACCATTATTTTTTGTATTCTTAATCTTTAATTCGTTTTTTATAACGCAAAAAATATTAAAATGAAGTTACTGTGTCCGAAAACCACATACAAAATCAACCCAGGTACTAGGAGAGCATAAATACAAAACGGCACGCACCATCTGGTCAGATCGTAAATAAAATGGTTTTATCATGTGAAGCCGGCGCGAAGTATAGACAGCTGACTTTAGAGAATACTCCATTTAATTATATGAAAAAAGAAGCAAAAACTTTTTGAGATATAAATGGAATGAATTTAGGATTACAGTTTGGGACCATTACAATGTCATTGTATGTGTGCTTTGTTTTTTAATTTAAAAAGGTATGTTTAAAACGATTAGAAGCACTTGAGTCTAGTAACCGTATGGTCAAAAATAATGACTGAAATTCAAAATGAAAATATAAATAAAGAACAAAAACAACAGCCTGCCAGCATGCATGCATGTCTTTATGTGAAGTCTAGACAAAAGTACCACATATTTTTTATAACATCTTATGTACGTTTAGTATGCAATAAAACTTTGACTTCGACTTTGACAATTTTAAAAGTACGATTTTTAATTACCTATGTAAGTAACTTTTTTTTTATTCTATTTAAAGATCAAAATTTGATTTTACCACACCTGTTCTTCATAACAATTCTATTATATTATCTTCTATTCTATTGTGAACTAAATGGTAAGACATAAAATAATAACCTTATTTATTCGTAATTTCGTATTCGTATTTTGTTAACTGGCCGGAATGACAAAACAACTTCCAATCGTGACGGAATTAAAAATAATAAGTTCTATTTTCGAAAACTGAATAGGTAATGTCTGTCTATTCGACTGAATAATATCGATAGTTCTACGTCGCATCCAAGTGGAAGAGATATGACTCTTTTGTTGACCGGGGTCATGCGAGGTCAAATTTTCCATACGAATTTATACTTATTTAACCAGACAACCGAATCCTTATTCAAAATCATAATCATGTTAAAATTGCTTTAATCTGCTTTCTAATCCAAACAGACAAATCATTTTAAATTTTAATATCACTGGCTCTAGACTTAATAACAGTTATGTTGGCATTATAGTTTGAAACTGAACCTCTTTGGTAGTAAACTGCTTTGTTTACGTCAGCGCCATCTGGCGACGGGCGCAAACAATTGCCACTAAGCAGTTATACGCGGGAATTGGGTATCATTGATATCGAATATGTTCTTGCAAATGTACCTATATTTCGAAACAACCAATAAACGGGTTTATTGAACATATTTTTTAAATTGGAAAACAATTTTCACAAGATGTTACAAATATTGTCGTTTACTATAATGTTATACATTTTATCAATAACTAAAATTTAGCGCGCTATTGTTATCTGCAAGTAAAAAACCTGTATATTCGTTTTAATAGTTTAAATATAAAAATGTGTAATCGTGTGTGAATATTAATATGTGCGTAATCAATAATATCAGTAGGTTGCGTTTATTTGTGATACTAAAATGCACATGCAAAATGCAAACACGCAACGAGTTTACTTGTGAAAGAAAAACTTTTTCTTGAACAAAACTCAATGACCCACAAAGTACTACAAATCACATCAAACCAAACGATAATGAATAAATAAAACCAAAAACTACGGTAAAATATTAAATATACCGGTAAAAGCATAAAGTTTGCTTTACCGGGCCTCCTTATTAACCGTACGAGATTATCCCCATTGTGTATGAACCATTAACTGCGGGTACATCCTATTGTTCTTACTGTTATCTCTTCATGGAAAGGTGAAGTGCTTCAGTGATTTATTGAAATGTCTTTATGAGCGAAATTGAGTAGTTTCGAGATTCGAGAATGTTGGGTTCGGGTTTGATTTTAGTGTTATGTTATTTGGGTTTGGTTAATGAGTTCGTATTTTAGAGGATTTTCGGGCTTTAGCGATTTCTAAGTAGATACTTTCATTTGAGTATTTTTTATTGTGACAATTTTGTGATGTTTGGTAAAAATGAAGTAATAAGTAAAATATAAAGTCATTGTATTTTAAAGATCAAAACTAGCTAGCCAGCTTTTCTGTAGGTACTATTGGAAAAATGTTACTTTTGTTCAATGATTAAACATTATTTTCTGATGTGGTACGTTTTGTTTTTGGTTTAGAAAAAAAAAAAAACATTTTAAAATCCATCTGCAATTAATTACTTGTATTTATTTTCCCATTTACTTAATTTAGAATATCAGTGAAGAATTTTAGCGATAAAAAGCTGGTAAATGATAATATTTCCAAATGCTCCATAAAATACAATGGCGACACGGTAATAACGAATGGCTACTCACAAAAATTAATGGATACTCGGTTGATTGCGCCGGTCAGAATGTAATGCTATAAATCTGTTAATGTGAAGAGAATTCGAATATGTTAGGTCAAGTGAAAAGAATTAATGATTTACAAGAGTCATTACAAAAAAAAAAAACAATTTTCAGCCATATTTTTTATACATTAAAAGAATTATAACTTTGTAATAAAGTTTGACTAATTTTGACGATTTTGATACAATCCTTTAGTGTGGGCGCTTGAGAATATAAAACAATAAACTCTTATAATAGATTGTTTCGTTGCAAGGAACAGTTAAATGAATATTCATTATTCAGACCCTGCATTCCGTATTGTGGGAACAAAGGGGGTTATATTCAAATTATCGCTAACACTGACGATTGAAGATAAATTGTCGTGGTAAATTTCAATCAGATCTGTTCCAACGAATTGCTAGTTGCATTATAATAATAACATTTTGTTGAGTAGAAGTAAGTTTAAATACGAGAGAAAGCATTTGTGATATGATATGATATTGTACAAATTATATTTATTGATATAAAAATAGTATCAAGCCAGCACTCTGGTAAGGCAAATAAATAAATACGGACATACATTGCTCTGAATTCAAAGTAAGTAGCTAAAGCACTTGTGTTATGGAGACCAGAAACAACGAAGGTACCACAAACACCCAGACCCGAGGCAATGTAGAAAAGCTGGGGGTCGAACCCGAACTCAGAGCTAGGGATATCTTAAAACCGGTGTGTACGCCACTCGACCACGGTGGTCGTCAAATTACTTATTTACCTTCTTTTAAAGCACACACATGCACTTAATAGGTAAAAACATTTTACAAACATTAATGTTAATTTGCATCATCAAAATAAATTCGAACAACCACACACCTTACTAGAGTTTCAGAAAACTTAGACACAAAGAAAAAACATTCTACATAATACAGCTCACACGAGTTACCTAACTCCTAAAATATAATAGCAATATAGCAAGCTCTTCGAAGAACAGTAACGTTTATAACGTGAACTAGTTATTTTTTGGAGTATCGCTATACCTCGTACCCATTACCCGGTTCAAGGGCATCTAGTTTTATTGATATTGGCTCGACGCCTTCGAAAATGATTTGCAGTTTGCAACGCTTTTATACTTATTATTTTTCGGTTTTAGTTGGAAGTATATTTAAGATTTCAGTACATGCAAGTTTTAGTAGGTTCCATTTCAGATAACACTTTAGCTGTTGCAGGCTCCATAGTAACATATTATGAATTTACTAACTATGAAGTTATGTATTTATTCATAAGAGCAGATCAAATTATAAAAATGACCCTGTCGGAACCATAATTGAAAAGAAAACTGTTTCAGCAAAATTTTCAGGTAAAGACCTATCTTTACATGAGGAAAAAAGGGGACTTTTGTGACTTCAAATATAATGCGACCCGTATATTTATAGGTCTTATAAATTGAAGACACTTAACACACCTTCTCGCTAAAAGAGGCATATAACGAAATATCAGGAACATTCTCCGGAGGTCATAAAAATGTTTAGGTAGCTCCTAAAATATGCTTTTAATAATGGGCCCCTCTGTTCGCCTATTAATCGTGGACCGTTGAGACCAAATGAAAAATTACTTTTTGTAATCATAGCGATTTATGGTAATACATATCTTGGTTACAGTTATGAATATTGTAATAACGTTGGAGAGAAATGTTGGAATATTTGACTTCTGATGTAAATTAAAAAGATATATTTTAACTCCATAAATATTTTTTCAGAAGAAATTTTCACTTGTAAATGGAACATGATTTTTTTGGCAAAAGGGTCCACGCCACGCCTGGGGATATAAACAATAAAACATAAGTTATGGGAAAGGTCACAAGTGATGGTCTGTTTCCAATTCTTTCTGTTGTCGGAAATAACACGGATTCTTGACGAGCTATTTAAATTAAGCGAAGATTTCAAAGATACGAGTACATTCACCAACCTCTTGGGAACAGCTATCTACTCAAAGACCAGAGTGGCGAAGAGCTGTTTATCAGAGCATAAAAGACTTTGAACAGCGGCGTCTTGAAAGCCTAGACGCCAAACGCCAGCTCCGAAAATCCCGACCCAAGCCATCCTACAATTACACCTACAATGCGCATGGACAACTTTACTGCGCTACTTGTGACCGCGTGTTCAAGGCTAAGTTTGGTTTCGCGAGTCATATACGAGCACATGATCGAAACCAAGCTGCCAGTATATGCCAGGGTGTCGCCGTCGACGGAAACGTCTAGGAGGACATCATCATCATAATAAATAATATTCTGTTTTCTTCAACAGATTTTTTTTCATACCATTTTAAGCAAAATCTTTAGAACGGTACTAAACAACATAAATAAATGAAATGAAATGAAATGAAATGAAACAAATACTCGTACACCTTCTATTTTCTTAAAATGTGTGCTGTAAATATTTTCTCGTGGCATGTATTCCGTTGGCAGAACCTGACGACTTCTCAGTTGCGGTTTCAAACATTCTAAACATTCAACAAATACTGTCGAACTTCAAGCAAACTGAATACTGTTTACTTCAGGAGTAAATATACGGTGTAAACACTTTGGAAATATGTTCAAATGGATTTTAGTTTACTGTTCTTGGTGTTGAAGTTTAGTAATTTATGGTTAAAAGAATAGGGCATTATTTTGTAATGTTGTAGGAAAACATATTTTGGGCATGCTTCAAAAACAATTTTAAACGTAACTAAATTAATTTAATATCTCAGGGATTAGCGCGTACATGCTTAAATACCTCTAAGGCTTGACGTTTCGACCGGGTTACACAGGCTGTGGTCAAACTATTTAGTAATCTGTGCCGTGGTCGCCAGCAGACTGGAGATGCGGTGTCATCGTACCCTACACATTTGAAGAACAGGGGGTAGATGAAAAATCATCTACTTCGTGCACGGAGCGATGACACCGCATCTCCAGTCTGCTCGCGACCACGGCCTGTGTAACCCGGTCGAAACGTCAAGCCCTAAAGGTATTTAAGCATGTACGCGCTAATCCCCGTTCTTTAATATTACTATAAACATGCACCGCGATAGTTTAAAAGTTATTAATTTAATATCTCCATTGAATAAAGTTGTTTTATGAACCTTTCAATATATAGGTAGTTATTAACATTCACGTAAAGTCACCAAATTCCTAGCACATGTTTAATGCCTTATATAATTATGTGTTTTGGTACAACTACACACATTTACATACAAGTACATATACATAAACATACTACATGTTCCATCTAGATTTAATTTGTAATCAACAAACAATACTCCTTGATAATCAAACCCTTTTCATTACTACAATTTAAGACTGGCTTTCTGGAAACTCAATCAACATTTCCAGATTTGTGTTCCATCCCCGGAATCAAGTCGTCTCAATTGAAATACTACTGCCAATGAGAGATCTTTTTCCTTACGCAGCCGTTTCGACAGCTCGGATTGTAAACGGCATTTTCCTCTGAAACTGCTTTTTGCATAAATTTGAATATATGACACGCTCGCACTCGGATTATTGCCAAAGGCAGTGTTTGTTTCGTAGAATCATCAATTTTAAATAAAGAGGGACATTAATATTCGATTTCATTAAATGTATTTATTGTGCATTTTCAAATGATGAATAAATTGTGAACCTTTCAGATATTCCCAATTATTATAATATAAAACAATATATAACTTTAAGTTTTTATTCGGTACTTTGTACTTGTTCATATTTTTATTAGCTTTATCAGCACATTTTCAAAAGCAATCACAACGTCAAATAGCCGACTTTTTATAAGATTGCAATTGTTTTATTATTATTTGATTACAATCCTGGTTTTTTGTATCTAGTCGCATAAAACATTTTCGAATTACACAAATATAAATTTTATTTACATTATTTTAAGTTTTAATTTAGCATAGTTCATCATCATCATCAATCATTATATAGTTAGTTTATTAATATATTGCAGTATTTGTTTAATTGTATTGTTGTAAGTAAAAGATGAATTACACTAGAAAATTACTAACTAGAAACTCCTTAATCCGAATGAAACCTTTTAAATTCAACTAGAACGAATGGCAATCCGGAAAATAGTATTAAAAATAGCTTTCAACATAAATCTTGTTCTTCCATAGTACATCGACGTTCAATAACGGATTCACACACGTATTGATGGATGCAGTAATTTACATTTAGGACCTCTACCATGAACGCCAAAATCAAGAATTTAACAGTTGTGGAAGCGAGATAACTCTCTACAGTGCATAGCAGCGTCTCACTCACACGATGGAAGTTCTGCGTTAAGAGCTCATAGTAAGCGCTCTGTTTGCACACTACTTACGTAGTAACTATTTAGTAATCTGTGACACTACAGCGCACTTAAATTTAAAATATTGTTGGATGAATGATTACCCAGTTAAGACTGGATTATAACTTACTTTTATGAATGGGAAATGTAATTTGGTTGGTGTTCAATATTTTTTAGAGCCAGACAGACAATTTCATCTCTTTCTACGATTAATTTTGTAAACGCAAGTTATGCGAAGCATTAAGCACTAATTATTTGAAAATAAATTGTATTGTTTTATAGTATAATTATTATGTTATATAATAAGCTTATATAAAAAAAAATTATTAAAAAAGAAATTGAGTATAAGAAAATAAATAATACCATTTCCTTTTAGTTTAGCTTGGAACTTTGAACTTAAAAATAAATCAGACCACATCCTGAAAAATCTTGGAAAAATAGCGAATGAAAAATAAAACAACAGGATTAAAAGTTCAACACTTTTCATTTTCTGGAAGGAAGGTAATTTTTCACTAAGATATAGGTACTCGTACTCGTGTGATGAATTTATTTCCAGTTGCCATATAAATAGCTGGATGTATTTTGATGAAATGGGAATGTGCTTGGATTTTATAAGTTCTTGTGCATTGCACTATGAGAAATAGATTTTATGACTTAGCTGTATGTAGGGATTGCAATCCAGCGGCGTTTTCAATCCAGCTGGATTCTTGCTGGATTGACCTAAATCCAGCTGGATCCAGCGCGGATCCAGCAAAATGTGGAACGAAAATAAAAAGACGACATTTTTAAGACTTTTTTTATTAATTTGTACTTCTTACGATAATCTATGAAATCTTTCACTCATTTGGTGATATCTGATATCAATTTGCTTTGGTTTCTTAATCATTTGAGATCAAAAGAATCAACTTAAAATTAAATAACAAACATAAAACCTCATATAACATTTTAGATAATGTTTCTAAGTAAGCAATATCTTATTACGTTTATGTTTAATGATAGGATAGGATAGGACGGCTAATCAGTAGCAATCAGTCCTACAAATTCTTTTAAAATTAACTACAAAAAAGGACCGTAATAATAATACTATTTTAATCTTTAATCAATTTTTTGTATCAAAAGAAACTCCGAAATAATCTTCTCTCCACTCGTTAATCGCTAATAATTAGGCAGTTTTAAATCTGACGATAAGTTTAATTTTATAAAATAAACAAACATGAGCGGTACAGGTGGTAAGGGGGAAAGGGGGCGGGCGGCGTTGCCATTTACTTGCACATGTGGCACGTGCTATAGTGATAGAACGGCAACGTTGCCGCGCCGTTTTGTAAATGGCGGCAACTCAAAACTAAACAATAGAAATTGATAATTTGATACGTTTGCGGATCCGCATCGCTGGATTCAGCACTGTATGCTGGATCCAGCATGTTTAAAAAGGCGCTGGATCCAGCTGGATTGCTGTATGCTGGATCCAGCAATTGCAATCCCTAGCTGTATGCTTTTGAATAGGTTAAACTGTGGTTGTGAATGTTAAATTTACCTACTGTAAAATGTTATTTGTATTTTATTTTATAGATGTTTCGGCATTTTGTTTCAGGGGTAAAAAAGAAAAGCTTTTGATCAAAAATAAAAATCTCAACTTATTATATTAGCTTTATGATATGAAGATGATGAATGTTTGATATTTCTTGTATATATCTATCCATTATATCTTTTCGAATTCCTTTAAAATTGATCAAACACTTGAATTATAAATTCCAGTTTATTATAATTTTGTTTGTTTATTTGCACATAAAAACTAGCACATTCCCAAGATTGTGAAATGCTGAAAGCAATCAGTGGATACGTTTGTTAGTGGAATGTTTTGTTCTTGTATAATAATGAGAAATGGTGCGAGACTTGGTTATTTGTTGATTTGTTAAGCAAACTTCCGTTCGGAACTTGGGAAACAAGATTGAAAACTTTTAAATTTATTTCTTTATACTTTCAACACATTTATTTTATGTTGCATCATTTTATTTTAAATGGAAAATTGTTAGCTGCCTCGTTGGCCTAGTGGTGCTAAGCGCGACTGCTACGCTAGAGGTTTTGGGTTCGATTCCCAAGTCGACCAAGGTGTTATTGGGTTTTTCTATGAAATTCCCAGTAGCTGGTCGGAGTTTGGATTTGTGCCCGGTTAGTGGCAATAGGCTCGCCCCCTATTACATGGGACCTAAAAACATACCGGCGAACTACATTGGTGGGTACTACATTGGTACGCCTCTGCCTAACCCTTCGGGGATACAGGCGTGATGGTATGTTATGTTAAAATTGTTAGCTTACTTTATTACACAAATATTTTTGTAAATTATATTCCATACCATAAATATGGGAAAAAATAAATATTAGAACAAATTTTACAGCTATACTGAGAGAAATGGAAGAAGCTGCACCAACAAGAGCATAGCTCTTTTATTAAATTGATGATGATGACCATTTGGTAAAGTAGTATAATTGACCGTAGTAGTATATTGAATCTTGAACCCGGGACCGCGGCCCCAGAATACCTTTTTTACAACAATGGTCGAAGGTTAGTTGTCAAGGTTGTCCCGACATATATTATATCTATACTTAGTATGTTATAAATAGTAAGTATAAACAATAATAAAATCACAAACTAAAAGATTTATACGCCATCCACATAATTTAGTTCAGTAGAGAATATTGTTGACTGTAATTCATTCATTCACAACAGTTTTATGAAGCCAAGTTAATCTGTAAATCTGCATTGAGATAATATTTATTAAAACATTAATTACTTTATGGTAATGGTAATACACTTTCATTAATGTTATAATGACTCATATATTTTGTATCAATTTTAATTTCCTTATATACTATTTTTTCTTTTCATAAAGTGAAAATAAAAAATGAAACTACCTATAAAAATCAATGGTTTTTTTTTTATTTAAACTAATATAAATTCCAAAGTAACTTAGTCTGTCTCTTAGTCTTGCACACCTAACCCACACGATTTTGTTAAAGTTTAGTATGGGGTTAGTGGAAACCCTAAAAAAGGACTTTTTTCTACAATAACTAACACCGTCGCGGGCGGAACCGCGCGCAAAAGTTAGTTTGTTATAAGTCAGTGACATTTCAAATGAACTTTTGAGCAAAATAAATTAAATATGCATTGCTATTCCACGTCTGACAGAATAACCGCTTAAGTTATACGTTGCGGTTGGATAAAATCTTTTATTTATATAGTGGCCCGTTCTGAGCATATATGCTGATAACGTTTCTTGCTATTTTTCTCTGCTTTACAGAGTAAATATTTTGTGCAGTTTAACTTTTAAAGGCGAGGAATACTTTTGTGAATATTGTATAAGGTTTTACGGTCTTTTAGACCATTTAATATATTTTGTTTATAGTAATTTAAAACACCCTACTAAATATTTATGTTTCCATGGTCAAGTTTTGCGAACGAAAAATAATCAATATGTTTAAGTAAATAAAAAAAATGCACAAGTGCTGAGTTAAGAAAAAGTTTAGGAATTAAATATTATAAACGTTTGGCTTCTGTTCATTTTAGATGAGAAGACTTTATATACTTTATTAATGTTTGAAGTTTTGAATTAAAAACGTATTAATTTTGGGTCTCAAATACCCAGGTGGTCTTTAAGGGGTCAAAGTCCCGTCGGAAATTGGCTGTGTTAAAGTTTTCGATTTTACTACTTATGTTTACAGTTTGCTACTTGGTGCCATTGGTTTTCTTAGCTTAAGTCCTTTTACCTCGAATTGGAAGTGGTCAAGTTTAATTAAGTTAAGGGCTGGTTGGTTTAAAAGAATGGGTATTTGTTGACCGTATTTTCCGAAACAACCAAAATAAAGTTAATGATGGTAACTATGTGAAAAGTGTCAAGCAAATTATAACGTCTTGTAAATTATGATTTTATAATTATAGTTACTACTAATCAAGTTTTGCAAAATTCGTAAAGCATGTAAAAAGGGACTTGTTATTAAAATTGTCCAATTAGCCACATAAGAACTAAAAACTTAATTAAATAACAAATTTTGCATCGAAACTATTTTCGGTTTGAAAATCACTAACGCTACATTAAAACTTAATTATATTCACTTAAAATTTAAAAAGTGCTTATATCATTGAAACCACTACAGCAAAATCACAATTTAAACCCGAATTCATGAAACACAGACTAAAAACAAAAAGTAAACGCGCCAACATTCTGTCATCGTCCTTAGAAAATTGAAAGTTTATGTATAACAATGAAGTTAAATTCAAGAAGAAACTTCTGGAAAATGTCAGAGCTCGTTCAAAACGATCTTATTTCAAGAAAGATTTAAATGAACATCAAGTGTAGCTTGAAGAGCAATAGATTTTCAAAAGCTGTTCTGAAACTTTCAAGTTTTCAACCACATACGCTGACTCTAAGAGATCTGTTTAAAAACTTATATTGCCGCTGCGATTCATATTCCAATGCTTTATGGAAGTTTAAGTCTCGCTTCAGTTTCCTTGGCAGATCAATCAATTTGAAAGTGGGATATAATGTGGATTTAAAGTTGAGAAGTTGTCATAGTGAATCTGAACTTTCTTTCTGGTCGTTCCCTCAATGCTGAGGATCGTGACTGTATGTCAATCTTCTCCACTCGGTCCGGTTCTGCGCCATATGTACCGCTCTCCATATCTGGCCTCCAGTCACCTCCTTGAGTTGGTCCACCCATCTAGCTGGCGCTCTTCCTCTAGCGCGCTTCCCCTCCACTTGTCCGAGAATCTGAACTTTAAAGTTGTGAAAATTTTGTAAATGGTAAAAGTAATATATTGCTTTTACAAAGGATTAAAAAAATAATACTTGACGACCTATGAATTAGTGCTGATGGTGCGGATTTTTATTTTGTCAAATATAACAAAAGTAGATTATTACATGAAAAATATATTTGGAGATCAAAATAATTGTGTTTAACATGGTTCTTTCAGTCCTTGAAGTACAAAAATTTAAATCTAAATATTATTTACCTTCATTTAAGCTTATGTAAACGTTAAAACAATATTACGACGGGCCTGTTGGTCTAGTGGTTAGTGACCCTGACTGCTATACCGGAGGTCGTGGGTTCGATTCCCACACAGGACAAATCTTTGTGTGATGAGCATGAGCATTTGTTCTGGTGTCTGGGTGTAATTTATCTATAATATGTATGTATTTAGAAATGTATAGGTAAGTTTATCAGTTGTCTGGTTACCATAACACAAGCTCTGCTTAGCTTGGGATCAGATAACCGTGTGTGAGTTGTCCCTGGATATTATATTATTATATATTATATTATATTTCCAATATCCAATCAATCCAATATTCTAGAACTCTTTTAATACAGTCAATCAATATCTCAATAGTCCTTAGCAACGTTTGATTTACCTTTTAGCTATCTAAAACGCATTTCTTGCCAGCATTCGTCGGAAAGTCTATCACAAAGACAAATAAACAAGCTCTCAGCGAACTTGTAAAATCGCATTGTTCTCAAAACGAGTTGGAATGTTGTCAACGATTTGACAGATAAAGCCTTCAAAGTTTGTGTTACCTATTTTGTTCTAGATTAGGTATTGACAGCGACGTTGTTTAAAAAAGTTTGCATGTCCAGATTGTCCAGTATACAGTTTTCACTGTATCAAAAACAAATAAAAAATAATTTTCTTCAGTATATCATCAAGAAAAGTGGCCCACGGAGAGCCGCTTCGCTACGTTGAATGTAAGAGGAGGAATGGATGGTAAGCGAGTGTGAATGAAAAAAGGGCAGGTCAAGAGTACCATAAACTGAACAGCATGAATGAAGGGAATAATGAAATTGGACAAAGCGAAACAAGTGTGTAAGGATCATAGCAAGTGGAAAGAAGTGGTCTCTGCCTACCCCTCAGGGAAAGAGGCGTAATTATATGTATATAATTATGTATATCATCAAATGGTCGTGTAAGTGTATAATCTTTTAATCAAATAAATTTTAAGAAATTGAATAAATGAAATTAATTTAATTTATTTTGTAAATAATAAAAAAATAAATCACTTTTCCTAGAAAATCAAATTGCTGTATTTAATTTAAAGGAGAAATAATATTAATTATTTAACACTGTTATAACTATGGCACAAATTCAATCAAAAAATTGAAATTTTCTACCATTTCATATTCTTTCTAAATCACCTTATTTGAAATAGGTAGGTACAATAAGTACAATATTACCAGTACCAGGTGCAGAGTTAACTACGTTTCTACCGCTAACACACAATGATTAAATTGACTTACTGTTCAATGTTCATATTACCATTGATATTAAATTAATGGAGTGATGCATTTCTAACATAGCGATTAACATCCGTATAATCTGATTGCATCGCATTCAATCAGATTGCCTAATAATCAGTTCCTATTGATGGATGTGTTTAACATAATAATTTCATAATATATATCAATGCAATGTATTAAATTCATCTATATATAGGTAGGTATAATGTTGTCAGTTAAGGAGACTTCAGTTACAGCTTTAAAAAGGTAGTGGAAAATTTAAATTCGTTTGTTACATATGGCGTGTTATCCGTAATTTTTTTTAGTTAATATTTATTTAGTGCAATGCATAACACGAAAAAAAATACAAATTTTTGTTTTTTTTTTTGGCGTGTAATAAATATTGATACCTGATTTTCTTCAATAAACCTATTCATGGTTCATTTGTCTTTCAAGAAACCTATACAATTAAAAGTTAAAATGTAATGCGTATAATTTGGAAAGAACTCAGGAAGGCACATTGTTATACTTACAGAAGATAATTATAAATTTGGAAACAGTCGTTTTAGACCACAAAAATGTCATATACTATATTATGTTATATACAATGTTAAATATGTATTATGTTGTACACAAAATTCAACATATAGAGGTATTTCCTTAGATACAGACATGTTACTTGTACAGCGTTCAGCTCAAGCGATGTTATTACCGCTCGACGTGCGGATGCCAAGCATCAACTGCCAGGAAATATCACCCGGTTAAAACGTCTTCTTTTTTTTCGGAAAAGAAGTGATGTAGGTACTACAGTTTTCGATTTATTTAGTTTAACTTTGGAGAAGTGTTTTTCACAATTTAAAGGTTTTATAAAATTAAAAAAAAACATTTTAATTAGGCGTTTCTACAGTTACAAAACCATATTTATTAATCAATTGTTAAAAAAAAAACATGTTATGACAATCTTTTCAAATGAGGTTTCTACATACCACTCATGTACAAATATATTCAAATCATAATTAAGAAAAGTGTTAGTGTCAGTTACTATGATTTTTATATTATAGGCTTAAAAAAACACACCGTTGGCCAAACCCAATAAATAAACTGAAATGTGTGGCTTGAAACAAAATGTGACAACCCTATTAAAGTATGTAGAGTCTATTGTAAGATATTCAGTGAATTTGATCCTCTTGTATGAGTTGACGGAGTTTGAATGCCTTCATGAATGCCAGTGCAGGACCTTGTACTAGCTCATGAGGTTACATATAATATTCAGTTACGCTCACCTGTAGTAGTAGAGTAGTAATAGTAGGGTTGCCAAGATTAGAATTATGTTGTTTTTTTTGTGATATTTAAAGTTGAATTTTGAACTATAAAATTAGGCGGTGTTAGATGGTGCCAAAATGTTAAATTTTAAATGTAGTGCTCGAATATAGAAAAGTTGATAAAAACCGATTAACCTATATATTTATTATTTATAATTATAATTAACTCACATGAAATAGCAATGCAAAAGACAGAATGAGGTTATTCAAAATTTTTTTTTGCCTTAAATAAAAGATTAGAGAACAGAAATAAACACGGAATGAATAAAAGACCCAATTTCGTAAATATTAGTCCCTTGCAAAATATTTGCTACAAAAATTGACGGCGTAAACTTTTCAAGTGTGCTGAACTGAGCCATCAAAGTTCAAAAGTTCCCTGAAAATGTCTCGCTATTAATATGCCTAAAATATAAGTTGCAGCACTTCATACTGCATGCAAAATAGATATTTTCCCGTGAGAGGAATAGAGTAACAAGTGTATCAGGCCCCTTACTTCCGAAGTTTCGAAGCCACACCGAAAGACATCCCCGATGAATAAAAATACTAGTCTCAAGTCGATCCAAGTTGGAAGACGAGCTTCGTCCCAACTTACGAATACAATATTTCCTCGACAACTTTATTTTGCGGCGGATATCCAAAATGAGCAAGTTTTACACGAACAGTCTGTGGAAGCAATAAAGTTTTCAACAAAATTTTGGGAATTAAATGCAAAGTCTGGTCGCCAAATCTTGTCCACCTGAAATCCAAGGATTTAATCATAAAAAGTTATTACCTAACTGTTCTTGTAATCTGTTCTGATTAAAAATCTCATCGAATCGTTACTCCGGGTAATCTGATTAAAACCGACCGCGAAAATTAAATTTATTAATGATTCTGTGAAACAATCAGTATTTGTCTACGCTTGTGGAAAGCCAGAAGCGCGATGCGACGAGTGACATAATTGCAGTTATTAAATCATTAAATATTCAACGGGTAATTTTCTGCTTTGCTCTGTATTCATCATTAAAAATTAATTTGTAATTAATGGTAATGTAAACATTCGGTGATATGAGAATCGCCAATCAGTTTTTAATGTTGCAAAGCTAGTCCGTTTGTTATTGATTTTACAGAAAAGCGTAAACTCGGTTATACAGAAATACAGTGAGTGACTTTGTTTTCAATGCAGATTATAAAATATTTTCCGATGTGTTATCTTCTTTTGGTGATATTTTCGAACCTATTTATAGTACCTACCTATTTCGATAAAAATCTGTCATTCTGACGTTTAGTAGGTACATCGTTTCGAGAAAAGTATTAACCATTTATTAATTATTGAAATTAATACTTACCCGTGATTCAGATGCAAAAATATAATTCCGAGTAATCATAAATGTAATTCTGCATTTACATTTTAATTAAAACCAACAATATTGTAAATGTTTATTTGTGATATTATTTATTAAAAGTAATTTAGTAGAGCTATTTGCAGGCCATTTACACTGAATACATTTTTATGTGTTAAAGCCAAATTGAGTTTGGCGGCGCAGGTGTAAAAGATGTTTGTCTGAAATAAGTGTGCCTTAGATAATGAAATGGAAAATGTTTTTTTTTTCGCGTTTTTTTCTTAATTTACAGATTATAAAATAGTTTGGTTTTTATTATTACTTAGGTTAATTTAAAACATGTTTAAAATAATAAGTAATTTGAGCATGTAACATATTTTATGGCGCTAATATTAAGATTCGTTTGCTTGCTTGATAATATAAAACAAATTATCTAAATCCAAATTATAACTCCTATTTGTTACTGTATTTCCTGTGTACTGGTTTGACGTACGAGTCTTATTTTCTGGTGCAAAAATGCCACGTACTGAATACCACATTTCGAAGGTAACTCAATGATGTTATGTACATATCCTTGTGTATAATAGAACAAAGGATCATACAAATAGGAAAATTTCCTATTGTATCGCGACTATCGGTTTTCCGGATACAGAGCTCACTTTTGACGTCATATCATAGAAATTTGAAATATTAGATTTTGTATCGGAAAATGTAGCTTCTTACATATTTAAAGGAGTTTTCTTCCGCTATGGATAACGAAATTTTAAGTACATCAGTTTTGAAGTCTCAGAACACCGAGTGCATTTAAATATCTTATGAATGTACGAGTATTATTATATTTGAAGTTTAAGATTTGCAGAACTGTCTTTGGGAATGGTTGAAAGGATTTTGCTTAAACGGAATGGAAAATGTCAGGAAGATCTTGCATTACCACTAAAGTTTTTAAATCTTTAATACCCCCTTTTTTAATACTCTTTACTGTTTTGTACCAGTAATGCTTTATATATAAGTAATTTAAGTGGTACTTAACTGACACTTCTGGGTACCTCTTACAATTTTAAGCTGTATCAGTATAATATTATACAAATTAAATATTCACAAAGTGACTAAAATAGTTTCGAGCTAGAATAAAAATAAAACACTCCATCCGATTTTCACCTAATTTATATCTGAACATTTGAACCACCGGATCCCCACTCATGTCCGCTGCAGAAGCGTAAAATCGACGCCTGTCTATCGCCTATAACATCAGCGCCTAACATCACAGCATATTGAAGCGCTAAAGCGGCTGAAGGATTTATTGGGCAATAGATAATCCTCGTAATATGAGTGTCGTTGTCAACTTTATAGGTGTCGAGGCATGTTGCAATCTCGCTTTATGGATTTCCTTGACGTTTGATGTATGTGGTGACGGGATTTTATTGGAACTTTCAGATTAAAACGCATTGTGATAACAGTTGTAAGTTATGCTAAGTGCAGCTGGTGATTTTTAACCGCTTTCTAAGGTTTCTCAATTCGATGGTGTGTTTTTATGTTGGCTATGCAATGTCCCCGGCAATTATGAATTGATTTTAAAAAAGATTTACCGATGCTTAGGGAAGACTAAACATACTACAAACACAGGTGGTTCTGTAAAATTTCGAAGCCAATTTTTCTACCTTTATGTATTTTTTTTTAAAGAGAACTGTTTACTTGAAGGTATATGTATATCATTTTAATAGGAATATGTACTTATTCTAAAGTTACATAGCTATGTACTTACGTTACCCTGTACAGCCTAGCTAAAATACATCATTTTCGTATCGATTCTCTAAATAAACTAACTATTTTAGGCTTTCCATCTTCCTTACAATGATGAATGATGACTGATTAGTTACGGTATACCGGTATTCCAGCCTATTTCTCTAATAAGCCTGTTTTTGAGCTGATACAAGACTCTGAAACTAAAACATTTAGGCTCCACCGACAATTTAAGTGCCCATGTGCGAGCGACTATGGTTTGTATGGGGATAGTAGCTTGGATACTAAAATCGTCAGGTACCTATCGTTTATTCTGTGACTTGGGTGCGAACGGGTAAAAGTTTGCATCTTGTTCGTTTTTCAACAGTTTTTGCAAAAAGTCAAAAATTTCTTCAATCGAATCTTCCAATTCGTTCCAATTCCACTCTATCAACGGGTTGGCTTAAAATTTTTGCTAAAAGAAACTTACATACTTGAAACCTTACGAGTGCTTATGTAACTCAAAGATATTTAGAACCATAAATTGGTGAGCTTATACTTACTATCTAAACCAGCTACAACGTCAAGTGTTGGTTAGAGTAAGCTATCTAATTCGCATCGATGGAACTGCACTCTATTGCTGGCTATCAATACAGTAGCTAGGTTCCCGACCTGATTAGCCTAATCAATCTCGAGCATTTGCTAAGATGGTCTGCAGTACGACCTGGTAATTGCCTGTCTGCGTCCACTTATATCTTGATGGAAGGTATTAGCTCTAGTACCTTTAACTGCATTTTCTTCCTGTATCTTTAGAGCATATAAGCTTATGCGATTGAATGTTCTTGTAAGCTTGAAAAATACTAGCAGAATTACTGAAATGATACGTAGGGAATAAAATAAATAATAAATAAATAAATGCGGACAACATCACATACATTGTTCTGAACCCAAAGTAAGTTGCTAAAGCACTTGTGTTATGGAATTCAGAAACAACGAAGGTACCACAAACACCCAGACCCGGGACAATGTAGAAAAGTGGTTTTCTACATTGACCCGTCCGGGGATCGAACCCGGGACCTCAGAGCGGGCGACACCTTGAACACCGGTGCGTACGCCACTCGACCACGGAGGTCGTCAAACATACAACATCAGTTCATAAAAAATCGAAACCGCTTATTCGTCCCAAATGAAGGGCGGTTGTCATATATTAATGGAGTGTATTTTTAGTCTTGTATCATAAAATAAACCTATTTACATTTAGTCAATGAACTAAGGTTTCCCAAAAAAACATTAAGTACGCATTCTCTTCAGATCAATAGTTAACATCCCAAAACTTTACAAGCATTTATAATAATCACATGTAAACTTGGACATTAAACGGATTATGAATAATGGGACAATAACGTTATAGCCTTGATATAATAATAAATTATTGAAGGCCGGCCCTTAATCTCATAGTTTATGATGTAAATAATTTATTTACAATGTGCTATAGATGGTTGTATATGGTGTTTCTATGGGCCCATTGTAGTAAAGGGACATAGTTTTGATTTTTTTAAGTTTATATTAGGTGTAGATAGATTTTACTTTAGAAGCCATAACTAACTAATAATACAGCAAAGTCGAAGCGCAGCAAAGTATCAATATAAAACGTGTCATGATCTACCAAATTAATGCTTAGTTAAAAAACGGACACATATTTCTTTCAGAGATAGAAAAAAAGACCTGCACACAGGTGTAGTAGGCTTTAATTCCGAATAACTACTAGATTTTTCTTTTTAATTTACATCATGAATATATATTATTATTGTTTTTGAGTATGATAAATTAAATTAATTAATTTATTCTCATATACTTACTTGACTATTTACATATACTCAGCCCTGTAGAAAAAAATAATATAAAATTTATTCAAATTCATAATACAACACTCAAAAATATGTTATGGCTCTAATACACTCAAAGGAAATTTTAGATAAAGGAAAACAGGAAATGTACCTTTTAGTTACTTCTTCATTCGTATAACATTGCCAGTCCTACATAAAATAAACTAAAACACTCAAATAACCACGATTTTCATTATTACAATTCGAAAGAAATAATACTTGCTGAAGCGAATCAAATCAAAATTCTTCCATAGCTACGACTGTATTTTTTTTCTCGAGCTCTTAGTCAAATCGAAAAGAATGGGTTTAATATTACTGCGGATAAATTTTCAAGAAAAATGGAGATGATTAAACCCGAATCGTCCGTCCTTGTGGTTTTATTAATCAGTAGAGTTGTATTCGTTTTAATTTGTTCAGTCTTTTTATGGAAAGGATTATTTATAACGAACCTTAATAATATACTTTTTATCTTAGTTACCAATTATTTAATACTAGCTGTACCCGCGACGTTGTTCGCTTATATACCGATCATTCATCTTTATGAATAAATATTTGACTGTGATATAGAGGGCCACTAACACGAACTGCCTACTGCCGAGTAAATTGTGTCACAAATGTTGCTGTTTGTATAAAGTCTCAAAATAAAAAAGTACCATCGTCATAATTATATAATTAGCTTACCTCTAAAAATTTTAAGGATTGGTTTTGATGCTTCTTTGTTTAAAAATTTTAGATTTATCTTCCAAGTCCAGAACCGTGAGAAAAAATTATAATTTTAATGGTGGCTTTCGATGTCAATGTCCAAAATATGTCTACCTTGGGCAGTTTTGAACTGACTCTTTTATATATGTAGTATGTTTTCTCTTTTGTGCTTTACCCAGTTGGTTACAATAATTGAAGGTCAATGTTTTGGTATTGAGTCTACTGGCAGCGCCAACTTTGAGTTAAAGTGAAAGCAGCTGTCGCTCTAGGCAGTAAATGACAAAGGGCACCCAAAAACCGAATCCATAAAAACAAATTAGTCCATTTTTTATGCTATAGTTCTCGTTGGTACCGTAGTCCCTAGTGAGACTACAGGACGCGAGGTTTTGGTGCGAAACCTCGAAATTGAACTACGCCGTTAAATTGAGAGTGGATATCAGATAGGCAGTGACTGACATGAGACCCATGAAACTGAAAGAATTAGAACTGGTAGTTACAAAAAGTTGACGTACGGTTTGAGAGGCGCAGTGGCAGAATTACCAAAACTGTGTTTAAAATTATTTGTTTGGAAAGATTAAGTACCTAATAGCTGTCCAAGGACAATCTCATTCTACCCTGATTAAAGTCAGAGGCTGTATCCTGTACAATTCGCTTTATTAAGTGTAAGGTGCAGCATAAGGTGATGGGCTTAAATACCGTACGTATATATTTTAAAATGTAGAGAATGCGATAGAAAGTTTATTTTATTTAGGGTTTTGGCCCAACCTTCCGGTAATAGGGTACAAAAACTTTATGAAATTTAAACACATAAATAAAATATCATGTACGCATAAAAAACTACATGAGAAGCAAGCTACCTTTTAAAGAATATTAAAGAGGTAGTACATACTAAAGATTGTGTGATAAAAATATCATTGGGTTTTTGGGTAAAAGAAAATAAATAACAAATACAAAAAGATCTTGTCCATGGAATATAATATAGATGACCAATAGAAAACATTACACATTATGTTGGAAAAATAGTTTAAAAGTGGATTAAAGTTTTTAACCAACTATAAAGTGATCTATGGGGAAGCTTACGTTTTCAAGTCAGCGAATGCGTAAATTTCCAAGCAAATGGCCAGGACATTTACGACTGAATCACTTTACGGTACATGCCATGCACGTTTGTTCCTCCATGATCAGCAATGAGGAACAAACTTACCTACGGAGATTAGTAAATACAAACACTAAATAATTGTAAGTTTATATATCGGTTGAGAAAAAATTCACGACTTAAAGATGTCGTTTATTGCGACTAAAAATACAACAAAATGTTACAAATATTTTTTTACTTAAAAAAGATACGTTAGTAAAACACAAAAAGAGTTATCTCTACTGAGATTTGAACTTGGGTATCAAAAAATTCAAACTTATATAAGAAAATAGACGCATGAAAAAAAATACAAACATTAACAACCGGATTTGAACTTGCAGCAACATCACTCATTTCCAATCGTTCAACCGCCAAGCTGTTTACCTCGATAGCTAGTTCACTAAAATATAGGTTCTAATCAAATTGAAGATTGCTATGGCTACCTCAGTCTGCCATGGTTACCCTCTTGTTTATCTTTTGATCTGTCAATAATGCCAATTTATGTGTGCAGTTGAGAAAATGATTTTGGAAATTTAAAGCTCCTCCCCTTATCAGCTAGATTCAATAGCATGTTTCAACATAGCTAACAACCATCTACGATTTCTTGAAAACCACCTCTCAATTTTTTACACCATTCGATTAAGTAGTTTATGTTTGATACTGTAACATGAAATCTGACCCCCGGCAAAAGACAGTTGTAATGCAAGTACTGTACTGAATTGTGTGTTGTAATATTTTACTTCTTGAACTCACTAAATTAATTATATCTTTTGATAGAGTGAACCGATTTCGATGAAACAAAAACTAAGTTATACCTCAAGTTGTGTATAATTTTTGTATATAAACATTGTCTGCATTCAATTCGTAGATTTTACGTGATGCGTGCACAAACAAACATATAAACAGACAAACAGACAAACAGACAAAAATTTCAAAAATGATGGAAATGGGTTCTGTTAGTTATCCTTTAACACGCTGGCTATTTTTTTTTTCAATTTCTTCAATGTACAAAAATGACTTTTCTACAGATTTATTATATGTATAGATTTGTCCTTATTTTATGAAATATAAAAGGTAATTTTATCCATATTGCAAAACCATAAAAAATGCTTCCAATTGCTCAGAAGTTAATATATGTCATTGTTCATTTTTACTCAAAAATTAAGAAAAAAAAAAAAGAAAAGATGGTTTGGCTATGTCGAGATATGAATAAAGAATGATTGACGAAAAAAGTGTATAAGGCGAGTGTGAATGAAGAAAGGCCAGGTCAAGAGTACCATGAACCGAACAGCATGTATGAAGGGAATAATGAAAGTGGACAAAGCGAAACAAGTGTGTAAGGATAGTAGCAAGTGGAAAGAAGTGGTCTCTGCCTACCCCTACAAGGGAAAGAGGCGTAATTATATGTATGTATGTATGTAGGTATTTTTACTCACTACCTCATTCATGTATTCTTCGAACTACGTAATCAGCTTAGCTTATACTATGACTCATATTAAAATAGAATAATATTTGCTTCGCATAATTCTAAGCCAATGAAATACAAGAAAGAATTGTAAGAATAAAACAAAACACGATCCCCATATAACAAAAAAAGATTCTGAATTTCCGTATCCTGTATTTAACGTACCAATATGTGTGAGTATAACATTCCCCTTTCATACGTAACGTGTCTATATTTGGGTTATAGCCTCAGCGATAAGCATTGTTAATTTTTATTAAGTACTTCCATTCCATACAGGATTACAAAGGTACTTAACCCGTGAATGATTGTGGCAACCCGTATATTTTGTGGCTCCGACCCAAAATCGACTTGACGTATAGTGCTATTAATTGCAGTGAATTGAAAACCAATTAATATACGTTACTATTATAATAATAATAATAATAATATTCCGGGACACTATTATACTATACGGGTTACTATTATACCTGGCTTTTTTATTATTGGCTGGAAATATCTCGTGGTAGACAAATGTAGAACATAATTATAGTCTCTTTTTGTTACTTGAATTTATTTAGAATGTTGGCGACACTGTTTTTTTTTTTGGTTTAGTTATTATAGTTGTCTATGTACGTTAAAATACTGTGTTGTAGAATACATAGAATAATATGAGGCCTCATATTATTTCTTAGGTGTGTATCCTTATTCAGTTAGTTATTTGCAAATATTAATATTAAGGTATTAATGGAAAGGAATTGAATCCTTCCGTATAAACTATATTTGCAATTCAGAATATTTGTGATTAGTAAATTTTATACGAAAATTCAAGAGTGTTGTTTAAATACTTAACTAATAAATAAAGCTTATATTTACCTCCAAGCCACAAAATTAACTCCCATCAACTTTTTAGTTTACGTTTTTTTTTACTTATTAAAGTATGCACGACGCACTATGTAATCACGTGACGTCCCTAGCGAGTCGGTCCAATCCCCTTTTAATTCCGCAAGCCTTTATTTACAGCTGCACTTAAATCCTGAGGGACGGAAAGATAGACGCATTCAACGAAACAAAATGTCAGATGGCGTTGTAAAACGTGAAAACAAACGATTGCAAGTGTTCGATGTCAATTGGAACTGGCCGAAAACAAATGCTGGTGTCAAAGGACCTGTTTTCGAATTTTAAATCGTTTGGAATTCAATTTCGATGTAATTTTAAATTCAGAGCTGTCTAAATGGGTGTGTTTTATGTAACGTAACATAAATATATGATTATTTTTTTTAATTAGGATGCTAACATGACTACAATTTGTACCTACTGTCATTTTATTTTGATTCTCTCAAAATATGCGTTGAGATATTTTGTAACGTTTATAATTATCAATCGATCTGCCTGAGGCAAAATTTTCGTTGGGTAAACTACATTAAAATACCGACCTTACTTACTTATACTAAAATCTCAATAGGATCATAATTTAAATAATAAAATAAAATTACATTGCACAGCCAATAACATTAGAAACTATTTAAAGCACACGAAATCAATTAACCCTTCTCGTGCTAATGAAATAAATTCACCAAACTATAAACAAGACTAGCCGGACCTCTATAATGACTTCTAACCTTTCACTAATTGTAACTGTCATGATAACTGTTACTGCTATTAGCTATTTGCTATTTTCATAGAGAAGTCCAAATAGTTAAGTTCAAAGTTGTCCAGTGGTTTAGGGTTATTTACGGCGAGATTGGAGTCGTGACTGGTTTGTTTTATTGTTTGATTCTGGAATGGGATCTAGTTTTGGATAGTAATAAGCATCATCTCCCGAGCCTTTTCCCAACTATGTTGGGGTCGGCTACCAGTCTTACCGGATTCAGCTGAATACCGTATTTTACATGGAGTGACTGCCTATCTGACTTCCACAACCCATTTTACTGGGAAACACAGTATCTAAGACTGGTTGTCAGAATTGACTTAACGACTGCCAAAGATCTATGTATAACAGCCGCGACCTACTGTTTAACGTGCTTTCCGAAACACGGAGGGGTTTCGGTATGTTATAAATGGTCACCCATCCACGGCCCAACCGCGGCGAGCGCGGCTTAACCTGTATTATCGGTCAAACCGTACGGCTTACACTTAGCCACGAGCTCCTCAGCCTTTGGGATAGTAATAAGCGTGACTAATAATTAATAGTTAAAAAAGTAAGGCATTTTCATATATTATGTTTAATTTTTGGAACTCCATATACTTAGTTTGGCTAATTATTATTGAGGGCATATTTTACCTTTTCTTTATTAATTTAATATATAAACTAATAACATACTAATAAAATAATCTAATAAAATTTAAATGTAAACATACATACTTAACAAATAAACATTAAAATACCTTCATTCAAGCCGAAACATTTCTAAATATTTCACAGTACGTGTAAAATGTAAACCAGTGTTTTTAAAAAATATTCAAAAGTTCTCGAGTCATACAAAGGTGTGGTCTTATACAAAGCTTGATTTATTTCTCACTTTGTACAATAAAATAGTGTGAAAGAACTTCATATGATTTATTATACACTGGGATGTAAAAAAAGTCTTATTTTAATATGAGACTTAAAGTGAACATAAGTTTAAAATGCTTTTTGAATTTGAAGATAATGTTTTGTCTGTTTTTGTTGGTAATCCTTATATTTTAATGGAGTAGCTGCGATATCTATACTTAGGTATAATAAATCTGTAGAAGTGAAAATTCTGTACATTGAAAATATCGAAAAAATAAATGGCGGGGGGTGTTACTAGACCGACACCGAACCGAAAAGTGTGAAAAAAAAATATTAGTCTGTCTGTCTGTCTGTTTGTTCAGGTATCACGCAAAAACTACCGGTTCGATTACGATGAAACTTGGTATAATTATTCTTTATTATCCTGGGCACCACACTGGGTAGTTTTTATCCCGGAAAAGTATAAACAATAAAAAACAAACTTAATTTTGCGGTTAAAAACTCATTGATAAGTTTCGTCATCCACGCGAACGAAGTCGCAGGCACAGCTAGTAATAAATAAATTCGACAAAGTTAAATCAATAGATATTTATTTTTGCTAAATAGGTTAATGACATTAATTATAATAAATAAACAAATTACACTGGTCCAAAATGATTCACGTTATGTTACAATTTTGTTATACGTTAGGAATCGATCTTTTGCGATTAATCGATTTCTACTTAAAGTGACATTATTTAATGTAAACAGTATTAATAAACATATAGCTATGTGATGAAAATCAAAAGAGTATTGTGTATGGAAGTACTTGCGGGGCCTTTGCCCAGCAGTGGGACAGTATAGGCAAGTAAAAAAAAAATGAAATTCTCGAAATTTTCAAAGACAGTTTTCAGAGGTATTTGCAACAAAGAACCTCACATAACCTAAAAATAGGTCACAAAATAGAAAAGTTGACGTAAATCTCTGGAGTCAAAACTCGGAAATTCCTCTATGTGAATACGAAAACTATACTCGAAGACAGTTTCCGTTGCATGCTAGCATTCGCCCTTATCTTTCGTGACCTGAAAAGATATCTTTTAATGTTTCTTTGCCTTTTGAAAACGGTATCATTTTCGAGTGCTTTTCGTCTTCATTTTATAAAAGTTATTTTTATTATACGTTGAATTTACTGAGGTGTTTATTGCTGTTTTTTGTAATTTACTATTACTACATTTTATAAATTTTAATTATTTTACTTTTACGAAATAAATTGGTACTTTAATTTTTAGTGTTTTATTCACAAAAAATTCATATACTCGTTCATTTATTCATGCATAATTGCATACATTATAGATAGGTTAGGGTTAAAACCCACATTATAAAGGGTATTGAAATAAAACTTCAAACAAACGAGCAATAAGGAAGAGTTTTATTTAGTCTCTTATCTTTGCTCTCTATTGTATAACTTTGTTCTTGGTGTAAAATAAGGCCTTTGTCTTCCTGAAGCTGTTACAAGCTGGTATTATGATCTGTCACACTGTAATAGATAACTCTGGCTGTTTTTTTTTTTAACTAAACGTTGTTTCAGAAAAAAAATAACTCGAGATTTATTTCTTTTTTGGACAAGTTCCACTTTTGTTTTTTACTGTCTCTTATTTTTTTTAAATAAGTTGGTAATTTTAAAAACGAAATATGTTTCATTTTTAAATGTTTTTTAAGTATGAAATTATATGAACTAAAAATTGTGACGTTGACCAATATTGACCATGTTTAATTACCAGAACATTTGATAAAAAAGGTAGCAATTCAGAAACATTTTTTGTCAAAATAAATTCTGAATTTTGGAGTAAAATCTTCAGCGTCCATTATAACGACAATAGAGGACATACCACCCATCCCACACAAATACATAACAGCGAAACAACCCTTATCGATTGATAAAGCAATTAATAAGGACCGGCCCAGATTACCGGCCGAGGCCAATTAGTTAGGAGACCGCTATTCAGTTTGGGGCGTATTACCTAAATAGAACTGTCCTCATTAAATACTATGTGTTGCTGTAAAATGCTATTGAATTGGAACTTAAAGTATATAGACAACTAATTCTTTCGTGATTCGTAATTGTTGAATTTTATTTTATTTTTTACTGGGGAGTTTGTTGCGCCGTTTCTTCTCCTCAGCCAAAGCACTTAGGAAGCGGCGAAGGGTGGGCGATTTAGGGTCGGTTTATCTCTGGCGGGGGGCGCGTCGCGTGTTGTCGGTTGCTTGGCGCCGGGGCGGACGGATGCGTGGTGGGGCGTTCGGTCTTCCACACTCAACTGATGCTGCGTAAGCGCGTTGGGTGTGGGGGGTTGGATGTCTTATTGCATGTTTGTTTGTTCTAGCGTTGCGCGGCCGACGGTGCGCGGTGCGTTTCCGCCGGATATGAACCGTCCCTTAGGGTGCTGTGTGTTTTTGTGTATATTGAATAAAGAATATTTGAATTTGAATTTGAATTTATTTGAGAAGCCGAGGATAGATCTCAGTGGCGTGCAATTGAAGAGCCCTATGTCCAACAGTGGACTGCTACAGGCTGATGATGATGATGATTAGAGAGTTGGATATTGGTTAAATCAAATTGAATGGAAGAGTTCTAAAGTGGTCAGATTATGAAGACCTAACTCACGTACCTTTGTAGAACATACACCATTGATAGTGATGACAATAAATAACTATTTGGATAGAAAATGTACCTGTAATAATAGTTTTATGATTTTGTAATATTCCGGGACAACTCACACACGGTTATCTGATCCCAAGCTAAGCAGAGCTTGTGTTATGGTAACCAGACAACTGATAAACATACTTATATATTTCTAAATACATACATATTATAGATAAATTACACCCAGACACAGAACAAATGATCGTGCTCATCACACAAACATTTGTCCTGGGTGGGAATCGAACCCACGACCTCCGGTATACCAGTCAGGGTCACTAACCACTAGACCAACAGGCCGTCTTGTTCACCCAAGTATGTAAATAAAATACCTAAATTATTTATTAAAAAGAATAAGAAAGAGGTTTGTTAATTTTGTTACTTTATATAACACACCGTAGGTTTTTAGCCGCTGAACTAATGCGCTTCAACGATGAACATAACATAACATAACATACCATCACGCCTGTATCCCCTAAGGGTTAGGCAAAGGTGTACCAATGTACACCCACAGTTCGCCGGTATGTTTAGGTCCCATGTAATAGGGGGCGAGCCTATTGCCACTAACCGGGCACAAATCCAAACTCCGACCTGCTACTGAGAATTTTATAGAAAAACCCAATAACACCTTGGTCGACTTGGGAATCGAACCCAAGACCTCTAGCGTAGCAGTCGCGCTTAGCACCACTAGGCCAACGAGGCAGTTCAACGATTCGTATATTATTTATTTGAGCCAACGAAACCAAAGATTTACTCAAAAAGTTTGTACAAGTAGCGAAGTTCTATCCACTTGCGTGGTACATACAGAGAACAAAATTAAAATTTTACGACTTAAAGAAAATGCGTAAATAATTATGTTTATTAACTTCTGAGGTAACAAGTTTCGGGTGTCAGTACCTCAAAACTTGGGCTAGGGAATGCTTGTACATCATAAGGGTAGTCCTAGGGGATTAACTAATAATTAATGGGTGTATTTAATTAATGTTTCTACTTTAGGCAGCTTGTATTGCGATACAAGTTTTGTTAAGTCAGTCTTAGTTTCAACAGATGTGGCTAGGTTTTGGGAGCAATTCCTTGAAACAACTGCCTAACAGGCTTACTGTAGAATACTGTGTCCGATCAAAATGGGTTGTGGAGGTCAGATAGGCAGTCGCTCCTTGTATAATACGGTATACAGCAGAACCCGTCGAGACTGGCAGCATAGCTTGGGAAAAGGTTAAGCAGAAGGAAAAGAGCCTTATAAATTTTAATGTTCTACAGAGTTAGGTAAATATAACATAATTTCCAAAAAGGTTTACATCTGTCATACCCGACGCGTTCCGAAATTGGTAGCAATTAGTTCCTTTGATTAAAAGATTGAAGAGAAAGGTACAGTGTCAAGTAATAACGTCGGGCTAGATTCAAAATTTTCATTTCTATAACTTCAGTGAAATGAAAATCAAATCTACCGGGAGTTGAGTGAAACAATTCCTTTCCCTTTGGTTGGATGAAATCAGATTTTTGATTTCGGAATTGTATTAAGTTTTGGATGGTCGGCCGAAAGAAATTGTAGAGTGAAATATCTGAGCTCAAACGAACGGGGCCGCTTTTAGCGCGACGAAGATATAAAGGTCTATAGATGTGTTAGTAACAAGATTTTTTTTTTAATAAATTGAATGATATGCAATATTTTTCGTCTAGACTTAATTTTAACCTTATTTGTCAACGTCTTCTTACTGGTTTAGTTTGAAAGTAGGCTTTAAATATTTGATAAAAAATATTTCCCGTCATTACGACCTGTATAAGAGAAGATATTTTGTATATCAGCGTAGTATCAAGACATACATATAAGCTACGTCGTAGCATACTCGTAGCAAGCCATACCTGAAATGTATAATAGCGTTATGTATGTTAATTTATATATAATATAAATAATTTCTTTCTTTCCATTTCTTTCTTCTTTCTTTATAAAAAGCATTATCTATTTTTGTGAATTAAAAAGTTTTAATTCAAACGGAAAGTCAAACGGAAAGTCATTTTTTTATTACTTTTGTAATTATTTTAATGTGAATACACGTTAAACGTTTGCAGCTACGAGTACATTAACAATATTCAGTATATCATGAGTATATTCGCTCTGCAAACACCAAACCGAATCAGAAATAACAACTTGGCATGTCAGCTCCACAATTATTTGGGTTTATTTGATTGTGGAAGTTTTTACGAGCGAAAATAATTTTATACACGCAGATATGACATATTCGTGATGTACAAAGCTATTGGGGAAATTTGATTAAACTCTGTTCAAGATAAATCTGGTCTTAAATTTTCTTATGTGTCAGATGCAGATTTATACTTTTATATACTCTAACAAGAGTATACAAAAGATACTTGTAGGTGAAATTTCATGTATTAAAAAAACGATCAGATACCTCATTTCCGTGCCTTCAAGTAGGTAAATAGCGCACTGATCCAAGGTTATTTAGGATTTAAATACCAAAGATGACGAGCAAAGTTATTTTTTTAATGGAAGTTTAGTTATATATTTTTTAGTTATCAAAATACATATAAATAATATATCTATATCATCTAGACGATATCGAAGTCGTTGGTCTAGACCTAAGTCGTATTGGCAAATTCAACTAAATTCCCTTTTAAAGGACTTCTACGCTGGCTTTGGAAAAAAAGATTTTCAAAATGTTTCAAATAATTTGAGACAGGATTTTAACTAACTGAAGATTCCCATCTTCCTGGTTTGTTTGCCAAGATACATAAAAGGAATATAGGATAATAGAAGTCCTGTAATAGGACTCCATTTTATGTATTTTGGCAATAGGTACAATCGGCACAACGAGTTCGCGTTGGCTTTTTAGATACATGCAGAAAATTTACCTTAGCCGTCTTGGTAGCAAAAATATAGGCACTTAATAATTGCATTTGTTTATTTTACAATAATGCGTTTTATCAAATCAGCTTGAAGTATTAAATGTTAGAGATAATCTGATAACTGGCACTCCACACGGGTTGACAAAAAGTTAATTATATACAGAAAACTTCTTCTCGAATCTCTCTATTCATTGTTGAAAAGCACATGATTATCAGTTTGGTAGGTTTTGAGTTTATCGCGTTTAGACAGGCATACAGACGGAGAGACTGTTTTATAATATGTATTGAAGACAAACTAATGTAAAACCGAAACAAAAAATAATTTTTTTTTTTGGTAACTTAACTATGACCATTCATGACCAGACATGAAATTTTAACCATCGACTTTACATTTATCCAAGACTAGTGACATTTCGTGGTGGCCTAGCGGTTCAATGAACGGATTTGTATGCACAATGTTGCAGGTTCGAAGCCAGGCAAGTACCAATGTGGCTTTTTCAAAGTTATATGTACTTTCTTAATTATTCTAAGATACTTCTGACTAACAGTGAAGAAAAACATCGTGAGGAAACCTGGATTCCAAAAATTTGGGATCTGAAAACGCCAATCCGCAGAGAGAGCAAGCGTGGTCAATGTTCGTGCCTTCTCTATATGGGAAGAGGCCTGTGCCCAGCAGTGGGACGTTTATAGGCTGGATTATTAAGTGACATTTTATCTTAACAATTACCCCATTTTAAGTTATGAATATTTTACACCAGTAACAAAAGCTTGTCTCTTCCTGTGCATCATAACAATCTTTGAACTGACTGTGAAAGAGCACGCTCCAACGGTTTGGACATAATTGGAAGAATGTTTTAGAAAAGAATGATAAGACGAATGTAAAATGTGGAAGCGGAAGAAATTACATTGAAAATGTACCTCCATTCTGAAAGGATTCCACTTAACGTACCTGGGAATAACAATAAAAACGAACATATGTTATATTTATACGTTTTGACGGACCTGTTGGTCTAGTGGTTAGTGACCCTGACTGCTATACCGGAGGTCGTGGGTTCGATTCCCACCCAGGACAAATGTTTGTGTGATGAGCACGATCATTTGTTCTGTGTCTGGGTGTAATTCATCTATAATATGTATATAATATGTATCTATAATATGTCTGGTTACTATAACACAAGCTCTGCTTAGCTTGGGATCAGATAACCGTGTGTGAGATGTCCCGAAATATTATTATTATGTTATTATTATTATACGTATGTGAAGTTGAAATGTGTAGTAACATAAAATTTACTATAATTCCAAATGTTAAGCATGAATATAAATGTTGTCTACACTAATATTATAAAGAGGGAAGATTTGATTGTTTGTTTGTTTGTTTGTTTGTTTGTTTGAAATGAATAGGCTCCGAAACTACTTAACCGATTTGAAAAATTCTTTCACTGTTGGGAAGCTACACTATCTCCGGTGAACATAGGCTATATAAAATTTTCAAAAAAGTTAGGGATCCATACTAAAACCTCAATAATGTAAACCAAGGTGTGAAAAAATTACCAAAAAACTTTCTTGCATCGCGTGCGCTGCGAAAACTATTGATTATAGAACAAAATAATGTACTACGTTTTTGTAGAACATATAATTATCTACAAAAAGTGTCGCGACAGCATATGTCTAACTATTACAGTTAGGTCACAATAAGAGATATTTTATAAAAAAAAATATTATTGAAAGGACGCCGCTAGAAAAGGCTCTTTATTTGTTACTTGGTATTGATCCTTATCAAAATAAATTACTTCATAGTCAAGACTGCTTCAATACCTTTATGTAACTTTTTGAATTATTCACTTTGGACATTCCCTTCGAAAGATATCACGAGTTTAAAATATAAGAATTAGAAAAAAGTCGCGTGATTGTCGCTCACTCTGCTCGGCTAACTATGCGATTTAAGCATCACTGAGGTACGGGTAGTTAAAGTCTCGGGTCGAGTCTGGATGAGGCTGGCACAGGACCGTAGAAAATGGCACGAAAAAGGGGAGGCCTATGCCCAGCAGTGGGAAGACAAGGGCTGTGGATGATGAGGATGAGGTACGGGAGTGTCTATACTAATATTATAAAGAGCGTAATAGTAGTAATAACACAGAAACCTTCAATCCTAACTTTTTAATAATGTGTTAAATACCCGTGCGAAGCCGGGACGGGCCGCTAGTCAAACATATACATAATTATAATTACACCAGCATTTTTCAAACTCGTGGACAATTGAAAATATAGCTTTTAAAAAATTACATGGAACATTTTATTTATGTATTATAAAATAATCTATTCCCCAAAATTATAATTTTACTACGATACGGCACCTACATTGAAATATGTATTAAAAAATTACGAACTAATATTAATTTTAATAACAAGATCCTTTAAATTTTACTCTGGTATCAGATTAATAGCAATTTATAACGGCTAGCACAGAAGCTCACAATCAAAAATCGAGTAGCAAAAAATATTTTAATCAAAGCTTAAACCCTTTTCACAAAGCTCCAGATTGTTAACATTTCGCCCTCAAAAACCGGTAATATTAAGTAATCATATTTAAATCCGAAATCCGTAGTACTTGTACTCTGGGGATTACCACACGACCGTTCATGTCACGTTATATTAAGCTTGTAAAATTCATGTTTTTAATAACCGCACGCTGAGGGCTCTGTATTTGCATAAGGTGGTCGCACGCACGCATGTGTGAGTGTACCACGTACACATACATACGTGCGTGATCGTATGGGAGTAAATACGAGTATATCCGGGTGTGTTTATATGTGTGGTTTATACAGACCTATGTGTGCGTAAACTGCGTAGAGGTTCGTAACTTTTGCGGCCTTCCTTTGGCCTTTGTGGTTGAGTCTAAAAATAGGCCGTGCTTTTTGTAGTACACACCTATATTAAAATTACTCACGGTACTCTCTTTACGATCAAGTTTTTGGTGGTTGTACTTTTCGTTTAACGATTATCTTCTTATCATATTAAGTTAAATTTAAACATTCTCATGACCTTCACTCAGCACAATGTGCTATAAAATTAAGGTTTTACCTAAAAAAATGTGAGGTGTCGTATAATAAAAGGGCTATTAATTACTCCGAGCGGTTCGCGCCCCATTGATCCCCTGTCTGTCCCCGTGTCCGTGGTCCCAATTTTTATTCCCAAGTGGAATTATGAGAGTAAAGAGGCATTTATGTTTGTTTGTTATCGATATACTTTTAATAATATGGAAAATGTGACTTGTAAAAATTAGTAACGTTTAAAAGTTGCGATACTTTAAGAGAAGTATGACAGTATATTAATTCAGAACTGAAAGCAAAAAAAGACAAATTTTTCAAACAAAACCATATAAAAAAGATTGGTCTTTCCTTCATCGCTTAAACTGTCAAAGCTACTACAAACTTAAACGGGCACAAGTTACAACCTTATACGAGTACAGTAACAGTCTAGTAATTAACAATCCATAACAACTATAACCGTTCTAATATTAGTTCAGTGTTGAATAGAACCATTGAAAGCAAATACCACTGAAAACAGAACTCCAAAATCAATATGTAAATCTTGTACCAACACTCTCAGCATTCAATAACCTTGCATGTACAATCGTACATAATACACGTACGGAACCAGTAATCAAAGATTCATAGGCTCTCAATCACGGTACGGTATCGATGGCAGACTATGACACACCACGTTTCGTCTGATGGATGGAGATGTCTGGACATAACGATTAGTCATCAAGAATCGATGCGTAACTTATAACTGAGTTTTTGGTCTAGAGTTCCTATTCAGAGAGATAGATCTTTAGTTTAGTAAAATAATGTTAGTGTTAGTTTGTAGAAAGAAAAGAAGATTTTCCTATGCTTTATAGGATGTGATATTATTTTTATTTTACACAAAGCAAAGTCTAAGCTTTTGGTTTGGCTTAGAAAAGTGGAGTTTTCTAAGCCAAATGTACGAGATTATGTTTTGAGTGTGAGTTTGTGTCGAGTACTGTAACGAACTATCATCTCATGAATGAAAACAGGATTAAGCAGAACTTTGTTGAGGGAGGTAGGTTGAGCTAGTTATTAAGTGAAATTGCATAAAAAGGTCGTTCATACTATGTTGCAACGGTAGGTTGTGAAACCTACTGTAACTTAAATATTGTCTTTATGTTTGACATGAGAAACTAAACTCGTTGCAACATACACAAACAACAACTTTTCTGTTACATATTATTTTAATATGAGGAGTTATTTGTTCTCATGAAATTGTTTGTACCGCAATAAGCGTGTACTTGTTACCGATGAGTTTTAATAAGCACCCTATTCTGCTTTCGATAAATATTGCGGTACATTTTACGGTAAAAAAATACGTTAAAAGGCAGTGGATACGTAAATAAATGTACAATTTAGTTTCAATTTACAATCACATAATAAGTGTTTTTACTGAAACTGTCACCTAAACTTTTTGATAAATATTTTCGTATATTATATTCAGTGTAAATTCAAAGCATCAAAAATATCATCCAGCTTTTAGAGATAATAGTCCTTATAGCCTCTTAATTTTAAACCAAAATTCCCTTTTCTAAGACATAACACGAAACCAAGAAAATTTCACAACCAATATCCAAATGAGATCGCAATCTAACCTGGCAAGGACAAATGTATGTTAAGCCTTATTTATGCACCTTTGAAGCCATCCACTGCAGTACATTTACCGCCGATCCCCGTAGTAACAACATTGCCGACTTACGAATCGAATTACCAGAATAGGGACGCCTCGAATCGGTAAAATAGGATATGAATAATTCAAAATTTGGAATTGTAATTTATGTTGTTATTCGAACCTTTGAATGCTGAGTTACTGATGAGATGATGTGGCGATAACATCTATATGTAGGTCACTTGTTTGTAGGTCGTTTAGTTGTAAAAGTGGGGCTTAAATTTCAACCTAGTGGGGCTTTCCTGAATATTTGATTTGAATACAGTCCTGTGTAGTGTTGTATTAGGTTTTTTTATCTTTTACGATTGTTTAATTATGCATCAGTTTTCTAGAAATGAATGGTGTTTTTTTTTTTACCAACCTTTTTCATGTCTCGATATAAAATACGATGACAGAGAAACGTACGTCGATTTGCTAAAATTGTTTATTTTTTTGTCTTTTAAGATGATCTTTAAAACTTAGATTTTTTAATATAAACAAACTTTATCCAGGCAGGCGGGCCAGTTTTATTAAATACATAACTGCAAAAACATTGTGATTAAAAAATATTGCAGTCATGGATGTAGAAATATAACGAGATTCGAACGAAACGTTAAACGCTAAAATATCTGGATATATTATATCCATTATCAATAATATCCGAAACATAATACACCAGGTAACAACCGATCAACAACTTCCTAAACTAAGTTCGCAATACCTGAACGTAGTCTAAACATTCTCTTCTACGTAATAAGCACACTTGTTAGTTAATACACAGACACACGGCTAAAATTACAGCACTAAAAGTAATGAATAGGGCACTAACTAAGGTTTATAAAGGAAAAGTTACCCGAAGTCACCCTTGTAACGATAAATTGTACCTGCGTATAAAACTTTTGAATAACCGATCATACGTTATCGAAATACCGATTGGGTATCTAGTGTTCTGTTTGAATTTCGTATTATGGTTTTGAACTTACTGCGTATTTTAGCAATCCAATTTTAGAGATTAACGTTGGTTTTGTATTGGTAAATATGCTTAATAGTGACCAGTGAGAATACTTATATCGACATTAACACTTGTCCAAAGTAATACTAGCGGTATATTAATAACAAATTTAATATAGAAGCTCATTTTAAAATTCAGTTGTCATCAGAAATTATTCTCGAAGTACAAATAAAACTAAGTTATTTGTAAAAACTGCAATTGACATAAAATATTGGTAAACTCTTTCACCAACAACTAAAATTGCTCACTTCACTCCAAGCGTAAAGATAACTTCAATGCAAGAAAACAAAATATTTCAAACTTAAAAGCTAAAATGGTCGTTGAGGTAATTTTTATTCAAAATATAAATGGGAAATCGTCTGCATGTTAATGAAGTGGAAAAAAAGAAAGTACCGCTGTCCCCGAGTGTTGCATTGTTTCAATTTCTTAACGTTTTCAAAGCGCTGTAATAAAATGTAGCATTTGATTTTTATTTCGCTTGAACTGGTGGGATTGTAAGCTTAGTGATATTTTTGTTGCTCTCTCGTGAGAGTCAAATATAAATCCTACATATGAAATCACCTCGATTTAAAGTGTCAGTTGCTTCCTGTTCTGTGTATTTTTTTTTGTTATTTACACGTGTCGGAAAAGCAATATTTAGTTTAACACATTTACTGTCCCGCCAGTAAACTACAGGAATGTACCATATGTGACTCACTGGGAACAGGGAACTGCCTCGTTGGCCTAGTGGCGCTAAGTGCGACTGCTACGCTAGAGGTCTTGGGTTCGATTCCCAAATCGACCAAGGTGTTATTGGGCTTTATTAAATAAAGCCCACGACATTGCACAAATTTTTAATAACTTCTTTACTGACATACCTGTAACAACAACTAGCTCCTTAAATTCATCAGCAGCTGAGGCTGAAAACCTACTGCGTAATACTGTGCCTGTATGTGATGATGTTTTTAGTTTTGAACATGTAACTCCTTTAGATATAGTAAATGCTTTTAAATCGCTCAATAAAAAGAAAACCGAAGACTTTTGGGGCATCTCTGTAAACCTTTTAAGTAATATAATAAATATTGTTGCCCCATCACTAGCTATCATTTTTAATAAGTGCGTCGATTTAGGTATCTTCCCTGACCTTATGAAATGTAGTAAAGTTATACCTCTATTTAAATCAGGTAATAAAAACGAAATTTGTAATTTTAGGCCAATATCGATCCTTCCCGCATTCAGTAAAATTTTTGAGAAATTGATGTTGAAACAACTTTTAATTCATTTTAATATGAAACATCTCTTACATAGCGAGCAATACGGTTTTACTAAAGGACGTTCAACTACGGACGCTGGTGTAGCTTTACTAAAGCATGTTTATAGTGCCTGGGAGAGCTCGCAGAACGCAATTGGGGTGTTCTGTGACCTTTCCAAGGCATTTGATTGCGTTCATCATGGTACTCTAATTCGCAAACTCGAGCATTACGGAATTAGGAATACAGCACTTAATTTAATTAACTCTTATTTATGTGATCGACTACAATGCGTTGATGTCAATGGTGATAGGTCCACCGGACTACCAGTGAAGCTAGGTGTGCCCCAGGGGTCAATATTAGGTCCATTTTTGTTCTTAGTTTATATAAATGACCTACCCTTCTTTTTAAAAGGCATCTGTGACGTCGTGCTGTTTGCAGATGATACCTCTTTAATTTTTAAAGTAGATAGGAATAGACACGAATTTAATGAGATAAATGCTGCACTTGTTAAGGTTACGCATTGGTTCTCATCTAATAACTTAGTTTTAAACGCGAAGAAGACCAAATGCGTGAAATTTTCTATGCCAAACGTAAAAAATCTTGGCCCTAATATAATTATTAATAATGAAGTGTTAGAGACTGTAGAATCAACAGTGTTTTTAGGCATAACGCTAGATAGTAAACTCCTATGGTCGGCACATATCTCGTGCCTTGCGAGTAAGCTTAGCTCCGCTGCTTACGCCGTTAGGAAGGTAAGACAGATCACTGATGTGGACACAGCTCGTCTTGTTTACTTTAGCTACTTCCACAGCATCATGTCCTATGGCATATTGTTGTGGGGTAAAGCGGCGGATTTAGAAACCATTTTTATTTTGCAAAAACGAGCTGTTAGATCCATTTACCAGCTAGGTTCTCGAGTTACTCTTAGGGAGCGATTTAAGGAGATAGGTATTTTAACTGTAGCGTCTCAATTCATTTTTGCAAATATATTATTTATAAGACAAAATATTCACTTGTATGCCAAGAATAGTGACATCCATAGTATAAATACGAGAAATAGGCATAAGTTATGTTCTACATCACATCGGCTGCATAGGGTACACAATTCATTTGTGGGGCTTGGTATTCGCTTTTACAATAAAATTCCTATTAGTTTGTTAGAGTTGCCCTTTAACTCATTCAAATGCACAATTAAAAATAAGCTATGTGAAAAAGCTTACTACACAATTAATGATTATTTAAATGATAAACATAGTTGGTCGCCGTGATAGACACAAGACGGTTCTGTATGGATTATTATTATTAATTTTTTATTATTATTATTATTATTCTTTAAACAACTTGATTTATCTTTGTGTTGATAGGCATACATTTCGTATGTAACATTTGTTACCTATTTTTATTTTATTTTTAGTACGATTATACAAATGTAGGTATAGTGTACCTATAGTAACCTATGTCCAATGAACGGTATTTGTTCGTCTTCTTTTTTTAATGTATAATTATATTAATTATAGAATTTAATTATGTATCCACTCATATTATTGTGATAAGGGACAGTGCAGTAAATCAGTGTTTGAGGATTTCCTTTTTTTTTTTTTGCTTTATATTTGTTTGAGCCGGCAACAGTCTCGTCATGCTCCCTTAGTTGTCACTGCCTGCGGTGGCGTTTTGGGTCGGGTCTCCTCCTTCCCTCTAATATGGCGAGGGAGGGGATGGCTGACCCTTGCGTCATACTCGTGAACGGGTGCTGCTTGCGGTGACTGGTCGTTCTGTTGACCTTGGTTAAGATCAGTGTACTGGTGTCCGAACTTTTAACTTCATAGTACCTCAAACACTTGTTTATTTGGCGCGGTCCCTTAATGATGTTCAATATAATTGTAAAGACAGCGTGTTGCTGGGGAGTTTGTTGCGCCGTTTCTTCTCCTCAGCCAAAGCACTTAGGAAGCGGTGAAGGGTGGGCGTTTTAGGGTCGGTTCATCTCTGGCGGGGGGCTCGTCGCGTGTTGTCGGTTGCTTGGCGCCGGGGCGGGCGGATGCCTGGTGGGGCGTTCGGCTTTTCACACTCAACTGATGTTGCGTTAGCGCGTCAGGTGTTGTGTCGGGTTGGATGTCTCATTGCGTGTTTGTTTGTTCTGGCGTTGCGCGGCCGATGGTGCGCGGTGCGTTTCCGCCGGATATGAACCGACCCTTAGGGTGCTGTCTGTGTTTTTGTATTTTGTGTTTGACGTTCGATAAGTGCTACTGTGTAGCCTATATTGAATAAAGAATATTTGAATTTGAAAATTTGAATTTGAATTTGGTTTTTCTATGAAATTCTCAGTAGCAGGTCGGGGTTTGGATTTGTGCCCGGTTAGTGGCAATAGGCTCGCCCCCTATTACATGGGACCTAAACATACCGGCTAACTGTGGGTGTACATTAGTACACCTCTGCCTAACCCTTCGGAGATACAGGCGTGATGGTATGTTATGTTATGTTATGGACAGGAAACTGGTTAAGAATGTAAGCTTACCATACATTTTCAGGTGTATTTTTTTTTTCATGATGTTTTTGGTACCTACGACTTTAACTTAGGGATTGTTACTGTACAACATTATTTATTATAGAGGATTGTCTAGCAGGCCGTTAGTATGTAAATTCGTTGTCTTATCATCCTATAGAAGGGACCTCAAATTGACCCACTCGAACACCACCACAATACATGTTCGTTACGGAACACAGTCATTAACGCCACGCATGGCAATTGGACTGATAGTGGTAATATTGCTGCATAGGAGATGGTGCTATACCGTAAAAGCTAATTAGAAAGCAAACATTATTTTTGCAAAATAGAAGAAACACTTTTAGAGCTCACAATTTTGTTTAGCTGCAATTAGAACGATGAAATTTATTTGAGTAATTAGCAAACAAAATCTTACGCAAACATCCTTAGAAACTGTACCATATTCCACATACAAAAACATTTGCCTCACAAATTATCAATACCAACCCTCTAACGCTCACCCGTTTCTGTATATACGTCTAATTATGTAAATAATTATTGCCAAGCGTTGGCGTAGCGTATGCTAATGTAACCAAAGCCACGACCATCGTATAGCATTTAGTTTGTGCGGATTCTATTGCCGAAAGGATATATGGCCCGCATAATAGGCTGGCTGCGTAGTTAAGGCATCTCGCGGCGGTAGGGTTAAAAGCTGTGTATTTGCTGCTATAATTATTAGTACGTATGTTCCGTATCAACAAAATAAAAAATGAACGTGATGATCCGTTTTAATGATGGAAAATCTTAAAGTTTAAAAAATATTATCTCGTTTTTTCTTAAACTCATTATTTATCTGGTATACCTTTTTTATTTTATTTCCTATATTATTACTACCAAAGACGATGTTAAGATCAATCTTTTTTTCATTTGTTTGTTGTTTTTTTGTTTCATTTGTTGTTGCCAGATAGTAATATTCGATGAACAACTGACGGATGAACGTCACTAAACATGAGTTTTTCTATCAATATTTCAATTAGGACTTATTTTGACATAAGCTGGAATTGAAGAATAACTAAATTGCTTGAAACTGAAATTACTAGGGATGCTGAAGTAATTTGAGTTTTCCTGTATTTAAATCAATGTTACGCGTCTATTAATCTTTTCCCAATGTCTGTTTCTGTTAAGTGCGACATGTTATGTATTTGTAACTAAGAGTAGTAAACAAAAACTTTGCAAATTTCCACGAAACTTACTTCCTAGTTCCCTGAATGTTTAAAACCACAAATATTATGTAAAATGGATTTGAGAAAATGGTCACGATATCATGAGTAAAAAGTTCTTCAGTTAAATTAGTTTCCGAAAAAAAAAACAATCATAAAAATGGAACAGACGTTTTATTGGAATAGAAAACTGGCTGTCTGGCCGTTTATAAGTTAAGATTTTTTTCTTTTTTGTTCCATGTTTCATTCTTATTTCGAAATATGTATTTAGTTTCACAACGTTTAGTTTTAAAGGCATATTGGATATTGTAAGCTTCCTGTGTCATAATCATTCGAAATAGAACATTGGTAAGCTAGGTGTAGTCATTGATTCAATAAAAATAAAATAAGAGGCATAATATTTCCAAAAACACTATTTAAATTTTTAAGATCGGTTTTTATTATAAATTGACATGAATATTTTTGCAAATTAGAAAAACACTTATATGTGACTTTAAGAGCAGTCACAATTGTGTTTAGCTGCAATTAGAACAATAAAATTTATTTGGAGAGAGACAGTTTTTCTGAAATCTTTAGCTCCTTAGTTTTGGTTTTTCTTACGAATTTTTGTGTTCAAATAAGTAAGTATCATTGATTGTTCAATGGGTAAGTCTGATAAAAATCTGTTACCTAACAGGAAAGTAACGCGTATTGCTCACCGCTCCCTAATTAGCAAACAAAATCTTACGCAAACATCCTTAGAAACTGTACCATATTCCACATACAAAAACATTTGCCTCTCAAATTATCAATACCAACCCTCTAACGCTCACACGTTTCTGTATATACGTCTAATTATGTAAATAATTATTGCCAAGCGTTGGCGTAGCGTATGCTAATGTAACCAAAGCCACGACCATCGTATAGCATTTAGTTTGTGCGGATTCTATTGCCGAAAGGATATATGGCCCGCATAATAGGCTGGCTGCGTAGTTAAGGCATCTCGCGGCGGTAGGGTTAAAAGCTGTGTATTTGCTGCTATAATTATTAGTACGTATGTTCCGTATCAACAAAATAAAAAATGAACGTGATGATCCGTTTTAATGATGGAAAATCTTAAAGTTTAAAAAATATTATCTCGTTTTTTCTTAAACTCATTATTTATCTGGTATACCTTTTTTATTTTATTTCCTATATTATTACTACCAAAGACGATGTTAAGATCAATCTTTTTTTCATTTGTTTGTTGTTTTTTTGTTTCAGTTGTTGTTGCCAGATAGTAATATTCGATGAACAACTGACGGATGAACGTCACTAAACATGAGTTTTTCTATCAATATTTCAATTAGGACTTATTTTGACATAAGCTGGAATTGAAGAATAACTAAATTGCTTGAAACTGAAATTACTAGGGATGCTGAAGTAATTTGAGTTTTCCTGTATTTAAATCAATGTTACGCGTCTATTAATCTTTTCCCAATGTCTGTTTCTGTTAAGTGCGACATGTTATGTATTTGTAACTAAGAGTAGTAAACAAAAACTTTGCAAATTTCCACGAAACTTACTTCCTAGTTCCCTGAATGTTTAAAACCACAAATATTATGTAAAATGGATTTGAGAAAATGGTCACGATATCATGAGTAAAAAGTTCTTCAGTTAAATTAGTTTCCGAAAAAAAAAACAATCATAAAAATGGAACAGACGTTTTATTGGAATAGAAAACTGGCTGTCTGGCCGTTTATAAGTTAAGATTTTTTTCTTTTTTGTTCCATGTTTCATTCTTATTTCGAAATATGTATTTAGTTAGTCACAACGTTTAGTTTTAAAGGCATATTGGATATTTTAAGCTTCCTGTGTCATAATCATTCGAAATAGAACATTGGTAAGCTAGGTGTAGTCATTGATTCAATAAAAATAAAATAAGAGGCATAATAAAAAATATAGATAAATATAACATTTTCTTAAATAAACTAAAAACATTCCTAATAAATAAAAGCTATTATAGCGTTAATGAATACTTAAATGACAAAATATAATACATAAAATAAGTATATTATAATACATAGAATAATTATAATATAAAACAATAATAATAATCTAATTAATAAAATATTGATATTAAAAAAAAAATACTTATAACTAAACCCCAAAATAGCATAAAATAATGTCTACACAAACTTATAATATACAAAGACCTTGAAGATTTTTATTAGTATTAGATAAAATAATGTAATGTACAATATATAATTTTAGTATTAGAATTAAACACTCAGTGCTTTCCTCCTCTCTTCCATAATTATGCTATGCTGTGCCCGACAGGGTCCAAAATTGTGTCTATACTACAACCCACCAGCTAATGTAAACTTCCATATGTACATTTTGGAATGCAATAAAGATATTGAGTATTGAGTATTGAGTATTTCCAAAAACACTATTTAAATTTTTAAGATCGGTTTTTATTATAAATTGACATGAATAAGAGTAGCGGTAAAAAGTGATAAATTTAAAATTTTTAGGTGATTTTAAATAAATACCCACCTAAAGCGCCAAAGCATCACCCTTAAATTTATTAAGACAACAATAAAAATATTGTTAGCTAAAGATACTTAACGTGAATAATTAAGGACATAAATTTTAGTTTTAATTAAACAGAACTAATTTCACGTACTAATTCTTAAAATAAGTACGTACTTAAAATAATTATAGTAACTCTTCGTTGAACTTGTACATTTTAATGTTTAGTTTATTTTGTTACCCGTTTGTTTCATTAAACAGTAAATTACGTACAGTTACAGTTGGACTTATACATGGTGTTCGGCAGAGAGATGGCTTACAAAAAATATTGTAAGCCAGTAAAGAGCATTGTAAATGGTTTTTCTTAAACGCGCGACAAAATCGACGTGTGCAGTAACTAAATAAAAAATTTGGTCAAACTGAATTTTTTTCTTGCTTTTAAATAAAGTAAAAGTATGTTCAAAAACCACTTAAATTTTTTACTTAAGCGTAATATACCGTAAGAAATATAATAGCAAATAAAACATTTTCCAAAATAAATAACAATACACTCAGGAAATATTGGCTTAGTTTCGAAGGCCCCTTGTTAGGTAGAGTGATTGACCATCTTGATTGATTGATAGAATACAATATGTTGGTTATTTAAGTAAAATAAATAGGCTAACATAAAATAGGTATTTTATTTATTATTACAAAAGTGGTCAGAATTTTGTTTTTTTCGTAAATAATATCTACTCAAGTTTAATAAATAAAAAATATAAGAGGTATTTGTATATTTATGAAGGACAATTTTATTTAAACATAAAAAGAACGGTTTATAGCATATTGTACGTTAAAATTGGTATGGTCTCGTACTAATCAACAACCATAAAAGTATTATATTTTTGAGCGGGCAATGCTCATGAGTAAATGGTCTCATCCGGTCTTATCCGCATCTATTCCTTTATTCGTTTCCCAAAATAGTTAGGTTTTTCCAAAGCTTATTTATTCAAGAGCTATTTAACTTCGTACCTTAAATACAAAAAAAACGAACAGTCTGCTTGCGACCACGGCTGGTGTAACCCGGTCGAAACATCAAGCCCCAAAAAAGGTATAAAATTTATGCATGTACACACTTATTCCCGTGAATTATATTATTATAAACATGTAGCGCGATAGTTTAAAATGTAATAAAAAAAAACTACTACCAACAAATCTACGGAACCTACCCCGGACTGGCACAAAATAATTTAATTTGATATTAATGTAAATGCGAACGGTTTCAAGCGGTGTGCACTCCCGGTAGTTATGCAAATAAAATGTGCCGGCCAAACTGTGGGGATT